>CM056994.1:292629783-293829783 GCA_029891345.1 Dryococelus australis
ATGTGAAGTATGCAAGTATGAAGTACATGAAGATGTATACTTCTCGCTTACTTGCAGTAATTTTGCCGCCATTTTGAGAAGCAGTTTGCACGTTAGCCTACTATTGATATGCGACATAATAATGTTATTTATATTTTAGTAGGACTACCTTACCTCTTGGTAGCTTGGAATTTTGAACTTAGTAAATCATTATCGTAAGGTACAAAACCTAAAGTTCGTAACCTACAAAAGCTACGGCAAAACAAGCAATCAAAATTGCAAATTCACGTACAATCAGCAAGACAACAAAAGTTGTGTAAAGCAAATTGAAATATTATTTAATCTTTTATTTAACCATATATAACTTTCAGCGATTATCTAATTATTTATAGGAATACACATCCATTAAAAGTGATCAGCTGGCTAATAGATGTTGCCGACGCCAACAAGACTGCCTGTCCGAATTAATCACGTTTGGTGCCAAGGATAAGTAAAGTATGCAAGTATGCGAGTACACAAGTATATACCTAAGTTCGGACAAGGCCTTTGTTTGTATGGTTTATTCACAGCATCTTCACTACCCCATGTATGGCGTGTTCGGTTGTTTCTTAAATACGGCATGTATCGAGCGTTTTACACTTCTGTTAAAATAAACGCATAATATTTTTTGTTAAAATACTCTATACATTATTTAATTAATAAATTTCAATATTTCATTTATAATTAATGTTAATAAAAACAGGAAGGAAATAGGTGTGTTGGTAATAGATAGTAAGAAATCGTACTCATGCACAATATTTTTTTTAACTGGAGTGCGCACAATTAAAGGCTGTTCACGATAAAGTGAGCACTTTTGAAATCAACCTTAGAAAAGAGTCACTGCTTCTACCTGCACACATTTTAACGGGCGCACAGTAGTTTCATATCTTAAGCGTCGAATTAAAAGTGTTAGGTAACAATTTATGATTACTTAACTTATTTCATTCGCTTTCTGTTCTGAATGCATAAAAAAGTGTTAACATTAGGAGATTTGTAAATTATTTACTTTCCTAATAATTTCACAGCTTAACTTGACCTACGCATGAATAAAGTGATGAGACCCATTGCAGTGTTAATATTATAGAAGGCAAAAGAGTTAGGCCTACACAACGTGTATACAAGTAGATCTTAATCAGGGCTTTCAAAAGTGCTCAGTTTACCGTGAACAGCATTTACGGTGCTATTTGTGCCGTTGGTGTAATTTTCCTGACATAGTTAAGTTTGCATGAGGCGGACGAATATCCCGAAAGCATAACTTCAGCAGGGCTTCAGGAAAGTCGGAAGTAACAATGGGCAGACTAAGTATAACATGCTGGAGTTTAATCTTACGTGCACGAAAATATACATCAACTGTATTAAGTAAATGCAGTGTCCAAAATATTAAGACGAGACTTATTTCATTCATCGTTCAAGTCGTTGAACCAATTTTCTTCATAGTTAACATTTTTAACGAGTACATAACATACGCTGTACCCGTTAAAAATCTACGCGAATTGTGGGGCAGTGAAATTTTTCTTTCCGAAGCTTGAGTTCACGAGTGCTGAGTGAGCCGTAAACCATATACATTTGACTTTATATTACGTGTTCGAAATATAGTTGCATGGGAACTGTAGTGGATACATTGGCACGTTTGTGAAGTGGTCCATCGTCTCTACAAACAAAGCACTTGAATACACGTGAAGTTTCTTCCTTATGGGGCGTAAAACTATTGAACTGTAATATGGCAATTTTACTGGCGGGAACTAGCACATTTCGACACAGTATCTTGCACAAGTTCCGCACAAATAATCATTAATGTTCCAACCAAAATTATTAAACAAACTATTATAGGCTAACAAATTTTTTTGTAGATAACAGACGAGTGTGTATGTACTTAATGTGCGAGTCAAGGCTGGTTCACTATAAAGTTCACCCTTTTGAATTCAAATTTTGAAGAAAAAAAAATCACTGCTCCTATAGGCTGTTCACGGTAAAATGAGCACTTTTGAAAGCCCTGCCTAAGATCTACTTGTATACAGTTCGTGTATTTTTCCGCCTTATGTAAAATTAACATTCCACGGGCCTCATCACTTTATTCATGTGTCGGTAAAATGAAACTAGGAAGTTATTAAGGAAGGAAATACTTTACAAATCTGCTCATTATTGCACTTTTATGCATTAGAACAAACATAAAGTGAAAGCATTCATTATAAGGTATCACAAATGGTTACCTGACACTTTTTATTCGGCGTTAATATATGCAACTACTTTCCATCCATCGTTACCAATTTTACTGGGCGAATATCACTTAGACATGCGTGCAGGGGCAGTGAAATTTTTCTAAGGTTCATTTATAAAGTGCTCACTTTATCGTGAACAGCCTTTGCATGCAAATATTTTAACGGGTGCACTGAGTGACATGTGGTAAAGGTGGGGGGGGGGGGGGGGGGGGGGAGTAGTGGCATATCTCAACATCGAATAAAAGTTAGGGAACCATTTGTGATAGCTTTAATTATTATTTCACTTTCTGTTTTTTTAATGCATAGAAGTGTAAAAATCGGCGAATTTGTGCAATGTTTACTTTTATAATAATTTCACAGTTTCATTTGAGCGACGCACGAATAAAGTGACGAGGCCCATGGCAATGTTAATTTTATATAAGGCGAAAGTATACACATCTTGCCTATAAGTATATCTTGAGCATGGTTTTAAAAAGTACTCAGATAACCGTGAACAGCTTATGTATGTTTATATGTATATAATACACACAATCGTATGTGTGTGTAAAGAAAATTGCAACCCGGAATTTGCCTGACCACTTAGGAAAAAAACATTATAACTCTCAGCGGGAATCGAACCCACGACCTACCGAAAGCGAGTCCTTCACTTTGCCTCCTGACTTCTAGACGTTTGAAAACTCTAATCTTTGACAGCTGAAAAACTTTTAAAACAATGTTTGCAATACGTCAGATGTATTAGAAGGTGTATTTTATTCTGGAATAGTCTAAATTCAAATTTCTATTGAGGATTATAAAATAAGAGAGACAATATGATTTCAGTGGTTTCCTTTAAAAACCTGCATGTCGAACATTTTGAAAAGCAATTCACGTTTTATATACGCAGGCGCTTTAAACAATACGTGTCTTTGATTACAAGTTTATGTTTAAAGGCCGTCTACTATTGAAATAACCATTACCATAATCATATGCACATCCATGATCATTTCCACGATAAAATTACTGTGCTATAATTGACATAATAAATCCTGGTGTTTTCGCTTGTGTGCCGAAATGTTCACACTTCCATATTTGAAATGCTTTACGAATAGTAGTTTTAATTTCCATTTGCGTAAGTTTATCTACTTGAAGCTCGTTTTTTTGTATAATACGTTACGTAGACATCTTATTAGTAAACAATGTGATGGACACACAAGAATTGTTTTAGCCGTTGCATTTCTCTTTCACAACCCACATGCTAAGGAAACACGTAAACACAGAAAAGGCAGAAATTATAATTGGCGTCAAATGTACTATTATCTTCGTGACCGAAAATGTAGATACAGCTGTGAAAGTGAATTAGAATTGTGTCGTAAACAAGAATGGGTTCTGGTTGGCTACGCGTAGGTTCTTGTACAAGAAAATTACAAGTGCAGCTGTGAAATGGGAATGGTTATGGGTACTGTTATGCGTGGTTGTACCAAGCAACATAGTTCAGATTAACTTTTTCTGTCATTGGTTCGTCAGCATATCGACTGTAGCACGCATTGCGCGAGCAGTTTTTTATGGAGTAGCGACGTCAACGAGAAGACCCTGGACCTGCTCTCTGTCGGATGCTGCAATATTCATCTTATTCTCTACCTGGCGCGGCACTGGGTAGATAGCGCTCGCAGCGCCCGGACTCAATTTACATAAAGCAATAAAAACGAGACGACGAGGCACGGAATAACGCGACGTTTTTATATTCGAGCCCGTTTCTTGAGGAGGCGGCCGGAGCGCTCTGGCGGTGCGGTCCAGCACTTGGCGCGGATGCTGCTGGAGTCCGCGCGCCATCTGGCCTGGACCACGCAAGATAAGTCCAGCGTCAACCTTCATAACTTCCTGCCTAATAACGGTATCTGCCTGCCTGGCACTTGGATCTGCATTGCAGTGTTTGGAATCCTGGTTTTCTGACCAAATTATTAAACGTGGCCCCAGTATGTCTATCTACGAAAATGCATCATACCCCAGACGAGGACGGAATGGTACTTTAACACCTTCAGTCACAGTGTTCTCTGTCTAGGACGTTGCATATGAAGTGGCTTGAATTGTCTGCACTGTACTCAGCAGAACATACCGTACAATGAGAAAGTAACCCTACGTTCCCTGCTGAGACTATGATCCGTAGCCTCATAAACCACTGCTGTCAGTCACATAAAGCACAGAGAGACTTCTACTGATCCCGATGTAAGACAAAGTGTCGTATGGATATCAGTACAGTTCCGAACAAAATATTTGTTTCTTGCAACGCCTAAAATTATAAATTTAGTTTTGACTGAAAGGGTTAAAGTAACCACGCATGCTGTAAATATTATATTGCCGTATCTAAAAACATACTAGCCGGACATGAGCCAGACTGCGATAGGAGCCTGTATTGGAATTTGCTACAGACTTTTTATCAATAATGTGATAGTGTTATTGCTGAAAGTCCCATTGGTACACACTGCACGCCAGTTCAAAGCCCTGCGCGTAGCGGCGAAGGCGCTCTTGTAGCACGTGCCAGTATAACCCTTATGTAGCTACTACACTCCTAGGCCAAAAAAGCAGGAAAACGATGCAGGCAGGCGGTATATAGGTTTCTGCTCTCCGTTTATATTGAGTGGTTCCAACCCTGTTCATTCTGGGAAGGCTGTTACCCGAAGAACAAGGTTAACAAATCCGTGCAGGGGAAATAAAGATTTCATATTATTCTGAGACAGAAAATAAATTCCACGTATTCAAATCAATAACAAATTTTAAATCATTTTATATATTCACATTACTTATTACGGCAGTATGTTACAGTCCAATATAGGGAAGTAGCTTAATTCGCCAAAAAAACATTAGAAATAAGTTTAAAATAATAAAATTGCAAAAATTCATATGACGTACAAAAAATCCACTACCTTAGGAAACTCCAGTCACGTCATGTAACATATGAAGATGTGTTGTTTTTAGCAAAGAAAATTTAACTGTCTGTAATTAATTTAATTTAAAAAATTAACATGCACGAATACACTTCGAAAAAAAATATATATATATATTGCGCACTTACCTTTGAATACAAAAACGACACCGTGCATTTGCCAATTTGATTGTTTCGTTGAATTATATTAGCACCTAAGAGCCTAACCTGTCAGCGTTTAGGTTGTGGTGAAACGTAAGAAGAAAGCATTATACAAACTCGGATTTTTTCTTCGCGTGAAAATCTTATTGGGAAAATGTACAGTACTGATGGTTAGATGGCTTACATAAAGTTGCACATAGGTAGTTCACGGTAAAATTAGCACTTTTTAAAGCCCTGCTTAAGATCTACTTGCAAGCGCGTTGTGTATTATTCCGCCTTATGTTAGATTAACCTTGTCATTGGCCTCATCACTTTATTCATACGTAGGTCAAGTGAAACTGTAAAATTATTAGCAAAGTAAATATTTAACAAATATGTTCATTTCTACACCTCGATGTATTACAAAAATAGAAAGCGAAAGGAATAATTTAAGTAATCAGAAATGGTTACGTAACACTTTTCATTCGACGTTAAGATACGGAACTACTTCCCATCAATCATTACCAACTTTGCTGGGTGCATGTCACTCACGGCGCCAGTTAAAATATATGCAGGCAGGGGTAGTGACTTTTTCCCAAGGTTGATTTGAAAAGTGCTCACTTTATCGTGAACAGCCTTTACGTTGTTTGGTACAATGAAGCTAGAGAGAAGATAGTGCTATACTGCTGCTTACAGCCCGAGTCTTTAGCCTCTCTTCCTTCCGTCCCTCACTCTTTACTCCTTGCCAGACTCCTCTTTCTTGTAATTTTTTACTATCAAAATAGAGAGTATAAGGAACCACTACTTGTAATTATATCTGCCCACTCATCTAACTCTACATGACAATTCTGGGACTTACGAAGCCTTTCTACAATGAACTATTTCCGGTGTTTGAGGTCGGGAAGTGCGTGAACAAAAAGGGCGACTCTACCACGAGCATCAAGTGCGCCATAGCCACTAAGAGAAAGGCTGTGAGTTGGCGTGCGGTGTTCTCATTGTGCTGCGTGTTATCTATGAAGCTTTCGGCGGTCACTATCAGTCTGTCGGTGGGAAGTCAGTAGCAGAATTCAACAGAGGCCAGTTGAATACTTTTGTATAGGGTATTCACGGTCAAATGAGCACTTTTGAGAGCCCTGCTTAACACCTATTTGTATGCACGTTGTGTATTCTTCCGCCTCGTGTAAAATTATCATTGCTGTGGGCCTCGTCATTTTGTTCATGCGTTGGTCAAGTGAAATTTTTAAATGATTAGAAAAGTAAGTATTTTAAAAATCTGCTAATTTTTACACTTCGACGCATTAAAAAAAAACAGAAAGTGATAGAAATAATTTAAGCTCTCACAAATGGTTACATAACACTTTTTATTCTACGTTAAGATATGTTACTACTTTCCCCTCCATCGTTACCAACTTTACTGGGCATATGCCACTCAGTGCGCCAGTTAAAATATATGCAATTAGGAGCAGTGATTTTTTTCTAAGGTTGATTTAAAAAGTGCTCCCTTTATCGTGAACAGCCTTTAGTTATCTGACACTATGTAAAACAGTTCCAGCGCCAGGTATAGTCTATTCGCGGTATTTTCACACTTTTTGAATCTAACCTTTGAAAGATCACCCCATGTATGACTAGTATGGTTATTTTCTAAATATGCCAATTATCACAAGCGCTTCACACTTCTGTTGAGATGACAGTATGTTATTTTTAGTTAAATTAAAGTTTTACCTTATTAAATTTATAAATTACAATATCTCATTTATAGTAAATATGAATATCTGTGCGAAAACATGTGTGTTGGCAGCGCTCAGAAAGAAATAGTTCTCATGCAAAATATAATTATAAATGACTGCGCACGAATTCGGTACTTTGTCCTTTGGTGTAATTTTTTAGATGTAGTTAAATTAGTTTGCACGATGCGGAGGAATATCCTAGAAGTAGAACTTTAGCAGGGTTTCAGAAAAGTGTGAAGTAACCGTGAATGGAGCCATTAGATACTTTCTTAATGTTGAGGAGTAAGTTCCAGACGATTACAGGTCAAGTGCATATTAGCCTATACGAGGATAACGGTACCCCAGCAACCAACGTGGGACGGCGTTTAGCCGACGTGTATACCGGCAAGTATATTAGGAAACTGGTTAGAGACCTAGTACATTGGTAAGGAGTCATCAAATTAATGGCAGCGCTAAGGGTCCGATGCAAAGTTTCACGAGAAAAATCTTAAGACAAAGGTAAAAGTAAGGTATAATTTAAGGAAAATCTAAGAATTCTTCTTCAGTGTTGCACAGATCTCCGAAAAAGATTTCTCAGGTGAGAAAAAACTTAAGTTGAAGTGGTGCCACTTACAAGGTGGGGTAAAAAAATTCTTCTGTCACACGGCCTTGTAATCACATGATAACTCTAATCATGATGGCACTAAAAGGTAAAGAAGACGTTTTGCTCATTTTATTTTGCCATCTTCAACTATATAATGACTTCCAGCAAAACTTTTTTTTTTTACTACAGTAGAAAAAGATGAATTGTGCCAGTTAATTATAAAAAATTAAAAATATTGAATTTTAGAAGAGTGATACGCATTCCGTTGTAATGCAAAATAAAGCGTGGGAAAAACTCACTGCAGAGGTGAACGAACATGAGATTGCTGCAAAGGTAAGAAATATCATTATATTGCTGTAACACAAAATAACAGTGTTCTAGTACTTTTTCCTCAGTGTACTTACAAAAAAATTATTTTTTAAGTTTATGTGCGCCCATGCCTACGCATGGAGCTAATTTCTTGGGTGAGCAATTTTTTCTTTGCGAAGTCAATTTAATGTGTAAAGCGAATAAAGGTAAGTGTGTGCAAATAATGTGTGTTCTTAAATTACCATATTTTGGCGAGTAAGGCTGCGTGTGTGTATAGGCCACGTCAGAAGTTTTTGATGAAAAATTCGGTACAGTTATTATTTCAAGTAAACGGCACTAAATTTTTGTTTTTCCGTGAACATTGCCGGACATCATCGTGCCAGTGCAGAGGCCAACTCGCCGCCTAAATTTCGTAGAAATCCAACACATTGACGCGAATTGCATCTATCAGCATGTTCTCCCAACGCCGGGCCTCTGTTACGATGTGAACCGGCCCTGTAACGACAGCAGAGGCGGTGGCCCCGCGCCGCCCTCCTGAATAGTCATATAGCGACCGACCGACCGACCGACAGCTGCCCAGCCCTGATGATCTAGGGCCGAGCAACAGATGCGAGTCGCGGCGCCCGGCCGCGCTGCAGAGGATCTAGGCGCTCGCCCAGCTACGTGTGGACGGCAATGTATTCGTTGCCAGCCCCAGCACACGAGTGATGAATATTTATCTTCATTTCTACTATAGATAAATAAAGTGCTGTGTTTTGCTTCAAAAACAAGGAATATCCAACAGTGTGTTTAGTTGCTGTTTTGTGCGTAATACATCCGATTTTCTAGTAATGAAACGGTAAATAGTCGGCCGACTTAACCTATACCCATTTTCCCCATAAAAACGTGTATTCTTCTGCCGCTGTTTTTTTCAACCACGGTGTTTATAAAAAACGTATCCCCTGCGATTTGCGAGGGATCACTGTATACTTGTTAACAACGTATTACGCTATGAATTTGTAACATAATGGCATTTGAATTTTCTAAATCGGACAATTATTTCAATAGTTATGGATTTTTTAAGTTTCGAGGTGGGTAAAGTTTTATCTAAGGGTGGTCTATCGGCCCCTTAAGATAAAATTAAGATTTTCCTTTGATTTCACATCAAATATGTTTCTGCAGTAGATATTCCTTAGATTTTTCTTAGATTGTACTTTCCCTTGACTGTGCAATCGGCTCTAAATCACATAATAATGTTAACACTGCCGAAAGGCGTACTTTGGGTTTCTTATTACTGGTCTAGTACGGCAGATGAAAACAAGACGACACTGATGTGAATTATTAGCCTAATTTCATCTACATTCATGCAAATAATTTTAATGAAGTCATTAAATACTTAAACGGTAGGAGTAGTAGGATTTGGCCGACTTGCGCATAAGGGCATATGGTATCGGAGCTGGAGCCGCCATCTTGTTACGTCACATGACCACAATCTTGGATTTCATTGTCTTTTACCCCTAACCCGTGTGGCCTTGACCTTGACCCCGACGACCTTTGACCTCAAAAAACACAAATACATTTAAAAACTCCAAAAAATTCTAAACAATGTATTATTAAAAATGATTAAAAAAATTATTAAAAGGATCTTCAGAAATGACCCATTTATTCCAAAAATTCTGACAGTCATCAGCAACTCCGGTGACTGTGATCAGTGACTCCAAGCCAGGTTACCAGGATCAGTACCTATAACCTTTGACCTTGATATTTGACCTTTGACCTTTAAAATAAAAATATTCTCAATATCCTAAAAATTCACAAAAAATTAAAAATTAATTTAACATTGCATAAAAAAATTATTATCAGAAAACTTAAATACAATCGTTTAAAAAATATAAATAAATGTTAAAAATTTATTTTTACAAATTTGTATGTAAAAAATCTCTTAATTAGAAAGTATTTAACCCCGGCGGCCATTTTTCTCTTTCCCCTCAAAATTCCCCCTTTTCCCTAATTAACTCCCATAAAAAAATTTATAAAATTTTTTATAAAAACCTTAGATTTCCTGAGGTATACCCCCCCCCCCCCCCCACTCTCACAATTACTCACCTCTGTTCAAATACAGCAGACGACTGACTCCCCCGCACTCACTCCCCTCACCAATACTCATTCCACCATCTTGATATTTTGTTCGCCATTTGTTTACATGCTAATGGAGGCAGCCATTTTTGTTTACATGCTACTGGGGGCAGCCATATTTGTTTATATGTTACTGGAGGCTGCCATATTTGTTTTTTCGTTCGTCATTTATTTATACATTATTGGAGGCCGCCATCTGGTAGGCGACCATAATCTTAGTAGGTGACGACTTTTGCAATTTTCCATCCTATGTTTAAAAAATATTTATTTCTAATAAATGGTATAGCTACATGCATGATGCATGACTCACTACATGCTTAATTGATTAAATATTTTAAATATATATTGTTATTAAAAACTAAAAGGCCAACATGAGGATACGACACACAAAAATTAAGAAAAACAAATAATTCTATTATGATAATGTTACAATTTCTATCCCTAGAAATTATGTTGGCTATACCATATCGTTAAAGAATGGAGGTCTTAAATAAATAAAAGAATTAATTACAATCTCCTCATTTTATTTACAATAACTACAGCAAAATTCTCTGAACTCAAAATCTCGCAATAAATTGATATCACTTACTATTCACATTTGACATTAATTAATATAAATTTATAATTACGACAAAGAAGTCAATGAAATTAAATAGTTAAATATAATTACCAATAGACAGTGTAACAATCTATTCAATTATTTTATAATTTATGCGTCCATATTTACTGTTCGAAAATTTACAATAAAATCCGTATTACACTTCCATTTAATCCCACCTCAGTCCAGTCCATGTCCCACCAGTTGCAATGTTATAGAGTCCTCCAAGCGCCCCCGCGCAGAGTAGGCTTCACTCGTCGGTTTCACATCCTCTCGTCCATTCCCATCACGAACACCTCGCTCGCCGTCGTCCCGCATCTCCAGTGGTCGTCAAAACTGGACTTCACTCGCGCACACTCGGCCAGGCGGCCTCCATCAAGGACTGCGGGCCACTGGGTTACGGCAGTATATATAGTGTCTTGGCCGCCGCCTAGAATCTTCCCCAACTCGCGTGATGCGTCGCGGAGGGCTGAGGTGCCAACCAGTCACATCAGAACATTCTTGCATCGTCGCTAAACGTATCGGAAACTCTAGCAGACGAGAGGAGGTCTATGACGCAAGGAAGTCTCACCGCTGTTGGCATTCACGGGATTCCCAGAAGGGCGGTCAGGAGGCCGCGAGCTCATCATTCCAAGAAGAGGGTAGGGCGAGGTGGGTCTCCAATTATGGCGCGGGGCAGCTGAGTCGGCGCCAGCTGCAACACGTAACACTGCCCCCTTCTTAAGTCTGTTCGTCCCGAGCAGACTCTACAGAATCAGGACCTTCGAACAGCGCCAGTCGGTCGATGTGGATAACCTTAGGCTTTGGCTGAGAGTCCTGTAGGCAAATCCTGTAGACCACATCATTTATCCACTTCAAGATCCTGTATGGGCATTCCCAAGATTTCTGTACCTTCGGGCAATATCCCTTCTTCCTTTGAAGGTTTTACAAACACACCATCTGTCCTTCTTGAAAAGTATCCTCAGGTTTTCTTCGGTCATATCGTGTTTTCATTCTGTCACTGTTAATGTTAAGCTGCCTCCGGGAAAACTCATGAATGTCGGTTAACCTCTGACGTAACTCAATAGCATATTCGGGAGTGACTGATTCTTCTTCCACTGGACGTATGTACAGCAGGTCACCAGGTAGGCGCAGCTCTATCCCAAAGAGCATCCTTGAAGTTGTTACCATTGTGGACTTGTGGACTGCCGAGAGATATGCGAGGATAAATAAGGGTATCTTATAGTCCCAATGCCTCTGATTGTCTTCTATGAAGATAGCCAGATACTGTTCCAGGGTACAATTTAGCCTCTCAACCATTCCATCTCACTGAGGGTGTAATGCTGTGGTTCGGGCTTTCTTCATTCCTAAAATCCTCATCACTTCTTGGAAAATAGTTGCTTCAAAATTTCGTCCTTCGTCCGAATGAAGCTCCAGTGCCACTCCAAACCTGGAGAAAACATGCTCGACAAGAGCATCAGCTACTGTGCCTGCATCTTGGTTTGGCACTGGTATGACCTCGGTCCACTTTGTGAAATAGTCTTGTGCTACCAGAAGGTATCTATTTCCCCTCTCAGTGATTGGTAGGGGTCCGAGAATGTCAACTGCCATCCTCTCTAATGGGGCCCCAACATTGCACTTCTGGAGGGGACCATGTCCCTTAAACCTCGGACCCTTCCTTGCAGTACATGCATCACACAGACGGCACAACTTCTCAACATCCTTCCGACAATGCAGCCAATAGAATCTCATTCAGACTCTGTCAAGTGTCTTATTTACACCGAAGTGTCCACCTGCTGCTGTGTTGTGCAGTTCTCTTAGCACTTCTGGGATTCGGCATTCTGGTAGCACCAATTGTAAATGACTCTGTCTCCCATCGTTACTTTCCCAAATCCTGTAAAGCACACCATTCTTTATAACAAGGAAATTCCATTGTGCCCAGTATACCTTGACTGTCAGGCCTAGGCTAGATATCTTCTCCCATCTCGTTCACTTAATTTTCTTTTGGAAAAGGTGGCATTTCTTGGGAACCAATTTCAGACTCACTAAGTCACTTTCTTTAACACAGAATCTAAGTATGCCAGGTGCTCTTCAAAAGTCATTCCTGTGACCACAATGTCGTCTAGGTACACCTGACAAATCTCTAAGGGCAGAACTTTCTCCATTAGTTGTTCGAAGGTGGCAGGGGCATTTCATAGCCCAAAGGGCATAACCTTGAATTGCCAGGTTAATTTCCCTTGAACACAAAAGGCAGTCTTTCCATGTCTTCCTAGGCCATTTCGCACTGCCAATACCCACTCTTCATGTCTAGAGTAGAAAACCACTGTGGACTTGCTAGGCTATTCAGGGTTTCGTCTATCCTAGGGAGTGGGTAAGAATCTTTCTTGGTCACATTATTAAGTTGGCGGTGATCAACACAAAATCTAATAGACCCATCTTTCTTATTTACAAGCACAATGGGAGAAGACCATAGACTGACTGATCGCTCTATCACATCTAAATCCCTTATCCCTTTCAGAATACCATCAACGACCTCATATGAAGCTAGAGGTAGTCGCCTTGGTGGCTGCTTTATAGGTCTGACATCCCTTGTGTCGATGTGGTGACATGCAACATTAGATCTGCCAAGGTCATTGGGCGCACAGGAGAAAGCACCCCTATTTCTCTGATACAATTTTGAAACTGCCCTCTCCTGTCGCCAGTTGAGATTTTCTTTTGTTCTTGTCAGCAGTTCCCCCAGAGTATCTGGAAGAGGACATTCAGTAGGTTGTGACAGTGAAGCTTCTGGAACATTTGGAAGTACCTGTGAAACCTGCTTGCAAAACCCTATTTGGCCCCTTCTTGAAGGCAGATAGCACAGTCATACAAATTAATCATCCTAACAGGCAAACTGTTTTTATTTTTTGGATGAAATCAATGTCCTGGTTACAATGACACCATCAGGTAAATTGCCACCTTTCTGAGCTGGTTCGAATATGCCCAATCGCCTGACAGATTTTACCTGGCATCTGCCTGGAATAACAACTTCGCTAGAAGCAGGGAGCACAGTTGACTGATTACACACTACTGGGCAGCGCATTGGCGAATATAAATCTCGTTGTGTCGACACTACCAACTCGGTATTACCTACATGTAACACCCCCAGTAGAGCATAAATACAGCATCCCAGCTTACGTAATACATCAAGACCCAAAATGCATTCGTCCTCTATTTCTGCTATGCATATATCATGCTCTATCTCAAGGTTACCGAGTTGTAAGAGTACCCTTCGCTTGCCTTTGACTGGTGTGGTCTCGCCCATTACTGTAGTTAAATAGCAGTGATCCATGCTCTCATCGGAAGAATGCTGGAGGGAAGGCCCAAGGATGTCGGGTCTTGCCACTGACATAGTCACTCCTGTATCAACGACCATCTGGCAAGAAATATCATTTAGGCTCTCCTCCACCAATTTGCCACTAAATTCTTGTTTCATTGAGCGCACTTGCAAAAGCATTGGGACCTTCTCTCCAGCAATCACAGACCTTTGCCCCTCAAGACCAGTGTTTACAAGTTTCCCGAAGACACTGCACTCTAACCTGCCTCTTGGTGCCTGCTCCCTGGCTGTTACTGTGCTACTGCTGTTGCCGTTACTGCTGTTTCTGAGGACAGTTGGCTCTCAACACGTCCAACATTCCAACCGTTTGGGTGGGGAAACAGCGAGTCTCCGTAGTGCGCTCCCTGGAGGCGATGTCCCTCATGGTTGTCTGCAAATCCTTCAAAATCCTCTTGAAGCTGTCGTCCTCCCCTTCATCAAGCATCACTGCCCGCACTGGACGTTGGGGCACTGATGACCGCCGTGCTGACTCAACTTCCAGTGCTCGGGCCAAGGCATCCTGCATGGCGTGAGGCGCAGCTAACTGCACAGCTTGCCGCACGTTGGTGTCAGCGATATCATTGACAAAGAAGCCGATGGCGATGACATCTCGTGCCTCTTCCGAGCATCCCTCCAGAGACAGGTGCGACAGTCTCACAATGTCCTGCAACAGCTCCTGCAGTGGTTCGCCGGGTCGCTTGATGCGGCTTCGCATTTCTGCATGATGGGCGTACCATAGGTACCGGTCGCCGAATTGAAGCTCCAAAGTCGACACCAGTATGGAGTATTCTAGCCGATGTCATTCCGGCAGCGACTGCAATATGCTCAATGCTGATCCCCTCAGTACAGCCGCCAGGTAGTACGCCCGCTGCTCTTCAGTCCAGCCATTCAAGGTGGCCACGATCTCGAAATGGTGGCGGTACTCGCGCCAAGGTGTCTGTCCATCGTAGGGGGTGGGCTTAATTGTG
The DNA here is from genome assembly GCA_029891345.1 of Dryococelus australis. Taxonomy (NCBI): domain Eukaryota; kingdom Metazoa; phylum Arthropoda; class Insecta; order Phasmatodea; family Phasmatidae; genus Dryococelus; species Dryococelus australis. The sequence continues at coordinate 292,644,692 of CM056994.1, forward strand.
ACGCCTTTACGCACCTCTGGCTGGGGCGTACCTACACTGGAGAACTGCTGCGCTTCCCCTGCGATAGCTGCACTGGCGGCGACCTCTACCTTCTTCTCGCTGCCCGCAATAGTCATCTCGGTGGTAACCAATTTCGGCTCCTCTTCCGCCCATGCATCTCGTCTCCCCTACTGCTGCAAGAACTCCTGCATTTACTTCTTGAGGGTGCTCACGTCTTGGTCCACTTTATATTAGACACTGTCTAACCTTTCGTTAACACTGTTCATCATTTCATTCAGACTGTCCCTTACACTGTCAATTTTCTTGTCCACACAGTCTATTTTATTGTTCACAAATTCGCTTACGCCTTCTACCTTTCTGCCCACATTTTCATTCAAACTGTCTATTTTCCTATCTACAATGTATATTTTTATATCTACATTTTCGTTCGCGCTGTCTCTAACACTAATAATTCGGCTATTTACAGATGCACAAACAATATTTATTTTACTATTTTCATTTTCATTTATGCTATTAACAGATTCATTAACGCGAATAATTTGACTATTTACAGATTCCCTGACACTAATTATTTAGCTACTCAGCCCTTCGATAAAGGCATGAAGTGCTTCTATGTCTGCGGACATTTTTCTGGTTGGTATTCACAAATTTATTAGTAATTCCTGGGCCTAATGCTCAAATATCGTGATATTCACAAATACTATACAGTTATTTTTTTTTTTTATAAAATGCCTCCATCCCACTTTTGACACCAGTGTTACAATTTATCTCTCTAGAAATTAAGTGGGCTATACCAAGTTCGTTAAAGGATGAAGGTCTTAATTTTAAAAAAGAATCAATTATAATTTTTTTTTTCAATAACTACACCAAAATTCTCTGAACCCAAAATCTCGCAATAAATTGATATCACTTACTGTTCACAGTTGACATTAATTAATATAAATTTATAACTACGACAAAGAAATCAATGAAATAAAATAATTAAATATCAGTCCCAATATACAGTGTATCAACCTATACAATTATTTTATAATTTATTAGTCCATATTTGACGGTTGGAATATTTACAACAAAATCAGTATTACACTTCCATTCAGCACCACCTCAATTCAGTCCATGTCCCACCAGTCACAATGTTCTAGAGTCCTCCAAGCGCCCTCACACACGGCAGGCTTCACTCGTCGGTTTCACATCCTCTCGTCCATTCCCATTACGAACACCTCGCTCGCCGTCGTCCCACAATCTCCAGTAGTCGTCCACACTTCGCTTCGCTCGCGCACACTCGGCGAGGTGGCCTACATCAAAGACTGCCAGCCGCTGGGTTGCGGCAGTATATATAGTGTCTTGGCCGCCACCTAGAATCTTCCCCAACTCGCATGATGCGTCGCTGAGGGCTGAGGCGCCAGCCAGTCTCACCAGAACATTCTTGCGTCGTCGCTAAACATATCGGAAACTCTAGCAGACGAGAGGAGGTCTGTGACGCCAGCAAATCTCGCCGCTGTTGGCATTCGCAGGATTCCCAATTCCCAGAAGAGGGAGTCAGGAGGCCGCGAGCGATCGTTCCTTGATGAGAGGAGGGCGAGGTGGGTCTCCGTTTACGGCGCGAGTCAGCTGAGTCGGCGTCAGCTGCAGCACGTAACACTAATTAATTATTATTTTATCAATACATTTTCAGAAGAAAGCACTTCTTCACATCATCTGATATAACCCCGATCCTTCAGTGTTCCTATGAACAAGGAAGATGTGGATTTTTCATGTTCGAGTAATCCCCACGTCGTTGCCTATCAAGCAAATATTTCAGTATGTCTACAACTTTGTTGGGATCTTCGATAAACTTATCGTCAGTATATTCGATGGCTTCTGCCTTCTTCACTTCACTTGTCGAAGGAAATTCGTTAGGGAAATGTGCAGGACCGTCGAGGGAATAATCGTCGTCTTCAATACTATCACTGTCGTAATAGTCATCACCAATGCTATCTTTATGATCGGCTACACTTCTTGCTTCATCCTTAATATCAAGTTTTCTTTTCTGTGTAGCAGAAGTTGTATGTTCATCAGTATTTAGAAATGATGACCGTTTATTATAAATTTTTTGACCTCACGCGAACATCTTGTAAGTGTACCTTCCACACAAACCGACTGGACTGCACTGATTCCGAATTTAGCATTGACTGTGGTGTCATTATCGTCTGCGGAAACGGTACCCATAGATGTAGCAGAAGGTATTGATGACATCACTTGCTGGTTCCCAGTACACGAATCCTCTCGACAGACAGCGATGAACTGATCGAACCCACGCCTGTACCTTCCCATATGTAGCAGAAAGTCCTTAACGATCGTCAAAAATCCACATTTATCTTTCCAACACAAGGCACACATATCTTTGAAATCTGATCAGTTGTTTAGATATGCGCGAATAAGTCTGGCCGAGGTACACACAGTCAACGTTCGCTTTGTTGTGAACCCCGGGTCTCGAACCTGCGGCACCCCGGTAGGTGTGCTTTACGTCGGCCGTTCTGTTGAGGTCATGGCTCCGGCTCCGAAGGCGGAAGGCAGGGCGTTGTGCAGAGTCGCAACGACGTCATCTGGGCTACTATAAATGGACGTACAGATCCCGGTCAACCCTCCACTCTGTACAATACTCAGGCGTGGCGGACTCCAGGGCAGGGCGTCTGCAAATCGATGAGCAGGAGACACCGGACGACGGAGGACGTCAGCCAGTCAGCTCACCCAGTCAGCTGCGAGGACACCTAGATCATCCCATGATGGAGGAGCTTCGTGTGGTTGACGTATCATTCAGTGGTAGGCGAATCCCGTTTTCCCAGTGCAGGTCGTCAGTTAGGGAAAACTACGAGCAGCGAATTAAGAGTATAATTGTATGAAAGTATATTAGTATCTCAGCTTTAATATTTGTCCCTTTTTCTTTCAGAAACTGTTCAAACGCTTCAATCAAGCAAGTTGCTGCAAATCATAATTGTTGTTGTTATTATATTCAACATTTTATTGTAAACCAAGCTGTGTATAAACGTGTACTTTTGTAAGTAACAAATTTATCATTCGCCGTTCACCAGCTCGCACCCCTGGTATTGATATAGTTAGCTGAGAGTTAACTTAGTAAGCTGAGAGTAATTTAGAGTCTGGTTGAGGGGACCAGAACAGTGGGGGAGACGCCCACCTTCCCTCCCTTTAGCAGCCAGCGCATAGGATTAATAAGTTTTCTGTTAATTTTCTCACTGTTCAGCTTAATCATCGATATATTTCGCGCATTGTATTGTAGCGTTACTTGTATATGTTCTTGCAGTTTCATCTTAGAATCAAGCATAGGGTAATTAGGTTATTCTGCAAGGCGCGTAGCGTAATCGCAAATCATTTAAACCGACAGGTTACATACGCCAGCAGTTGCGCCAGCGTAGTCTGTAGCCAACAGTTCGCGACGTGATTAACTTGCACCACGGCGGGCGAGCCAGAGAGTGCATGCCTGCACTGTGTTTTACTGTAGTTGTATAATAGTATATTTGCTGTAGTTGGGTTAAATGCATGATATTCAGTACCGCTCTTCAATGCTTTGTGTAGAGCTAAAAGTCTCCTATTTAATTGTAGTAGTGTAGTTAGTGCTGTAAAGGAACACGCAGTATTGCTGTAGTGTTGCCTGTAGTTTTAAGTGATGAAATGCGGGTACACGTAGTATTTTACCCAGTGCACACTGACACCACTCAAAATTACATGAACACTAGGAGTAAAACAGCACCATATTCAGTTAAGAAGCTAGTCAGAGCACCTCCGAAGCGGAGAATATTTTAAAAGAACGAGAAAAGGCTTCGAAGGCGATCGCGCATGTTCAAGACGTAGCCGGGACCTCGCGAGCAGAACAGAACGAGGCGCTATAATATTCCTTTCACACCAGCCCATAATCACACCCAACACGTGAACTTACGGAAACCACTATTAGCGAAACCTAATCACACGTTTACTAGGAAGTACATACTACACCGCGTACAGATTCTTACCTTACACCGCGAAGTTTACACGAGTTACAGTCTGCACGAGCGTTTAGTTACTACATACCACCCAACAGTTACACAAACGCAGGACACTCTGACAAGATGACCAACCCAAACCCTGTGCAGTTTATCGTTAACCAGCCGGAAAAGTTGCCGACGTTTTCAGGCGTCAGTGACGAGAATGTAGCAGAGTTTTTAGAGGATTTTCAGGCGGCCAGCGAAATTAACGAGTGGACAGACGTAAAACGATGCTGACGAATTAAATTTCATTTTAACAACACTGCGAAACACGCAATTGAGAGTATTACTCACGCGGCCGGCGTAGAACTCACGTGGCCAGATATTGTGGCCAATCTCAAGGATATTTTTACTCCCACAGAGACGGCGGAGAAATACAAACAGTTGCTATACACCAAGCGGCAGCAACTCGGCGAATCTTGCCAGACACACATTGAGACAATGATGTACTGTCGCCGCAAATACAATCCGCAGGTGACAGATGCGGAGTTTTATAAGCATTTTGTGGAAATCGTTACTACCTTCCATGGCGGACAAAATTATAGGGCTTAAAAATGACATTATCCCGTAAAAAAAAAAAAAACCCTTAAGCGCGTGGAATTGGGGATTTCCCGGTATAGCCAGGCTGTATCCACACAACCTCGTAACTCCGACGCGGAGCGATTTCAGGCGGAGATAGCGAAACTTGTCCATCAAAACCCAGAATCCACCGCCGCAGGAACGAGACTAGATCGATACGCAGCAAGGCAGACAGAGGGGTAGAACTCCATTGCACCAGAATAACTATCCCCGGAGGCAAAATACTATGAACCAGTATTACCGTCAAGCGGCTATCAACACTATCAGCAGACACCCCCATGCCACAACCGATAGTAATAGTAAAAGAATGTTCCCATGCGGATAAGGAATCGATCTTTTCACAGCTAAAGGCGTTTTCGATCCACATATCGAAACCAGGCGCGAGGTTGGCGGAGGCGGCAAGCGCACAACAACCAGCACCAGGACACTGAGCCAGTATCGAACCCACGTTCGTTTCCACTCAGAGGCAGAGGAAATTACATGCGGGCCTGTAACACAGCCCAGTATTCCAAAAACTACCCTGCGAGGGGGTTGTTCGTATTTCCCCCGTGGACAAACAGAAACGATCTAGGGAGATACGCAGGGCAATGTTTAGCAAAGTCGTTTAGACACAGTCGTACGCTAAGATTGCGAGTTGCAACGCGCGCAGCAATGACATAGTTATTACGAGCGATCAACCGCCGCCCTACACACACCAGGAAGTACCACGTTGCAATTCCGAGTGCAGTGCTCCCAGTACACAGGCTAGACCGCAGCGTGCGTCGGGAGACACACAGCCCCGTGAAGCGGAAGTTGAGCCACGCGCTCAGCACATGGCAACGTCGCACCGGCCGACGTCTCGGGCGCACGCGCGGGTTTCCTGCAATGCAAGCGGAAGTCGGAGTAACGCCGCGCGGTGGTCAGTTCGCTGGACCCCGTAGCGAAGCACAAAATACGTGTGCTTCGCGCATCTATGTCGGTCATAAGGCACGCGATTGTACACTATCTACCAAAAAGTAATTGGGCACCTATCCACAATGTTTGCTCGGTGGATGTCACCCCGTAAGAATCTCATAGGCCTACCTATTATGGCTATAACAGCAGCCACGAGTGTTGTGCAGGATATCCACGAGGATTCGTCGCCATTCCTCTTGCAACCATTCCATGAGTTGAGCAATGGATTTTGGCCGCGCCTGACGAGCCCTCGCCCGGCGAACCAATTCATCCCAAAGATGATCTATAGGGTTGAGGTCGGGGCTCTGGGCGGGCCAGTCCAATCGGCGAACATTGTTGTCGGCGTACTACTGCATAGTAGCCTTGAAACATGGCACCTGGCATTGTCATCCTGAAAGTAACACGGGTCCATTCCGTAAAAACGCCACAATGTTGGGAGCATTTCATTATCGAGAATGTTAAAATATGCCTCTGAGTTCATGCTACCACGGACAAACACCAGCGGTCCTACGCCGAAGTCCGTGAAACACAAGTCAACTGACGTACTGACTTACCTATCTTCACGGATGCCCAATTACTTTTTGGTAGGTAGTGTACTATGTTCCCGAATCAGAAGTTTGAATTCCGCACGATTGTCGCCGCACGGTTCAGGAATTTTGAAAATATTTTTGGTATAGGACACTTTAATGCGAGGAGTGGTCGTACGAACAAAAGCCTGCTGACAGTCCAATCTCGCTCCTCGGCGACTGTGTCGGTGACCTGGCGTCTGAGGGGAGGTACGGCTCAGCACATTTTGCGAATACGTTTCATCATTGCCTTCCTTGTGTCCCCCTAACGGTACTTCCTGGTTCACGCGACGCTGTCCAACGTTCGCGCTGACGTGCAGTTTAGTGCAAATGACAGAAAAGAATTGTTACAACAAATCAAGGACATGCGATCCGCCGGAATTATAGAGCCATCAGATTTAGCATTTTCGGCGCCATCTTTGGTTATTCATAAGCGATATTGGGACCTTAGGTTTCTTACTGACTTTTGCAAGCTGAATCAATACTTCACTAAAATCCAGTATCCTCTTCCACGCACGGAAGACATATTAAATGCAAAGCTGTGAATTCTTTACCACAGAAGCGACACGGCAGATGCATCATTGACATTTTACGTCTGTACTGTTCCAAGTATAAATGATACTGAAAAGAAGATGTATAAAAGGATCGTATTTATACATTTTAACCAGCCTCGGCCATGCGCTATGCGACAAGTGGCTGATACACAATACTGCATGCAATGAACGTGATGAATTATCTGCATATATATAATAATAGTATATGCATGCATCATACAGTTGGTGAACGAATGTAATTTCTATACATATGGATGGAGGGCACAAACCGATTGTGAAAGATTGCGAAAGAGCGATGGAGCGATGGAGGGATGGAGCTATGGAGCATCCAATCCAATTCAGTTAGCGATTATGCAGGTCACAGCCCCATGCTCGTCGCGGTCAAAAGGCAGCCCTGCATATTCGCAATTCATCTTCGCGATATGGGAGCAATCTGAGAAAACCCAAAAACACTCAAAAATCATCGATAACACTCAAGAAAGCATAAAAAAAATTAACCAAAATATAACCAAAATCAAGCACTTTCCATAGAGCTTCGAGCCAAAAAAAAAAAAAAAACAACCCTCGAATGTAGCCACAAAAACACCCAAAAAGCATCAAAACTACCCAAAAATATCACCAAAAACACCCAAAAAAGCATCAAAAATATCCAAAAATTCACCAAAAACATAGTTTTCTACCCACACAAATAGTGAACGCAATATTTAGACCCAAAATCATGCATTTTTACCCCAAAATCAAGCAAATTTACCTCGTTTTTTTTTCTCATAAATATTCGCTCAGGATTTTTTCAAGAATTTACCCCAAAATGAAGCAAATTTCTCGCTTTTCAAGCAACTTTTTTTATGTTTTCTAGAAAGGCCAATTTTGCAAGCGAGTAATCTAAAACCAAACAAATTTAAGCTAAAAATAAAATGAAATATTAAAGAGATTCAAATCAATAGAATTTATGTATTTTATTCAACAAAAGTAAAACACCAATAAGACTTTTTAAAGTCTAAAAATAAAGAAAAATCTGAAGCATAACCACTACTGATTCCATAATCCCAACCATCACAACAATCCAAATGATAAACATCTTCTTTAAAATTAGAACATTTATATGATCTTAAATCATTTTTATTGATTTTTAAAACGGTTTTGAAATGAACAATGTCCAATTCTTTATCAATAGAAGTTGCTGGTTTTATAATTTCATATCCAATATCCCGAAGTTCTATAATTGGATCCATTTATAATATTTAAAAATTTATATATGTTTTATAAAAAGTGTTACTATGAGAAATTTAAAATTAGAATTATGAAAATAATTTTTCACTCGATCAAATAATTCTTCTATATTTCTAAAAATTCGTAAAACATTTCAAAGTAACCATCTTACTATAAGTCTAAAAAATTGTGTTAAAATATCGAACCAATTTTTTGTTTCTTCCTCTTAATAACAGTAAAATTTGTATAACTTCACTAATTCTCTCTTTCAAATAATCATAAGTTAAATTTATTTTGCTAATTAGAACAACATTGCAAATTGTTCCCGCTCTAACAGCCTTATCAAAATCAACTATAATTTTTTGTTGTTTTTTTCTTTAACTACACTTGTTTTTCTATATAAGAAATCAACAATATACAATGGTCTTCAACCCCAAAAGGAATAATAATTCGTATTACTATCAAAGTTTAGAGTCGGCTTATTTATAAAGTTCATTATTTCCATATATTTTATCTAGTTTCGTTCTAGAATTTCTTAAATCGTTATAAGCAAGAAACACTTTATCACAAAAATTATTGCCAATATCTAGATTCCAATTTTCTTTTGGAAAAATTCCATTTCTTCCGTTTTTAACATAAATATTCCTTACATTATAATGATCAAACACAGAAGTGTGTGCATACTGAACAGTGCGATTTTCTATTAGTTTGAAGACCTACAATTACAAAATCAGGCATGCCAAATTGTAAATTATTAACTTGGTCTTTTATATAAAAGTTAAAAACAGTTGATCCAGTAGGAACTTCTTTTTATAAAAATTGCCAATAATCAAAACTAATAGAAATTTTTGAGTTTTTGTAATTTCTTCTTTAATTGCAATGGCTGTGTTGGATTCGTATTCAAAAATAGGCCACATAATTTATAATTTTTGAATAACAATTTTACCTCGATCAGCATAATCTCTATCAAGTGAACCATCTGCTTTCTTATTTTGAATAACAAATAAACAATTGTTATCAGATTAATTACGAATAAATGTAATTGTATAGCCTCCTTTCCAAAAAAAACTTCACTGTTATTATTAATGAAACTAAACAGATATCTCAGTGGATAGATTATTTCATTTGGTTTAACACTATGAGTATCTTTTACCCGATAATAATCATAATCACAAGTTAATTCTAAATAACTTTCTTCACCTGGAGGTCTTAACAAAGTGTTCATTACTGTTGATTTTATTCCTGAATTATAGATAGCTTCAATAATACGTCCATCTTTTGAAATTTCTACTCTAGAAAATTCAAAAGGAAAAAAGTTAGAACAAACATCAATATTATCTAACTTACCATATTTTGTCTCATTTCATTCTTTATCTCTCTTTACTAAACGAAATAGTCTATAAATATAAGCATCATTTGGAAAAGAAAACCCATATCTTATAGGAATATCATATTCAGTTCTATTATTTTAAACATTTAAATTCCCCCTAGTTTGATCTGTTGGAGGAAAAGTTTGTCTATAAAAGCGCTCAATACGTTTATAACTCATTTAGAAGAAAAAATGATATATAAATGAAAGATTCGAAGGATGTTTCTCGAATTAAATTACTCATTGAGAGATACAAAATTGATAAAAAAAACATCATGAAGTGGAATACGGAAAAAACTAAGAAGAAAGATCTACTTTTAATTCGCGAATTACAAGACATCGGTAAAAAGGTGGAAAAAGTAAGTGAAGAAAATAAAATTTTAATAACAACACTAGTTCCTGTTGCAGCAAAAAACTTACATTATCCACCTACTCCCAAAGAAACATCATTTGAAAGAGAATTACTCTCGAAATCTCCTAATTTAGAAGAGCACATGGGAACTGTACCCATAAAAAATTTGACACTTCCTGACTCTACTATAAATCTCAAGAAAGGAATTTCTGAAAAAATTGCTTTTAAAACACTATATGGTTTATGGGTAGATAATCGTAAATTATAAATTGGAGATACAGAAGTGAAGATAAATAATGATAAACTATTTGTTAATGATACAGAATATACATTAAGAGCAGGTCTTTCTAATTTGTTAACAAAAAAAAAGAAACATATTTTAATAATAAATACACTACTGATGACTATGACAATTATAAAGATATTGTTATAGACACAAATGTTGCATTCTGAGAATATAATCCAGAAAAAAAAAAAAACAATAAATTCAAATAGAAGTTAGAAGTACAATAAAATTATTCAACCATTTTATTATTCAATTTATGAACAGCATATAAAACCGCAATCAAAATCAGTGCCAAACACACCCAAAAGAATGATTTCTCCAAGAACTCCTAGATCTGGAGAAGGTATAAAAAAATTCAATAATTTACCAAAGAACATATTTGGTTTAATGATGTTAGACATTTAATTGACAGATAATTAGTTACTCATGCTGAAGGAAATTCTGGTAATAACAATTTTTACAATGAAAAAGTAAGCATAAAGAATATGTTGAACAATAAATTTTCTGAGTTGTTATTAATAATCCAAAAGGAATACCTCATCTTATAAGGGTTTTAAATGTAATTCCACAGTCTTTTTGGAATTCTGAACGCCATGGCAAAGTTATTATAAATTGAGCAGTAAACAATTTAAATTTGCCTAAAATTATTTGCCTGGCTATAAATATTGTGGCCCATTTACAACATTAAACGAGACTAGAAAGAGGTGACAATGGCATAAATAAACTAAATGAGGCGTGTAAATATCACGATATTGCTTATAGAGATCACAAAGGTTTATAGTCTAGACAAAAAGCTGATAAAATTTTACATAAAGAAGCAAAAGAAATTATGCTAGATAAAAATAATCCAATTGGAGAAAAACTTCCTTCTACTGCTGTTGCTTCAACAATGTTTACAAAAAGAAAATTAGGTTGGGGAATGAAAATGATTTATTAATTAATCATATATACTTTTTTTACTTATAAATGAAGACAGCAAATATAACTTTCGATATCACCTTTGAGGAAATAAAAGATTTGGGGATAGATAAATTTTTTAACAAATTATCAAATTGAGAGAGAAAATAAAAAAAATTGAAAGAAGGAAAGAGTTTCAAATTAACTCTATAATTGCCAACAGTCAAAAAGATGGCCAAAGAAAAAACTGGCAGCGGTTTACATCATGGCGGAAAAATGCCTCTTATATTTGCTGCTTTAAGTGCCCTTGGCGAAATAGCAGGAGGAGCTAGTGCAATTAACAATTCTGTTGAACAAACTGGAAAAAAATTAAAAAGAATTAGAAGAAACAAAATATACACAATTTAGCGATGGAAAATAAAACAGGGAGTGGTTTAGTTGCAAAAAAAGAGGACGACCAAAAAGATTTGAATGTATCCCCATTATCTAATAATGATATTGAAAAATATGTAAAAATACTAAACATATAATATTCCAGAAATGTTTATATGATTTATGAATTACCAAATAGAATGCAAAAAAAAATTAATGTGCTGTGGTTAATTTTGATATTTCAACAAATCCTGAAACTCATTGGGTTTGTTATTTTAAAAATAGTAATGAGGTTTACTATTTTGATTTATTTGGAGGCAATATTTTTAGTAATTTTCTTAATTATTTAAAAAACAGAAATATTTATTTCAATGATAATCGAATTCAGGACTTTGATTCAGTTATTTGTGGACATCTATGTTTAATTGTTTTATATATTTTGTCGTACAGTTTTTTAATTTAATGATATAATTTCTTTATTATTAAATTACGGATATATTTGGAAAACCATTAATCGAATCATTAAATAAAATCTTTGACGCTAATGTTTATGCTTAAAAAATATATGTAGACTCACAATGCAATTCCATTGTTTCTTCTTTACAAAGTAAACTATCCAATTGTTCTGATTATACAAAATCTTATATTTCTTTTCTAGGATGTAGAATTATTAATATAGATACCCCATAAATAATAAAGATGCGGTCAATAAAATATTTTTTATGTACATATGGCAAATTATTCATTAAAAAGGATGTAGATTCGAAATACAGTAACATTGTTTGGTTACGTTTCTGTTCAAGATTGTTCAATAAATAATATGGCTAATTGTATAAATGGAAATTATCCAGTCAATAAAAGATATTTCATAAAGAAAAAGCTGATAAATTACAAAATTTATACCAATCAGTTTTGAATTATTGTGATACAATAGTTAACACAAAAGTTGAAGGAAAAAAACAAAGAAGTTTCTGGTAAAGAAGTAGCTGTTAAATTACAAAATTTGAACTAATCAGTTTCGAAGTATTGTGATACACTTGTTAAGTCGAAAGTTGAAAAAAGCAAAGAAGATTCTGATAAAGAATTAGATGACAAATTACAAAATTTAAACCAAACATTACTGTGATAAACTTATTAATTCGAAAGTTAAAATCGAACATATTTTATTTTTCTGTAAAGTGGCTTAAAATAAGAACGTTTTTCATTTACATAATCATATGCCTTTCATTACTTTTTTGATGGATTGTACTGTTTATAAAATTATTACTTTACCTGATAATTTTTTACCTGATGATACTATGACAGTAATTTATGTACTGAACAAAATAGATAACAGCAAGCCTTTTGATGTTAAAAGAGGTGATAATTTAACTTTTAAAAAAATCTGAATATGATGATGGTGTGAATATAGTGATAGGAATATTCGTGAAATATAAAGATTATATATACATACTATTAAATGGGGAATACTTGGTGTTCGAAGTATAAGAAATCACTAAAAATAATAGTATCAAAATGAAAATACTAAAAATGGACGATTAGTTCAAAAAAGTAAATGTTCTATATGTAATTCTAATAAATCAACATTCTTAAAAAAAATTACCTCAAGTAAGAAAAAGAATAATTAATGAATTATATGAACCAGCAAGAAGAAATTTTCCAAGCATAAAAGTAATATCGTGTGGTATTGATGATTTATGTCAAATTGATCTTGTTGAAATGGATACTGGTAATTTCAAAGGAATATCACATATAAATAATGGTTATTACTATATTATGACAATTATCGATGTTTTTTCAAAATATGCATTTGCCATTCAAATTAAAGATAAATCAGCTAAAAATGTAGGAAATGCTTTAGAATCGATATTGATTAAAATTAAACCATAAAATTTTCAAAGCGATAATGGTTCTGAATTTTATCATAAAACATTTAACGAACTTATGCAAAAATATAATATCAATAATTATTTTACATTCAGTGAAATTAAAGCCAGTGTTGTAGAAAGATATAATAGTACAATGAAGAATAAAATGTGGAAATTTTTTTTTCTTTAAAAGGCAATTATTAATGGGTAAATATATTGGATGATTAAGTAAAATAATACAACTATACAAAACATAGAACTATTGGTATGAAACCAATTGAAGTTATTAAGAAAAAAAATTAAGACAAAAAGATTTTGGGAATGTGTTTAGTAAACTAAAATATAAAGTTGGCAATGTTGTCCATGTTAGTAAAAATAATAGGATTTTTTAAAAGTTTTTACTCCTAATTGGACAACAGAAATATTTACTATTTTTTAGGTTTTCAATTATGGTGTGCCTACATACAAACTAAATGATAAAAATGGAGAAGAAATTAAAGGTAGTTTTTATGTACATGAAATTGTGAAATCTAATTATTCTGATGAATATTTGGTTGAAAATTGTTTAAAAACTAAAGCTAATAAAATTTATGTTGAATGGTTAGGTTTTGATAACTCTCATAACTCTTGGATTAATAAAACGGATAGATGTTATGTGAGTTTAAATATTAATTCCAGAAAATATAATAATTTTAAAATAAAAATTAACTTCTTACTCATTGCAATTAATATTATTCATATTATTAATCAACTGTTGTTGAGTATACTTATTTCTGGCAATTTTAAAATAGTTACGAAAACCCACAATGTGACTATTCAATGTTTCTTTCATTCTTTGATATAAATTGACAGAATTTGGATTATAATTAAATCTCAATACTTGCACCTAATTTGGATGTTTATTTTTAATCCTACACAATTGTCTTTGAACATTTTTTCTTTGAGTTATAATTACATAATAATCATATGCACAAGCACCATCGAATAATTTTAAAAGAACAAAAGTCGGTTTTAAATTTTGATTTTGTGTTTGTTGTACAACATGAGTGGTCATTTCTCTGATTTCCTCATTTCTGTCATTTATTACATCGAAAGCCATATCAACTGTCTCTCTTTAATTTTCGATATGGTTATCTTTAATTTCGTTTATATCTCATAAATTACTGACTTCAATTTTGTTCATTTAATTTAGATGATTAATTTGATTTTTTTTCATTTTTTTATTACGCTCTATTTGCCCTTTGTATTAATAAATGCACCGTATCTTCGCCATGTTTTCTTATTGATTGAAGAACTAATACAGTTACCCAACTTTGGAATTTTTTTGTCTTTTTTCATATTTTATTTTAAAATTAACGATTATAATCCAGATTCATTGATTAAATATTGTATGCGGTTGCATTTTTAAGGGGTGTGTCGAATCACCCACCCCTATATTTCTCTATAATTGCCTGTGTTTTTCTTTAATATGATCTTTAATTTCTTTATGATTATCTTAGTATTCTAAAATTTCAGCAACATCTTTTGCTTTAAATCAAGGATTATTATCAAAATCAATAATCATAAAAACTTGTTTACCAGAGTAAATAAGTTTGTTGTAATTTATCTCTATAATTGATCAACTTTTTTATATGCGAAATTAGCACAAATAAAATTGGCAAATAGTTATGTTTTTATATATTTTTTTAAAATAAGGAAATGAAAAAATTAAATAAAGTAAATCAAAGAATACAGAACAGATTCACTGATAAATATAGCTCTTAAAGAGTTAAATTGTCTAAATCATTAACAATATCTTTCATTTATTTATAATTTCACTATATGATTCACACTTTATGCCAAACAATGAAATGCCATATTTACCGATTCTAGGCAATTTCTTTGTAACTTTGTTATATTCGCCAAAAGTTTTGTTGGTAAAGAAATACAGTATATCAATTGTATATCTAAAATACGACTATCATATTTGTTAAAGAAGGAAATTTACAGCTAATTAGACCAGTCTCTTTTATCTATAAACAACATTCGTCTATTTCAGCATAATATATATATAACATGGACCAATTTGTTATCAAAAATGGCCTATTTATTATTTTCTTGTCATTCAAACTTTATATCCATAAATTTTTATTGTAAAAAATATACAATTTGCTATCGATAGTTTAAAATGTTTTTGTGTATTGGTTTTACTCAAATCAATTGGTTTATTATCAATCAAATTATATTGTTGGTGTGATCCATAAAAATTTTGAATGTTCTGAACAGCATTTAGCTGCAAATCAACCAAATTATTTTTAAGAATTGGATACATGATGGTATTTTTATCATTTGTATGTTGTAAACCCAATGCATGGCCGATTTCGTGGATCAAAACTGCTAGAAAATTAACTTATTTTTGGGAGTGTTTCTCCTTTCATTATGACAATGTTGTTGTTTATTGATACGAATTTCAACAAGACAATTTTTTGTTTGAAAAAATGCATGTCCTAGCACACTACCTTATGGAAATAGTTTAGTCTGACAAACTCCCGGTAATCTCTGATATCTATGTTGACCTTGTTTGTATGATATAAGTATATCTATAAAATCTTGTGTCATAAGCAAATTTAAAATCTGTGTGTTTTTGCCAAATGTTAAAAGCCTCTTCAGCTAACTTTGTAATTTATTTATTTGCATATGAAAAATTCCATCTTAGTGTTTTTTATTCCATTTGTTGGTAGTTGAGTAGCTACTGAGTATATCGTCTTTAACACCACATCTTGGCTTATTGATTAAATTAATCATTTCTTCATTACGTTTACCATCAATTGAATAAATGTTATGATATTCTTGAAATATTCTCAAAGAATACTCGAACTTTTTAGTATCAATTTTTGAAAGCGATTTTGCATCATCCTCTAGATATCCATATTCATTTAAAAAGTTGATAACACATTCTGTTCAATTCTCTTTTTTGGGCAGCACAAAATTTATATTTATGATAATGAGAATGATCATGTAAACCTTCATTTATATGCGAAAAGAGTTTTAAATTATAATCAAATCTTCTATTATATTTCTGTACTACATTGCATAATTTTTTTATTCAAATCTAATGTATTAAAGCCATAATCTTCACTCCAACACTTCATACAAATCTCTTAAAATGTCTCATAAGTCATGTCCCCATCAACAAAATCATTATAAATATGTTTAAAATTTGTGTCATCTTGTCTAAATATACAAAGAAAATTTGTATTTTCCTTTACCAATTGCTTTGGCACTTTCGAATAAGTTTGAGCTAAATAAAATGCATCTGTATTCTTATGTCTTCCCATTTTAAAATATTCGCGAATTATATCTTGGTTTTCTAAAATAACATCATCAAATATAATTAGAAATTCGTTTTCACATTGATATGAAGGTAGCATGTCACCATTATTATTTTAAAAATATGTAATTTTTTCTTTAATTTTTAGCTTTTTGCATAACAAATCAAAATCATTTTTAAACTGAATATATTTATGTTGATTAAAACTGTTTGAACAAACATACAATTTATTAAAATTTAACCAACCACTCTTATAAATAAAATTTATTATGAAGTTAGTTTTGCCACAACTACTAGGACCAACTAAAATAGCTCTTATGTTGTCAAGTAAAAATTGGCCATTTTTCTTATTCTTAGCATTTTTTCGGATATTAATACACCGACACCCCAGTCCACTTTTTTCATTTAATGACATATTTTTGTTATAAATGGAGAATAAGGTATTTAAGTTAACGTATAATAGTTCTGTACTAAAGAAGAAACTTCACTATGACATCATTCATCAAGATACATCAATTGCTTTGATTAGTTTTCGCACATACACCTAATATAACCAATAATACTATAACAACAATTGAAAAATTGAGTGCTGTTGTTAATAAAAATGACGTTATAACCATTCTTAAGGGCCAATGCGACATTGAATCTTTAAAAGAAACTATAAATTCAATTGAACCATTTTCAACTAATAAAATTAAATTAACATCAGACAATGTGAAAAACAGAATATTGATTAAAATCTAAGTTTGATATTAAACTTGATGGTCAATTATCCTATATGCTTGGTTTTGAGAGAAATGTGACTATTGAAAACGACAAAATTGTTGTAGGTACTAAATTACCTGATTTTAATCCATTTAAAACAATAAATGTTCATTCTAAATTGGCATATGGTATGTATATAAAATATGATGAATCTAATTATTTAGAAACAGACATAATTGCTAGTTTTCAATCAAAAAAATGTTTTATTTTAAAGATTATATTATTTATGAGCCATCATATTCAATTTCTTACAGAATTAATAATGAACGGTTTAATTATATTGTTTTATAAATTAGAGATGAAAATGGTAAACTGATTTATTTTGATGGTTCTGATATCGATGTTGTTTAGAAATTAAATATGTTTAAAATATAGTATAGAAATAAAATAATATAAAATTTTAAATTAATAATTTCATAACCCCATGGTAATATATCTATAATATCGTCTTTTTCATTCAAAATCGTTCATTTGTCATAGTTAATGTTAAATTCCTTAGTCATGAACTTATTCACTAGATTTTTGGTTTCTTTCTTTTGTGATGATATTGTTTTTTATAATCACATTTTCCTTAGTTTTTTGTACTAATTCACCCAACGATTTTATTGTAAAACATTTTCATGATTTAGAGTGAATCCTTTAATTTTTGTAACTTGTTTTCCCAAAAAAAGTTTCATAGCCATAGCTTTTTGGACCAGTACTTATCCAATTTATACCATAATTTTTTTTTCCAAATTCGTCTGTCCATTCACCAAGCATGCAACCTGTTTTTACAGTATTTTTGCCATCATCATTATAAACAATGCTATCTGTATCATAATATACCACTTTATCACCTAATTTATCTAATATTTCATATAAACGTAATCGCACATTTGAAGTAGTAGAAGCTGCTATAAATGTATTTGTTGCTGTGGTATCTGCTAAATAAGTATCGTTGTGTTTATATTATACTACAATTATTTTTTCATTTATGTAAACAACATTATTTATTTCTATTCTACCGTCTAATAACAATTCGTACCAACGAATTGGATCAGTAATATATTCTGATGGTGTTAAATTTTGTCTTTGCCCAAATTTTCCCCATAGTGAGTCTAAACAAATTTTAACAACTGCCCGTTTTCCAAAATTTTAATCAATATTTTTAATGTTTAAATCAATATTTTGTTCTTTTTTATAAGACGAATATATTCGTATTTTGATTTGTAATCGTCTTCCTAAGGACTACTTAATAATTTTATTTCATAAATGTTTTTATATATTTTCTGAACATGTTATTACTTTTTTGTTCGAAATGCCAAACTTCATGCATTTTAAGTAATTTGTAACCTTTTCCAATAGCTTTATTTAGTTCTAATGTTGTCCATTTACCATTTATTGCTCTTTCTTCATCGCTATGTTTACATTCATCTTTTTTCTTTACAACGCATTTTGAATATAAAGTAAACAATAATTTTTCTTGTTTAATTTGAAGTACTGGATGATATGAATTTCGCGGTGGTACCACATTACATTTGAGTAATCCTAACCAAGTTTCGTTGTAATTTTTGGGATTAAATATTTTGATTGGATGACCAACTGGATAATAATCATAAAGTATCACTGTTGGATATAAACTACGCATATCTATATATCTTAAGTTTTTTCCTGAAACTTTTAGTTTTGTAGCATTTGTTTTACCACCAAAAAATGCATCTCTAGGTTGTAGCGGTTCTGTTACATTATTAATTTTTTCTAAGTTATTTTTGTAGATAATCGATTTTTTCCATTTGCAAGACCACATTTCCCTTACTTTGTAACCATTTTGTCTTAAAATTGTTGCTCGAATGTTTGTTTTAGTAAATAAGCCACTCATACTTTCATAGTTACAATTATTTATTGTGTCTGGAGAATAACAATCAGGACAACCATGCCAAAAACAACCATGATGTTGATTTTTTTTTCCTCATAACCATCAACTTTTGCACCACAAATAATTACTTCTCCACCATTTAATGCGTGTCGAACAATTGGAAATGTATTTAACCACGAAATTGATTCTTTACTAAACATTTATTTTTTATCGTCTTTAAATACTGTAATACTATTGTTCGTGAGAAAATTTGCTCTATAAACAGCCATACAAACACCCGCTATTGTTATGGAGCAAAATGGATCTATATTTGTTATTTCTAGAAAAGATTCTCTAAGTTTAAGATAGCCACGCCGAAAATATCAACATTCGAATCACAATATTCAGCAAGTTCTTTTTTGAAATCGAAATATATATATAACTTTTTCAGCCTGCCACTTTCAAAATCTTTTCGTTGTTCTTGTTTCATTATATGACTCCGTAATATTTCGAAGCAAGTATTTTTCCTACATAATTTTGATTTTCTGGAATACTATAAGATTGTGGAAAATGTCCTTTTTTAATCTCTTTTATGCCTAATGTTTTTCGAAATGTTGCAAGACTTCCTTGAATAAAGTTTATACCATCAATTGTTTTGATATTTAGACTCAATATTTTAAGTTGCGTAATTTTTCAACCTTGATATATAGAATGAGGTTTTATACTATTTCTAACATAATATTGTAAAATAAATTATGAACCATATAACCTATAGAATCATGTGCAATAAATTTATATTCTTTACTTTATTCAGATATTGCCCATTCGCAAAACTAATCGTTTGTTTTAAAATGCCTTTTGTTACCATTAAAATATTGAACAGATATAAAGTTCGGTGCGTGAAAACCAGTATTTTGTGTGGATTCGTAGTCAGAAAAGTAGTATTTTTCGGTGTAAGAACAATCCATATTTTTTTTTGTGCCACTACAGGTACAAGTTTTTATACAAAACCCCATTTTTTTTGTCTCTCTTGCATATAACATTTATGTTCATCAGTTTTCTCAAATTCCTTGTAATTCCAACATTTGGCTTAACCACACTCGTGTTTTTTTTTATTTCTCAAACATATTTTGTGACATGTTTTACACTTATAAGCAGTCTTACACACCGAATTATGATTTGTAAAACATTATTTTCCAAAACAATATCTATTTCATTTTTAAAAATATGTTCTAGTTCGATCTTCATTTTAGTGTTGTGGTTTTTTGCACTTAGTACATATATTTTTATTATTTTTCCGCACTCATGTTGATCTTTATTATTGTATGGTTTGTCGCAATTTTGACAATACTAGACACTACCTGAAATGATTTCATACTGTTAATTACATCGTAGTGTTCATCGTGTAAGTATAAATAAATTGTTGTTGGTTTTTTGTTCTAGAATAAATAATTGAGTTGAAATGTGCAGCGGAAACAACTTTAATTTGAATATTCAGAAAATTTTCTGCATCAATAGTATCTTCCAAACTGTAGCCAATTTCACATCTGTTTCCCATTGTTATGCAAAGTTCACGAGCTAATACTTCTTGTAATTTTCGTCCTTATGTAATATAAATAACCTCATTATTCGTTAATTCGCTATCCAAAATGATATTAGTTTCGTATGTTAAAGCTGTAATTATTGCTTTAGGCCCGCATAAATTATCATCGTTGTTAATTTTATTAATACATTGTTTTGTTTTATATCTTTAGTTAAATAAATATTTTTTTTTACTTATATTTCCTCTTCGTATACTATAAACATCCTTATCGAAAGTAATTTCATTTATATCTACATTTTCGTTGGATGTGATTATTTTCTCAATTTCATTCAGTAAATTTTCGGCGTTTAAATTGTTATTTCTTGCAGCCGAAATAGCGTGGTGAAAATTCTGATTATTTGCATATATTCTCATTTGATCACCTTGTTTATAACCAGTTAATTTTCTTACAGCTTTCATTGCTGCGTCAACAGCATTTCGAGCACCATTCATTTTTTCTATTAGAGTTCCTTTTGAATTATTTTTACGAATACCGTATTTTGTTTGCCAGCTGTTGAAAGCATCCTTAAAATTACGACTAATTTCGCAAATTTCAAATGGGTGTCTTCTTTCGAAGTGGTAATAAATTTTTTTTTTTAAAGGAAAAATTTGCCTTAAACTTTTATTTTATTCTTTAATTTCGGAAATTGAAGAAAGGGCAAATTCGTGTTAGTTCTATTTCTTGGTGGTACAAATATCTGATTAGAAAAAGGGATTTTTAAAATGATTTTTTTTTTCTGAATATTCTGGGTCCTGAAAATGGTAATTTTGAAAATTATTCTTTATTTGTTCATGGTATAATGGTCAATGGTATAAAAGTTGTAATTAAATGATGTATCCTTAAATTATATATTTTTTACGTTAAAGCTTTTAGCTGTAGTTCTTAATTCCGCAACTGTTAAATAATTTAGATTCTCGATAGGATTTTTAAATTTATATTCTCTTATTTGAATAATACTTGTAATATGATCGATCATCTCTATGTACATTTCTACCTATAATTGTCAACTCGCTCGCTCTCCTTTCGCGCAGATCTGCTACTGAATAATTCATAGCCATATTAAATGTATTAAGAAAATTAAAAAATATATAAAATAAATTACAAATATAAATAATAGAATAAAGTGAGCAAGTGC
Organism: Dryococelus australis; assembly: GCA_029891345.1. Lineage (NCBI taxonomy): Eukaryota > Metazoa > Arthropoda > Insecta > Phasmatodea > Phasmatidae > Dryococelus > Dryococelus australis. The sequence continues at coordinate 292,666,323 of CM056994.1, forward strand.
TTAAAATATTAATAATGATATTGTCTTTTACTAGATAACTTCTTGCTTTGATTATATTCCCTCATATAAACAGTATAACAATTTTTACATTTTGTTGCACATTTATCCTTAGTATTTTTATTAGGATAAAAAATTTTTATATGTTAATTCTCTTTGCATGCTGTGCATATTTTTGACGAAGAATCACCATTTTGAATTTCGTTTAGAATATCTAATGCTGCATTGCGTGATTTAGAACTTTTGTGTCTTTTGCGAGTTAAATTATAAACATATTTTCCACATTCGCATAGTACATTCTCTTTATTAAAGCATTGCGTTTTAGTATCTTCTCTTTATTTATTTCATAACGATTTTTAGCATATTCGGCGGCACATTTATTACAGGTGTTAATATGTTTATCTTTCGTGTTTTTATGGGAGTGAAAACTTACTATGTTAAATAATTTGTTTACTTTTTACAATTGTTCTTATTTTCTATTTCGTAAGAGGACGTAGATTATAATTTTAATTTATAACAAAGTAAATTTCATAATAATAAAAAAAATTATTTATTAATTTTTTTTAAAGTAATTTCTTTCTTTATAAGTATACAAAAATGGCGTCTCTGCTCAACAAACTGAGCAATTCACTTGAATTGGCTAAACTAGAAGGGCTTGAAATTAATAAATGGTATGTTGCTACAGAATTTAAAATTTATGAACCTAAGTTTGGTAAAAAATTAATTGTATTCTAGATTTTATATATATAATTACATTGCCTGATCGACATGTAAAGATATTGAATAAAAATTCATGATATAGAGTTCAATATATAAATTCTATAAATTATCTTTTTTCATATTTCGTTTGATTTTTAGCTTAATTTGCTTGTTTTGGGTCAAATTTGTTTGATTTTAGATTACTCGCTTGCAAAATTGGCCTTTCTATAAAACATAAAAAAAAGTTTCTTGAAACGCGAGAAATTTGCTTGATTTCGGCTTGATTTTGGGGTAAATACTTGAAAAAATCACGAGCAACTATCTCTATAAAAAAAACGGGATAAATTTGCTTGATTTGGGGTAAATATGCATGATTTTGGGTGTAAATCTTGCGTTCACTATTTGTATGGGTAGAAAGCCAGTTTTAAAAACGGTGTTTCGTAAATTTTTGGGCTTTTTGATGCTTTTTTTTCTCGGTATTTTTGGATTTTTTGGGTATTTTTGATGTTTTTTTTTTTAGTTTTTTTTTTGTCTACTTTTGAGGGTTGTTTTTTGGCTCAAAGCTCTTTGGAAAGAGCTTGATTTTGGATTTATTTCAGTTGTTTTTTTATGGTTTTTGAGTTTTTTTGTGGTTTTTGGGTGTTTTTGAGCTATTTTGAGGTTTTTTTGGGTCAAGCCTCGTTGGAAAAGACTTGATTTTGGCTTGAAATTGCTTGATTTTGGGGGTAAAATTCGAGGATTTTAAGGTCAAAAACGTGCTAAAATAGGTTTGTCCTCAATGTACCCAAATACTACTCTCGTGGATAGCAATATCATTAAAGTTGGAACCAGATACCCGCTAGAATCCAGAAAACGTATCATAAGCTAGTGTGCAACAAATTGCATTGCGGAGATATTATTCGGAGCATCAACTTCGGATTTAATCAGTCTAATGTTTGATGGAAAGAGTTTACTAACCTGGAATATTTACGGAGCAGTTTTCAATAAGTCCCTGTGCCACTTAAATCATGTTTCTACGCAATTTATGAAGTTCATAACATAAAAAAATGAAAGTTTTACGCCATATCTCGGGGACCAATGAATAGATTCTCGTCAAATGTTGCTTGCAAGTAGTTCTACTAAGTCATAAAAAATTACATGTTTAGGTAGGGCAAGCCTTTTTGATTAAAATTACGTTGATATTAATAATTTAGATTAGATTGGTATGTTGTATCTGTTTTTAAAAATTCAACAAAATTCAACCATATTTTGTATGTTGCCAATATTCATTGGAAGCATCAACTATGCGTATAAAGATCCTACTTTCCCGATTCTTCTGTAAGATAGTGCCAGGTGAGAAACTGGAACAGTTTGCCATTTTACCGGAACCATTTAACTAATTTACACCAAGTTTCGCTCACCTGTAGTGTTACACAAGGCCATGTAAACCTTCATGATTTAAGTGAGTCAGTCGTGATTTTTCGAAATTGCGGAATATAAAAATAATTTATGTAAGTATGTCAATTGCATTAAACAATTCAACCAAACACAACCAAACTTTTAGGTTGACAGTACATAATAGAAGCACCGTATAAAGAACGTTTTTAAAGACCTTTTTGCACGATACCGTCTAAAAAGGAAATAAAGTTTTTGTGTCATATCTTGGGAACAAATTAACTGATTTCCACCAAATTCTTTAAACGAGTAGCGCTACGGTAAAACACGTAAGCGTAAGTGATTTAAGTAGCTCAGACAATTGGTTTCAAAATGACGGCCCGTTAAATATTTCAGGTTAGTAAAACGTGTCTACCAAAACATAAGACGGATTACATCCGAAGTTGATGCTCCGAAACCTTCCTCCGTAATGCAGTTGTTTGGCCACTAATGAATGGTACATGGCTTACTGCGTTCGATTTCCTGGTAAGACATGTGTGTATTTGTAATGGTCTCACTACTGTTGCATATGTTTCTGGTTTCATCTGTAATGATATTGTTGTCAAAAATACATCAAGACCTAGCTACCATGTAAGCTTTTAAGTTCGTCATTAAAATCTACTTGCACCAATGTACAGGAAAGTAGGCTAGTTATCTATATCAGTAACGCCTTGTTTATACAACCTGTAACGTAGTTTCCACAAAATATTGAAGTTTTATAAGCCTATGGGCAGTAGTCACCACAGCACCTTCACTGCAATAAATTTTACAAGAAGATCAAAAATGAACTACCGTATAACTTCTGAACAGCTTGTCTCTACGCTGGTGTGATTATTTTTTATTCTCTGGAGTTCAGACTTGTGCATGTAAATAAGTCAAACTGATTTAAGCCTACTTTTATAAAGATGAGAGGCTTTTAGGATCACTTTTATGTGTATTTATGTGGGTGTACAGGTATATGTGTGTCTTTATATTCCCCTTAAAACGTCTGAACCCGTTGAACAAATTTATCCAATTTTAGTTCGTTTCGCCGCGTCTCATAAATTACGCGTAGTATTGCTTTCGAGTAGGAGAAACTGCGAAGCTCGTTTAAGTTTCAATCGACAACTCTCGTCAAGATCAATCGATAAAAACATTTGTGTGGCGCGGTTATGGTGAAACTGTATGCGTTTAATGTAAAAAATTAAGAAAACTTAACACAATTTCGGTCTATACTCATCATAAAGCCAAGTCGAAATACATAAATCGTATACGGTTGGAAAGAGCATCTCAAAAGCAATGCAGTGATACGAATCAAACCGTACATGATCGAGTGAAGCGGTGCCGGGAACGCAAAATAAACATCAATGCGTCCGAGCGCGTTAACGTAGCCGTATTCACACAAAACAAACGGCCGTGTCCCCAACACAGCCAAACCCATTTTTTTTTTCTTTTTAGCATTCTGACTGGTAGATTATTTTATGTTCGACGCAGTAGTTTGTGGGATATTATCGGAATTACACATATCTTCCGCCGAAAGTAAATATCTTCTCAAATTTCAAGCACCTTATTCGCGCCAGCGACCGGTGGCCCGACTTCGTTTTGCTGGTACCATAGGTGACTCCGACTGCCTACGTTGTCGTTGATGCCATTTGCAAACCATTAGAGTTACAGTCTCTTGAAACTTGGCATGGCCACGGCTATCTCAAGCCCAATTTAACCGATTTATCAAAATATGGTTGATACACTTTTATAAAAAAAATAGTTCGTTATCATTATTGAATCATTGGCGATAGATCCACTAAACCCAGGCGGAAAATAACACTTCCATCACCGACATGTCACCTTAGGAGAGGAGTGGAACGACGACATAGGCTGTGGTGACATAACACATTGCCGATATATTTCATCTAGATTGTCAGTAAACCTATCTTATCATCACCAATTCAGCTGAGGGAAAATGCTTGAACACTTTTGCTACTAATTACAGTTACCCCGACCAATATCACCTCTGTCACAAATATACAACTTATTAAAAAAAAAAAAAAAACATGGTCAATACAAACATCATACCTGCCGACCAACCACACCAGATGACTATACCAACCGGTCATACTAGACATACCAACCGATGAGACAGACCACTCACACTAACTGCCCATACCAAACGACAAGATCATCCACCCACACTAACTGTCTGTACCAATCGACCAGATCGATCAACCATGCCAAACCTCACACCGCTCGTACCATCCATACTGAACACCCAGTCAACCTGACAAAACAACCATACAGCTACACAAAATTTCAAAAAATCAGGACGGTCGTATGACCTCGGTGGCGAGTGAGTTGAAGCGTCGATAAAAGCCGAGGTCATATAATATTTATGATTTTTAACTTTTTTTCAATGCTTTGTTATTTTTTTAAGGTTAACGCTGTGAGATACCATTCAAGATGGATGTTAAGAGATCTTCGAAAGTGTCGATAGCGACGACAAGCCCCAGGTGTGTTTTCTCAGAGTGCTCACAAAAGTGTTAATAGCAATATATTGTAGGAGACCTTCTGTGAGTACATATAACTAGAGCAGTACCAGAAATGTTTCGCCAACCAGACGGCTGGTTCACGATGAGTTTCTCCTTGTGAAGTTCTTCTGGAATGGGATGCTATGTTTCTCGGCACCGACGACGTTCGAGAGTGTGCTGCCAGTTCGAGTCCGATCTGAGGGGGCGACATCGCAGGTCGTGGGTATGCCCATGGACGTGCGTCGTCGATCGATGGCGTGTTCTCCAGCATCCATACATCGCTCCAGACTTCACCAGACAAAAGCTTGCCCAACAGAATAACCCATGTACCATATGACAGAAGCATAGATACGGAAATTTTAATTGATCCATACGAGACACCACTCGCAATGAATTGGATAGGTCACCTGCATATTATATATATATATATATATATATATATATATATATATATATATATATATATATATATAAATCATGCCTTCGAGGTTGGTTGTAACCCAACCAGAAAATGGGTAACGTCTCCGGAGTCAGTCCCGTCAGGGATTATTCTTAAGTGCATGACTTTTTTTGAATGAAGAAGCTTGTATCCACCTCCCTGATTTGTGGACCTTTTCCAAAGTGTGTTGAGTCCACCTTGATGATTTGTGAACCATGCAGTTATCTCCATTGAACTACAAGTCTATTTTGGGAGATTTTTTTTGAGAATAACGTAACATTTTGAAAAAGAAAAAAAAAAATTTGAACCAACTACTTGGCCGTCGATCGAGAACAGTCTCCCGTTTATTACCTCTTATACTACACGCCATCAGGCGACAAGGAAACAAAATATTCTACTAGTAACAATAATAATAAGAATAAACATGATCTCATTCAGATCACTTAGGTAATTTTCATTAAAATAAAATGTCTTATGCTTCCTAAAAATACAGTATCGGTGTAATTACAAAAAAAAAAATTTAATTTTCTTACATTGAATACAAACAAATTTTTGTAGGTATAATTTTTATGCATGGCTGTCCATTAATTCTTGTAATCTAACTTTTGCCAAGCACATGTTAATCTTGTTAAATTTATTTGTAAATAATATCGTTTATTTTGGTATTTATAACATAAGGGGCATTGGGATTTTTCGAAAATTGGCAAAAACTAAATTATTCATATTATCTTCAAGAACTTCAGAATACTCCGTATAGATTTTCTTGGATGTTGTGTTCCTTGCAATACAAACCTCTAGAAGACTAGGAGCATTTATTGAATTATATACGCTGCTCTATTGGTTTTCACACACAGCAGCAATAAAGCTTACTGGATATATTGTACCTGTACATAAAAATATCCTTATTGGAGTAGAATTACTGAAAGGAAAAAAGGTAACTTTGGTTTTAACGAAAATGGGAAGAAGTCAGATAATGAGCCTGAAATCTACGGCACCCGCAAAGTTCACAGAACTTTATGTAAATGTTGTCAAATATTTGAACACCGAGACTACAAACGTTTATGGCTTTTCATTTTTCGAGCTATGATACGAATTTAAGATGAATTTTAAAAAATCTGACTTCCAATACACAATGAAATGATTTGGCAGCCATCTGGAAGTAAATAGTAACAGCCAGTATATTTTTTTACAGTTGTTAAGGGGATAAGCGGAATCAAATTGTTGATGACATTCTTAGGACTACCTACTACAGATGTAATTATAGTACTGCGCATCTAACAAGAAGGTTCTAAACATTTATCATAACAAGTTCCCTGTCTCTTAAAGCAATGTTTTTAAAACTTCCGAGAATGCAAAACTGTAAAAGGTTACATGGCGATCTCCTCTTACTCTCAAGCATCCACCGAAGGGAACTATTGTTATTTAGAAGTTTTTTCATGAAGTGTAGAGGTGGGCCTGTGCAGGCAGAACTGAGCTTCTCCCCCCTCCCCCCCCCCACCGCACGGGGGTTAGTGATTTGTGAGCGCGCGACCAATAAAACCCTTCACCTAGCCAGTCGCCGTGACTGATGAAGAGACAATGTGAGCCCCTCTCCTGCCGCAGCATCCCAACCAGGTCCTGGACCAAGGAGACGTTGTTTACTGCCTGCAGTGTCTCCGGCACAAACACTGTCCCTGGGGCGTCGCTGCTCTGGCAAGCCATGCTATATTTACTTAGTGGCCACACGCAAACCCTTTTCTGGTTTGTTTGCCGCAGCTGTTATGCAAAAAATGCTGTGACGTATACGTAACATCAACGATTTTTCAATAGAGATGACATAATCAGGGAATTACTGTCCTACAGAACCTCGTTACACTATGCTAACAAATTCGATAATATATAATAAAATGATAGGTATTTGCGGTGTTGTAGGTCAAAATAAGTTTATAACGCATAAGTTAACGATTTTTAAACTTTTTTATTAAATTGTAAAAGTTCTCACAACGGTACGTAAAGAGAAAAATTCATTAAATTCATTTGATACTGACAAGGTATATGATTTAAAAAATTATTATAACCGCAATATTGATAACAATATTTTAGTTGGGACAAATATTTCTCTTAGTTTGAATCAGATCTGAAAGCTCAAATGTCTTTCCAGTATATAGATAACACAAAATTACATACTCCATAATTTAATAATAATAATTGAAATTACCTGAAAATACATCTATAAATTCAGTGATATCCCGATCTTCCCTTCTTAGTATTTTCATCAGCCATTCTCAAGACAGCCTCTTGTACTGAATTCTGTATTAAAAATGGACAATTACTTTGAAAGCAAGCACCCAACAGAGAAGGTAAACGTCAACCAAATTGATCAGTATCGTCAAGAAAATATTTGGTAGCTGCAAATAAAATATTGTCTATATATATGTATATATATAATATAATTTTGTTGACAGATTGTGTCGATATGTTTTCATACTCTAAATATTTGTTTAGCATACTGAAACAACGAAATATTTGTTTTAACAAATTACTTAAATTCCGTTCGCTCGGAGGAACTAATACTTGGCTGTACCAACAAAATATCGTTTCTCTATAACAAACACCATACAAACAAATATGTTTCGTATAGGCCTACTGAAACGATTATTTTTATTAGATAAATATGTTAATATAATCCATTCATGGTTACTTCAGACTTTTCTGAAGCCCTGCTAAAATTCTGCTTAACTAAGCCTAGAAAAAATACACCAAAGGACACCGCACCGAATTCGTGCGCACTCGGTTGTAACAGTATTTTGTACAAGAACTATTCCTCACTAGGCGCTACCAACATACATGTTTCTCACTGCTTCTATTCAAATTATTTATAAATGAATCATTATAATTTATAGATAGAAAATGAATAACATTTCAATTTAACAGAAAAAAAATTAATTCTCATGATCACAAGTAGCCTATAAAACGCTTGTGATACATGGCATATGTTGGAAATAACTAAACACGTCATACGTGGGGGGATTTTTCAAAGGTTTGATTCAAACAGGGCGAAGAAACCGCGAATAGACTATAAAGCCTCTACAATAACATTTCTTGCAACGAAATTCCGCTCTTTGGAAGCGTAATTTTCAGAGCAACACGAAGGGAATTCACGCAGGCGTCCGGCGCTCGTTAGGAATTCTTTTTTTTTTTTTTTTCTGGAAGCTGTGATGTCCGCGGAGCGCGACCGATCCCTGCCTAGGAGGTGGGGCGGGACGAGCATCCTATTTCAAGCGTCATTCTCGCCTCGGAGAGAGCAGGCTGCAGGTGCGACTGGTCCAGGGACCATAGTGACGGCATCTGCGGCTCCGGCAACAATGCTCGTGTTTCGACGTGGGGCCCCTAGAGTGCTCAATCGCGGCCGCGCATCTCCGGGGCCGTGTGGACGACCGCGCGCGCACCTCGCTTTATGGCGCGCTCTTAAATCTCGGGCCCCGCCAACTCTTACAGTTTTACAGCATCCGGACCATTCGGATGGGGCGCGGAGATGAGCCCCCATTGTTGGCCACCCGCGCGCCCGCGCCGACCATTGTCTCCTCGGTCGCCGAAGGAGTTGGACGTTGCTCTGGTCGACATTCGTCGCGGTCGGCATGGAAATGACTGACGGAGGGAAAAGTGTTGGGCCGTCAGGGTCAGGGTCGTAACGCCGGACATTGTTCGCCCCGGTACCGTTAGGAACTGTTTGTCCCTGCGGGTCTCCTCGCCAGCAAGAAACCAGGAATGTCACACGCTCATCAGAGCCCCGTCACCTTCCCAAGTCGAATGTCTAGACACAGCCATTCAAACTGAAATCGAAAGCCCATCGCATCTTCGTTCGTATTTCACTCTTCCCAAGTTCAAGGGTTTCCTCTGCTTGAAGCTGCGTCTCATACCTATAAGCTGTTCACGGTAAAGTGAGCAATTTTAAAGTCCTGATTAATTTTTTCTTATCAGCCATTTTTTTTTAAATTTCCACCACTTTTATATCTAAATATTGCCGTGTAAGTAATAAACACAGTGTATTTGTGTCACCAGACTAGGGAGTTAACGTCTAAGGGTACAATAAAATACATTTCTTGAGTATTATTCCAAATGAGGGGGCTTCAAAAAGTGCTCACTTTATCGTGAACAGCCTATACACTCATTCCAGAATCACATAGCTCCAACGTCCACACCACGATACGACGAAAACCGCAACCACGACAATTTTCAATGTGCCTGATCGAATTTGGAATACATGAGGGTGACAAAGTTTTATAGCTAATGCATACAAAAGTAAAATTATTATTTATAAGAGTTAAATACAATTTTTTTCATAATTTTTTACTTTTAAGCTACGTATTTCCTATTGTAGGGAAAGCTTATACTACAATTTCATTTTGCAAAGTTGTATACTCTGTGCGTCGTGCCGCACGACGCGACGAGGAGTAGAAATAATTTATGTTCCAAAACTGCTTGTCGTACGACGGAATTGTCGGGCTTACGTCAAATATATCTTGTATTTCATTGGTTGTTTAGTTTTAAGTGTCGTTTCGTGCTTGCGGTGGCGTGCTGGTCGGGTCTATGTGACTCCTGTATCAGGCGGCTTAGTGTTAACGCTCCTGCATACTTTACGCTAGAACTGCACTGCAAAATTTTTAGAAATACACATTTCCCCACGACACTTTTAAACGGGAGTCCAGTGTACTGATTAAAAAAAAAAAAAAAAAAAAAAAAACCTTCAGGGGAGACCTTTTGAGCACTTTCAAGAGGTCACGCATATCAGAAACATCATTTCACGGCACACCGACATAGCTGGAAATGACTTCTCTCAAAGCGCCGAGTCTCGAAATAGAAGCGTCTGATACATGCATAAAATACTCCAGGACCCTGCACTGAACCTTGCTACAGACTTTCTACCAATAATATGATAAGTTCACCTCCTAAAGTGCTGTAGGTACACCACGCATCACGACGAGAGTCCTGCGGGGCCGCGGTGGTCGAGCGGTTAGCCTGCTTGCCTCCCACCTAAACGAACCGGGTTCAACACACAGCCGGGTCGCTCCCGGATTTTCGCGCATGGGAATCTTGCCGGACGATGCCGCTGGTCAGCGGGTTTTCTCGGGGATCTCCCGTTTCCTCCCCGCCCTTTCATTCCGGCGCTGCTCGCACACTCGCGTCGCTCCATCCCCATCGGCTCTCGAGACCACGACGTTAAGGGCAGCCCAGATCTCTTACTTGCGAGAGCCGAGTGCGTAGCGGCGATGGCGTACTCGACAGCGACGCCCGTATATCTCCCGACCTTCTTGGGCTGAAACCCGGGAAACAGCCCTAGGTAAATTTTTCTATCAAAATAATTCCAACACATGTGATCAAGGAAAGCTGGACGGTTGTTACGTCGTTGAAACTTCATGCAAATTGCCATATTTGTCTCAAAAAAGTTCAGATGGTTCCAGTTTCCATAGTATATTTTGGTATAGTGGACAAGCTATAAAATTTCCTTGACGTTTGACAAGTTCAGAAAATTAGAATTGCGCAGATATTAAACAGTTGTTACCGACCACTTAAAACTTTAAAATAGAGACGAATAACTAGAAAAGAAATAAAGTTCCTGAAATAATTAATTTATATAATATCTCTAGCACATGAATGATGTTGGACGTCCACATAATATAGGCACAGAAAAAATTTAAAAGCAAACATTGTTGCCGCACAACAAATATAAATCAAATCCAAATTTAAAAGTTAGAAGTAAAAATAATTCACAGATTTCTTTATATTCCTTCCTGTAACGGGCTGTAGGGTACCACAACGGCAATTTACCACTATGTAATATGTTTAAACAAAATTCATACTCGGTCAGTAAAATAAAAACTTTGTAAGTGTGACAGACAGAGTTTCAAACACATTCGCAAATATTTGACAAAGTTTGTTTGATGCCAAAATTGTATGTCTCTGTTTCGTCTTCAAATTTTTTTCAAATGCATGTGATGGGAAAATTTGATTGTGTGGCAGGGGTTCTAGTTCTTGCCTACAATAAACCGAAGTCCACGGACATGTTCAAGGACATCTAGTGCTGACTGGTGCACATGGCCCCTCTGACGTCACAGCTTTCGGTCCTAATGTCCGAACGCCCGAGATACTGAGTATATTCACTAACTTGGACTTTGTAGGCAGACCATATAATTTCCTCAGCCTCAAGTTGATACGAGAACACGAGGATGAATTGCACAGTGCTATGCGACACTAGACAAAGCGCCATTTTGAGAAATATAGTATTGTGGTGCATTCTATTGGCAAACGAAATGATCTCTTTGGAAAAATATCATGGTTCTTGTCCTAGCAATGGTTGCCTAGAAATATTTGAAAAGATTAAGTACCACTTCATCTACATTTGATTTCCTGTTTTGCATCTAAAACCTAAAAGCCATACTCCAGTGTTTAATTTGGCATAAGTAGACCAAGCGCCATTTACTGGTTTTTGTCTAGTCACACTAAACAGGAACAGGTGGCTGCATTGTTGATACAGCAGCTGTGTTTCTTGTTTTCTTATACTGTGTATTTGTTATTGGAGTTGTAATATGGTAAAATGTAGTAGTTGAATGTAGTAATTAATTTTTATATAATCTGCAATGGATAATTTATAACCAAGGACAAAAATAATATTTGCAAATGCTCCATAGCTGATTTCGTATTAATTTGCAACTTTACAGGAGGTAAGAACACTCACGATAGTTTTCTAGTTTAACCTCAAAAATGCACATTAACTTAATTAAAATAAATATTACTCATGGGCTTTTCGTCTGTGTAATGTGATATCGAGCTGTCGCTCATTACACGAGGAGGGATGCATGAGTGTCGCATTTTCAGTTATTTTAGCTAACTTTTACAAAGTAAACAAAGTCTATACATAGTAGGCCTAGCTTTGGCCAACTACTGTTTATTGTTACCCATCTTGCTGCCGAGCCCTCCTCATAAACATTGGTCGTTTTTGTTTTAGTGGTTTTTCGATTATATTTATACAACTGTTAAACTGTTTGTGAAACCAATAAAATGTTTTATTATTGTTACTAAAATACGACCTGGTTTGTATGTTTAGACTAATGTTTGTCTTGTGTTTGTTTCAGAAAGAAGACAATGTATTTTTAAACAATGAAAATGCATCTTCTCGAGGATTTGAGTGTAGTCCTAGTATCAATTGTTCTTCATCACGCTCTAACATTCTGACTGAAGATCCTTTACTTTCAAGGAATAGTGTTGAGCTTACCTAAAAGGTCAATATAAACTGGCTGAAAACAAGAGAAATTGAAATTCGGAAGGACAAACCGCTCAGTATTGATATGAAAAGTAAATATAACCAAGAAGGTGGAGTAGAAATAAACATAGAGGAAACAAGGAAGGGGGTGGATTTTTATATAACCACTTCAAATTTTGAGTGAACACTAAATTCCACTGTGGCCAACAGGATAACCAATTTCTAAACCAAAGTTTGAGGACTTGAAGTGTCTGCTATAAATAATAACAATAGATGTAAGATCAATGTATAGGTCTCTTTACAGCAATAGTGGAGTAGAAGACGACATTAATGGTTCCAATGGAGAGCTAGACTTTGAAGTAGAAAATGATTAATAACATTTTAATTGCTTGTTGTATTTTAATGTTACTATTAAATGCAAAATCTGGGCTTAAAATAATATTTTTATAGTAAAAAAACATGTTTTATTCATGCCACTCCTTCACAGTCATAAAACAGAATTTCTGCCTAGAAAAAAAAGTCTTAAATATAATAATTCATTTTTTATGTTCCTACGTTAACATTTAAGATTTCAAAACAGCGTACCTAAGTTAAAACAGCATAGGGCAGATTTTTGACATTTTTATAGTAAAATATAAAACAATTTTACTCTTAACAAATGTGAAAAATAATGTAGATAGTTTACTGATGTTTTATTAGAAATGTAGTGTATTTCTATGCATCACTAGATCAAACGATTTCAAAGTCATTTGGTCTAGTGATGCTTAACAAAGACAGTCAACTAAAGAAGCATAAGTACACTAACAGTATTTCTAGTGTTATTTCAAAGGCAAGTCAGTTGATGCTTTAAAACTAAATATAACAATAAAAACTGTTTTTAGTGGGAAATAATTGGTTATGTTTGCCAATAATATAATTAAAATTTACTATAAATTTTTAAATTAAATTATCCCAAAATCACTTTTTGGCGCTTTTTATAGTGATGCTGAACACTATCCAATTAATGGTTCCTGTACAACGTTTCGTGCGCAAAAGTAAAATCACTATATAAACCAAGATATTAGTGACATAAATTAATTCATTTGCTGAACCAAAGAATTTTCAACTTCCAAAAACAGACATCTGGTGTGCACACATTTTAACCTACAGATTACAATTTTTAAAACAGCTATCTAATTTTACTATAATTCTGCACTTAGCAACGAATTATAGTCGTCAACCACTCCGTAAATTATACATATAAATATATATGTAAAGTTGGCGAGCGCGATTTGATAACTAGGCCGGACACCCCAACTATGGACACCTCCAGCTTAGATTCGGACATGTCAGCGGCCGAAGTCAATTGTAGGTTAGGCTTTTACTGTCAAATTGAGAAATTTTCTCAGAAAAAAAAGCGTGTTTGTATTCAGTTAGATTGTTTAATATATATAATTGTAATAATAATATTTACATGGCCGCTATTTTAAAACTCAATGTCTGACCCCATTTAAATTACGTAATTTTACATTATCTTCTGTAGCACTGCTGGGTGTGAAAAATTTAATGGGAACTATTTGAATTTTTTTGGAAATATGGAAAAAATTTTAAATTTCCTCAGCTAGCACTATTCTGCTTAAAAGCCAGTAAAATAGTATCTCTTTATGCATAATTAATACTTCTTATTAGTACTGTCCGTGTACAAAATGTGTTTCAATTTTGTTGAATAATTAAACAGGTATAGCTTACTAAATTAAACTATTTATACTAACGCCATTAAAAAAAGTTCTATAGTACATAAAACATGTAAGTTCACATACCCTACTGCAGCACTACCTGGGTGTAAAATTTGGTGGGAATCGGTTAAGTGGTTCTCGAGATATGGCATAAAAGCTCAAGGTTTTTCATGTGCCTATCTACATAAATGTGTGACCACACACACACACACACACACACACACACACAATATATATATATATATATATATATATATATATATATATACACACACACACACACACACTCGAAGATTGCCACAGATACTGCCAGTATACGAAGTTAAATTTAAATCAGTTTCATAGTGTCATTGATATAGCTCATTAAATTAAAATGTGTTTATAGTCACAATTCTGATAAGTGTCTAGCACACTTAAAACTTATAAATTAATATGGCCTAGTATAGTACAACTTCCTCGCTAAATTTGGTAGGAACCGGTTGATTGTTTCCCGAGATATGACATAAAAACTTATTTTTTCACACTGGGCTCTCTTTTAAAATTGCGGAGAAATGAGACTCTGTATAGAAAGATAAATTTGGTGATTATAATAGAATCTGCCGACATGCAAAGTTGAAATTTGTTTTCTTGTTTCGTAGATATACTGAGCTAAAATGTTTAGTTAGCTGTCATTTTGAAAATAAATTTCTGACTCTCTCAAAAAAATGAGTTCTCATAGCCTGCCATAGTGCTACTTGTTTGCCAAATTTGATAGGAATTTGTTGGTTTTTCACAGATATATAGCATAAAAATTTTAATTTGTTAGGTAATGCTATTTTACAAAATTTTGGACAAAAGAGATTTTGTGTAGACACATTTGATGTTGTAATATATACCGCCAGCATACAAAGGTAATTTGGAATTATTTAAATGGTTTCAATGATATAGCGTACTAAGCTAAAATATATGGTTTGATATTTGTAATATAAATACTGCTAGCATACAGAATTAAGTTGGGACTGATTACATGGTTTCGACGATATATCATACTAAACAAAATTAGCCATATTCTGGCAATTTTGAAAACAATTGTGTGACCTAATTGATAAAGCATACAAGTTTACATTATTTGTCGCATTACTATTTGTTTCCCAAAATTGGTAGAAATCGGTCAATTGTTTCATCATATGACATAAATATTTCATTACTTCATGTTGCGTTGTCTTACAAAATGGCTACAAAAGTGGCTATGTATTGGCATATATCATGCTTATACTTTCAGTTTCGTCGAAATTGTTCGAATGGTATGGCCCCCAAATTGAAAGCAACTGCCAGATGAATTTATTTTTGTACACGTCTACGTGGCCTTCAGAAGTTTTACTTACTTGTCAAATTTGGCTAGAATTAGTTGAATAGTTTTCGAGATATAAAATATAATAATTTCTTCACGCTGCGCTATCTTCCAAAATGGCCATCTAACAACATTATCATTTTTATTAACTCAATGGTTACATTATGCACTGTCAACGTTCAAAATTCAGTTTAAATCGGGAGAATGGTTCTCGAGATATAACATAGTGTATTACCCTTAATTTTGAAATGTTCCCCATGTTGCCATTTCGTTCTGAGCGGTCAAAAACGATGAAAGTCAGATGTTCATATTAATTAAATTACTGTATGTGTACCGAGTTGGGTGAAATTCGGTTCAGGCGTGGAAAAGTTCACACACATACCTACAGACACACAGAAAGAAAAGTGGTATCGCAAGCCTTTCTTACTTTGGGAAAGTAGGCTGAAAGGATTCCGCTATTTTGAAAGTCTTAATTTGGCTAAAGCAGTCACCAGATAAAATAGGCTCATAGACAGTCCCCAATTAGAAACTATTACATAGAATTAAAAACATATTTATAAAACGCAGATCTTTATGTCAAAAAGAAAGTAACACGAAATAAATTCTGCCACTACAATAAAACTCACTTGATTTTTATCAGCAATAAAACCAGCTGTAAATAACATAAGTAAAACCAAATTGCACGATCAGCGAGTAAAATACTTCAGGAATTTAGAAAGAGAACACGTCGTGTATAAAATACGAATTGGAATACTGAGACCTGCCCCTTAGGTGCCTATATCAATGGACTAAGTTGGTTTTCCCCAATAAAATGTAATTACTGTATGTTCAATTGTGTGAGAAGTATAATCGCTTTTGTTTGTGATCTTTTATTGTACAGGTGAGATAAAATAGAAGGTGAAACAGTGTTCCCGCTAGTTGCAGGATATGTATGTGTGGTCGGATTCCGTTTCCTCTGCAATGCACAAGTTGTTCCGTTCCGTGCCAATCTCGCGCATCAACTGCATGTGGTATGGAACACGAATGAGTCGTGCGCTGACGTCACGGTGGTGCGAATTTCTGGCGGCAACGTATGCCACAAGTCAGGTTTAAAAGTTTTAAAAAAATCTTTAAACCTGGGTTCACAATCATCCGTCGCGCCCGTCATTCGCCCGTCCGTCAGTCAGTCATCCTGTTTTTTCGTCCGTCAGTTGAAAGCGACTCACAACAATCCGTAGTCCATCGATCCTTCTGTCCTGTAAAATTGCAGTGTGACAACTTAACATCGCAATCTTTCTTCCGTAGAAGGTATATTTTGGTAGGAAAGACATTTTTAAGAGAGGAACAAATTTGGGGAAATAATTTTTTTACTTGATAAAAATTAATTATGAATTCTTGTTGACGTTTTGAATTCCTAAATTTACCACCAAGATAGATGAACACATATCCACCGCCTTGCATTTTATTTCAAAGAGCGTATTCGCGTTTACGGAAGTTCGTCAGAAGGCGGTGACCCATCCGTTCGTCCGTCGAAAGTTAAAATTTGAGATATATTTGACGGATTGACGTATAGAAAAAAGAGTTGCCCTGCGATTGGTCGTAGATCACGTGACCACCTGACGGACTGTCGGATACGACGGGTGGTTATGAGTCCACCTTAACGGTGCCATTAATTAGTGTATCCATGGGTCTAGAAGATGTATTCACGCGATATTTGGTAAGGTTAAGCAACGTATACAACGTAAACATTCAAGTACATAAAGTAAGGTTAAGGTATGATAAGTTCGTTTGCATGCTAGGTAGTCTCCATCTTTATTGTCGAATAATGAAGAAATAGACGCACGATTGTTGTTCCGATTCCTCGTGCACTCAAGAGTGTATTTAATAATGGAATAACATTGTACGAGTTTTCTAGCAGCTACGTTAAGTATAGTTTACACGATACGAGATACACGCAATACTCGAGCAAGATTGTACACTCATGTACTAAATCTCATGCGAGAATATCTCGTGCTAGGCACAATCTCGTATTTACGAAATCGAGAGTTCATCGTGATGAGGGTGATAGGCACGATTGGTCGTTCTGTGTTGATCGTGTGACCACGCATATATCAGCCTGTGAGGTAGAAGGACAGAGAGTATATCACAGCATAGAGGAATCGGGCGAAAAATATTCATTGTGAAAAACTGCTAAAAAGTTTGGTTTTAGAAAAGGTGTGGAATTCTGATAGTGTTGTGAGCTTGTTGGCCGAGTGCAAGAAACATTATCTCCTATTTAAGTCACTATACTAAAATAGTGTATGTTCTTAAAATTATGGCTAATTCAGTTAATCCAAAGCCATCAAAATGGCTCATGCAAGAGGAATTTTGCTGAAAGTTTAATCTGTGGACTCGTTTCTCATGGGGATTTCGCATAGACTGAAGATGAGGTAGACCGCTAGTTCGTTTTCTGAGCATATACCCTACATTGACCTACCCCAAAGTCGCACAACTGTCAAAGTCGCATGGTCAACAATGATGAACGAGTTTGTTCTCATCTCAGTTTTTAAATAAGCACCATTATATTAATAAAATACGTTTACCAATATAAATGTTGTCAAACTGCTTACTAATTGGTCAGAGGAAGTATAATAACATCTCAAAGCAGTTGTTTACTGAACAGTATTCAAACCTCAAATCCAATCCACGCCGTTTTTGCTAGTCGTGCTGACAGAATAGCAGTTCAATGTTGGGACACGGAGACTGGTTGCGCGCAGCCAGCGAGATCGGTCCACCTCATCTTTAGTCTATGGGGTGTCGTGATATCATTTCCAGATTCTTATGGGGGTTTCTTGATACTTTCACATTGTTATGTGCATCAACAGGCATGCCTGATTGCGATGACACGAACATAGTACGAGGAAGTCGAATGGGGCCTTGGGCGCTTAAAAACAAGCCCCTCCAGGCAGGGCCGGATATTACTAAACACAGGTCATATGATACGTCTGGAAACACGGCGAACGAGGTCTTTGTCATTGAGACACTGCACCAGCAACACGTTCAGAGATGGGAGCCTGCCGTCCACCGACATACGTCTAGTCATCTGCATATGACATCATGGACAAGGGGAAGTCGATCCTTAGAAACTATTCAGAGTGGCTTTAATGCAGTTAAGTAATCAAATAATATATAATAATAATCAGTAACACAATGTAACCAATTAACATAATAAGAGATCCTCCGAGTTAAAGACTAACTGAAAAGTTTGTTAAAGATATGTAACTTATATGATTTCATTACAGGACGAAAAGGAGGTAATTAGTAGGGATAGAAACATTTCTCGAGTTCATTTCAGGACAAGGTAGATGTCAATCATGTGTACACTGAAGTTGGGTTTTCAATTGGATCGTAGTTTAATAGACACACCCTGCACTACTCTGAGCAAATAGTATACTTGCAAGGAAACAAGCAGTGGATCCCATAACTACCAACTGTGTAGTGACACTGGCCAATCACTGGGGAAGCAACCAATAAAAAACAACTGAGGCTTGTGTATACACAGCACTGTGGAGTTTAGCCTACAGGTCATTGAAATCGCGAAATTTTTCTATCCTTAGTAATTAGTGTTCATCTCTGAGTTACGCCTAACCCCAAACTTGTACGTTTAATATAAACTATAAAATACTACACCCATTTTTATAAAACCTAACAACATGATATTTCTCACGCAAGGCTTCGTACAAAAATGTTGCATCGTGTACAAGCAGTTTCAGTGCAGGCAATAGAACACGGGCCTTGTGTATCGCTGCTGACTAGCGCCAGCGCCCTGGCAGGGTTGCTAGCGGCGGCTGTACAGGGGGTGGGGGTGGAGCGCAGTGGCAGGCCTGCAGGGGGATGGTCGTCACCCCCCGCCGTTTAATGCACGCACAGACATCGCCCCGACCAATAAACCACGCCGGCCGCCCCGGCTCATGGCCCGATGAGGGGGGAGGGGGAGCGATTTATTGGACCGCGCTGACCAACTACCCTTGCCGGATTCCTCGGCGACCGCGCGACCGGCGACTGTTTCCAACTGACTGCTCGTGCGCACGGCCCACTGCCGCCAACCTGGGGCCGAGGAAACGTACTGACCAGGCCTGTAACACAACTCCTACAAGTATTAAATACAATTGCACACTTGTATATTTCCTGTAACGCGAGCATACGTGAAGCTATAGGTTATTCACGGTAAAGTGAGCACTTTCATTTTTAATAATAGTCAATAAATATTTTTTATTGTCGCTTTAGATGTTAACTTCCGAGTGTGGTGGAATATACACACTGTGTTTATTGCTTACATGTCAGTATTTATTTTAAAAAGGTGGTTAAAGGATAACAAATGGCTGAAAGAAAAAAGTAACTGGGGCCTCAAAAGTGCTGACTTTACCGTGATCATCCTATGCCAGTGTGGGACTTGTAACTATAGTCCATTCACTGTTACTACCATGTTTTTTGAAACCCTGCTAAAATTCTACTTTCGCGGAAATTCCTCCGCATAAACAGAGTACAGGAAATTACAAACCAAATGAACAACACACCGTATTCGTGCGCAATCAGCGAAATGCAATTTTGCATAAAAACTTTTTCTTACTAGGTATTCCTAAAACGCGTATTTTCTTCCTATAATTTTCATATTAACTATAAATAATATATTATAATATATATATTAAATATAAGCTTACGTTAAATATAATAAAAAATAAGTTATTTTCATGGTAACACAAGTACACGACGCTTGTGATACATAACATATTTATGAAACAGCCAGACACATAAAGGCTTGATTTAAAAAGTGTGAAGTAACCGCGAATATACTATACAATTGAAATTCCACCAATGCAGGCTCCAGTTCTGTAAAACAAACTTACAAACTTGAAACCCCACGTTGTGTTACGGAAAAACACAATTGCTATTTGTTTTCTACAACTCTTAAGTCTTTAGTTATACGTACTTTACAAGTGAATCTGTAACGAAACTATAATGTATTTTTGAGCATTAATTCAGGTTCACGTGTGTTTGTGTGGTTAAGGTAGCTCTATGTAATATTGTAATATGTTGATGTGTGTATGGATAACGAAGACATTGCTGCAGGTGTAAGACAACCTGCGAAGAAGAAAGTTTGTAGCAGTCAGCAACTTTGAATTCAAAGAGAAACTCGCGTTAAGTAATATGCAGTTTGAAAATGTTTTGGGTGAAATAGTCGGATTCCTTAAAAATAGCAAATACCAGATTTTACGATTTGTCAGTAGAACAAACACTGCAAATTGGATTACATCAGCTCGGAATCGGTGAGTAGTATATTGGGATAGCAAACAAAAAACAATCGTAATTTAAAAAAATCATGAAGGTGCGCTTGTTCCAGTTAACAAGCCTTGTAGAATCCATCTACGACAGTAGAATTGATAAGGATTTTTACAACTCCCGTCTCTCAGCTTGTGTTTCGTGACTTATTGCTACAAGTGAACAAATTGTTTACTTGTGTACTTTTAGGAGTTGTACTATAGACCCCAGGTCGTAACTCGTTACCAAGTCCAGAATTGTAGCAAAAAGTGGAAGGCTTTATTGTTACAAGGTTAAGTATGGGCTATTTTTTCATAAGGCAAGCTACCCCTAAACCTTACATCGCTTTGGAAGCGTGTCCATGGAAATATAAATATGAAATGTCGTGTACAGTAATCTAGGAAATTAGGGGCTCGCGGGGCAGCGCGATCGGCGCACCGCTATTCAACATGTTGATCCTGGATGATTCACGTCCGACTCCAGCGGAATAGAATCCAAATATTTCCCCGTGGTATACCCGGTGGGAATTCTCATATGCACATAAAAGTCATTTGTCGAACGTCCATTGCTATATGGCAATGGTTCGATAAAGCAATGATACACCAACTCCAAGCCCAAAGCCTTGTATCAAATGTCCGATCAGGCCACAACGATATAACAGAAGGAGATAGCAAAGACGATATTCGGAAAAATTGGTAGCTTCAATACTTATGTTAGTAAGGAAGATAATACGTTTGTTAAGAATGTAACAGTTCGTTAAGAAGGTTATGTAGCCTACTAGTTTCATTTCTCTGTCATTCTGTGCAGCAATGCATTACTGCTGAGGCTGCACTGAGAAAAAGGTTTTGTCAAATCATACAAGATTTGTTTAGTGCAATAAAATTATTTGTTTGTATAGGAGCAGTGGAATATTTTGTTGCAGATGCCAAATTATTTTGTTATTCTCATTTGCTTGCCCCAAACTGTAAGATTTGGTTGGTGGAACGAAATATTTGTTTCGCTACACGAACATTACACAGTTTTAGGCAGATATAAAAAATTTTACGAGCTCGACCGAGTTTCTAATCCAGATCACCTGCGTCCGAGCGTTACGCGATAGTAATCTCAGCTAATGTGACAACTTATGGTATCGGAAAACTTTTAATTACTGCAGATATACTGCAAATATTGGGCAATGTTTGCAAACAAATATTTCAAGTTTTACAGCTTTGTCAGTTTCTTGTGGCATTGTTTTATTAATGTATTTATGGAATTGCTAAGCATCAATAGGTGCACTATCAAACACGTTACAGTCCTAATTTTTCACAAAAAATACAAACAAACTCTCGAGCTATATTTTCGAACGAAGACAGTCAAATGAGTGGCCAAACAAATACAACAGTTGATTCAATAAAATATTTAGTTGACAGTCTAATTTTTTTTTTTTTTGCCCAACACAGATTTCGTTTATTCAAACATATATTTTGTTAGACTAACAAAAGTAATATTGTTTCTTTTCAAATTTGGTTTTCTGAACAATATATTGTGTTAGGTCTCTATACAAACAAATATTTTGTACAATTTCCTCTGTGTGGTAGAGGGCTTCTTGCATTGTGTCTTTTTTTCCCCCGAAGTCACGTATCGCTCCTGATCCAACAGTATCATATATTAATCAAGTTGATATATGAGATATGGCTGCGTGAAAGATTGTTGCGATTCATTAAGGCATTTTCATTCACACGGCAGTTACAACTTTTTCTCGGGCTCGTGTCTGGCGTAGAAAGTGTAATTTAAAGTTGGTAATGGGATGGGATTGGGATGTTTCGTAGATGGATTGGTAGTGCTGGTGTTGGTGCTCACATTCTAGATCATGTTCACCTTGTGTGCAGGGAGAACCCTGCATTGCAGTCCTTCACCCTGTCGCTTCTCCTCAAAAGTCTTTATGTACGTCCACGTAGCCACGCGATTTATTCACCACGAGTTTAAAAATTCGTCCATACAATATTGCCCAGCGGCTGATGATAACCTCATGACTATTACATGCGTCCAAATAAAGCTGAAAATTAAAATTTCATTAATATTATCTGCAAGTGTTTTCAAATGTGATATGCGTGCAGAATAAGTCGTCCACGCACTAGAATACATCAGGTAAGTTAGGACTCTTTATCATCTCACATTTTGGGGTGTGTATGATGAAGTGAAGAAATTTCTCATCTAGCTTATTCAAACGGCAATTCACTTTGAGAAGTGTTTCCTAATATTGTTTTTTGAGGGTTCATGCTAAGAGACTAATCAGGAGTGTGCTTAGCCTTAAATGAACTGACTTACATATAATAACGAAATCATTATCAACGGATTATTCGGGGTTCAACTCAGATCCTGGTGTTCTTGAATGTGCCCTGTTGACATTAGCCAGCTTTACTTAGTATCTAAAGTATTAAAAATATATATAAGTTCATGGGGAAGCTTAAAACGTATAGTCATCTAGAAAATCTATTATTTGACCCTGTGTTCATCCCAGGCCGCGGATCGAGATTGTTTGTAACTGAAACGCTCGTGTGAGTAATATGGCGAAGGTTACTCATAACTTCAAATATCAAGGGAAGTCCGCTCTATATTATTCCAGTTCAGCGGGGGAATTTTATCTTGAAGCTGGGGTTCTCGTATCAACCATCAATAAAGCATTACTATTGCTATTGTCACCTACATAATTCAAATCACACTTCTGTTTAAATCCTATTTTGTCATATTTAGTATGATTTCTACCTATAGTTTAGTGATTAGTCTTAACTGGGAATTATTTTTCATCATGGTAGGTCTTCCAGCTGAGTATATCGTGTAACACAGATGTTTTACGTTTCTATTAATTTAAATTTTTATTTTCAGTATATCTAATAATTTCAATAATTTAATGAATTTAATTATGAATGGTAACAGATAGAAAATAGCTGTGTTGGTTACACCTAGTAAGAAATAATATATCTCTTGTAAATTATTATAAATGTGAGAGCGCACAAATGTGATGTGTTGTCCCTTTGATGTAATTTTCTACACTTGGTCAATCTTTGTTTGCACGAGGCAGAGGAATGGTCTGAAAGCGTGAATTTAGCAAGGTTCCAGAAAAGTTGTGAGTAGCCATGGATGTACCACAACGACGACCTTGATTGGGGGGGGGGGGGGATGCTCGCATGGTGAGTCACAGTTCTTAACCCGCCATGTTGAATTTTCCATTTATATGTCATAACTTCCTTTTCAGTGAAATAGCAAAATATTTGTTACTGTAGCATTATCACAATTGACAATCCCCTTTAAATTTAGTCGTCAAACTACATCCACGTGTGATTGGTGATTGTAAAATGGCACTAATCTGTTCATAATTCTCGAAAAAATACGGCACGACTACTTAACGAATTTTCAGAATTTATGTTTGTACTTCAGCGTAACGTATACTGTCGCGATTGTATAGTACCAGTTTCGTAATAAGTGTCGGTATACAGCTGAAATAAGCTAGAGCCAATAATGTAGCATGGCGTGTGAGGCCGAGCCGTCCCGGACGCCTGCAAGTCACCTCCCCGTCGCGCCAGTTACACATGTAGCTGTAAATATTCTCCATGAAGGCAGGACTACTAAACACACATTTTAATATGCGTATAATAAATAATCATTAGATGTGACTATTTCGTACAAATGGTAACTTGATTTGGGGGCCTTATTGGTGTATTTAATTTTTTTTAATTACAGCTTGTGAAGTGAACTCGTCGTCGATTAGATATATGTGCAGTAGCTGAGTTTCGTTAGCATATGCCCCACGAATGGTCGTTACTTTTTCTGTAACGTATAAAATTTGAATTTTAACTCTCACTTCCCAAACGTCACAAATTAAATTTTACTATATATTTTTGCCACGGCTAGCTTCGGAACTTTTCAATGGTGAGAAAAACAATTCCTCATTCAAGTGTAGGTAACACTACCCCATGTAAACTAGACATAGAGATCGTCAATAGTACAAAAGATAATAATATACAACTATCATGCAAATATAATAACAAATTTAATAACCCTTCTTAAAACTACCAACGAAAAGAAATAGAGTGAATTGAAATCGTTAGAACATTTTAATGAATGTCAACAGGAATGAATATGTATCTCCTCTTTCTCATATCTTCATATGAATAAAGTGGCATATTTTCATTCCAAATCCAAGCCACATTCAAAGGCAACTTTTTTACAAACAAAAATAATGAAAGAGACGACACGACTTTCTGAAGATTATATTAAAATTAATGACTTACCTAACTAGTAAGAAGAAAGAAAACATATTCATTTTCTGAAAATGAATAAAATTAATTTTCAATTTATCTTTAATTAGATCCACGGACATATTGAAGTTTGACTGGAATACCGACTAGAGAAGACGATGATCCTCATTCGGTGTCGTTTGATCACTCAAGACTCTCTCTGCTCGAACACAGGTGCGTGGACTCCCACAGTGGCTCGAAGTGTTGGTAGACCGTTACACTCCAGAGGCAACAATGGATCCCTACCAGTTGCATACGTTCGTACTTTCTCGGGTCATCATCAGTTCCTGGACTGAAGTCATTTCTTCAAAATCCTTCATTAAATATTATACTGTCCAATTTCAACATCGACAGATGGTATCATAATCATCACTTCTATCAATTAGGGCTGGACAGCAGAACAAAAAATTATTTACTTTCCAATATCAGTTTGGCCGATTCCTCAACATTCTTTTTTGCCCGTCTGAAGACGAATAATAATATTCCTAAAAAACAAAAACAAAAGCTGATTTCAAAAATAACTGTCATTAGAAGTGTCGTCTCTTTACATTTGCAATACATTTTCAATTTCATAGAGGCGAACGCAAACGTTCCTGCAACAATAAATACTATGGAAAAACAACAATTTCGCCAGCATACACAGCCCGTCCTGATTATAATTTTTACACACACCACTATAATAACTTTGAAAACATAAATAAATTGAATAAATTACTAGCTAATCCTATTAACAAAACAAGTACACAAAAATATTTACAAATTACCAGATGTTACAAGCTTAAAATTATTTCCAAGCAAACTGTAGTTTGTGCGACCTCCGAACACCACGACATGTGAAATTCCCAAACATGTTAGCATACGTTATGAAACTGTTTAGTTATGGATTCTCGCCGTTCGGGGAGCGCATTATGAAACTGTTCGCTTCGTTCTTTAACTCAGCTGTTCTTCCATTAATGCCGCAATTTGTTGTAATAATGTCGTGTGGCTACCCTCACTGTATGTTAGAAACTTCGGTTTTTTCGGTTGGTTGTTCAGAGTGTGTTGTATTGTTAATTTCGTCTGTGTTGGAGGTTACTTAGTTTGCTATTTTTTGGTCTACTCTATCGTCGGGGATTTCAGACATGGCACTTATTGTGGTGTATTCAAATTTTCTGTAATTTATCGATGTAATGTTTCGCAAATGGTAAGGCGTACGGTTCTCACGACTCATAAACAAAAAAATACATTTCCTACTTGGGGGGGGGGGGGGAATTCCTTTAGACTTCTATTATAAATTTTATTTTCGTGCGATCAAAATCTAATTTACACGCTGTATAAAATTGGAGAAAAGTCTGTAAATCAAGAACGAAAATGTATAAAATTATCAGAAATGATGCTTTGTTGATTTAAAATTCTACAATTATACAACATTTACAATTTACAATTGGGCTTATGGTTTTCAGCCCTCTGGAACCATTACTCTAAACATGAGTGAGCTAAGCGCCTTCGGCAAATTCAGTTAATTAGCGGCCACTAACTGGTTGGCGAATTAATATGGTACACTGGTGAGTAATATGGTGCAGTGGTGAGTAATATGGTGCACTGGTGACTAATATGGTGCAGTGGTGAGTAATATGGTGCAGTGGTGAGTAATATGGTGCACTGGTGAGTAATGCCTGGAGCAGTACAGTTTACTGTAACTCAGTACAAGTGGCACTTCCCTTCAGTGAAGTTGTAACATTTAAATAATCGGTAAGATTGATTTGGTTATAATGAAGAAAAAAATTCACCCGTTTGCTGTCAAATTTCGGCGATTTGGAGCAATTTTCGCTGTTCCAACTTCATTTGTTAATCCACGTATGAATTGTATATTCGCTGCTTTCAGATTAATGTTAATAATATTTTGTTATATGTGCTAAGCAAGCTGTCCTCCTATTAAAGGCCGTTCACAATAAAGCGAGCACTTTTAAACTCAACCTTAGAAAAAGTCACTATCTCTACCTACCTATATTTTAACTGGCGAACAGAGTGATATGCGCCCTGCAAAGTTGCTTACGATGAATGGAAAGTAGCACCCTTTCTTAACGTCGAAAAAAAAAGTGTCATGTAACAATTTGTGATAACTTAAAAAAGTATATCACTTTTTGTTGGTTTTTAATGCATCGAAGTGTAAAAATTGGTATATTTGCTCATTATTTTCATTTGCAATAATATCACAGTTTCCTTTGACCGACGCATGAATAAAGTTACGAGGCCCATGGCAATGTTAATTTTGAATAGGGCGGGAGAAGACATAGTGTGCATACAAGAAGATCTTAGGCAGGGCTTTCAAAAGTGCTCATTTTACGGTGAACAACCTATAACTAGCGACCTGCAGAATTCGGGTTATTTTCTGGGTGCAGACTAAACTCCAAGACGTTGCATGCTGGGTTGACTTCTGCCATTGGTCGACAACTTGAGTGGCACGTTGCGATGACGCTTTCAGCCAATAGTTAAATCTGAACGGATGAACAGCCAATCTACAGTGAAGCGATCGCACAGTATAATGACGCCGTACAGATGCCAGTAGTCAATGGAATCACTAATTGCGCTCTGTAAGTTAAAGGTCGGTGAATTATAACACGTCTCGAAATAATAACGCGAATTTTGCAGGTCTCTACCTATAACTTACCGTAAAGAAGCATGGGCGTTAAAAATGCACTGATTGAAAACAAAACGAAGCCGAGGCAATACTGGCCGCTCCATTGCACTTCTGGATAAAAATAAGAGCTTACTTATACTTCGTCACTAAAACCTCGTATTATTCTGATAAGATCACGTTCACAATGTACTCTTGCCTACGTATAGTATGGCTGGTAGCTCTGAGTGCTACCCTTTGGAGTGAGTAGCTCTGGGTTCCAAATCCGGGGAAGGAATGGTTAAGTTCAGATTTAATTTAAAATGCATGCCATCCACTTCTTGCCGCTCAGCCTACTGACTTGAAGGAAAGTGTTACAAGCAACATTTGAAAATGACAGTTGGTACTGCGTGTCATTAACGCCACCGGAAAATAACGCTTCATTAAAAATAATTATTAATGTTCAATTTAATTCCAAACCAGTTTACTGTGTAAGACAAAGGATATATAATTTTTATGTTGAAACCCAGCGGGAGAGTTTACGGGACTGAATTTGATTAAACACCGTTAGCACTACCGCCCTAATTTGATTAAACACCGTTAGCACTACCGCCTTGCGTAATGCAGTTTAAACCTAATTTGATTAAACACCGTTAGCACTACCGCCTTGCGTAATGCAGTTTAAACCTAATTTGATTAAACACCGTTAGCACTACCGCCTTGCGTAATGCAGTTTAAACCTAATTTGATTAAACACCGTTAGCACTACCGCCTTGCGTAATGCAGTTTAAACCTAATTTGATTAAACACCGTTAGCACTACCGCCTTGCGTAATGCAGTTTAAACCTAATTTGCACGTACTCTTACAAGATACGAACGCATAGTGCTAAGGTTTATACGCTATGTCTTAATAGTGTTTGGAGAGATTTGGTTGGCTGTTAACATCTAGGTCTTGGGAGCCGGTGCTATACAATAGTATCTTCAGGTAAATGTACTACAAGCAAAGCGGAGATATTTTACATTGATATCGTTTTAATGCGTGGCATGTACGTAGATACATTTGTTGACTTTTAGAGCTTTACTAATTTGATTCTACATGAAATGATTTCATTGGCAATGTTCATACCATTACTAAGCAATAAATATTCACTAATAGCACTGATATTTTCCCTATTGTCATCAAATTACGCTAAAGCGATCCAAACAAATACCAGCAATAGACAAGCTAATTTTGTTGGCGCCCCAAATTCTGTAATAATAGACGTACCATACTCTTACAGCTAATCAAATGCTCATTTACCTCAAACAAAATATACATTGGACTGTTCCATGACATTTACAACGTTTATGTTAAACAAACCGATAAACCGAATGCACGAAAAAAATGTTGTATGTTCTAGATACACGTGCAGTAGAAAATATTGGAACGACGAAATAAAAGTTCTGCTCAAGAAATTATTTTTTATTTAGTTTATGGGAACCCATGTTGATGTTAGAAAAAGCAAATTAGTTGAGTGAGCAAAATATTGGTCATTGTAAACAAATACTTTCAAGGTATCTGAAACTAAGTCTTTCTCTCGGTGTAATCTTAAAGAAAACCGTTTATCATGCCGGAAAATTGCTCATAACAAAATATATTTCTTTTCTCGGTTTAAGGGTCCTCAGTGCCAGAGATCTGTGTGGCGAGGAGGGCAAACTGGCAACACTTCTCGCCTACTCTCCGAAATGATTCCGTTTTCCATTGCCAAGTGTAGTGCCACTGTGGTACAGTGGCTAGAGCGCTTGCCTTCCATCAAGGGTTTGATTCTCGGGGGGTTCCTCCCGAATTTTCGTACGTGGGAATCATGCCGAGCGATGCTGCTGGTCAGCGGGTTTTCTCAGGGATATCCTGTTTCCCCTGCCCTTGCCCCCTGGCGTCGCTCCATACTCACATCGTGTCACCCTCATTGGCAAGACTATGATGTCAAGAGTAACCAAATTCTCTCCTCTTTCTTGCGCTAAGAGAGCAAGTTGTTTGTAAATCACTATAATCAGGTGGTATTTAGCCTCTCCGTGCTTACAGAACAAAACTTGCATCTATACTATCAACTAAACGTTTTTCAAAGGATGTCTTGAAAAAAAAATCTCCGCCTACAAGTCTATTATTGACAACTGGCACACTTCTACTAAAGATGGTGGCGATTAAAGCAGAATAGTTCCACGTCTTTATGTTCTATTAAAATAGTATTTTTGAATCAACTGCAAATAAAATCTATTTATTTAGGTGTTATATTGGACAGACAAATTACGGACAGGATATATTCAGCAAGATTTTTTAAACTCACCAATAAGACTGCACAAGCCGTAGAATAAGTTATTAGATGAATAATTCGTCCGTCGATCACTGACACACACTTTAAAAAATTATTTTCCTCATTTACAATGCTTTTGTTAAGAAAATGCATATTTCAAGACACGATAAAGCGTAATACTAGGCGCATGCGTATTGCATATTAGATACATATCCGCAATTTATGCAAAAAAAAAGTTAATTGTTCCGAAATGTATTTCATAATCAGGATAAAATTTACTTATTTCCGTATCTCTTAAATTGAAAAACTCAGAGAGAATTGAAGTTCACGCGTAGCCAGTTTAGTTTAGGCATCCAGTCAGAATGGAATGATTGCCTCACAGTGAAATTGCAGTGCCCAATCATTGTAAAGGCTGGTCACGACAAAGTGAGCACTTTTGAAATCAACCTTAGAAAAAATATCACTGCCCCTACCCGCATATATTTTAACGGGCGCAAGGAGTGGCATACACCCAGTAAAGGTGGTGACGATGGATGGGAATTAGTTACATATTTTAAAGTCATATAAAAAGTGTTAGGTTGCCATATTTTTTAACTTAAGTTATTTCTTTTGCTTTCTGTTTTTTTAAAATGCATCTAAGTATAAAAACGAGAGCAGTTTTGCAAAATATTTAATTTTCTAGTAATTTAACAGTTTCACCTCACCGACGCATGAATTAAGTGATGAGGCCCATGGCAATGCAATTTTACATAAGGCGTGAGAATCCACAACGTGCAAACAAGTATAGGCTGTTCGCGGTAAAATGAGCACTTTTGAAAGCCCTGCTTAAAATCTAATTGTATGCACGTTGTGTATTCCTCCGCTTTATGTAAAATTAACATTGCCATGGGCCTCATCACGTTAGTCATGCATCGGTCAAATGAAACTGTGAAATTATTAAGAAAGTAAATAATTAACAAATCTGCTCATTTTTACACTTCGATGCATTAGAAAACCAGAAAATTAGAAAAAAAGTGAATTTTAAGTTATCGCAAATGGTTACATAATACATTTTATTTGAAATTAAGATATGGAACTACTTTCCATTCAACGTTAACAACTTAGCTCGCCACATGTCACTCAGGCGCTCGTTAAATTATATGCATCCTGCGGCAGGGACTTTTTTAATAAGGCTCAGTTATAAAGTGCTCCCTCCATCGTGAAAAGCCTCTAGATCTTAAGTAGGGCTTTCGAAAGTGCTCATTTTACCGTGAACAGTCAATTAAAGCAAGTGACGGCGATTGCGGGAAGACAGGCGATCGACTGCATGAAGCAAGCGTGACGCGGACCGCTGCGGCGATGGCAGGAGTCGAACCAGTGAGATGCAGTCAAAGTTGCCAGCGCAAAAGAAACAGGCGCGTCCAGCGAGGGCCGCCGCTGTACAATGAGACTGCCTGTGCGACGAGAGAGACAGCGCTCCTTCAGGACCGTGGACTTGAGTGTCAGGAAACAGGCGCCAGATGCTAATGCACGCGGGCGTAAATGTTTGTGGAGTAGCGGATAAACAGGACCCGGGCTATCGTTCTGTTCCACAAAGTTATCTGAAGACCTCGCTATTCAGCGCTGCAGCCGCCCTTTAGTGCGTTGCCTGGTAGAGGACGTGGTAGCAGAGATGTAGAGTTCAGATGGGTAAAGGCTGTTCACGATAAAGTGAGCACTTTTGAAATCAACCTTAGAAAAATGTCACTGCCCCTACCTGCATATGTTTTAACGGCCGCACTGAGTGACATGGGCCCGGTAAATTTGGTAACGATGAATTAAAAGTGTTAAGCAACTATTTCTGATATTCGAAATTATTTCTTTCACTTTCTTTGGTTTTTTGTCGAAGTGTAACAATTTGCAAATTTGTTAAATATTTACTTTTCTAATAATTCCACAGTTTCACTTGACCCACGCATGAATATAGTGATGAGGCCCATGACAATATTAATATTACATAAGGCGGAATAATACACAACGTGCATACAAGTAGATATTAAGCAGTGATTTAAAAAGTGCTCATTTTACCGTGAATAACATATATAGGCTATTCACGATAAAGTGAGCGCTTTTTTAAGGCTTCTCATTTGAAATAAGAGTCAATAATTATGTTTTATTGTAACCTTAGACGTTAACTTTTGAGTCCGGTGAAATGATACACTGTGTTTATTACTTACATGATAATACGGAAGGATAATAAATGGCTGATAGGAAAAAAAGTAACTAGTGTCTTAATAGTGTTCACTTTACCGTGAACAGCCTATAGTCTGTTTCACTGTGTACACGTATTCTTACCACTGACAAATCAAGAAGAATTCTAACATGTTTTATCTTACTTCATACCATTTCCTTGATTCCTCTGGTATTTTATAATCTGTGATGACGAAAAAATGTGTTAAATATTACTATTTGCAACATGTATTTAGAAAAGCGTTCAGTTAGCATGTAATCCACTTGTAAATGTTTTGTCCGAACTGCCTACACCTTTGTGTACTCGAGGAGTAGCCAACATTCGTTTAGCGTGGTCCTCGCGTACAAATGCAAGTGCATCGCGCTTGATGCATTCAACTCCAGGTAGTCGACTGGCTATTTCGGCTAGCTGTAAACAACTAAATTAAATTTTTCTTCATTGTTTTGGAATCACTAGATATTCTATCCTGACCATTAATTATGTTCGTTCTATTTCTCCAGGACACATTATTTTATTAAATTAAGGAATCACGCCTATAGGAAAATTACCAATATTGAAACAGCGGCTTTATTCTCGCACGTGTTGGAGTTGTTTTTAATAGCAGTAAGAGGCTCTCCCAGTTATATTTTAAATGATCAGATCATTACTTTGTCTATGCGAGGGAGCCAGTTGTAAGCTGGCCAATGTTGGGCTTTACTACGATCTGGAGTGTAGCGGTTTTTATGGAAAATTGTAGATGAATTGGATCAAAAAAGTTTTTGGCTTGCTTTGAGAAATTAAGTTGTCAGTTTAAATAAGTGATAATAAATATTTGGGATAACAATATTGTATATTATTTTCTTTTCCATTTCATTTATTTGAAGCCTGAGAGCAATTATTTCAAAATTACATCAATGGGTAGCATTTTTTATTGCAGTTTCAGACTCAGCTATAATGTACAAACATTAGTGTCAACAGTAAAACTTGACAGTTACGATTCGTTTGTGGTTCCCTCGATCCGAGGAATTCCATCCTAGATATCCTGAGAATGCCGTAGTAACTAACCGTGGTGAAATTAAGTTTTATTTGGAATAGTAGTTCCAGATAAATTTACGATCATGAGATTGCATTAACTCATATGAGAGCATATAAAACAAATAAAATTATACTACGTATAAGGTTAGGTTACGTTATGTCAAGTCATGTTAGGTTAGGCCACATTGGTTACCTAGAACTGGATTATAATACCATAATGAAGTGAGGTGAATCTTTTAAATACTTTAAAAAATGTTTTGAATCAAATGAAGTGTTGTTGGTTTTCGAGCACGCATCATACGCCCTAAGTATAATGCATTTTGTGCATAACCCAGGAGCGATGTACGTCTCAAGGATCAAGGACGGCTTGTTTTATAGGCCTACTGTACGCCAGCGGCAATGGGGACCGCGGCGGCGCATTAGTCTGACTGCTCGCCTCCCACCTAGGCAAACCGAGCTGGATTCCCGGCGAGGGAGCTCCCGGATTTTCGCATGTGGGAATCGTACCGGAAGACGCCGCTGGTCTGCGAGTTTTCTCGAGGATCTCCTGTTTCCCCCGCCCTTGCATCCCGGCGCTGCTCCATACTCACCTCGGCTCTAAAGACCTCGATGTTGAGAGACGACCCATATCTTTCCACTACACCACAGGAGCTATTTAAGACTGAAGCGCGTAATCCTCAAGCACGTAGCTGTCTACATGCCCTTGAAGCTGCGCTGCGTCAATAAAAAAATGGGAAAGGGACGGAGAAAGAAGAGCTTGTGTTTTACATATTAGCCGGGGTTGACTTTATGCAGCAGTGTGCTTATAGTTTATTCTCGGTTTCTTCACACATTTGAAACAAACCTTTGAAAATTCACACCTTAGTAATAGGGGCGGGTAAGTTCCAGACGCAAGGGATGCCGCCTTTTTTGATTGACCTAATTAATTTGATATCGAATGATTGGCCCAATCAATCCGGTAATTAATCCGGAGTCAATTCGATCAAAAATTTGTAATTAATCCTCTAATCTTAATCCGATAACATATGATTTATTGATCCAATTAATTGGATTTAATTAATCAGTCAAAAAAAATTTTTGTGGATTAATAAGTGTATAATTTGGTGCAATAGTGTGCTAAGTGTCTTTCTTTCTATATTTATATTTTTTTGGGGGGGAGCAGCATTGTAGGTCCTCACCCTACCCTTGGACGTATAGGTTTGTACTGAGGTGTGACGTGTTGGGGAAGGGGTATGTATTGTGTAATATATTTTTTTTATGGTAGGTATTGAGAAGTTCGTTTACCGTTTGGCATGCATCTGAGGGAGGGAGTGATAGAGCATCACAAGACACATGAGCGCGGTCGGCGTCTGAATGTCGACTGAAGATATGGCGGAGTATTTTATTGAAAATGAATAATAGTCTGAAATCTACAATGTCATTTTACAAACCCGTCCCGTATGCTAGGAATATAATTTGTTACAAAGAACAACGGAGACTTGCACGCAATTGACTCCTCGACAAACAGAAGATATTTAACAAACGTGGAGTAAATGAAAATAACGAAATATTTCGGCGAAATATAATGACTAGGAAATAGCTATTGAAAGAATGCGTATTTTATTGAAAATCAATTAAACGAAAATATACCTGAATACAAGACAATTTACTAATCCAATTAAATAGAACGCAACTACGTGATTCCTCGACAAACCCAAAAGGAAAGGAGTTAAAAAATTTCATTGAAACACTTCACAAATCAATACAAATTATGTTTATGAAGTACGTAGATGAATGAAACAACGAACGAATTTATTTTACTCACATGAAAGTTTAAAAAATATGAAGAACTATCTACCAATATAATATAATACGTCAGGATAAATTACACAATAAAAATACTAAGGAATCACAAATAGAAAACACAAACGAATGACAGAATCCAGGTGTAATAAATTCCTACAACACAAGAACGACGTATTTCTGAAGTAATTAACAAACACAAGTTATGAAAATTATTTATCCCCGCTTATGAATTCAAATCAACAGTTACTATTTACGATGAAAGCTTATCACAATAGCGTACTAAATACGCACCTTACAACGCATAGCTTATAATTGAATGCGGGAACACGTCCGTTCACTTAGGAAGTTGGTGCAGGACTGAGATCGGTGGAGCACTAGCGACGAATGATAGGCCGGGCGAAGTGTCGGGAGCAACCATACGTCTGCTTCGACCGCCGTCTGAATTTCGACTAAGGTTATGATGGAAATAATGAGTATTTTATACGAAAATGAATCATACGCAAATAATTGTGTGAAATCCACAACGTAATTTTACCAACCCAAGCTGTAGGCTAGGAATATAATTTATGACAAACGACAGAAACTCGTACGTGACTCCTCGTCATTAAAATAATTAAATATTACGTTGTATAGAAAACAAAACAAATAAATTACTTGCCCCTGGTTAAAAATGCACAAGTTCAAAAAAATATTATTACTCATGAATAATTTAATCACATCTCCCCCAGGTCTACAACACAACGTTTCAACTGAATTTTTTTTTAAACACAGACAAAGAAATGTAATACTAGCTAGAAAATCAATCACATAGTCGCACAGAAAAACTTACCCCATTTCCAAGCTTTAAAATTAATTCACTTCAACTCGCAAATGCAGTTTCCCTATCGTTAGATTATGTACTTAAAATAAATGATTTTTAACACAACTTCCGTTTAAGTCTCGCAAGACTAGATTTGGAAATCCACATCTACAAATCCTAGCCATATAAAAAAAACGCATGTCTATACGTAATCGCACAAATTACCGTATGCCGGTAATAAAAATATTAACTCACAAATGACGTATTACAGACACAGTTTCCCTATCGCGATAAAAGTATCTAAAGTAAGTTTAACTTCCATCGAAAGCCTATCGCAGCAAGCTTAGCAAGTCTTGCATCGCGAGACGTATGAAAAACCGCAACACTTTATCCAGGCGTAGGTTAATTTAAAAATGGAATTCGCACACATACACAGGTATACCGAAACAAAAATTGCATATAATTTCTCACAAAATTAATAAAGATACAAATACTAACCGAAGACTCTAATGAAAATCGCACGCATTATTTAACTTTTAAAAGCAATGCTACTCTAAATATCTTTACAGAATCCCACATCGAAACACAAATGCAGTGAAAGCTTAGCGAATCTCGTAGTGAACATTCGTAGACTATCTTCAGAAACATACTTCACACGCAAATTTCCCGTTCATCGATGGTTACAAAAAAAAAACTAAATTACTATATTAATATGCGTAAAAGTTATTAACTAACACATTTAATGTTAAGAAGAGAGGTTTGTGAAAGAACAATTATGTTCTCTCTCCGGAATTCTGCTCTCCGTCATTGTCAAAGGCTCTCAAAAATAAATATGGGGGCGGTCGAGAAGAAACGTGCTACCTTGTTTGTCTGCGTGCGTGCGTGCATAACACAAGCAAGTGTAGAGTGTTTCACAAACATAGATACCAAAAATTTTAATACTTGTTATACATTACAGGCTGTTCGAAAGTTCCTTATTCCTCAAAATCATTTCTAATTCATCAAAAAATTGTTTCCCCTTCTGTAAAACCATTCCTTATTTCTCCGAAATATTGATTTATTCCTCAAAATCATTTCTCACTACTTATTCCTGAAAAACCCTCATTTATTCCTCAAGGCAGGCACATCTCTCGATAATGTTCTTTTCCATTTTGGTAGTTTATCAAAACAAATTCAAACAAATTAATCCTCTTGAGAAATGCATATTGCTTCAGATTGAAACATAGTTCTATCACACAATGTTTACTTAAAATGTATCTTTGGAAAAACCACGAAGCGTTGTGGTTGAACTACCTTTATTATCATATTTTTTTAATGTATGCGATCATTATACTTCATTCCTTTCATTCAATGTATCCACATTCTTAAAATATATAGCAATAATCTAAAAAATGTATTTCATGTTCCAGTAATCCCTATGTTTTTGAGACTTAAGCAAATATCTAAGTCTGTTTACAAGTTCGCTGGAATTTTTGGAAAATATGTAGTCATTATTCACAGCACTTGTTGAAGGAAAGTCTTTGGTGAAATAAATGTTTTCAACACTATCACTGACGTCATCAAAGGTTTCTTCACTTCCTGTTTCATCAGGAATATCGAATTTACTTTGCTTTGAAGGAGGTGTATAGTTCGCATGATCCAATTCTATGTCATGTAATTTATTTCTTGTAATTATGTTAGTGTCCTTTGTTTCTGTGATATTAAGTAGTGTAGAGAGTACATTTCGTTTCTCGGTAGGAAGATTATTTTTACAGATCTTGACATGCCGAGCATGTTATCTGTTCGTACAAACTGCCTAAAACAGTTTTCACAGTTAAGAATGTCCCAAGATGCATTCTTCAAATATTCACTCTTCTCAACCTTGCGAACATTGTAGTCGAACATGTATATTTTCAGCAGTGTTTGCAGTGTAGGCGATTAGGTGACACATCAATCTCCATTTGCATCAAAGTTGACTGTGTGATTACTCTTTGGTGAGAGAATGTCAACTAACTTGATTCTGTATCAATGTAATGTTTTATATAGTAGCGGGATTAATTAATGACAATAAAATGGCTTCTTTTCTAATATTTGTATGTTCATTGTGTAATTATGCAATTTAATTTACCATTTGAGTGAATCTACATATATTAGATGGAATGCCTAGTACCTGAAATTGGATAATTGATACATCTTGACTTGATATTCTGTTAAAAATGAATGAAGAATAATTTAATTTTAGGAGTGTGAAAGTAAGAGATGTTGTTTGGAAGTCTACAGTAGCGAATCTTTAAATAATTTGTTTTCTAAAACGATTGTGTAAGTCGAAGGCTAGTCTGTTGTGTAATCCTTTTAGAGCTGAGATTGTCCTAACTGTGTTTGAAATATGTTCTATTTTTAATGTTTGTGTTTAATACAAATTTATTTTTTCCCACTAAATTTTGTTTTATATTTCGTTATGTCGTCTTCGTAAGTTAAATGGAAGAATGTTATTTGTTTTGGATAGCACATTATGATATAATTTCAAGAAATGCTGACTGAAAAAAAAATTATTGATTCTCTTCTTATATAGTAATCGAATCCAAAATTGCCACTATTTTCTTTAGATTTTGCTTAAAATTCGTTCGTTGTTTCATTAATTTAGTACATATATCATAAACATAATTTTTATTTATTTGTGAAGTGTTTCAATGCATTAACTCCTTTACGTTTGTGTTTGTCGAGGAGTCAAGTAGTTGTGTTCGTTTTAATTGGATTAGTAAACTGTCATTGTGTAATCAGGTCTTTTTTCGTTTAACTGATCATCAATAAAATACGTATTCTTTCAAAAGCTATTTCCATATCATTTATTTCGCCAATATGTTTCGATATTTTCATTTCCACCATTTTTATTCAATATCTTTTGTTTGTCGAGGAGTCAATATGCTGCATGCGAGTCTCTGTTGTTTGTAATAAATGATGTTCCTAGCATACATGAAGGGTTAGTAAACTGATGTTGTGGATTTCAGATTATTATTCATTTTCAATGAAATACTTCACCATATCCTCAGTCGACATTCAGGCGCCGTCAGCGGTGCACATGTCTTGTGATGCTCTCTCTTCCCCTCCCTCAGTTGCATGCCAGAGGGTAAACAAACTCTTGAATACCTACCATAAAAAATTAATACTACACAATACTTACACCTTTCCCAACACATCACACCTCAGTACAACACTAGGCATCCAAGTGTGAGGTCCTACAATGCCGCTCCCCCAAAAAATAAAAATAACTAAAGAAAAGCCCCTAGCACATTGTCGCACCTTATTAATTCACACAATAAATAAATAAAAAATATTGATTAAATAAATTAATTTAATTGGATCAATCAACTGTTGTCAGATTAATATTAGCGAATTAACGACAAATTTTTTATCAGATTAATTCTGAATTAAATATCGGGTTAATTGTGCCAATCAATTAGATATAAAATTAATTATAAATTTGTATCTGAAACCCACCCACCCCTACTACTCACCTTGTATGACGTTCTTGGGTGTTTCCTAAACATGTCATGTTTCACTATTGTTTATACGTGTGTTAAAATAAGAATTTATTATTATTTATTAAATAGAACTTTTACTTATTTTATATAATATTGTAATATTTAATTTATAAATGATATGGATAGAAACAGGGAGAACATACATGTGTTGGTAATGGATCGTAAGAAATAGTTGTTATGCCAAATATTATTATACTGAGTGCGTACGAATGCGGTGCGCTGTACCTTTGGTGTAATTTTATAGAATAGCTTAAGCTTTGTTTGTATGAGGTAGGGGAATATCCTGGAAGTAGAACTTTAGCAGGACTATAGAAAAGTTGGTAAAGGCTGTTCACAATAAAATGAGCACTTTTGAAATCAGACCTACAAAATGCCACTGCCCCTACGTGCATATATTTTAACAGGAGTCCTGAGTGGCATGCGCCCAGTGATGTTGGTAAAGATGAAAGTATTTACGTATCTTAATTTCGACTAAAAAGTGTTAGGTAACCATTTCTGAAGACTTATATTAAGACTTTGGCTTTCTGTTTTTTTTTTTATGCAGCGAAGTGTAAAAATGAGCATATTTGTTAAATATTTACTTTTCTAATATTTTCGCATTTTCACTTAACCGGTGCATTAATAAAGTGATGAGGCCCATGGCGATGTTAATTTTATATAAGGCGGAAGAATACAAAACGCGATCTTAAGCATGGATTTATAAAGTGCTCATCTTACCGTGAACAACATATAGTAACGATGAACGGAATATATAGGCCGCATTCCACTTGGTACTGAAAGTGCTGAGCAGTACTGACGAGCTTTCCTTTTGGTATTGATTCTGCTGATCAGTAACGGAGGAATGATGTAGTGACGTCTGGGTTAGAGACTATACTTTCAGCTAAAACCACTGACGTGCAGAAAGTCAGGCAGTCTCAGTAATAGCAGATGACACAACATGGCGGCGATGGATAACGAGGAAGTTATGTACTTGTAATATGCAGAAGATGCAAATGGAAAGTATATATTCACATTCTTCGATCTCATCATCAATTGATGAGTCTGAATCAAACGAAAATGAAAATAAATAATATCCATCCCTGTTTACAACATGTTTAAGCCTATCATTGCTTCGTCACGCATAGCAGACAGCATTATTTCTGCTGAAAACTGCTGACGAGTGTTCCAACTAGTTCCACTACTGAGCGCTACTGGAGTGCGAATTTTTACTGATGGCGTTCCTTTTGGCATGCTACTCGTCAGTACTTTCAGTACCAAATGGAATATAGCCATAGTTCGGGAGCTAGGGCCTATGTACGCCTGAGGGGCGTAGTCTTCTTCATGACCTTGAATCTGCTGCGACAGTAAAAAAAAAAAGATAGCGTGTGACGAGGGAAGGAAGAAATAAGAGCTTGTGCTTCACATTAGCTGAGGTTGAGCTCGTGTGCTTAGCGGTGCTGTGTGCTCGCGCAGTGTATCAGCAGCGCCGACAGACGTGCACGTGATAGAGTGCAGGGATGGAGAGCGCGGTGTAGATGGACGGTAATATGCCATGTCTGGCGGCCATAATGTGGCCGGCACCCTGGTGCCCTTCCCCCGCCTCCACAAGGGGGCGTCGGGAACATGTGTCCCCCACACGGGGGTACGCAACCCTTACCCGGCCCCGTATATCGCGCCCGCTCTTCGTCTTCACATACGCCAGAGCCTCGTTCCACCGTGATCCCGCGCGGCGGGTACACCAACCCTCAAAACGCTCTACCACCTAGTCCAACCCCAGTCCGTCCCGAACACTGACTGTAAAGTGTACTACTGAAGCAGTGAACGTCTTGCTTATGTTGTTGTCTGCTTTCACGACTCTTCTGAGCACATGGAATCTAGCGGTGTCCAGAGAGAAAACTATCTCCAAAATTGGGTTTGGCTGTGTTGGGGACACGGCAGTTTATTTTTCGTGAGTACGTCTACGTTGGCGCGCTCGGATGCCTTGATGTTAATTATACGTTCCCGGCAACGCTTCACACGAACATATGGGGTTTTATGTATATCACTGGATTTCTTTTGAGATGCTCTTTCCAACCGTATACGATTTATGTAATTCGACTTGGCTTTTTGACGCGTATAGGCCAAGATTATGTTAATTTTTCTTAATTTTTTTTACATTAGACGAATACAATTTCGCCATAACGACGCCACACAATGTTTTATATAAACAATCGATTGATCTTGACGAGAGCTGTCGATTGAAACTTAACCGAGCGTCGTAGCTTCTCCTAATCAAAAGTTATACTACGCGAAAGTTATGAGACACGGCGAAACTGACTCAAAATTAGTCTCCCCCCCCCCCCTTGCGAACATCTCCCCGCGCGTTGCATAGCAGTCCTCACTCAACGTTACATATTCTTTGATCTTTTGGTAATCGAGTGGTGTAATTGTATTTTGAATATAGACGATAGATTAGGAACTGCAATGCCAAACTGTATCCCCCGATTTTGTTACCATCGGATTTTATGGATTGCCTCCCACTATTGTTACATATTTAAAGACGTATTCACGTAAAAAAAAAAACTGAGAAACGTTGAAATGATTTTGCTTTTTCATGTTAATTATGCTTTACATTTAATGGCAATAATACCCTTAGTAGAATAACTTAGTGCGTTTCCGGGAAATCGCTAATATTTAGGAATATCACAGGGGGTGGAAAAATCCTGATTTAGCAGAAACGTAATGTGCTCCTTGCTAAAAATAATGTGGCGGGCCCCATAATGGTGACCTATAGTTACAGAACCATAAACGTGTCCTTTCGAGGAAAGCTCGAACTCGTAAGGGGCACTACTCTTCTCCTCTCCTTACCAGACGTCGAGAGATAGGTTCGCCGTAGTACAGGGTCACACGAACAAAGTTATAATCCTAACATATAGGAATAGTTGTACACTTTCATGTAAAGATATCAACCCCAGCGGTCATGCCACCTCGGCCAAAACGTTTACATATTCTGCCGCAAGTAATAATTACACTATTAGTGGAAATAGATTTGGGCGGGCGGCTCTTAACATCGAGGTCTTGAGAGCCGATGAGGGTGAAGAGGGAAAAGAATATGGAGCAGGGCCGAAATGAAAAAAAAGGGGGGGGGGTGAGATCCCCGAGAAAACCCGCCGACCAGCGGCATCCTCCGACACGATTCCCGTTACTGAAAATCCAGGGGCGACCCCGCTGAACCTGGTTCGACTAGACGGGAGGGTAGTAATTCAACCACTAAACCATCGCGGCCCTCTTCCATTATGAGTGAAATGTCTGAAAATGGTAAGCTATTTGCATTTACCAAAATTTATGTAATTGTAAGAGCATTATCTCATTTGTGTCTTATTTATTACCCACCATATTGGCAGTCTTCGAACTCTTCCATGAATTTAGCACATGAATGCTGATGACTGAATGATAACATTGTAATTACGGCAAATTATTTTCCGCCTGATAATACTACTTTGCACCCTCCACTGGTTAATGCCACTGGTCCAGATTAACAGTCTGTGGCTGGGATCTCTGAAGGATTGGCGGCAGGAATGGATGACAATGTCTTACAGGATCATTCTCAAAACGTTGGACTAAGGTGCAGAAATTTTCAGGTTTATGGCAGCCGTATAGAACACAAACCAAACTATGCTTTAACTGGATCCTCCAGCTGCGTAGCATCCTACCTGAAAATATATGCTAGTCTATGTATTTTTACAAGCATTTTTTCGATAGTGCGTGTTAGTGTTTCCCGTATCGCTCCTTCGCTTCTTGACATTGGACGAGCAGCTACATAGTCCACTTAAGTAGCATGCCGTCTGACGCATACAGTATCAGTGTTATGCCGACAGACAGCGCGTCGCAGCACTGCGGTAGTCGCTATCTGGCAGCAGGCCAAGCACCGATCACGCCAACACCTCCTCCTCCTCCTCCTCCTCCATCAACTGGCGTTTGTCGGTCGTCAAAGGAGAAGCGGTATCTGTGGCACTCGGGGAGCGATTACCGGCTCGCCCGATAGCGGCTGGAGGGCCTGCCTACACGTGTGTTTCATTACCGCGCGATGATCACCAGGCCGGGACGCGCGCCGCACAAACACACACACGCCTTATCTGCAGGCCGTTCTTCACACCTCGCCTCTTTTTCACTCCCCGGGACATCACACGGCTCTGCGCTGGTCGGCTTGTTTGCGGTGTGGCCGCACTGCGCGCTCCTCATTTACTGGGGCGTCCGCGGTCTTGTGGGCAGCATGCTGTGAACATCTCTTGATATCGAGGTCCTGAGAGCCGATGAGGGTGAAGCGAGGGGTAGGGATGTTGCGATACCATTGAAAGTATAGATACTGGAATCCAATATGGGGATCACAGGAAAAGTATCGATACCAGTATCATATCAGTACCAGTATTTTTTCTTTATTTAATTTGCCAGTTTTCCATTTTTCAAAACATGTTTTTTATATTTATACATACTTATTTATATTTTTAATAATCCAATACCTATTATCTCATTCTTTCATTTCGGGGCTTCTACAGAATTGTTTTTTTTTTTTTTTTTTTTTCATATGTGATGTTTGCTTT
This sequence comes from Dryococelus australis, assembly GCA_029891345.1. NCBI lineage: Eukaryota > Metazoa > Arthropoda > Insecta > Phasmatodea > Phasmatidae > Dryococelus > Dryococelus australis. The sequence goes on from CM056994.1 coordinate 292,709,985, forward strand.
GAAAAAATACGGAGCGCAGCATTTATTAGTATTAATTTTATTTGGGCATCTTTCTAATTAGAGAATAAGTAAAATACTTATATGTATTATTTTTCAAACTATTATTTGACGGAGGAAAACATATCTTTTATTTTTTAGGTGCTTTGATAGAAAGGGCTTAAGCTTAACAACTTGAAGTAATTCCGGAAAAATAAAGTATATGGGTATCGATTCATTTACTGATATGATACTGGTAAAGTATCGAGTCAAAAATACGCGTTATCGAAAGGAAAGTATCGATACCAGTATAATATTAATAATATCGCAACATCCCTAGCGAGGGGATTACGATGAAGCGCCGGAACGAAGCGGTGGGACAAACGGGAGATCCCCGAGCAAACCTGCCAACCAGCACATCGCCCGGCACTATTCCCACATGCGAAAGTCTGGGGGCGGCCCCACCGGGAATCGAAACCGATTCGTCATGGCGGGAGGCGAGTGATCTAAACCTCTACACCACCGCGGCCCCGCGGAGGCAACATGCCGATCTTCCTCCACGATATACGGGTTTCGTCGACTATTACTGTTTCCCTTGCAAGTACGTAACATGGTTCATCACACGCCTCTGTGTGACGGAAAGTCTGCACCTGTTTGCATGAAATCCTCCCGCAATTTAAGCTATCGTGCTGTCATTCCTGGAAAAGCCAAAGTGCAATAGAAAATCAGTAGTAGGCCTACGATGGACGATATGTTTGGTGTCAACGGAATTTCTCTCTGGTAATCAAGCCGTTCGTGTCGGGTTCGTGGCGATAGTGGTTAACTCTGTAAGTTAAATGTGCCCAGGAGGTATCCGTTTCCCTGAGAATGGTCGGATGTTGATCTCTGGGGGTGACCTGGAGAGATACCAAGGGATTTGGATAGTACCTCGGCCAAACCACGCGCTCCAGACGTGCTGAGTTTCTATGGCCGTGCCTTATACGTGAATCAGGTTGGTGCTTTGGCTCTGGCCAACACAGGTGAAAGCTGGCCATGCTTACAATGAAAGGTCGTTAACTATTCCCCGCTGATTGGGAGGTCGAGGCACGGTAAGTCCTGGCCTAGCGTCTTAAGAGCGCCACGTTAAATTAGCAAAATGCACGGTCACGTACTGTGTTAAAACAACTGACTGACTTGACTGCCACTACCTACATTCCGCGGCTGCTGCTCCGTGCTAGCGACTTACAACACGTCATACTTCACGGATGACACAACGAAGCTTATCACATAGACGGGCGTGATACGTTCCTTAAGTTGCGCCCCAAAGGTACTTATTTTTCATTTATAAGTTTTATTGTACAAATCGTAACTATCGATTTCATTCGGATGATTTATTCTCTAATTTGACACACTTCTGATAAGACCTCCACAGGAAGACAGAAAGTGCCACATGAATACACAATATGTCTTTGGTACTAATTACTGTTAAGTAGCTCGGCATTTCTGCACAGCGAGCATTTTCCAGGAATAGAGTACCATATTGGAAGCTACGTGGTTGTCGTACAGTTTGGTACGTCTAGTATAGGCTGTTCACGATAATGTGAGCACTTTTTAAGGCCCTCGCAACAGGCATTAAACTATAATAAATATATCTTATTGCAGCGTCCGGCATTACATTCAGAGGGTGATGAAATGTATACACTCTGTTTATTGGTCACGTAGCAATTTGTATAAAAAAGCTGCAAGAAGATGGAAATAGGATGAAAGGAAAAAATTATAAGTGCCTTAAAAAGTTCTCACTTTATCGTGAACAGCCTATATTCCCTTATTAACACGAAAGTTGTTGATTACCTGGGTCCAGGAGAACAAGTGTCAGGGGCCTGAAACAGTTCAAATTAATTTAAATATTTAGAAATCACAGTTAGGCCATGAAACTGATCACTGACGGGATCCGTATTGTGCTCGCTGTTCCGGCCTTCACTGATGTTGTTAAATTGGCACTCTTTTTGTTTGCTACATAACTTAATTTTTTGAAGTGTACATAAATAATTTTTAAAATATGCAGGCAGGCTTAAGCCCATCTCAAAATATGAAGAAATAATGAATGTCGCTGATGCAGAAATGAAATCAAGAGTACGTACATTTGTAGCAAATGAAAATATCCATGGAAAGCAACGATTCCTTGTCGCAGTTTTTAATTCAAGCAATTTAAATAGGTCAATAATTGTAATAATTTGTGACATTTGCAGCAATAGGCCTATATCTATACTTAAAAATACATTGGTAAGTAATTTCAGAACCCCAGCCCGATTAAACGTCATTTTTAGCCTTTCAATTATTGCTGCTAGACGAAATCTGAGCAGGCAGCCCTCCCCGAGAAATAATTCTGGTTACGTCCCTGGATGTAAGGCAAGTTCAAAAAAAGGAATTGGGTATGTAAGATTCTCGAACCGCACACAGCGGATCTGGGTTCGAGTACTACCAGTTTCTGAAATTTTTTAACCGGTTGGTGGTTCTGGTTCATCATGCCTACTCACACCGAGAATGACTCGCCGATGCGCTAGTGTTCTGTGGTCTGGGTTTCCAACGGGTACGCATCGTCATTATATAGTTTATGTCGTCATAGCACTTGCTGTCATTCGCTATCGATGACAAGTACGTTAACAGGGGTAAGTGTAGACGAGCGGCCCACATTCGGTTTACATAATCAGTTAGCAATAGTCAACCACTGTATTGCACCCGCAGGTGCTTATAGCCCACATGATGCCTCTCGCAGTGTGCCACATCTGGGCCGCCGCTCATATAACGTCCATGCAGTAAAATACATTCTGCCCACAAGCGGCCCGCTTCTGCATAATCAACTGTACCCCAAACATGGCAGCAGCTTCAGTGAGCCACGTGTGGCAGCAGTGTCCTACTGACTTTCTGCTTCTGGTCTGCCGTAAGTAAACCACATGCCGTCAGCCACTTGTGATCCAGCTATTGGCCACCTTTGGTCCAGTTATTGGCCACTAGTGGCCCACATATGAGCAGCTTACCATGCATTTTCAAAGCCAAAAATACATATGTTTCACCCAAATAATTTTTTTTGCCATATTAAAATACATTATCTATAGAATCATTTCACAATTAGTAAATTTTTGTGGAAGAAACTGGAATGGAACTCACACATCTTTAGTTTACAGTATAGAATGCTAGCAACTACTCTACCACATAGGTATTCATGTAAAACTTCTTAGGTAAATCTGAGTACTTTTTTTACACACAAAATTAACGTTACTATTACAAATCAATATTGGTATTTCTGGGTTTTGTTTGAAAGATTAGCATTTCAATTTCGGGCTGCTTTCAGCTGGAATTTAAAATGCAATATAACGAATTTTTTTTTTTACAGGTCATATTTTGCAGGTTTCCAGTTCAAAAACTATTTTTGCCTATTTCTAGCAATGCCACATGATAATTTTGCTTCATATATGCATGAAATAAAAAAATCAAATTAGTTCAAACATACTATTGGCTACTGTACAACAACATATATTCTGTATGCCATAAATTGCACTTAAGCTTGCTGATAATGTTTCTTCAGTATATACGAACAGTTGGCATACCACAAAAGTGCAGTAAGTAAGCTGCTATTATGTCCCCAGTAGTAAGCATCAGTTAGCATGTAATGCGTGGCTCATTAGCATGCTACTAATACATCCGCGAGAGTAAATAAACGTTGGCGGCCATGGGTGGCCCACAAAGTAGCAGCTTGTATGTGACCATACTCTAAAAAATGTTTGTACTTTCACAAGAAAAAATCCTTGGAAATCCAGTTGACAAGAAAATTCTTACGTTAAACTACAAACAGTTTTCTTGTAAAATCTGCAAAATGATAGGTGGCCTTGTATTACAAATTACATTATTGAGAAGTGTACTTAAAATTATTCTTTTCTTCCAGAAAACAAATGTGATGAATTAATAACAAAGAATAAATAAATAAAAATTTAAAATATAATCTACGAAAAAATATATGATTACTCTTTGTCAGCATGCGAACTAGAACCCGCACCCCTTGTATTATTAGCCCGCACCCTTAACCACAAAACCAATTTTATGCTTATTTTTATATATATATGCGGGAAAGTACGCACAAAATATAAAGGAAGTTATTTTATTAAGAAAAATAAATTTAATTAGTTTCAATAATGTTATGCAGCTAGCAAACATTAACAGTTAATGTGTAAAAGTCACGTTTTTAAAAAAATTGTCGTTTTATTATGATTATTGAGAGCGTTTTAGTGTTTCACGTTGTTCAAAATTGCAATACATTTCTTTTTTCACGCAACCTCACTTTAAATCACCCACAGTTCCTGTACAAACAGCTATAAACATATGATTTTATGTTGTGACTTTTCCAGTTCATGAAGGGAAGATCGATAATACTGCTGTTATTAGCGTATTTGATAACGCTTCCATATTTTCGCGTAAAAAACTGAAGTTTGAACTTGGTGATCAGATTTGGCTGTATCGCAAGCTGGTTGGTACGACTGATGATATGCATATTCATGGTCATGCTCAATTGTGTTTTAATCCATAATAAATGTTTTTTGTCGTAATAATCGGTTTATTTTTGTTACTGGATTTATTCCTTTTTTTAATTAATCCATAGACAACATTTAACCATTTTTATGTTGTTTTACGAACAAGCCCTTGTAGTTTTACAAACGACTAATTTCAGAAGAGAAATATTTGTACTGTCACAAACATTTGTAAAATTACAAACCATTTATCAGTAAAAATTATGTAGTTTTAATTATGGACATATGCATTTTTTTCATGTACTCTTTTTAGTAAGGTATTTCATTCCTTTATGACACCTACACAGATTAGTAAGGAAATAGGATACCTTTTATGCTTGGTTAGTTACACCGTTGCATGCAGGGTCCAAGTTGATTGATACATGGATCTCTAAAATTTTCAAACACATCTGCTAATAATAATACATCACTTTTTAAATATAAGTTGTGGTAATCGCCAAGATGTTTGATATTAAATTGATTCCGTATATTTTTTGCATGCTCATAATCATTGTCAGATATGATAGATTAATTTAATTTGTTATAAAATTCGTTCTTTGATGGAAGTTCAGTTTCTTTAAATTTTCGACATTATCCATATGATCATATGGGTAAACACCTTTTCTAAGAACTAATTCTACTGTATCTTCTGAAAAATGTTTCTGCATATACTTCATTTGTTCTTTTCTTAATTTGATGGTAATTTATCTAAACTACTTACCATAAATTTAAATGTGTCAATAAATCTAATAAACTTTACTTCGTTATTCGCAGGTAAATCTGTCTTTTTCCATCATAACCTAGCTTTTTAATAAATAAATGAGCATCATAACCAGCAAAGTTATGAAAATAAATTGGCACAAAATTGGGTAGTTTTAATTGTAGATTACAATTGTTGCATGTTGGGATATGCATTTTCCAGTTATATGGCTGTGATGGCAAACTTTTTATTATCCTTCATATATTCGTAATCGCGTAATGTGCATTTTCTAGATTTACTATATAATTAGTTTCTTTGTTTATTGGTGGATACATTGCTTCAATTTGCGAATATATTTCCCCAATTTCTTCTACTTCTTTTTTCATTGCTTCTATAAAATGCTCGTTTGCAAATGCACCTCCATATACAACTGGAGGTTTATTATCACCATAGCTAGATACAATATAATAAAAAAAATCATCAGTTTCGTGTAACTGATATTTCATTGCGTATGATTCGACATTCAACTTTAAGTCATCTGTATTTATTTGTGCATTTGTATGTTAACATCTTTCTCTAAGTATCTCCTTGTAAAGGTCATTATCAAGCTCATTTTCTATATGAGTAGGACCCTTTTCGGGTCAAAATAGGCCAAATTTAGTTCGAAATAGACCAAACTTACTCTAAATTTGCAAGCCAAATCAATTAGAAAAAACACTAAAAATTGGATGAAAAGTTGAAAAAATGTTTGTAAAATAAAATAATTTAACTTGAATATTAGGTTTAAAAATACCCTGCTCATATAGTGAATGGCACCTGAGATATGTTGAAAATGGTTTGATTTTGACCTTAAAATTTTCTCCGCTTTGAGCTGCAATTTGAAAGATTTTGCAGGACAAAAGAGATTTGCTTGATTTTGTCTTTGATAGCTTGAATTTTAGCCCAATTATTGTGTTGCACTTGTATCTGTAATATACTTCTACTGGCTTAGTTCAGAAACGCGTAATTCGAAATGACTCAATATAATGAAGTATATTATTTCGGCGAAATGAAATATATAGTAATGTTTTTGACAACATTATGTTACGAACAGAAAATATTTCATTACAAATCAATAAAACGCACATAACGAATTACTAGGTAACCAGAATTATATATTCTTACTATCGAAATACAACTACGTTCACTCATGTGCTTCCACAAAAGGAATGAGTTAATATGTATTGCAGCAATTCACAGATCAATAAATATTATTTATGCTGTTTACGATGCACGCAAGGAATATACCACAAATTCAAAATACTTAGGACTTCCAACGCTATTTACCTATCAATATATTATGTCAAAGAAATACACTAAGACCTACAACACGCACATAACATCTTGTAACGAATAAACTACACTCATAGACATTCATTTGAACACAGGAACGAAATGCCTAGAAGAATAACACACTTAATATGGAAAGATTCAAGGAACGATGCACCCTGAAATATATCAACAACAAATTAATTAACAAAGCAAAGAAGTTATACTATTTCCCTACTAATCTATGTAGGTGTCATAAAGGAACGAAATGCCTTACTACAAAAAATAAAAATAAAAATGCATACATCCTAAATTAAAACTCACCACCTGAAGCAAACCATGTACGAACTGCTTGAATACACTAACAAAAATAAAACGATTCCATGTACAAAAGTTATATTAATATCATATCAAGACGCTAAATCCTACAATAAGCACTGTTTGAACTATGTACAAAGTTATTTTGCTAACCCATATAATTTGTCGCAAATAAATTAAATCTCAGAAATGTAAAAATACCCAGATCGAAATACTAGCTAGTCACAATCTACCCTTATGACTTGCATTAAATCACAAACAAGTGAATTCACATAATCGTACACAAAAGTAAACGATCTACCTGAGAACTTACCTTATTTCCACGCTTTAAATGATTAATGCACAATTTCACTTCCCTAGAATAAATCAATTTTAAAAAATCATTGACTCACTTGTATCAAAAATGACATATTCACAACCACATGTAGAAATGAGATATAAATGAACGACGCACAAACGTAGTTTAGCACTCCGTGTATTTTCCCTATCGTGATAAACATATTTAAAACAATTCACTTTCAGCACAACTTCTGTTGAAGCCTAGCATTTTTATATGATTGTGAAACATATTTTATGGTACAAAGGCAAGGTTAACTATGATCGCTCTCCGGAGCTCTGCCCAGCATCCATTCAAGTCGGTGTTTGTCGCAAAACTAAAATGGCTCCGCTACTCCAACCACAGCCTGTTTCCTTACGTGGCTCTCCAGCCCTGGAGCAGAGCGCTGCTGACAGGGTTAACAACCTCAATCCTTTGTTGCAGGGAACCATTGGAAAAAAATTTTGCGAACATCGCGTCTCTACTGTCTTTTAATATTCCCTCCTAGGAAATGTAATTTAACAAATAACCACGATAATTACAATAAGTCACACTGGAAAAGTATAAAATTATCTGCTAAACAAGAAAAATTATGTCCCAACTAATTTTAACGCCACAAAATTATTCCAATAAACGTGACTAATCTTGCACAAGCCATTAAGCAATAGATAATGTAGATAATGTTGAGCGATTCCAGGACTTGTACATTATTTGTGTTTAAAAAAATACATAAATATCGTTTTTCTAGCCTAACTATTTGAAATACCTTAAACAAATTTTAAAATCAGTATATTCAAAGAAAACTATTTTCCATCACCTAACATCTAATTACGATTTAATAAAATATATATGTTTATGATACATAACTAAAAGGTTTAATATATATATAACTAATACTGTGATGTTAGTATGGTAAAGAAATGTATGTACACATTCATTCTTTCAAATATTATTTTATAGCAGAGAAAATAGAATACTTTTTTGTTATCTGTGCAGACATCTCTACAAGACGAAAGTTCAAATATATTTGGTTATACCACAAATTCCGCGTATGTGACAGTAAAGTCTGCCTGTATTATGTTCCATTACAAACAAACCTATCCCTCCAATGTTTCCACACAAGTCTTTGGATATACCGACGTATATATCTTATTGCATCGTTTACTGAGTATATCAGAAGTGTGTATACATAGACCATTATATGCTTATTGTATTTTTAAATAATATGTTTCGGCAATATATTAAAGAAAGAAAGACCACATACCATGTTTCCAGCCTGAAATTAGCTCGATAGGAGTTGTAATGTGTCTAATTAAACGATAGTTCAACCAAATTTTTGAAATAATCTTATTTTAGGCAAAATTCAAGGAAAACGAACGCAATATTTATTTCGTATACTATATAAGAAGGAAATAAATTAATATTTCTCAGTGTAAAGTCAGCAGTCGCCAAGTTCCGATCATAAACCTCGTCAGGAGTGCATCACTGCGAGTTGTGTATTACATCAGTCATCACGGTGAATATGAATTACATCGGTCATCACCACGAGTTTATTTTACAACAGTCATCAACGAGACATTCAACAGGCTTCACCATCTCCGAGACATACTTCAAACATCACCAAGATGTATATATCTGTGGTCGACAGCGGAATCAGGTAATATGCATGATGGGAACTGCCATGAGGATTGCGACCAAGAATGTGTGAATGTTTTCAACACAATTTTAACATATGGGCGAACCAAAACTTTGTTAAGCCTTGACATTCAAGATCAAGTATAAATATTACCAAAGAAAAATATTTGCCTTTGCATCGCACAAAATTCAGTTCGTCTACCGTTTCCTTTCGGAAGAACTTAGTGTGTGAAATTTGCCTGTATGGGGCACTCCCAGTTACTTCAATTATATATATATATATATATATATATATATATATATATATATATATATATATATATATATATAATTTCAGGAGATATTGTGTGATGTGGAAGTGGCAGCAAGAAATAGAACTTGTCAGTAATAATTGTCCTGACTTACCAATGGACGATTCTGGGATCGATGAAGTCGATTTGGAAGCAACAACGGAGATTTTGTAAACAAATTGAGTTATCATGTACACAGTGTCAACAAATGTGATGTCTTCATTACTTTCAACTCTGGTCTAACCTTGTTTAATAAGGTGGCAGCCTAATCATGATTTGTTACATGCAAGGATTTGAAAACCATTACGATAATTCTTTTATTGTAAAGGAAGTAGCTACGTCGTTATTCGATCGATGATAATGACACTAAATTTATAAGCTGAAAACCACCTCACCTTGTGGTCTGTTTTAACTCATAAAATTCCAATGATGTTTCGACATCAAGCACACGAAGTACATAACTTGAAATACGACTCCGGTGTTTTAGTATATGAAGACAGATTTAAACACATAAATTATGCATTTCTCGAAGACCATCATGTATATGTATTGGGGAAAAATGCAAATAAACGTAAGGAAAATGTTAACTATGAAGAATATATAAATATTAGAAGATATTACAAATGTCCGAGAATTAATTCACTTGTATAATGCTATAATAATCATATAGTTCGAACAAAATGTTTTATTCACAGTGTAAAAGCGAAGCATTAAGAGAATATGTGTACCAACACCCATGGCACAATTAATTTTAATATGTATTTGTTAAAACCTATAGTGAGTAAAGTATAAACACAGAAACATTTGCAAGTCCTACATAAGTTTACTTACGCCATTGTAATGGAGAGGTTCATTCCAGCAAGGTCTCATGAGAGAGTATTATGTGGATACAGGAAAGTATGGTTCCAGCTTGACTATACTACACCATACCAAATACAGCTATGCAGTGGGGAAGAACATTGAAATTCCTCACAAACTAGTGTGGAACATACATACGAAGAACACAGTCTATGCAATAAAGACGATTGCCCAATGTTCAACATGCGACCCCATAAAGAGCTGCCATGTACTTCAAACGAATTAAGGTTCCATGTTCGATGTAAAGAAATAAAAAGGTATCCAGAATATAAAGAAATAAAGAATAAATTATTGAGAGAATTCTACAATAGTCCTACATTGTGGACTGAAACCTGCAATAATAAGCAACACACCACTGAAATCCAAGGGAGTAATCGACATCTAGTCACGCCTTGTGAAATGTGGGAATGTAAGTTATGGGTAAGCAATACTTGTGCCTGAAAATTCGATTTTTTGCGAAGATGTCATTGGGAAAATACTAGACTTCAAGATGGTGATAAAACTAATCGGCGATGCTCTCCCAACTAAATGTTTAACTTTTCTAACTAATTTGAAAATGAGAAGCTATGATGTAACAACATCTGTATAAAGGAAGCATCATATAAACCGGAACATCAGTTACGATGGAGAGATTCGAGTCAATGCTCAACTATGCAAATATTGCTCTGGGATACAGGAGAGTATGGTTTCGAGAGGAATACACACCATTTCAGATTCAAATGTGTAACAGGGAAGAGTATTGGCACTTCTCCTTAATTAGTCCTATGTATATTTTTTTTAAGTTTTCAACATTTGTTATGTAGACAGTGTGCTTTGTATAATCGACGTCCTGACAGTAAGTTACCCTGCATTGTTAACGAACAAGCATAGTGTAGCGACCAGGAAGGGCCGCTAATGGAAATTACCACCTAAGCTAAGACGGCCACATGAAAGTTACCAGTTAAGCTATGACGGGATAGGGATCAAGCCTGTTTATTAAACATCGATGTTCACCTACTGGGGCAAAGCATATAAAATTGCCATGAGCACTGCCCCCACCCCCCAGTGACTTGATGATGCTAGAGGTACCACGATGTTAGTTGCTGGAGCTGCCAACATGAGCATCACAACACAGAGGCTTTGAGGTTCTTTGGGTCCTGTCTGTGTTATTTGGTGAGTATAACTGGAACTAGCAGTTAAGCCATAGCATCATCCTTTGAGACCCTGTTCCCTTCACGCATTCATTAATAATAACTGGCAAGGCTAGGTAATTGAATATTGATGTATTGTAACTTAACTGTGCCAAGCTGCTCATGAGCATTTGATATCTGAGTATTGTGCAATTAGTTAATTACTTGTGAAGTGTTGTATCAATTTCCTATATGTTATATATATTTAATGTTCAATAAAATAGTTGTGTTGTGTATTTGCTGAAGTTGTTAGTGAACTAGTAGAGCTATGTCCCTAAATACGTATGTCTACCCTGTCCTAGTCTTGATACAGATTGAACGTGATATTATTGGTTCAGGGGTCAGAATAGGAGTTAGGAAGGGGAGGCGCTACAATGTGAAGCTCAAGCTAAACACATCATGAAATGCACATCATGCAAGAAAATTAAATACATAACACAAAACAACTGTTTTTCTATTCCTACAGTGTGGAGTGAACAATGTGACAACAAGAACATGTTACGCTCATAGGTAACCAAGAATTGACATTTTGCTGTGGTTTGTGGGAATACACAGTTTTTCAAAGCAAGAACATCTAAGTAGCCGATGAGAAACAGTGACATAATTCGAACCTATATAAAGGAAGGTGTAAGGTAATAAACTGTCAGTCATGGTTAGTGTGTTCAAACCTACAGACATTTACAAAGTCCTGCTAGTAGAATACAGAAGAGTATTCTTTAAACCCTTCGATGGAGTTTTACAAGTTCAAATATGCAACAAAATATAACATTAGTGCTACACCTTCGATGCTAGTGTCAGAACCAGATTTGGTGAAGACCTGGCATTCAATGACTGTGCTGTGAGGTACCTCTGTCCCAGCAGTGAATTGCTATGTACACTAGAAGACCTTATGATAGCTAGTCTTAGCAAAGAGGTAAAAGAAGAATGGGGGAACAGAGTAATCACCTATTAACTCACCAGACCTCACAATGGAACCACTATCCACTGGAAGGAAACCTGCAATGGAAACATTCGCAACTTTATTTTCGAACAAGGAAGTTAAGTGTTTCTGTCTATGTGCAACATTTATGAGTGTGAAGTAGCTTATTTAAAATTATGTTCCTGCCAAATGGCAAGTATTCGTTTATTGAACATGGTTTGTATTCTGTAAGATATGAACTACCATATTCACATATCACTTGTTGGGAAATTTGTGAGTCTGATATTCATTTTAAATGTTCATATTTTCACAGCTATATGCTAAGATATAATAAACCAAGTATTTTTGAATCTAGTTTATCTGAATTTTTTAGTTCAGAATGCCCTGTAAATCAATGTAGACCATACATGATAGAGAAAAAAAACATAATTTTAAGACTAAGGGTGAACATATTGTAACAACGTATTGTGGGGAAGAGCAGATTTTGAAATATGTTGTCTACACAGTAGATAATATTAAACCATTTCAGTATTTCGAAGATTGTTATGAAGGTATGCATATGTTTGTTCATTATCACAAGGAGTTTAGTTACTTATTGTTTACTGGGTGTGTCTCATAAAAATGTTATGTGCATCGAGCTGTGAAATTAGTACAATTAAATTTCAACTCACAGACACTGTTCAACTTAAAGAGGTAGAGAGATTTTCACTAATATATACATTGTTCTTTAAGAATATCTCTCAGTCAAGTAATGGATCTCATATGATCAACATGTTTTTTTCACCCAGGAAACCATTGAATTACCTTAAATCCAGGGAAGTCTAATGAATCCTACTCTGCTTGGTCTAACTGGCTTTTAAGATAGTTAACAAATACTTGTGACAGTGTATTTAATTTCAGAGTGGTTTACTTTCCATTAGGGGAAGAAAAAGTCATGAATTGATTCAATGTACTGACATGACAAAATGTATTGCATTCTACATGACTGCAAGTACTTCTCTTCCTGCTACCATTGAAGCCATCTACTTCTACTATGTTGAAACATACCCAGATCTAGTTGAAAGTGTGGTTTTACATTCGCCAGATTGTAAAGATGTTTGTAATAAAAATGAGGGAAATAAACTAGGACATAAGAAATGCTCCCTACTTGAAAGTAGTTTTCAAGAACAGGATATAGATCTAATACACAGAAAGTATGTGAAAACAGTGTTTAGTGAGATTACAAACAGCTTATAATGTTTAACTTGCATAACATTTAGTATGCATACCTTGAGGCTTGAGACATCCTATATATATTTTGTGTAGCATTTGGTATGTAAGTTTTTAAATACGACTTAACCCAGACTACTTTACTTAGTTTAACAGTAGCGTGTAAATATTTGAAATACTTCATGGTAGAGGAAGGCGCTACGGAGACATTTTGCTTTCAAAGTAAATCTCTTCCTGTCCTGCATTTGTCCGATTTTGGCCAAATTTACGATGAGACAATTAAGCCTTGCCTAACCAACAGACTTGAGGAATTTAGTGCTCGAGGCAGCAGCTGATCATTTCAACTATTATCGCATATGTATATTCATATTTAGCAATATAGAGTATTTACAGTTTGTTCTGTGCATACTAAGTTACTCAAGTTTATTGTCAATCGTCTTGCATGAATTAATGTGCAATGTCTGGGGGATTGTGTTTCCACTACACCGTCATATCAGCTATGTTTCCTGCCACAATAAATGTTGACAGTGTATCTTCATATCCAAATCGTTACGAGGTTTTGAGCACTGAAGGTCCGTCGTCACCTGTAATAATGCAGGATCTTCGTATGTTCGAGGAGAAAAATTCTATTTCTATCAATGTAGACTGTGTTGTGGACAATATTAGCAATATAATTTACGAAACCTACAATAAGGAAGGGGTTATTGTACCAATGCGTATTTCTCCTGTATGCCATGCTCATCATTTAAATGTATTGAACATTCACACTAGTGGTCATGCCGCATATTTTCATTTTCGTTTTAATAAGAGACTTGTGACAGCTGGTTGGTGGTCAGCTGAATAAGATGAAGTGCATATTTGCGATTGTTGTCTAGTAGTTCAGAACTGTGGAGAATCTTGCAAGTCATACTATTCTTTGCCAGCAACAGAAGGCTGTTCGCAATACTTTCCCCACTGGGAACAATAAGTACTTGGAATTTAAGGATTACAGTAAACAGCAAATATTGGGTTTCGTCGCATATTGTGACACAGAAAGTTGCTTGAAACCGTTGTCCACTTGGCTGCCCAGTATTGAGACAATAAATACAACTACCATAAATCAACATGTTCCATATGCCTGTAGGATTTTGTTGGTCTGTTCATACAATCCAGCATTATCTAATTACTTTCAGTTTGTGGGTGAGGATTGTATACATCAATTAGTCGATAAATTAGTTGAATTGACAATGTAGGTTGCAGGAGTTTACAGCGTGACTGTTCCGGTGAAGCCAAAAACCCCAGCTGATGAAACTAGGTTGGTGGCTCAGAAAAGTTGTCATATTTGAAAGGAAAAGCTCGGTACAGATTTTGTGGTCGACCATGAACATATGACTAGGGCAACCAGAGGTCGCGCACATAAATAATGCAACTTGAACTTCAGACTGCCCAAGAAACTACATGTAGTTGAATTTAATAACCTGTAAAATTATGATGCTCACTTTCTCATAAAGCCTTTGGCTGAATGTCAAATTACACTACCCGATGGAACCATTGTAATCGAAAACCCTGGTAAAATTCAGGTGATTAGAATGACCCTAAAAAAAATATAAATCCATCACCAAACGAATTCCCAATGGGATTTATTAAAAAGGAATGGTGCAATATTTCAAATTACATTTTATTGATTCATTCCATTTCATGAGCGCCTCTCTGGAAACTTTGGCAGGTAATTTGAAGCCTGCACAACTGAGTACCACCTGCTCGATGTTTCCAGATAACACCTATATTGAATTGGCAAAACAGAAGAAATTTTTTCCTTATGACTTTGTTAATTCGACAGACAGTCTGATGTGCGTGTCACTCCCAAAAAGGACGCATTTCACAATGTGATGAAAGGCAAAGACATTAGCGATGAGGATTACGTTCATACCCAAGCCGCATGGGATGCGTTCAACTGGGTGATCTTGTTGCAGTATGCCATACAATATTTATGTGTGGACACTTATTTGCTGGCAGATATTTTTGTGAGTTTGAGGACCGTATGTATGGCTCATTCCGGTCTTGACCCAGCCATGTACATCACATCTCCGTCTTTTTCAAGGGATCCCGTATTGTCAAAGACACGTGCGGGGCTAGATTTATTGACAGAGCCCAACATGCAGGGTTAGGGGCAGCATTTACCCAGGTTTCCAGAAGGCATGGGGAAGCCAATAATACTTACATGGGTGGAAATTATGACCCCAGTGTATCATCGAAATATATATATTATTTATATGTGAATGGGTTGTGCTGTCATACGATGCCATGCAAGCTTCCCATTTGTCATTTTGAGTGGGTTGAGTATGACATATTTTCATCGTGGGATTTCGCGAATCGGTGAATAACGGGGACACTTGATTTTTTGCAGAAGTGTCAAAATGCTCTAGCAGATCTGCATTTGGCCCCAGTAACTGGCATACCTCCGAATGGCTCACATGAGAAACTTCTTTTGATGCTTGTGCCGGGGAATAAATACGTTGTACACTGTGGAATACTGAGGAATAATTTAATGTATGGGGCCAACCCTGACTGTGTTCACCACGTTCTGTGCTTTGAGCAGAGCACATGGATGACACCGTACATTGAATTTAACTTTGGGAAGAATGTCCAGGCTGGGAATGAATTCGAGAAATCGTTTTAAGCTCATGAATAATTCCATATATGGAAAAACTTTGCAGTGTCCACCAGGAACGTTAAATAATAGTCGTTTCCAGGTATGGCACGATTTACAGGGCTGTAGAACACTTAGGGCATCCTGCATTTAAGGCACTGCAAATCCTCGATGAAAATCTTGTCCTTATCGAGATCTCAAAGAGCTGTGTTACATTTAACAAGCCTTTGTACACTGGTGTTGCCATTCTCGACCTTTCCAAATTGACCCTGTATGAGTTTCATTATCAGTACATGCGTACAAAATTTGACCCGCCAGCATTGCACCTCATATATTGCGACACTGATTGTTTGGTCTATTCTATTGCACTTGGTGATGTTTATAAAGTAATTGGCCAATATTTAAAAGCGCTATTTGATACATCTAACTATGCACTCGATAATCTGCAAAAATTCTCACGTGAGAACAAAGCATGTACCGGAGTTATGAAGGACGAATGTGCCAGCTGCATAGTTACACACTTTGGAGGTTTATATCACAAGTGTTACATGTACATTTTTGCGATTGAGCAGTGTATGCATAAGGCAAGGGGTATCAAATCTAATGTGTTGCAAAAACTCTGTTAGGAGGGTTATTAGGATTGCCTGGATCGTTGCAGTAAGATTTTGGCGACCCAATATCAGTTCAATTCATGTGGTCACGAAGTCTACACCGAACATGAGACCAAAGTTGTGTTATCAGGGTTAGATTATAAGCGCTTCATTGAGCCGGATGGAATATCAACTATACCCTGGGGGCACTACAAACTCCATAGCTAAATTCTTTCTCAACACACTACACTCATTACCACAATACATACAGCCCTGCTACCTGCAAGTCGCAACACAGTTAATAGACTGTCACACCAATGATGCACACCATAGCACAAATACCTGCAACACCATCTTCTGCTTAAGTACCCCTCATCGTCTTCGAAGCGAGGACCTTCTTTGCTCGAGATGACATTTCTACCTGCTCAGCATGCTTGTCGTGTCTTTGTTTATTGAGTAGAGGGCATGCATACAACAAATAAAAAGTATCAACATTAACATCGAACCTGTCTCCGCTACATTACCCCTGTGTTTCTGTATATCTTATAACCAACATTCTACATCACCATTAACATCGAACCAAAAAACTGACTCCGCTACATTACACCCTGAGTTCCTGTATATCTTATAACCAATTTTCCTCATCACCATTAACATCGAACCAAGAAGCTGTCTCACCTACATCACCCCCTGAGGCCCTATATATCTTTACAGTGTGGGAGCACAACATCATGTGATATTTTAATTCACGAATCTACAATGCTACAAATTTAACTGCTTTCTCCTACATATGTTCCAGATATCTGTGGGTTATTATTGATGTGTGCTTGGCAATGCAAATTTTACCCAGACATGACATAGTGTGCTGATGTATATATATATATATATATATATATATATATATATATATATATATATATATTTAGATTAGTTTTTAAAAGGGACATACACTACAAGACTCTTTTTAAATGGTTTTTGTAAATTTGTGTATAAGTGTTTGAAAAGAATTGTGTTTTGTAAATTTGTATAAAAGTGCTTAAAAAGAAGTATGTTTTGTAAATATTTTATGTTTTCAGAAGAGTATATTGTAAGTATTTTATGTTTTGAGAAGAGTGATTTGTAAATATTTTGTTTGAAATAAGTGTTGTTTTGTACATATCTTTTTATAAGGATTGTTAAAAAATATACAAAAATAAACTTCAATGGTAGAGAGAATTTTGTCTTATTATCTGTTGGTGTTAGTTCCTTATGTCGTTTAGGTTTCATATATTGTATGTTTAAATGTGAACTTATGGTGATGACGTGAATATAAATATGAAGTATTTGGAAAGACTAAGTGCTTGCTTATTTCTTTTTTTATTACAACAGTGTCATTATTTGAATGGTTTGAGAGGTCTTGAGAGCCGATGAGGGTGATTGAGTATTGGACATCACTGAGATGAAAAGGCGGGGGAACGGGAGAGAAGTCTGAGAAAACTTTTTATCAGGTGACAAATCTGTTGACGACCGATCTGGAGATTGAATCTTGATTGCCTTGGTGAGAGGCTAGAATGCAAACTACACTTAAATAAATTTTACATACTAGACTGAATTTATCTATTGAACATATCAGTACATTTATATTTTCAAAGTAAACTTTCGTTGAATTGGTAAGGAAAGGACATTGTATTTTGTTGTTGGAAAATGCCTTGGACCCCAGTGTGTATGAGAGAAATACAGTTAGAGGTAGACAGCCAGTTATAAAATTTAACGACCTCTTCCCAGTACAACAGGGCTAAGGAATACTGATTCCGCAAGCCAGGTTTCACCCGGTAACACTAAGTGACGGCACGCAGCAACTTTGTCTTGTAATTTTAAACCAACTAAATATTATGAATCACTTTCCAAGAAAAGGGAGCCCAACAGGGATAAAACACGTAATTATCAATCACTTGTTAAATCAGGTGTTTTCCATTAAAAAAACCTATAAACGAACATAATACTTACTATTGCTGTAAGTCAACACGATAATGTTGGCTGCTGTATCTAGAGTTTGATCTAACATGCATACTTTGTACAAGCACCGAAAACCTAAAGACATTTATCGTACACAATTGGTTATCCTAGAGCTGACAGACAATGAGGGTGAAACGAAATTTTCGATTTTACAAAAGAGTTTTTATGACACCTACTTTCTTGAGTCGTAAACCCATTATGTTTCGTACTTCAAGCATTTCGTGTTGTAGGACTTAGTGTAGTTGTTTAACATATATTATAGGGACATATGATATTAATATAATTTTTGTAGGTGGAATCGTTTCGTAGATATTAGTGTATTCAAGCAGTTCATTCATGGTTTACTTCAGGCAGTAAGCGAGTTTTAATTATGGACATATGCATTTTTTTCATGTACTCTTTTTAGTAAGGTATTTCATTCCTTTATGACACCTACACAGATTAGTAAGGAAATAGGATACCTTTTATGCTTGGTTAGTTAAATCGTTGTAGGTATAATTCAGGAAGCATCTTTCCTTGATTCTTTATTAATAAGTGTGTTATTTTGTTCCTGTGTTTGAATGAATGTCTATGAGTGTGGTTCATTTATTGCACATTGTTACGTGCATGTTGTAGGTCTTAGGTCTTAATGTATTTCTTTGAAATGTATTGGTTGGGATATAGCTTTGGGAGTCATTCATATTCTGAATTTGTGTTACATTCCTTAAATGTATCATAAACAGCCTAGATATTTTTTTAATTGATTTTTGAAGTACCTCAATGCGTATTAACTCCTTCCTTTTGTGTAAGTACATGAGTGAACATATTTGAATTTTGATGGTAAGAATATTTCATTCAGGTTTCCTAGTAATTCGTTACATGTGTTTTATTGATTTGTAATTAAATATTTTCTGCTTGTAACATCTCGCCATTAGATTCGTTTCTATATATTTAATTTCGCTGGAATACTATACTTCGTTACTTTTGAATAGTTATATCGAATTAGACGTTTCCAAACTCAGCCGTTACATATAATACAGTATACTGTCTCACACTGTCCAAGGCGGAGATATCTTTTTGCTTCCCCTCAGTCGATCCAATGATGGCAAATGGAAAGGAAATCCTATGCCTCGCTACCGAAAACACCCTCCTTCCCCTCCTCAATGCCATATTTAATCCCAAAAATATAAATTATAACAATTTAACATACTACATGTATATGCCTAACCCCACACCTCACACATCAGTCAACAGCCAGCCATCCAAGAGTCAACATCGATGCTGCTGCTGCTCTCCAAGAATAAAAAGTGAAAACCCTTATGACATTCTTGCACATACGAAATACACACTCACAAAAATTTTGAAATTTGTAATTATTTATAGTTAATTAATTAATCAATCTAATTAATATCATCCGATTAATTTCATCGGATTAAGATAATATTAAGCCAATCATTCGATAGGATAAATTAAACTGATCCATTAACCTAATTAATTGAATCAATCAAGTCGATAATCAAATTAATCAAAAGGGATCTGAAACCCCTACGCCCTTATTACTAGAGTTCCTAGATTAATAAATTCATTTTATTTTACGTGGTCACAAAACAGCGGTTATTAGTGTTACAAACTAAACTTTGTGCTAAGGTAGAAGTATAAAGTGTTCGAAATGAAATGCACATTAAAACAATCTGTATTCAAATGAAACACAACTTCAAACCTGGGGTGCTCTTTTCACATCGTATCCGCACTATCCACGCCTTTCCGCATGCTTACTATTAATTCTATAACCCTAAAAAAATACTGCAATGCATTGTTGAATTGTTTTTACAATTAATCTGACAAAATATATTTCAAACTCGTGTCATTTCGTGCCAGCAATAAAAGAAAAGTCAACTTTTAAAATATGGGATCAGGAGACAGGCCAATTTACTTGCTACCTGTTGATAAACGCGCTCGACTCGCAACACTCCCTGCCATGCCATGCCGCGCCATCTGTCAGGCGTCTCCCGAAACGCTACCAACCAAACAAACATATAGCTTTATTGTGTAAAATATAGAATTCGCAATGATATACCTATAGTTTTTATTTTACCGCGAGCTCTGTATAATTTTTAAAGTAACATGGATTTCCGTGTACAGCGATTTTGATTACTAGTAATTTCTACTGGGTCGTAATCGTTACGTCTACGTCCATTACACGCCTTGTTGTTCTCCCTTATTGTTTTCGTGTTGTTACTATACTGTATTAATAATAAGAAGAAAGCTGGATGCACGTGGGTAGTTTTTAAGCAATTCTTACGTTATTCCACGACAGATTTTTTTTTTAAATTCGAGCTGTTTAGACTCAGTAATAGCAGAATAAATGCTTGTAATAGTCGTTGGTGAGTTGTTGTCATATGAAAGTGCGTTGTCATGCAAGTTCCCCGAATTACTATTATATCCAGTTCTAGCACATAAGTTGTAACGTCCAAATTGTGGCAAGTAGTACAATTACCGTCTCGCAAATTTTAACCCAAATTCACTGTATATAATAAATTCAAAAAATGTATAGTAAATATTTAATTTTTTGCAAGGTTTTCTATTTTACTCTTATAACCTACGAATTTTTTTAGACAGAGTTCCGAGTGGAAAAAAGTTTTGCTGGTCTGTAAGACGTCACACTACGATTTTATGTTGTGGTAACGGCGGAACTAAGGGCATCATCAGGATGCCTTTACCGCGAATGTGAACTGCAGATTCATAATAATTAATACATGTGTCAGCAATTCGTTTGCGACAGCACATTTGCCGCGTACGTAGGGTTGCGATACCCTATTTATCCAGCGATGTGGTTCGTCTGCAGCGATAATTTATTCATTACGCAAGTGTCTTGATGCAACGAAATACAGGCTATTGTATGAAATGAAGGATTCATTACTATACTCCACATAATTGGGTTTCATCTGATTTTCACGAGTAGCGAACTAATTCACTGTTTATAATCCAGTATGTATGATCTATTGCGAAATAATTTATGTGTTGCAAATCGTGTTCCCAACCGAACAGTAGAACGTTCAGGTTAAGCCAAAGTAGAAAATGAGTTGATAATTTCAACAGTCACAGGGTCGGTGAACTTGACATGTTTTCCATTATCAGTATTCATGTAAATAAGGTGTATAGCAGTATCCTAATGCCATCTCTGCCATACAGCACTAGTATCAAGCGCCTGCAAAAGTTGGCGATGCATTCTCGCAATACGCAACTGTAGTACTAGTTACATGCGACGAGGGGCAAAGAAGCATGAAGTTAAATGTTGTTTTAATATTATTGCATGCAAATTAAACAATTTCCTCACATGTCGTAATTGATAGAACTCATTGAAATTCAGTATAAACAAATGCCAAATTATACACCAAGCGAAAGTATCTCAACAGTATCCCACAGTAGACAAAATTACAAATTTTTTCGGTATTAAAAAAAATAATAAGCCAGTTAGTGTCACCATAATAATATTCGAATCGTCTTTTGTAATCATTATTTTATTAGTTTTTCTGTTAAACCCAAAAAATTACTATTATAAGCAGTAAATTCAGATATTTCGGTTTTAATTAAACATCCTGAAATGTCGATACACATGCATAAAAAAAACAGCTTCTTTCATTGCTCAAAGTTACAAAAAAGTATACAAGACTTTAGGTTGAAGAAAGTTAAGTATAGGATATTCACAGTAAAGCGAGAACATTTCGAAAGCCCTCTCATTTGGAATAATAGTCAATAAATATATTTTATTTTAGCCTTAGACGTGCGGTGAAATATGCACACTGTGTATATCCGTTACACGTCAATGTTTAATTGGAAACTTGGTTAAATGATTAAATATAGTTGAAAGTAAAAAGTTACTAGGAACTAAAAGTGCCCTCTTTAACGTGATCACCAAATACTTCTCACACGTCCTTATTGGCAAACTTGCAACAGTTTACAGCAAACGATAAACAAAATATTTACTATTGTGACAATCGACCAAATGGCTCCTAAAAATATTTAAGAATGCAACGTTTTGAGTCGAAATTTTCGCATTCAGCATTGTTTATCTCGAAAAAAGAAAGCGTTGTCTGTCCGTCTGCAGACGCCCACTATTCCCGGCGTTGTTTATGTCACCGTTTTACGTTAGTCACGCGGAAACAGCAGTACGGGCTGTCTTCACCAATCTTCAAGAAGAATGTAGACTAGAGCTATCCGAACTGAGTCACACCGAATGATGTGTGGGTGTTTATCTCCCTACGGAGGGCGAAACCATACACAAATAAAATGCTGAATTTGGCTGTAAGTGATATAAAATTAGAATGTTCTTAATCAACAATGGTTTTTTTAACACATTAAAATTAAAAATGTATACGCTTCCAACAATATCTCACTGACATACCTAAAAAGAATATTAAATCCTTAAAAAGTGTAAACCAGTATTCAGTGTGGCAACTGACGTCGATGTAAAGCATTTACTATTACAGGAATATTCGCGTCAGTGCCCACTGTTGCCAGGCGCAGAAGGTGTGACATTATGACATGTAACCAAAAATTGTCACCAAAGTGACGAAGCCAGTTGTAATCACGTAACCATATATGACCACAAGCATTTAAATGCGTTTAAATCTAATAAAATATGAGCAGAATGACTAACAGAGTACAAGATAGATGAATGCAACCGAATACGAATGAGCATGCGCCGAACTTGTTAGTGCAGCCGAGAATGAGCATACATGATATAATGTGACCGGATGTGATTGAATATTTATTGTACATGACGGATTAGATCCAAATGTAACTTAAGATTACTAGATGTGGCCGAAAAAGACCATATTTTGTCCTACATGACCTAAAGTACCTAAAGCGGATCAAACCATAACCTACTGTGACCTAATGTAGCTTGATGATTGTGCGGTGAATGAATGTGATGGAATGAGACCAAACATTAGTATACACAAATAAACCAAGTCATATACAACCACATGTAATCAAATGAGATCGAAGGTCACTAAAATTTTTTTCTAATTAACTGTGGCTTTTTTCTCTCATTTTGTGTGTGGATGTATAATAAATCATTGCAATAGACCATTTCACTTTATCCATGTGCCAGCCATGTTAAACCGTGTGGTTGTAGAAAATTGAAATGAGTTGCTAATGAGAAAATTCAGACTCTAATGTATATAAAACAAGAAACACTAATATCAGTAGCTATACATTTAAATACTACACTCGCAAAACGACGTCGGCTTTTAAGAACTATTTTATCAATTCACTGCCCACTTAACTGCAAACCTTCATGCTAGTGTAAGATGTAGTACACATTTAGCGTTATGTGCAGCTGATTTTTGAGAATGGTTGGTTTCTTAAGTGCTCGCTTTTCCATGAACAGCCTATACACATTACGGAACTCGCGGGGCTAAAATATTATTTTCTGTTAGACTATGTAAATACTCTTTTCAGTATGGAGTGGCTGCCGATAGTGACATTAATTTTGTAGTCATTCTCATTATATTCATTTGAGTGCACGCGTCTTAGGAGGATTAAAAATAATCCAAATAATATTATTTTGGACTCTTAAAATTATGTACAATTAGGTCTGTCATTTACAATTTTCATTGGGCTACAGGATTGTTAGATGGCCTAGATATTTCATCTGTGGATCAGTCAACTGGCATACCCAACTGATTCCTACCAAGTTTGGTACCAAAGTAGTGTTAAGGAGAAAACTTATATTTGTGGACATATGTCTGAATAAAACCTTTATTTAAATAAGAAGGGCATAATGAATGTTAAGCTTTGTATATTATATTATGAAATTATTGAAACCACACAAATTTTCTGTATTGCCATTAAATGAGAACTTAAATTCTATAAATTATGTTTTCTTTCTCCTGTCATTTTAACAAACAACGCCATTATAAAATAATTCTTCCGCCTTGTCTCAGAATCTACTTACTTGACATATTCACATAAAATTGCTTACGAAGATGCCTTAATGCACTAGATTATAAGCCTACATTTTCGGTTTGGGTAAAATATCGTGTTTTATTCATCCAAATAACTACTAATTTGGATTACTGGGGTGAATTGACATACGCAGTGCAGTCAGTAGGTTTGTGGACTGATCCCAGAGCGTAGGTATAGCCACGCACCACGGCCACGGTCAACAAGTTTGTGGACTGGTCACACAGTGTCGCTGTGGTGCACTACAGCAGTTAGGTTGCACCCAAGGAACAGTTTACTGTATACAACCTCCTTGGTTGCACCACGGGCAGTTGCGTGCAGACGGTACATTGATAGCAGAATGATGTCCTCAGTTGTGAAGGTTAGTTTAGTCTATCTATATAGTATGTAGAGAGTTATAGTCACTAATGTACAACAATTTCACACCGAGGAATTGTACCTAGTACCTCTCATACTGTCATTCGACGTGCATGCATTTATATTACGGACACCAGCATCTACAATATAACCTAACGATCTACCAGATGCCTAACGTTTCATTTTGAAACAACTTTCTTTAATGTTTGCAACAAACCAACATTTCAACGTTTTATTCAAGGACGTATAAATCCTTGGGAATCAATCAAGACATTGGTCGACTTCATAGCGCCACCTGCGGAACACAAGTTTCCGAACACTCTATACCCGGGTGTAAACAGTTTACTATGCCCCCCCCCCCCCCGGTTTCAACCAACTTGAAGCGGTGCTTTAACTAATCATAAATAAATAATATCACTAGAAATGTTGTAATAGTGCACGTTGTCATGGTTACACTGTATTTTCAACTGCTTCCACAACAAAGTCTTGAATATAAAAACAAAAGAAACACGTTAACATAATGCGAGGAATTCCAATTCACTGCTCATAACTTGGTCAATATGATTTTATTATTACCACTCTAATATCCCAACGACCTCATAAAGAAATTATTTTCATGTATACTATTGTGAGAATAGTTGTAGTCCGTATACATATTGGTTTTTAATACCACAAATATTCCTCTACGGTGGAAACAACCCAAGTACCAAAAGTCATTCGGCCAAATTGTCCTAGTCTACTTCTACACGAGCAGCCCACAAATGGTTTACATAATCAGTCGACCTCCATAATGCACCCGCAGATGCACGTGGCGCGCATTTCGCATCTTGGCGGCTGTTCAGGTAACTTCCATATACACACTATAAATTCGTAACAGTAGAAAACCACTGATTCGCAGTGAAATTTAACTACTCGAATCAGTGAAATTGGCTCCGCTTATAATCCTTGGAAAACCACTGATTATTTCAGTGAAAAAGTTTCAGTGATTGAATTAGTGGCGTGAAGCAATTTCACTGATGAATAAGTGACGGCCGACAGCAGTGGAGAATTCAATATAGTTTTTATTGAATTTAGCCTAATAATTACGTGAAATAAACATATTTACGACAGTTTACCATTTATACACCGCAATTTAAAGCAATTAAAAAAAAAGGAAAAAAATTGCCGGTGGCTGGAATTAAACACGCACACAAAAAACACACACCTTTTATACATCGCTTTTAGGCCGTTTGCTTACGCCATATTTTTTCTTGTTTTTTGTTTTTTGTCATTGTTTTGAACAGACGTTGACGAGCTCAAGTCAGGCGGACTTGTGACAAACTCTCAGTCCAACAAGCGAACTCAAGATCTGCCGCGGAAGGGTCGGGGCGCGAATCCACGACCCATTGACAACAAGTCGGCCACCCTACCCCTGAGCTATGGGGACAGGACACCGTTTGAGCTACGAAGTTAAGTAAAAAAAAACGAGGGGAAAATATGCGTGTTATAATTCTTGTAGAATTATTGAAGATTTAACTGATCCGTCAGTCAAAAAACAAACCATTGAAAAAAAATGTCTGGTGTATCAGTGGAAAATGTCATCCAATCAATAAGAGAAGACAATGTGACATTTTTTCGATGATTTATGAGATAAACTGAAGTGAATGGTGAATCATTCAGCTAATGCTGAGTGATTGAAACTGGGGAATTTGCACTGATTCAAATTTAGAGTGCAATCTGCCCTAAAGCAGCCGAATTCTACCTAGCTTACTGTATCTCAAGCATGCCGGCGCCATCAATGGGCCACGGGTGATAGCAGTAGCCTACTGTCTTACTGCTTCTGGCCCGCCATAAGTTAACCAACTGTCGTCAGTCAACTGTTGGCAAGCTACTTGTGGTCCAGCCATTCGCAACTTGTAGCTCAAATATTTGTCATTTGCGCCTTACTTAAAGCAGCGTGCCATACACTTTCGAAACCGAAATATAATTCGGTTTCGCCCAAATAATAATTATTTATTTATTTCCCAACTTCATATGTGTTATCTTTAGTATTATTTCACAATAGGTAAATTTCTTTGGAAGGACATGGAATGCCACTCACAACCCTTGAGAGCACAGTCTATAACTTTACCAACTACCCTACCATGTTTTCATGTCAAACTTTTTAAATAAATGTGTGTAAGTGGTATTATTAATTTTGCTATGGGCACGATTTATGTTATTATCACAATTCAATAGTAGCATTTTAGTTCCGGGTTACTTTAAGTTGGTATTTAAAATGAAAAATATGAATTGTTTTACATTTTATGCTTTGCAAGTTTCCAGTCTAGAAATTACTTTTCCTATTACTACTAATATCGCGTGATAATTTAACGTCACATATGAATGAAATAAAATTAATTACGTGAATTTACATATGTTATTTGCTATTTTGCAACAACATATAGTTATCAGTTAACATGCCATAAATTGCCCATAAGTGCTAACTGAAAATTGTAAATGGCAGGCAAAAACAACTTGCAAATGGCAGACATTCCGCAGTTGGTAGGGCTACAAATGCAATCAAATAGAAAATATATATGTGCTTTGTGGTACATCCAAAAATTACAAACATTGTTTTTTTTTTCTGAAGACTGCATTTATTTAAGTTTCCGAGTATAAGTACCAGACAATTAATGTTTGGAAAATGATGTTGGTAACAGCTCTGCATATTCACAAATACAAGGTACTGTATTCACATTTATGTACAAAGGACATTTACGCGACTGATAAAAACATTAAATTATTCAAATATTTATAATTAACAAGCATAACAATCAATCTTCTGCTTTCCGTTATTAAACAAGATTTTACGGTTAGGAGATTAAAAGAATGCAAAAATATCAGAATATTAACAAGAAGTTACTGATAACTAATGAGCCTACTTTCCCCCACATGGGTGCAATAAATCTTAGTAAAGTACTTGAACGCTTAGATGGTAGGTAGGCATTGACGTCTCATTGACAGCAATATCAATAGAGGTGAAACCAGAAACATGTGAAACAGTACAAACAAAATTCACATACACGATTGATTTAACCGGGATTCGAATTCAGAAAATCTCTTAAAATTATGCTAGCTTGCAATCAACTGCATCGCGGAAGTAAAATTCGGAGCATCAACTTTAGATGTAATCAGTCTAATGTTTTGAATTATAGGGTGTCTGAGCCACTTAAGGCATACTTTTACATGGCTTACCATAACGCTACTTGTGTGAAATATTTGGTGGAAATCGGTACATTGGTCTCCTAGATAAGGCATAAAAACCTTATTTTCTTAAATTGGGCTTTATTGCAAAATTGCTTGAAAAGGGGATCTGTACACAATGTTTGTAATAGGTTGTGTCAGTATAAAAAGTTTAATTTAATTCGTTAAGGTGTTAAATGTATGCCAAACATTTGATAATATTCAAATGGCCGCCATTTTTTTTAATCATTGCCTGACCCCATTATAATCATATATTTATACTTGGACTTATGTAGGTGTGCTAAATGTTGTGGAAATTAGTCGAATTATTCCGCAATATGACAAAATGTTCAGTTTACCCACCCACAGTTTGGAAAAAAAACCACCAAAGAATGATCTATGTATACATATCGGTTGATTGGTCCTCGAGATATGGCATAAAACCTCCATAGAGCACGTGATGATCTTCATAAATGGAGGGCAAACATTTTATATATTAACACATTCAATTATTGGCATAGATAAAATATACAAAGTTAAATGTAAGTCGGTTACATAGTTTCGAAAGATATAGCATACTAAGCTAAAATGTTTGTACGCGCGCCATTCAGAAAATAAGAGACTTAGCCTACATACTTAAAATATATAAATTAATATTACCACAGTACAACTTCTTCACCATATTTGAAAGAAATCGATTAATTTTTTCCCGAGATACGACATAAAAACTACATTATTTCAGTTGGGCTATCTTACAAAATGGCGGTCAAAGTTTTGTTTTTAGCTCATTTGATGCTTTTAATAGATGCTGTCAGCATACAAAATTTGGTTGAAATTTATCAACTGGCAAGGTAGTTACACCAAATAAACATAAAATATTGATATGGCTGCCATTTTTGGAATACCTTACAAAATCGAATTACTTGTATGTATCTGCCCTATCATAGTATTTCTCCCGTGCCAAATTTGGCAAAAATCAGTTAAGTGGTTTTAGAGATATAATGTAAAAGCTTTATTTTTTATGTAGCGCTACCTTTCAATATGGCTGACCAAACACAGTATTCACCTCTGAAATTAATACTTAAAAATTGCGTTGCCAGCGTATAAAATTTTGTTAAAATAGGTTCAATGGTTTCCGAGATATGACATTACCCTAAATGCAGTGGCGGCTGCTGAGGGAGGGCTGCAGGGCACAGCCGTCCTAATAAAATCTCAGAACACATACCTCTATTTATCTGCTACTCAGCAATAATACTGCTTACGAATACGGAGATAATTTCGCAGCTAATGTTTTTGAAATGGACGAGACTCTTGTCACGAAAAAAAGGTTTTAGGAAATGTCGAGCGGCAGATTCTTCGCCCCGAAGTGGGTGGAGCGAGTAGAGAGAGACAGCCGTAACAGTTGGATGTGGGTGCTACAGGAGGGAGGGGAGACTTCAGAGGCTGGTCACTTTTCAGCCAATCACATGCTTTAAATCAGAGAGAGCAGGGCGCGCCCCTGCTCTCACACAAAAACGACTTTCTGGAATTTGACAAAGCCACCAAAACTGAAACAACTTCGAATTCCACTGTTTAACAGAATGTGTTGTACAGTTATATACCACATATTTTGTAGGCACACTTTCGCGCACCGCTCTTCTGCAGTTGTTAAACTGATTTCTTTACAATAATTATATTTATTCCGTATAGTTTCTATTTGCAGATATCTTTAGAACTCACGTGAGCTTCAAATCTAGTGTGTTATATTCTGAGTAAGTTTGTTGTAAATTATGAGCCTTGAGCATCGGTCAGAAGCAGGGTTGAACAGTCGTTAACGTCTGTTGTGTATTTGTAAATAAGAGATATTTCTGTGAGTAACATTTAAAACCTTATTACGGCAAAGATTTTGAATTACGTTAATAAACTAGAGCTTAAGAATTTGGGATCAACAAGGCCACAGTTAAATATAACAAAACAACAAAACAAGGTGGTAAACGCAGAGTTTCGTATACATGAATATGCAATGTAAGTACATAGAATTTCGCGGAGTGGCTATGCGGGTGTGAAGGTAGAAATCCATTACTTTGTTTCATTTTTTTTTCTTTGCTAGTGAAACCTTGTGATGTGTGGACTGTCAATGGGTTACATGATTTGAAATACTTGGGAGGACAGAGTTGAAAGATATAAATCACGTTCACAACTTTTAAAAAATGCCATAAAATTCTCTCTGATTGGTAAGGTGAATATTCATTGCCAGTTAAATAGTGCATACAGTTTGAAGAAAGGATTTTGTTTACAAATATATCAATTAAGATATGCCACTTTTATCCTATAATCTAAATTTATCATGCGTTTTGTATGTACTTTATGAAAAATGGCATTGGGTTTTAAAAATATGTTTTAGTATATTTAAGTTATCATCGTCATTAGTATAGTAGAATTAGTATTATCATCTTACCACATAGGTACATATCGGAAGTTATAAAACCTACACAAACTTATAACGAACAAATACCTGTGCTAGTGATTACAGCTGAACCAGTTGCCACAGTATGTAAATCATTACAAATCAGACGATGATAAATTTTTCTTTAAACAACCACAAACCACACTTAATTTTTGTATTTAGCTACATAAGCTACACTTACATAATCTTGTCGTACTCAATTTATTTATCACTAGCCTATTAAAAAATGTTATTTATAATTATCTGAGTTACGATCGCCACAGCCCTCCCAGTTTCAAAAGTCACCAACCGCCACTGCCTAAATGTAAAAAATGCTACCATTTTGCAAGTAAGGGCCTGGCGTGGTCGAAAACTATAAAAGTCAGGTTTCCTTACTCAGTACTATATGTGTACTGAGTTTGGTGAAATTTGGTTCACGTGTTCAAACATTGAAAGGGGACACAGGCACATGCACGGACACACACACACACATGCATATACACACACATACACACAGGCAAGAAATTGACCTCATAAGCCTTTCTTTCCTTCGGAATGTAGGCTAAAAATAAGACGTTCATGTGTGTGTCTTTAACATTACACATGCTACACAGCTCAAATTATCTATCATAGAAACTAATCTAATTGATTAGCAAACAACCAGAGTCAACCGATTCCACTGTGCAGTTATAGGCGTATTATTGCTTTTAGACAAAGATATTACAAAAATAAACGTTTTCTAACTATAATATAAATTATAAACAGCAATAATGTATCACATAAAAGAACAAAAAAGATGTTATACGACGAAAATTTGTACTCTAAAACCTGAAACTATGCAGTGCAGATCCCCACATCAACCCACTAAGATACATACACAATTACCAAAGTGGCAGTGTACAAGGTTTTACAAAAGACAAAAACCCATAGTTATTATCTATTTCTTAAAGTTGTATTTATTATTTTATTATGTCCGTGGGAGTAAATTAAAACATTTCCCGTTACTTACGCGTGCATTAAGTTTCATTTTTTACATAAGTACGTTTTACATATCCCGTAAATTTTCGTAAACCCACACATACGGCTTGATATTGTTACTCAGCTGTCCGTCATCTTGTCTACTGCAGCTCAGTGGGTATAACAGAAATTTAGAACACGTTATATTACCATTTTGGGCATGCCCATGGGTACGAAAACTGTTATACCTGGAGCCAGACCCCTTCGGAGGGGGCTGAATTGAAACCTACACGGGAGCCGAAACGCCAGCAGCAGAAAATGGGTAGGAAACAGAAAATGGATAGGAAAACTGCTACGGAAATGGGCATCGTATAGGATCAGCTTAAGCAACAGTTGGCGTGACAAGTGGCCTATTAACACGCATCAGTAACAGTTTGAATACCATAAATGGCCCACAAGCTTGCTGCTAATATGTCCCTAGCAGTAAGCAACAGTTGACATACCATAAATGGTCGATTAGCTTGCTGCTAATATTTTCCCAGCTGTAAGTAACGGTAAGCATTTTGTATATCGTCTGCTTGTAGGGCTTCTTTAGAATTCTAAGAATCATACTGGGAGCATTGGCCCATATTACGATGATTTAACTAATATATCTGTAAAAAACTTTTAAAACAAGCTTTTATTTATAAATGAACTAAAAAGAGAAAAATAATTATAATAGTTACACAATTTGTAGAACTTGTAAGATGTGGTCGAAGATCCGTAATAAACTTTACTACAAATTCATATGTTTGTATCAATTTATATTTAGTATATACAAGCTTGGCGCAAATAGTCAAGAGCCTTACGCAAGATATGTGCTTACTACACTTATCCAAATAATGTATACGTTCTATATTGCGCCAAGATTTTATATACTAATGTTGGTATTAACATATTAATTTGAAGTAAAGTTTATTACGGCTGTTCGACCACATCTTACAAGTTCTACAAATTGTGTAACTACTATAATATTTTTTTCCCTTTTTAGTACATTTATAAATAAAAGCTTGGTTTTAAAAGTTTCTTACAGTTATTTTATTTCTCACTTTTTAGTTTCACCAATTGTTTTGTAATATTATGTAGTAATGCACATCTCGGGACAAACTTTATGTCTGATAATGTGCATTGCTACATAATTGCTACAGACCCTGGTCACCATCTACAACAATCAAATTACTCATCGAGACAAGTTCAACGAGGCCAAACTCGATACATTTATTATGTGAGGAGAGAAATTAATTTAAATCATCATTTCCAAGACATCGAAGTGTCTCAAAAAATTTACCCAACTTACTAAAACACTTAAATGCAAGAGTTGTGTAATATGAAAAACCAGCATTAATACACTAGATAAAGACGCAACTAGATTCTGTGTGTGCACGTGTGCACGAGCACAGCTGATCGGACGGACCAAGCCACCCTGCCTGATCGAGGCAGACTTGTACCACCCACACAAGGGCGACAGTCAAAGGCAGAGAGGTCTGGCAACATTGCTGCAGCAAGCTCAACTGGATAACGGGAAGTGGTTTAACATATGTACATACTCGTGAAGTTACATAAAAGCTTGTAACTTCCGGCTCCATCATCAGATCAGCTCACTGGTACATTCACATGTATTGCCATGGGAACTACACATGTATGCGAAATTTCAGCTCAATTGAATAACGGCAAGTAGTTTAGAATCAACTTGCAATATTTGACCTAAACACACCCACATACATATACGTGAAATTAAAATAAACGGTCGACTTGCCTAGTCAAATGACACCAAACTCGAAGATTCCACGTTTATCTTTGATGAAGGTTCTATGACCACCTTCCGAATCCATCATCAGGCCTTACTGGCCATCTACCACCAAAGGTCTCATCAAGAGCAATCAAATGAGCCCAAACTCGAGACAATACTAACTAAGAACCGTTGAGGAGTTAGGCTGCAGCACCGGGTCGCTGGCACCATATTATTGCATTGTCATCGGGTTTCTATTTGTATACCAAATTTCAGCTCGATTGAATACCTAGAAGTGTGTCGAAGTGGGTCAAAATTCACTTGCAACATTTCACCCGAACATACAAACAAACTAACAAGGCAAGTTAAATAAAAGCTTGTAAAAGTAGGTAAGCCAACTTTTGTTTGTATGACCTTATATATATATATATATATATATATATATATATATATATATATATATATATATATATATGTGTGTGTGTGTGTGTGTGTGTGTGTGTGTCAGCGTTTATGTATATATACATATATAATAATAATAAACTCTGACAGTCATATATGCGAACATTTTCCACCACCGCCAACTGTTGACCAACCGTTAACTGCTTGTTCGCAATTTGGGAATTGTTGCCTCAACGTAGCGAGCTAAAGTCATCCATACATTTGGCGTCACAAATAAAGGAGGCAGTGGGTGTATCTAGATTTTATTTAAAGAAAACAAGTCTGTATTTTTTCTTAATTTTCGTATTTTGCGGACGTTTCCATATGAAAACTGGGTTTCCTTAAGGTAGGCCTACTTCTTTATTCCTACACCTGCATTCCCTTATCACTTTTTCACTGTAGACGTCACTTAACTTTGTTTCTTCACGGGTTGGTTACCGTCATACGGGATCTCTCGTCCCAAAG
The DNA here is from genome assembly GCA_029891345.1 of Dryococelus australis. NCBI lineage: Eukaryota > Metazoa > Arthropoda > Insecta > Phasmatodea > Phasmatidae > Dryococelus > Dryococelus australis. The sequence continues at coordinate 292,744,004 of CM056994.1, forward strand.
ACCGTTACTACGTTGAAAGTTGTGTTGCAAATACATTTCCCATGCTCCTGCATGCGTACACACATACCAACGTAACATGCCCACATACTTACATGAATGTGTTCGTACATACACATGTACCTATTATGTATATCTAAACACGTACGTACACATCACATAAATATGTAAATATATAATTTTATATAATTGTACATATATATTCATACATTCACACATACGCACATAAACGTATACACACATATGCAAACTCACCTAAACACATAAACGTGCATATACACAACACACATGCATGCATACATACTTTCCTATAGGCCGTTCATGACAAAGTGAGCACTTTTGAAAGCCCTGCTAAAGTTTTACTTTCTTGTCCATTATGTAGCCTTCCACCACATGGTAACAAACATTGCCATGTGACTGCCATGTGATTGCCACATGTTAATAACCTCAATGTTTACATTTTAGGACTACTAAATGTAACATGTATATTATATATATCATGTAACATATATGATGTATATAAGACATGATATATATAATGTAAAATATACAATATATATAAAATATGTAACATCAAAGAGTACACCACTGCACAGAAGTAGATTGTGCTAATAAACTTAACGTGACGGCGCAAACGTGGCAATATATACAAATATGTAATATATAAAAAAGAAAAATGTATAAAATATATGTGCATGTATATGTACATTTTAAGGATAATTTTATATGCACCTTTATAAATGGAGATAAGCATATGTCAACATATGCCTATTACATATATATATATAAAATAAAATAAATTTACACTAAAAATATAAACATATCAACAAATGCTATTGTGTATATGTACATATCGCTTTTTTTGACACAGTTACTCTGTGTTCGTATCCTTTAGACCCTCCAAAAATGAACTGAACATTTATACTGTGAATTGAAGTGGTAAAATAAGGGTATATCAGCTTGTAACTGGCATCGCCTTCATTTGTACTAAATTATTCTAAAAATGATGTATATTATTTATAGCTAAGTAAAATGTCGATCCGGTGATGGCCACAATTCCGGCGTCTCTTGTGGCCCAAATGGGTGCGACATTTCCTTTTTGTCAAACCCACACAGACCTCAGGAAACAAATTTTACAGGTAAAGTGCATGGACTATCATCATTGTTGTGGTTCCTTCAATGCAATGACTGCAGCAAAACTGAAAACTTAAATGAGAAAAGTATCTAAAGAATATTACTATACTTACAAAAATGGTTCATGCGTTCACACACAAAGCTGAAATAAATTTCTTATTATTAATGTAAAACCAATACATATCCACGAATGACAGCAAAATAATAATGTTAAGGACAAATTATACAAGTATTACTTACAAGCAAGTTACTGTGAATAGCGATAAGTACTGGTTTAACTTTCCTTGTTACTATAGCTGTGCGTCAATAAACAGCCAATCAGAAGCCCCGACACTTACACTATGTTATCAATTGAAAAACTTTCTTAGAAATTACGAAAGTGTGTATTTTGACTTCATTCCTCGAGAATATATTTTCTTTTGTTTGTTTATGGATAATCACAACCACGGAACTTTTGTAACGCTTTTTGGTAATGTTTATAGAAAAAAATTGAAATATAAATAATTTACCATTATAAAAATGTCTCCGATCAATTGAAAATATTTATTTTTGAAAAAACCCACCTCCAACTCTTTGTACAGACCATAATTTATTCGGAACAAAAGTAGCAACACGAAAAAACTTATATTACTATCGTTATATCAATTGTAGCCAGGCCACTGTGCTTTTGTGTTTTGTATGTGTTTATCGCTATAACTGTGAATGTGTTTGGTATGTCAATTGTAGCACTGCCCTTATTAAAAGCTAGCTCATACAGCTTCTTTAGAAATACTTAATTTAGCACATACACTGCGTAATGTAATCTATTTTTACAAAAAAAATGCACTCGCAAGTAAACAGGAGCTCTGGGAGTCCGGAGTGTTGACTATGACGTGTAATTTACAGTTACATTGGAAATTTAAATAGCTGTAATATTTTTTGCAGCCAAAGTGGCAGATATTACAAACAATTATGCCTACAAAAACGCATGCTATCTTTGTTGATATTTCTCAAAAGGTAGCAAATTGTCTTGTCGAAATTTAAAACACGGTATTATTCTATAGGCCTAACTGTTGAAAATTAATTGTAAATACTTTCTAATTCTTATTACGGAAAACATTACAAAATAAAACAATTAGGCCTACGCTTGCATCATGAAAGAATGTCGGTAACAAGCACAGCTATAGGTCTATAGTTAACAAAACCAGCTTCACGATTTATTAGTTTATATATTGGAATGCCTTTGGTGTAGCATCAAACTGCGACGATTATGGTATGTTAACAAAAGTAAAACTTAACAATGTAACTTGGGATGAATAACTACATGAACACAAGTTTGAGGTTAGGCCTACATTACAAAATAACACAGAGATTTCAAAACGTGTCAAATTAATGTATAATTATTGACAGGCACATTTGCACTTGTTACCAAGGCAGGTTTAAGAAAGGTTACATGACTGGGTCTAAACAGATACGTACAGACGTATTTGAGGCTAGGACTACATAACAAAACAACACAGTGATATAAAAACGTGTAAAATGAACGTATAATTTATGACGGCAAAATTTTCACTTATTCTCAAGACAGATTTAAAAGAAACGTTAAACAGATAGGCATAGGTACATAAGTACACATAACTTTTTATATTATTTGTCAAATTTAGAATATAACATGTACTTCGCAAACTCGCATGAATATATTGAAGTCACGTTTCTTCTGTCGTTCGTTTACTTTCATTATTGTTATTTAACTTTCCGTTTATAATATCACGTTTCAAACTGTCAATTCCTGCATGTTCTTTTTCAACGATTTACTTCAATAACGTACTGGGGATAAGCGGGGAAAACACGTCGTAAAACCTGTTCGGGAAACACGTCGTAAAACCTGTTCGGGGAAACACGTCGTAAAAACACATTTGCACTTACCTCCAGACAGTTGCAGTTGAAATTTTCATCACTTTTGCAACTCGTTCGATGACCTTGCACGGATTCATCTCTCATCGACGAATTAAAGAATACTTCCAGTGAGATGTATAATATCTTCGTGACGCTGAACTATTCGTACGTAGTTTGCTGGCACTCATGACTTTACACAAAATCACTACAACACAATTAAAAACTATACGACCTATAATACAACAATGATGATTGCAGATAAGCCAAAAAATAAATGAGAAATAGTAAAACACAACAACTTCCAGTTTCCAAAAATTTGTAGTTTGCCTCGCAACCACTCCACATAAGCAAAGCCAAGCAACAATCATGAAGGAACCACAACAACGGGCCGTTGGTTTTCACCGTTGCGTCGATCACGTGACACAACATAATTATGAGTTACAGTAAATACATTATCTTCACGCCAATAATTACTTTAAACTGTATAAACTGCACTTCAAACAACTTAAGTAGCCACAAATTTAAACATTATACTTGCAATACAGAGTTATTTCTTAGAACTACTTTTCAAATTTCATTGCCAACATAACTGGGTGTGTTCATCCCCAGCCTGTGTGGTAGCACACATGGTTATACATACGGAGTTGCGGGCAGTGGTTTTTTTCAAAGGTTGATTTCTAGAGTGCTCACTTTAGCGTGAACGGCCTTTACATACATTGCATGAATGTGTAAATAAATTGGGCCTACATACATAGGCCTGCATACATACATGTAGTATTGTGGTGAGCGTTTTAAAGACGCAGTTTTATTAGGTGTGGTAGGTGCACAGATAACAAGCGAAAAAAGTTTGTTTGATTACCCCATTTAGTCTTTGAAGCACAGCGCGATTAACATTGTAAACTGTCATAATCTTTAGTGCGGTATAAATGTGTGAGCTCCCCTCTGAGCAGCGAGTTGTCTTGCGAACACGCAGATAAAGCCTGTGTTCATAATTATTGAAGAAGTGAGTAACCTGTACATAAAGCGTCATACGGTAATTGTTAGTTAAATCATTTATAATAAAATCAGAAAATGTTAAAAATTTTCCCACCATAATTGTGAAACGCTGTTCAGATTAAACATCTTCCAATTTTTTTCCGCTGAGTTTTAAACTATGGTAATATGAATTAGTATTCGAATTTGACTTATAATTGTATAAAACAATATTTTTCTTGATAAAAAATCACATTATTTTCTGATTATGCTTTTATGCATACTTTCTAGTATCGTTTGTATGACAGCCAAGTCTGGCAGCTATGATTTATATTACGTGCCCAGCCAGAGCGGAATACGTTGCACGTTGAGGTAACCGCCTGGACACGTCAAACCATTTCGTCGCCCAAGATAAAACAGTTGTGTTTGCACAGTGATTAGCGACGTGGTGGTAGCTGCGGGGACTTGTCTTACGAAATGCCCTGGTGTTAGCGCTCGGCTGCTCGCCGGACGTTAACACCAGAACGGTTGAAGTCTCGGATGCTTCTGTAGAGGAAGAGCGACAAAGGTGACGTAAAAAAAAAAACTTGCTTGTGCTCTTGAATCGCCCCTTTATTCGACAAATTCGTATTTTTCGCGCGTCGTAGTGCACCTTTAACGTGCAGTAAAGATACCAGCACCTCATTGAAATATACCAGATAATAAATTATGCAATCTGCGGTAGGGATGGGTGGTTATGAGCATCGTGCAATTAATAGATACCTTCCGATTGTCAAGATGTTTTGATTAAATATATCTATTAATTGCACTGAATTAATCGATCGTTCGATTAAATGTTCTTTTAATATGTAGTTTTAGGAGTCAATAATGCACATTCTTATAGTCGCTCAATTTTATAGACTATATCATAATTTTTAAAACAACTTTAGCACGAATCCAGAAATACATATTTACAGTTTCTTGGTGTAGCAAACTAAAAATGTTTATAACAGATATACAGCAGTAAAAGGGTTTATTTGACCATTGTTTGTCATGAAGTGAACTGCGGAACGCTGATTTATCGAGTATTTTACTAGTTAGTCTGGAACGACGTGGCGTTAGTTTCTTAGATGCCATAGCTATGCTTTTCAAATAATTATAAGTAAGAAACAACACTACATTAAACACAGTTTCTCAAAGATATCACGAAGGAAAGAGGGTAAAAATGCTCCCAAACACAATAGAATGGCTACAATACGGTGATGGTAACAGGTTAAAAGCACGTTTACTTTTATAATTAGCAAAATTTCCCCCAGAACAAATGTTTACATTCAGTACATAAAACGTACCGAAAAATTAACGTAAAATATTACAAACGAATGAATAAAATTAATTGGAAAAATAACCTAATATTCAAAATTTATTGGATTGAGAAGAATGTTAATATTTCCTTGATCGATTATACTTAAATATAATTACAATTAGTTGATTAATTGCAAATATTCGCCCATCCCTCATCTACGGAAAGGACAGGTCCATATTTATGCGAGAGGTGTGTAGGTAGCTTGACGTGACGATTCACTTGCTATGAAAAGAATACGGACAAACAAAAAGATCTGAAAAAATTCTAAAGCATGGAAGTGTTAGTTTTTTTTAAATATCAAAGCATACTTCGCAACCTCTGAAAGACTGTATCTTCACTGTGGTGATATATACCTAGCGCGAAATCTTGGCTTATAAGCGGCACCTCAAAGAAAGTTCACTCAACAACAATAAACGTTTACCTACGATCGTAAATCTTGAGTAATCTTTCAGAAAAAAAACATAGTCGTCTTCTATTGTTTATAAACTGATAGCTAGAACTTTAGACTTCGTATGACGTAGATTGGCATGACACCTGACCAAGGACAGTACAGTAAAGCCATGAATAGGGACAGGTGTTTTTCGCAACAATATTTATAGTCGTGCTAGACTTCGATATCCTATGTCCACAACCACAACTTCGTTTGGTTATTGGTAGGTGTCTACGTGAGAAGACGTGTTATTATTTGACTGCGCCAATCGTAATAAAGTACCCCGATACTGAACGTCCGTGATTCGCGGACAGACCCTTGAGGCATGTGACATTTAAAAATCATCCAACCACGAATAAGCATATCTTGACAGCACGAGCATGTCTCGTATACTGTACAAGAGAATGGCTTTTGCGAAGTACAAATATTCTATGCACTTTCACCGCTTCCAAACACTATTGTATATAAACTATGGAGGCAATAATTGTTTGGTTGGCATTTTATTTTTATTTTGGTTGGATGCAATTTACAAAACGTTAAAAATTCTTTAATTACATCTACTGTTAAAAAAGTAAAAACTGTGTATGTTAATAATGGAAAATATACGAAAATATATTTGCAAAAAGAATGTACAGAAAAAAAAAATATACAGGGCTTTTTAAAAACAGGTTTTCAGGGTAGCGACAATTATACTTCAGTGCCAGCTTCAAAATGTACTGTGATTTATTGCAGTTACGGTTGTCCCAGGAGGAATATTAAGGCTCTTGGCTGAAGTTATATTGAAGGCACTACTCTCTGTGTATATACAGAATGCTCAGAAATTCCCCGTACAAATTCCTAGGACTTGTAGAGGGGACTGAGTAGATCATCTTTTGAATAGGAACACATGTCTCGATACATATCGTTTTTATGCTACAGCCATTTCAAGCCAGGTGTATCACTCGTCCACTTCCGCTTAGGGAAAGAGCAATGTCTCGGATGTGCCTGTGTTGATATGCAACCGGGTAGGCAGTACATTACTTCAGATAATCACCTGATGGCACGAGACGTCTACCCTGCCTCGAGCCTCATTCAAGCACATTTGTGTCTCCGATTAACATGGTTGAGTACACGTTTGTGGAATACACAGACATGGGTCCTTGTGTATGGCACAGCTGAAGGTAATGGAAGAGCAGATCGTCGGCTGTATCAGGAGCGTTATCCACGACGTGCGACACCATCGCATACCCTTTTTGCCACAGATACCCAACGGATCCGAGAACAAGGTACCTTCACCGCCGACAGAAACGACTGTGGTACGACACCGCACTCCCTAATTGGAAGAGGCTGTGCTGCAACACGTTGACCAGAGCCCGTCAGCGAGTACGCGAACAATTGCGCGTGCAGTGGGGCTTGAGACAGTGTAGACGTCGCGTGCCATCAGGTGATTGTCTGAAGCAATGTACTGCATACCCGGTTGCGTACCAACACAGGCACATCCGAGACATTGCTCTTTCCCTCAGCGGAAGTGGACGAGTGATGCACCTGATTTGAAATGGTTGTAGCACGGAAACGGTACGTTTCCGAACATGGGTTCCTATTCAAAAGATCGTCTACTCAGTCCCCTCTATAAGTCCTAGGAGTTTGTACGGGGAATTTCCGACCAACCTGTACTTGTTAAGCTGTAAGGATTATACTTTCAGTTGCAAATACGATCATCACAGTGAACATTATGTACAACTACGTTAATATAAAATAACTATGGACATCTACTGAATTTTTAATGGTACAACACTCGTATATTTGCAGTACTTGTTTTGAGTCCTAGGGAATATTTGGCAGAGAAATTTGGTTCTTACAACTTTGTATTGTTCTCGGCGTAGGTAAACAAGATAAATAATGGGAGGAAGGCTGAAATACACTGCGTAAGGCCGGGATTACGATGAGTTCACGTTTTTCGTAACACGTAAGAAGTAACACGTCCAAGTAAGCCGGCTACACCTTGGCTAATGTGTTTCAAGGAGACCTATCACAATCATTTCACATAGAGCACACGTGATGGAAAACTCGCCAATTTCTAGCTTTTACGTGATACATACAGGGACGATGTTGTGTTATCTTTGCTTTTCATGAGTTTGATTCTATTTTCACAATGTTGTTTGTTAATTATTTTAATTAATATGCCGCATATATAATTCTCTCCTGGAAAGCAGGACGAAAGAGTAACAGAAGTTACGTTAGGATTATTTTTTGTATTTTAATTTTTAAATACGTGCGATGTTTTACATTGCCACAATTTATTAATTACTTTTCTCAGAGGTGTAAAAATTCTTAATAGAAAGGCAGAATGTTTACCATTAATTTTGCACTTTTTAGTAAGCATACTTCATGAAACGCAATTTAATTTTCTCAGCAGATCAAAGTAAATTACACAAGTTTCATACCCATATGCACGAAAAACATGTCTAAATCTCCCAATGACACATTTCGATCTGGAGGTTATATGTCGATCTCCTAGTTGTTTTCAGGGCCACGGTAGCTGAGCGATTAGCACGCTCCCCTCACAACAAGCCGAACCGGGTTCAACCCCCGGCCGGATCACCGGATTTTCGCAAGTGGGAATCGTGCCGGACGATGCCGTTGGTCGGCGGGTTTTCTCGGGGATCTCCCGTTTTCCACACCCCTTCATTCCAGCGCCACTTCATATTCACTTCAATCGCCCTCATCGACTCTCAAGGCCTCGCTGTTAAGAGCCGCCCAAATTGCTTCACTTCTAGTTGTTTTCAAAGTTTGTATAAATGATGAACGCCTACTTTCGCAACCTGTTTTAGCCATGTCAATGAAAGAAAGAAAAATAAAACACGCCTGTATAATTTGAATTTCCGCAGTTTTCTATCTAAGATAGCAACAATACTCATTTACCGACAATTTATCAGTCACAAATGTTACGTGCTTACGTGAAGCATCATAATATTTGTCCCAAAAAGACCACGTTTTACGTAGATGCGTAAGTGTAGCGTTATGCGTGTTACGTGTAACGTGAAGTGATCGTAATCCCGGCGTAAGGAAGCGCCACGATCCAGCCATGACTAGGCCGTGTTAGTGTTCTGAACGCAGAGCGAATGTAACCATTACGTTGTTGTTCGAAATCCTTAAATCAGCACGCCCCTGCAACGGGGAACTAATGTATGCTGTAAAAAAATTTCTAGCAAACTTGTTAAACTGTAATGGAAGTTTTTAGCCTATACATGGTATGGATATAATACCACGCGTCAGACTGGAAATGTAGGATTGTTGAGCGTTCCTATTACACAGTTAGAAAACTGAACGCGTCCATTTATGCATGAAAAAAAAATTACCATACACAATTTATTACTATACGTATACATTGATAAGCCTGTTTTTCGTAAAAAAAAGAATTATGATAATTTCACGTTAAGAACGCGCTTTAGTTCAGAACCACTTTCGAGATTGGATCATTTGTTTCTGTCTGCCCGCGAATCGCGAACGGTCAGTATTGGGGAAACTTAATTCTGATTGGCTCATTTATGCAACAGACTGTCTTCACACAAAGAAAAGCGGCCAATAGTCAAATGAAGACGGCAAGTGCGCACATAGCATGTTGAAGCCTAGCCCTCTACTGATGTGGTAAATTTGCGAATCCTATTATGTAAGTATACGATCTGTTCGCATGTCTTTAATACCTCTAAGTCCCTTGACACTCAACAGCAGTTCTTCAAATTTTGCAGAGCGAATCCTCAAGGTAAAATACAGGTCAAGTTCGAATTTCAGGAAGATCAGTTTACGCAATCATTACCGTTTACCTTAAAAAACAATTTTTTTAATTGCTTTTTTCCTATGAAAAGTTTTGTATTAATGCAAAGAGATTATTGCATACAGGTATAAAGGTAATGGAATATCACTTTTGTTTACTTTTAATGTCTCGCTTCAATGTTGAGTTATGTGGGGCCTTTGTGGCTGAGTGGATAGAGAGATTCCACTTGGGGCCGCAGTGGCTCAGTGGATAAAGGGATTCCAAGTGGGGCCTTAGTGACTCAGTGAATAGAACTATATCAAGGGGGGCCGCAGTGGCCAAGTGGATAGATATATATCAAATGAGGCCTTAGTAGTTCAGTGGATAGAGAGATTCCAAGTGGGGCCGCATTGGCTCAGTGTATAGAGAAATATCACATGGAGCCGCAGTCGCTTCAGTGTTAAGTTAATTTCATATCATTTCTTTATTACCTACATATATCTATGGAATATATATATATTTTTAGGCTTTGTATGACAATCACATTTTTTTAACATGGTAACTGTTCTAGCCCTGTCAAAATACAAAAAAAAATAAAAGTCACGGGCTGGGTTCCCTAGTAATTAAATAACCAACTGTTATCATAACTTAATGGTCGTGCCGAAACGTTTCAACGCGATACATACTAGGTTGAACATCCTGTTACAAAATAACACCATATCCGCAACAACCTTCGCTGGTTCGGAACAACGTTAACTACATGTATCGGAGAAGAACTGAAAAAGCAGTTGAAAGGTGCAGCGGGCAAATTACACTCGAGCTGTCACTCTCCTGTGTGTAACAACTAGATTTCTTTCAGAATTATATATTGTGTTATTTGTGTAATGTGTTAATCTGAGAGAACAAACGTGCTGAAACAAGCGAGGCGTTGTCACACTCGAGCGTGTTACTAAGAGTACATATTACATAGCCGATGATCAGTTGTTTTATCTCTGATACCAGCAGTTACGAACAATACACTAACATTGCACGTGATCATTTAATCAAACTTGACCTATTTAACTACACTGATTTCTGAAATTCGTACGGTAACTGGAACTATTTGTCATTAAAAGCTAATTTTATCAAACAAGTATTTGAATTAAATCAAGTTCCTTCAGGGTGGTCTGACTTTAATAATTCTTATTGCAACAAAAAAAAATTTGCACAAAGGGAATGTATCAGATTTAATTCAAAATTGATGAAATTCTAGTAGTCTATGGAGTGGAAACCGAGACACGAAAGTGAAGCCGATAATGAGAGATAAGGACAGGGCTAGTAGTGGAAAAAAGGTGCATGTTTTACATTGTTTACTGTGTAACTTTTGCCACTCATAATATGGCGGCTGACGTAAACAATCGGTTTGCGCATGCGCAGTTGGAAGAAGCCAGACAAGGCATCGGCTTCACTTGATAAACGTGGAGAAGATAGGCTGTTGCCACTCCAACATCTATTACCTCCATGGCAGTTATAACGGGCGATATAGCTAGTAGTTAATTTTTAAATATAATAGTTTCACAAATATGTTCATGAAAATTTTCCTATTGCCAGTTGACAACTATAACGATGATCAGTAAATGAACTACTGAGCAAATGACAGCATTCTTTTTTTTTTTAAACAGGTTTTTAGAACTTACCTTATTGGAGCTGGAACATGTTTTCCGGAACATGTCCAGCTCTCCGCACCACCACACCTCCTGTTACTTATCCCTAAGGGTTGAAACAGGAGTCAACTGGGAAATGTTCACTGTTTATTTTAAACTGTACACTTTTGATAGCGCTGCTTAGCATCTATTTGTATGCGCATTGTGTATTATTGAGGCACGCTTAAAATTAACGTTGCCATGGGCCTATGAACGTAATTCATGCGTCGGTCTAGCAGTGAAATAATGCCCATTTTAGAAAATAAATTCGTTAAAAATTTGCAGATTGATATACATATATGCCTAAAAAATAACACAGAGCCAAATAAATAACTCGCATTATCCACAAATGTTTACCTAGCACCAGTGTGCAAATCAACGGGAGGGATCTCAGGGAATTCCCGCTCTCATTTTTTCTCCCCTGGCTCATGAAAGTAACGTTAGTTTTGCACCAGGAGAGTTTTTCCTTCCCTGGGGAATAATAAAGGATAATGACTGAAGAGACGAATCGTCCCCAGGTACAAAATTATGACGAAGCTTGGTGCTTCCTTCAGATTGAATGTAATGGCTGGAGAACACACGAAGCCAGAGACGACTAACATATACTTAGTGACTGTCAAAAAACCAAGGTTTCTGGCGCAGCACCTGTATATCCGGAAACGAAAGTTTATATCAGATAATTGTGTTCAAAGTTTCTGCGTACAACACCTGAAGAACCAAACGATGCGATCGAGCATGCTGGACAAGTTGCATAGATCATAGGCGCGCCACACTTAAATTATCACATGTGCAAAGTCACGCGCGCCTACTTCCTATGCGGGAAGCCACGCACGATGGCTGAGCGATTAGCACGCTCGCCTCCCACCAGGGCGAACCAGGTCCAATCCCCGGCCGGATCATAAGATTTTCGCAAGTGGGAATCGTGCAGGACGATGCCGTTGGTCGGCGGGTTTTCTCACGGGATTCCCCGTTTACCCCGCCCCTTCATTCCGGCGCCTCTCCATATTCACTTCAATCACCCTCGTCGGTTCTCAAGACCTCGCTGTTAAGAGCCACCGAAATCTCTTCACTTCACTATGCAACTTATCCTACTCGAATTATCACACCACCCTGTTCTCAAGGCATTGTACACCACAACTTTGAACACATTTAATTGATATAAAAAATGTTTTCCTCTAGAGGTGTACAGGGCTTTTGTGTTATTATTGGTCCAAAGAAACTACGTCTGCAGTTTGGACTCCAAGTTTTCCAACAACCTGTAAGATGGTAGCGGACAATGCCATTTTTTTTATGGTGATTTCAAAAGTGCTTAAGCCCCTGACACACTGTCAAATATACTTTCGTCAAACTGCTTCCAATGAGTTTGGTCAAATGAAGTTGGACAGTTATGATTTCATTGAAACGTCATAAACGCTCCGTATTTGTCTGAGAAAGTTGGATGCCTTCAGTTCCCATTAAACATTTTGAAATCGGACCGGTTCTAAAATTTATTTGATGTTGACAATCTCAGCCAATGAGAATCGCGCACGACAAAAATGGACGTCAAGAAACTTTAAAATAACGAACAATTGCTGAAAACGAACTAGGTTATGAAGATAATTAATTTATGTAGAAGCTTTCTGGGCATGAATAAACAAATATTACACATAATATTACGAACTCAGAGTCATTAAATTTCGTTGAGCAGGAAACACCTCTAATAAGTAATACTTGAATGTATTGAAGATGCGAAAATAAATTATTACATTCCTTAAATTTCTACCAGTAATTGACTGCACGGAAAAAGAAAAGCACTATCTCACTATGAAAATTATTTTTAAATAATAATTCAAATTATATTTTCCCGGTAAAAATATTTGACGGTGTGACACATTTTCGAACAAATTCAAGATTATTTGATCAAATTTGTTCGAAGGAAAAATGTTGTGGTCGTATTTTGTCTTCAAATTTTATTGTCAAATATAGCTAGGGGTAGTGAAATTTTGCGAAAAGATTTCAAGACGAGTTACCTTTCAAAATACTGTAGGGTAGTTACGTATCATGATTGGCTGAATTAATTTTTGCCACGTCCCATCTGTCTGCTCACGAATCACATAGGAGCAGTGACGATGTTGCCAACTTCTGAGTGGCCCGGTCAAATATGAAAACACCTTCTCAAGCAGACAGCAACAAATGACAATAGACAAACTACCGTTTGGATACTTATAGTATTGTAGACTTCCGTGTACTCGTTTTTTTTTTTTTTTTTTTTTCGCGAAAAATCACTAGCTGTATATACGGCTGAAGGCAAAAGTTTGACAGTGTGACAGAGGCTTTAAAGGCTGTTCACGATAAAGTGAGCACTTTTGAAATCAACTTTAGAACAAAGTCACTGCCCATGACTGCATATACTTCAAAGGGCCCATTTAGTGACGTGCGCCCGGTAAAGTTCGTAACGATAGATCGAAAGTAATTCCATATCTTAACGTCGAATAAAACGTGTTTGGTAACCATTTGTGATAACTCAAATTATTTATTTCCTTTTCTGGTATTTTTAATGGATCAGATGTGTAAAAATTCGAAAATTTATGAAATGTTTACTTTTTTTAATAATTTCACAGTTTCACTTGACCGAAACGTGAATAAAGTTATGAGGCCCATGGCAATGTTAATTTTACATGAGACGAAATAATACACAACGTGAATACAAGTAGAACTTAAAGCAGTGCTTTCAAAAGTGCTCATTTAAAGGCGAACAGCGTATAATAAACAGTGAAGAGTGTATAATTGTTCGACCCGGCCGTAGACTGAACTGTGGGGAATCCGCGAACCAGGTCGATGGCGGTAACCTCGCCAGCTGAAGCTACCTCGACGTTCGTGCGGGAGCAACGTCGAGTTATTAACAAGCCAAAGAGGATTAACGCGTGAGGCAATACACGCCGCAGAGTCAATGTTTATACGCCTCTGGCAGCTGCTGGAGGGAGGCAGTTATGACCGCCACACGTCGAGAGGATACATGGCGGAAAGTAGTAAGAACGTGTAAAAAAAAGGGGGGTGGGGGTGTATCCGGTAACGTGACGCGGTAATCCTCCGCGCAGCAACTCGCGTCGACCGAGTTATTGTTGCCGTCTAGCGACGGACAAGCGCCTAACACGCGCTATCGCTGTCGTGTAGGTATAGTCCATCAGTGGTATCTTCACACTTTTTGAATCGAGCATTTGAAAAATCACCCCATTTACGACGTGTTAGGTAGATTTCCTAAATGTGTTATAAATAGCTACTTTACTTATATTTTATAGATAAATTATATTAATTAACTGTAAATTAATACGAATAAAACAGATAGAAGATAGGTGTATTGGTAATGGCTGGTAAGAAATTGTTCCTATGCATTATATTTTTACACTGTGTACGCACGGATGCGGTGCGTTGTCCCTTTGGCATAAATTTCTAGACTTGATTAAGTTGTGTTTACACGAAGTAGAGGAATAGTTTCAAAGCAGGACTTCAGAAAATTTGAAAATAACCGCGAACGGACTATATAGGCTGCTTAAAGCTGTTCACGATTAAGTGAGCACTTATGAAATGAACCTTAGAAAATAGTCACTTCCCCTGCCTGCATATGAATTATTTTAATGGATGCACCGAGTGACATTCACCCAGTAAATTTGGTAACCATGGATGGAAAGTAGCTTCATATCTTAAAGTTGAATAAAAAGGTTTTGTGATAACTTAAATTATTTGTTTTAGTTTCTGCTTTTTTAAATGCATCGAAGTTTAAAAATAAGATTATTTGTAAAATATTTACTTTGCTAATAATTTCACAATTTCACTTAACCGACGCATGAATAAAGTGATGAGACACATGGCAATCTTAATTTTACATAAGACGGAAGAATAAACCATATACACACAAATAGAACTTAAGAAGGATTTTCAAAAGTGCTCACTTTATCGTTAACAGCCAATAGCTGTAACCTTAGCACTTGTGGAAGCCTTGCTTAAGATCTACTTGTACGCACAGTGTGTATAGCCCATTCGTGGTTACTTCAATTTTTCTGAAGCGCTGCTAATGTTCTACACCCGGGCTACTTCTCTGCCTCATGCGAAGAAAGTTTACATCAAAGGGGCAGCACACCGCTTTGTGAGCACTTAGTTTAATAACGTTTTGCATGAGAACTATTTCTTAAAAGGTATTGCCAACGCACCTATTTTATCTCTGCTTTAATTCATATTGACAATAAGAAAAAATATGTTTAATTACGATGACAAACAAGTAGAAGTCCAGTGCAACGATAAATAAGACAATTTTATGTTAACAGACGTATAGAACGCTTATGATGCACGACATATTTAGGAAGCAGCCGAACACATAATTATAAGGGGCAATTTTTTCAAATTTCGATTCAAAATGTGTGAAGCTGCTGCGAATAGATTATGATCTTACACCACGTGTAAAACTAACATTGACATGAGTCTGATCACCTTAGTCATGTTTCAATCAAGAGAAAGTAAAAAATTGCTAGATAAGCAAATATTTTACAAATTGCTTAATGTTTCAAGTATATTCCAACACAAGAAAACCGAAAGTAAAAGAAATAATTTCATTACTAACAAATGTTCACCCAACACTTTTAATTCGACGCTGTAACATGGAACTACTTTCCCTCCATCGTTACCAACTTAATGCCGGTCAGCGTGCCCACTAAAATAATGCATGTAACGGCAGTGGCATTTTTCAGAGGTTGATTTCAAAAGTGACCAATGACTGTGAACCGATTGGGCAACAACTGGGTTTTAATGTGTACACCGGTTTTTGATTTTTCGTGATTTTTGCTGACTATCTCCATGTTGCAATGAATTTTTAATGATTTTTGTTATTTCGAAGGATTTTAAACGATGTTCCGTAATGGTTTTTTCCTGATTTTCCAAAAATGTTATGAATTTTCGAAGATTTTTTTGGTGATTTTTAAAGATTTTAGGCGATTTTTTAAGATTTCCATGTGATTTTAAAATATTTTCTAGTGAATTTCTAAGACTTTATGTGATTTTCGAAGATTTGTAATGGATTTCGAAGATTTTCTTGCGATTGTCAAAGATTTTTCGTGATTTCCCAAGATTCTTCGTGATTTCCCAAGATTTTATTGCTATTTTTAATGTTTTTTTTTTTCGAATGATTTATTACGACTTATGATAAATTTTTGCACCTGTAAAGAAAATATTAACGACTATACGATTTTTTAGTACATAAGGAGTTTCTTAGTTTTTAAGTGATTTTTCATGAATTCCCTCGAGTTTTAGAAGTCTTCTGCAAATTCTCCGGTTATATCCCTTTGTTCTCAATTCTTTTCTGATATTTAGGTATATTTGTGGGTTTCCTGCAACACTATAATATATTAATAGTATATTTATTTTTACACATTAATGACTTGAACAGAGGTAAAGTGGCATAGTGATTTTTATGCATTTTTTTTTCTGGTTCACGAAGCTGGGTAAGGGACTTTGGTATGTGAATGCGTCGCAGCCCACTGACGAGTACAGACTATCAAAAATGTTTGTTCACCTACTACTCACAAATAATTTTTTTTTTGCGTAAAATATGTCAGGCGGGTTCGTGCCGGACAACTGTATAGTCCAATAATTTTATGGGGGGGGGGGGGGGAATGTGACAGTTTCGGGAATATATTCAAGGAAAATTTTTACATCAATATTTGCAGAAAAATTTATAGACGAACATATTCAAATCCACCGAAATCCACTCAATTTTTCCCGCTGTTTCCCGGGATTTTTTCTGAAAAAACTCTAAGAAAATTAATAAGTCAAAAACGGTGTATCTTACGACAGAGAATATGGAAAAAATTAAAGGACACAAAAATTCCCATAACATATCCAAAATTAGCAAAAATTCCCCCATAAATTCTCTTTATTTTTTCGGAACTTATCCCCAAAAAAATCTTAAAAATTAATAGTTCTATAAGGGCGTATTTTAAGATAAAGAATGCAAAACAAAAATTAAAGAAAACAAAATTTCCTATAGTATAACCTAAATTAGCAGAAATTCCCCAATAATTTCTATTCATTTTCCCTGAATTTGTCAGGGAAAATATTTTAAAATTTATTATTCGAAAACGACGTGTCAAACAACTCAAAAAGTACAGAGAAAAATTGAAAAACACAACATTTCGTTTTTATATCTAACATATACAACAATTCATCGAAAAATTTTATTTTCCCGAGATCTATCCTTGACAAATCCTAAAAAATTCAATAAAAATTAATAATTAAGAAACTGTCTATCTTACGACCAAAAATATAACGATAAAAAAAACACAATATTTCCGTAATACGTAAAAATTTCTCCAAATACCACAAATAACTTCTATTTATTTTCCCGGGATTAGTCCCGGAAAACATTTTAAAAATTAATAGACTTACAGTACATAAATGTAATATGAATTTTTGTCAAGGAATTAGCTTTAGCAGCACGAAGCACCGATTAAATGAGTGAAGTGGTAAAATACTGAATTCACACTCCGTAGGGTTCATGTTGAATTCTTGATTCCGCCATCCTGAGTACGGCGTTTCATGGTCTCCAGAAATCAATGCAGGCAAATGCCATGACCGGATCCCGTTACCAATCCCCGTAGTTGTATTCCGTTTTTTCTATGGCCTGCTCTGTTAAGGACACCTCCAAGAAGGGGTTGGTGTGAGGGGGATAGTCCCCTGAGCCCCTAAACAATAAACTATATCCCTAAAAATGGTAATGTCAATCGTATGTATAGGACTATCTGTCTATCTGCAGAGTGTTGCCTCAAGCATCGTTTTGAGTTTAATGAGTGTTATTGCTAACACACTTTCATATTTACATGGTTTATTCTTTTCCCTCAGCATAAAAGAAGCAGAACACGATCATGAAGAGAACAGATTTGCAGCCACGCACGGGCCGTGCAGCGAGGAGATAGATCTTAGACAATAATTGTAACACTGTCGACAGTGCTAGCTGTGCTTTCATGCTGGCGTGTTGCAGTATTGTTCTAAACTCTTCTCCTGTCTTATGTAGGACACTTCTATATCACGGATTGCAACAAGATTAATATTATGTTTAACTTTTGCGAAGGATAATGGGGACTGACAGTTTATAGTGTTAATAGCGTAATTATAATAATTGTTCTTAAACAGTTGGAGTATGCCATTACATTTGTGAAACGCTGTGGTTATGGTTTAATTAATGAACTGTATTAAAGAAACATAATTGATGAAGTGGACAATGATAGGCTAAGAGTGTATTTTGTGACGAACATATTAAATCTTAAGAAATTGCTACGTTTGCAAAAAAAAAAAAAGGGGGTTTAGTTAGGATAAGGTCTGCATCGTGTGACACGGGAGTCAATCTAAAATGACAGTGTACATACATTCTGATTGCTGAATCTTGCCTTCCTCATCGCTATGGAAGAATTCCAAATGTTTGAAGAACAGACTAAAGCAATATTGATGAGTTATAGGTCATGATAAAGACATTTACAAAATAAACTTAGATTCAGAAAAGTTTATGATACGAATCTCTGAGCATTTTGGTGGTGCAGAGTTGTTCTCGAAAATGCACGGGACTACAGATGTTGTTAGCCACGAAAATGTGAGTGATATTCTATCATTCCCTGCTTAAGATCTACTTGTATGCACGTCGTGTATTCTTTCACCTTATGTAAAATTAACATTGCCGTGAGCCTTATCACTTTATTCATGCGTCGGTCACGTGAAACTGTGAAATTATTAGAAAATTAAATATTTGACAAATTTGCAATTTTTTTTTTCACTTCGATGTATTTAAAAAAAACATACAGAGAAAGAAATAATTTAGGCTATCACAAAGGGTTACCTGGCCCTTTTTATTCTACGTTAACATACGGAACTACTTTCCATCCTTCGTTACCAACTTCACTGGGAGAATGTCACTCAGCGTGCACGTTAAAATATATACAGGCAGGAGCAGTGACTCTTTTCTAAGGTTGATTTTAAAAGTGCTCACTTTATCGTGAACAACCGTTGTTTACGTGGCAGTATGAGGCATCCTAAGCGCAGGAGGAAGTAGCCACGCAAGAGTGATGCTAGAAAAGCCTCGCCAATGCAGGACACTCACTGCGTCTTTAAGAGAGTAGAATAGACCAATTAGGATGCTCGCATGAGGAAAATGAGAAACCAACCTGGATGATGTCCCTGCAGTGGTTGGTATCGGGCAGCTCATTTCCACAGTGATTACCAAGCCTGTGAACGAGTGCCGCCTCCAACGTGATTATTTCGGACAGATCTCAGTAGTAACGCGTGCAAAGTTCATGTTGCTGGGCGGCGTTGTGCCGCTTTTGCCCGGAGCATCTGCGCCGGACCAATAACACGTCCGTAACGGCTGCCGGCTGACATGTTTGTCGCGTCACTGCCCCCGGTTATCAGGCCGGCCCGCGTCACACCTCCATCACGGGCCGTGCTAATTGGACCGGAGCGGAGCGAACCAGGGCTTGTGGGGGTGACACTCTGTCAACCCTTCACCTCGACAAGCTTTGATAGCTTGTCACAACCAACGCGATTGTGCCCACACACGCGACAACAGCTCTAGCCTCGTCCAGGGGAAGTGTGACAGCAATCACAACCCTGGGACTTTTCACTGACTTACGGGAGGCTAAAGCTATAATCCATTCACGATTATTTCACACTTTTCTGAAGCCCTGCTAAATTTCTACTTCCAGGATATTCCTCCGCCCCGTGGAATCTAAGCTTAAATAAGTCTGGGACCGCTTTCCTGCGCAATCAGTTGTAATATTATTTTGCATGAGAACTTCTTCGTACTAGGCGCTACGTAAACTGATTTTTTCTCACTGTTTTATTCGTGCTTATTATAAAAGAAATATTATAATGTATAAATAAAGTATAAGTAAAACTTTAATTAAACGAAAAATAAGATACGTCTGTGTTTACAGAGGCATAAAACGCTTGATACGTGGCATATTTAGGAAATAACTAAATACCTAATACACAGGTTATTTTTCAAAGGTTTGTGTTAAAATATCCGAAGAAACTGTGAATGGACTATAAGCGAATTGCTGGTCACAAAGAGCTGGGAGTGAGTTCTATTCTTATTCCTGCCTTGGGTGGGTACGTAAGCGTCACGTTAAAGATAGAGATCCCGGGACGATAAATTAATAAGCAGAAGACGTCTTGCAATTTCTATCTACCTAGTAGCGAATTGTGTTTAGTCTTATGTTCACTAAACTTATGTTGCGACTGCCATTCCAACTATTAAAAACCTTCCATAGTTGTAATATGGTTCTCATTGTAAACGTTGTGTCTATTTAATTAAAAAAAAAAAAAAGAAAAAAAAGTGGAATATTTCAATACAGATATTTTTAAAGACAGAAATTAATGTCGATATTCTGTTTTCGATCCATAAATTTGATTTTTGAAACATAAATGTGTCTTAAAAAGTGCCGAAATTAAAAAATATTGTTATTTGTAGTACGATATATATTCGTCTATAAAACAGTGTTTTAAACTACAGAGACATCGCTGCATCTCTAGTGAACAGATTGCTATATTGAAACCCTATAGTCTACGCCTAAAACTCGGAGGAAATAGGGGGCCGCGGTGGCTGAGCGATTAGCACGCCCGCCTCACACCAAAGCGAACCGGGCTCAATCCCCGGACGGGCCACCGGATTTTCAAATGTGGGAATCATGCCGGACGATGCCAGTGGTCTTCGGGTCTTCTCTGGGCTCTCCCGTCCCCCCCCCACAATTCCGGTGCCGCTCCATATTCGCTTCAATCACCCTCATCGGCTCTGAAGACCATGATGCTTCATAATGGCGGGATGTAACAACGAGGCGTTTAATATATTTACTAGGGATTCCCCTTAAGAGGTCTTATCCAACCAGCAATAATCCGTATTACTTCGATACTGATTTCATTATGGATCAGATTATAAACGTCATAGAAATGTACCCAAGTAACAAGCAGTTAACAGTTGGCCAAATGTTGGCGGTGGTGGCATACGTTCGCATTTATGACCGTCAGCATTTACGTTATGGCTGACAATCGGGTCATATAAAAATGGCATTGCCTATTTCTTTTTAAATAATCGTAGCGTGGACCAATACTCTTAAATAATTGTTATAACTCAACAGAAGACCCACAAGCCAGCGATAGACGAAATTCTGCTACTTACTGTTGGGAAAATATTAGCAGCAAGTTTGTGGACCATTCATGGCATGCCAACTGTTACCTACTGCTGCGGACGTATTAGTAGCATGCTATTGGACGACTTGTGGCATGTCAATCGTGGCTTACTGCTGGGGACATAATACTAGCAAGCTGAGGGGCCATTTGCGGAATGCTGACTGTTGCTTACTACTGAAAATAAGACACTATCACCATGCTTACAGGTCATTCGTTTATGACATGACAACTATTACTGCTGGGGACATAATCAGCGACAATTCATGGGCCATTTATGAGAAGCCAACTATATTTCGTTTTGTTGTAGCAGATAGCATACGTAAGTTCATTTCATTTTTTATTTGATGCATGTATGAAGTAAAATGACCAAAAATAGTTTCTAGACTGGAAACCTACAAAGCATAACATGTAAAGAAAACTTCATTTTGCATTTTAAACCCATTACCTAAAAGTAATCCGAAACGAAGATACTAGTATTTTAACCAAAAAACATCAATCCGAGGTGATACTAACAAAAATAGTGTATATACAGAAGTTATTAATTCAATCTTTATATGTCAAACTATTCATTTTTACGTAAAAAGTTATACAGGAATCCATGGTAGAGTGGTTGGTGCAGTTATTAACTGTGAACTCAAGGGTCGCGAGGTCGATTCCATGCTCTTCCAAAGAAATTTACCTATTATGTAAAAATACTACGTAAACACATCTTAAAGATGTGAAATACAGTAATTTATATGTATTTGGGCCAAACAAAATTATTTATTGGTTTTCAAAGTGGGCGGCAAGATGATTTTAAGTAAGCCACAAATGGCCAATAGCTGGGTTGTGAGTGACACACAGCTGGACAACAAGTGATCAATAGCTGGGTTGTGAGTGAACACAGCTGGACAACAAGTGATCAATAGCTGGGCTACAAGTGGCTTTGTTTGCGGACAGTAAAATTCTTTATATATATTTTCTATTATTTGTTTTATACATGTCGTATTGTTTGACTTTTTATTTTGTACGTAAAAGTTGTGTGTGCATTGTATCATGGGAAGTTTTTTATGACCCGGTAGTAGCAATAAATGTGGCAGGAGATCATTGTTTTTGTGGTAGTAGGTGATCATTAAAAAAATTGTATTTGCGCTGAAACTGCACCGTTTTTAGTCCTTGATTTATTTTATTTGAACAGGCTTGCCAACAGCTAGGTGACGACAGTTGGTTAACTTATGGCAGGCCAGAAGCAGTAAGACAGTAGGCTAATGCTGCCCCTCAGAGGCCCACTGATGGTATGGGCACACTGTAAAAAATAATGGGAGAATTACGTGACAGGTGTAAGATATTTTCGCAAACTTGCGTGGGAAACATAGTTTTCTTTATATGTATGGTAAAATTACCGCACTCTGGAATAAAATTCACGTACATGGTAGTGGAAAATCCCATACGTGGATGGGAAAATTACCTTATGACGCGTGCATCTCTTCAGCATTCTCAACAGCTAAGTGGGAAGACGGGTGGAAGAATCAATCCTTTAATACGCTAATATTCACTTGCACTCTACAGTTGTCATCGTGGTGTAATGGATAGCGCATCTGCCTATCCATATCATGACAAACTTAGGTCCGCGCCCAGCCACCAGCAAGGTTCCAGGATTTCAGTATTGAGGTTTCTGTTACTATCCGTCAGAGGATTGAGATAATACGATAATTAACAGTACTTAATACTCCAGGATAATTTTTAATATAATTTTATTATACATTATGGTTAATGTTCCCTTACTTGAATGGGATTACCCCGTCACCTACTTTTGTCAGGTACTTTTCCCTACAGTGTGGGAACAGTACTTCACTTGTTATGTAAATTTACTCTTCATTTGAGAGGTAATTTTACCTTACATTTAGAGGTAATTAGCTTCAATTTTTTTTACAGTGCATGCTTGGGGTACAATTTGCTACGCAGAATCGAGCCGCTTATGGGCAGATTGTATTTTACTGCATGCAGCTCACCTTTAACTTTGCTATTATACCACAAATTAAGAGTTTCACCACTGAAAGTACTATAGAGGCGAATTGATGACGGTAACACTGCACGCTAGTTCAGTGACTTGCGTGTAAAGGCGATCAGACATTCGATGATTCGCGCTCCAAGGTCGCCCTTAGCGCCCCCACCTATCTGAGCCTCGGACAAACGAAATACTTCCAGCCTGTCGATGCTCTAAGAGCACCCATAAAAAATGTCTTGTTTACAGCAACATAAGCAGTAAATTGAAGTATGCGCGAAAGAGTTGAAATCGCTGCTTACTATTTCATCTTCTCCACTGTATATCTCCCCGTGAAAAAAATCGAAGCTACTATGGACATAATTCTTACTATAGACGCTTCACAGTAAAATGAGCACTTTCGAAAGCCCTGCTTAAAATCAGTTTTCACGCTTCCTGTGTATTCTGACCCTGCATGTAAAATTAACATTGCCAATTGACCTGATCACTTTATTGATACGTCGGTCAAGTGGACCAACGGTAGTACTATAGAAGTTAATATTTTAAATATTTGCTCATTCTTACTCTTATTTATACGCATTAAAAACACATAGTAAAAGAAATCATCTCGGCATTCACAAATGTTTACGTAAAACTTTTAATTCGACGTTAAGGCGTAAACTACTATCCTTCCAACGTTGCCAACTTTACAGAGCGAATGTCTGTCTGTGTGCCCGTTGAAATATATGCAGGAATGAGCAGTGGCATTTCTCAAAGTTTTATTTTAAAAGTGCTTACTTTATCGTGAACAGCCTTTATCGAAGTGTCCATCATGGGACTCGCAAATCGTTCGAAATTTATGTGGATTTCTATGGAGTTATATTTTGTCCTCAAATAAAACACAAAAAGCCCATATCGGTGTCCGCACTCTAAATCTCTAACGTATTGCTTGCAAACTTGCCACATCAGTGTATACGTATGCTGAAAAAGCATGAATTGTAAAGGTTTTTTCCGTGCACCCCTGGTAAATTTCCTACGTTTCCTCAGGAAAGAATCCACTGCAGAGTAAATTTTCCAACTTTGAATACTAGTGACGCTTAAAAAATGCTTTACACTTTCGGTGTAGTATGGCAAATTTTCCAAACTTTAGTTAAAAACTTTAATTGCTGCTTAGGGAGTTTGCTGAAAGTTTTTCAGTGCACTAAGAAGAAGGCTCATCAGTAATATCTTTTTCACATTTGTTTACAGGCCAAATCTCTGCACTGTAAAAACATGTAATTTTTCTGAGAAATTGTTTGTAATTTTACAAATGCCGCGTCTCATAACTGCTGCGTGGTATAACTTTTAACTAGGAGCAACTACGACGCTCGTTTGGATTTCAATGGACGGCTCTCGTCAAAATCAATCGATTGGGTGTATAAAAACATTAGTGTGGCGTGGTTATGGTGAAATTGTATGCGTTAAATTAAGAAAACTCAACATAATTTCAGATTATACTCGTCAAAAACCCAAGTCGAAATTCAGAAATCGTATACGGTTGGAAAGAGCATCTCAAAAGCAATCCAGTGATACCCATAAAACCCCATATGATCGAGTGAAGCGGTGCCGGGAACGTAATAAACATCAAGTCGTCCGAGCCCGTCAACGTAGACGTATAAACGTGAAACAAACGGCCGTGTCCCCAACACAGCCAAACCCATCCCCCCCCCCCCCCAATTCTTTAGCCATGACAAAAATAACTATGAATGTATGTATCCTGTGTCGGAAATCCTGGCAATGCTGCCTGGCGGGGCACCAATCTCAAGCTCTTATTGCATAATTTTCCGTTTTAATATTATTATGAGTGGTATAAATTAATCCGCGGCATTGACGACACAAACTACTGTCGTGTTTACCCATCAATTCCCGCTTCCTCCTTACCGTTCTGCGCGATTAATTTTATTGTTGCCAATTTGGCATCTTTGTAAACCCGGATTCATAAACTTTGAACACTATTTGCTGTAATTTTGTACTCATTAACAATTTTTTTTTTTTTTCAAGTAATTCAGAAACGTTTAGCCCGTTAGCTCAGACTATTGACGTACCTTCTGGATGACGGAGAGAAAGATGATTTATTTTCACAAACGAATAAACCACTTTTTTTTCAGCGATTTTTGTGAGTTATTTAAAATTTATAATTACTAATATTTTTCTGCGATATCGAAGGCTAGCTTTCGTATGTTTGTGAACCTGAAAAACCTATCCTCGAAGGAGACATTGTGTTAAGCGATTTTTTTTTTCATCACTGCAGAAAAAGTTGCGTGCCAATCGAAGAATTTCAGTGTATTTGAGGAAGTGATTTTTATCATCAGCGTGTCTCTTTATTGCTGCTTTTGGGGCGTCATAAACTCGGGCGCACTCGTTGAGTCCATAGCTCCGTTTTTGTAGCCAATGCTGCCACGGCCATCTGCAATTTGTCCTCGCTCCATTTCCCGTAGGTGCCCTTTTCGCCCATCACCTAAACTGGCAAAATATTGCTGTAAATATTCGAACAAGTAGATCAAATGTTAATTATACTTCCCGTCTCCTTGGTCCAGTTTAGAGCACACGGGCTGATACAACTTCAACTTCTGATCGCTGTAACTGAAACAAAATGGTTAAACGAATACACGAAATTCAGTAATCATTTTACAATATTCTGTTAGCAGCTAATAAAATACACTTTTAACATATATTACAGCAACTTTTCTTACTTACTTTAACTTGACACAGTAGTTTAGGGGCCTCAGTTTACCACAGAAACCGTGTTTCTGCCGCGGACAATGGCTGAACCTCATTGATCGCTGTTTTATGTGCCTTTGGTGCTATAAACTATCAGTAGGAACAACAGAACCGTTTAAAAATATTTCTACCAAGTAAGAAACAAGTGTAGGTCAATAAAGGAAATGCTCCAGTATCGGTGACTATCTCGTGTGTGTGTGTGTGTCTATATATATATATATATATATATATAAAATATATATATATATATATATATATATATATATTATACATACATACATATATGTGTGTGTGTGTGTGTGTGCCTACATGCATACATATACGTGCCATATATTTTCCAGTGTTATGGGGAACCAGACGTCTTCAATTTCGGTTCCTTCCTAGGTACCGATTTACGTAATAGTGTCTACAAAATGTTAAGTTCATCTGAAATATGTCCGCTGTTTTCGGCGACCATTGTGGAAACGATCGAATGAGCTATCCGGATCTACTCCGGATGACCTCCGGAATACTAAACATACATAATTATTCCTCTTGAACAGCTGACCCTGTAGTCACATGCTGCAATCTACAGTGAAACATCAGAGTCTATAACTAGTACGACTTGGCTGGTTCTAAAGGCAGGATATGCATTAAGCCTGTCCCACGTATGCACTGTATAAAGTTTCGGTTTTAGGAAAAGTACTGGCTTGCATCATTGTTACACTCGCATGCACACAGGAAACCCATCCGGATAACTACGACGACTCTCCTCCAGATTCCAGTACTGTTAGAAAGATCAAGAAGGGTGAAATTAAACAAAAAAAAAAAATTGACGAGGCAGAGAATTAGTTAATTTCTCAATAAGCAAACCTCTCTAATTATGCTGTGTCGCTACGAAAAATGAATAGAAAATAAAATTCATCAATGAGGGGTCGCCTGTGAGTAAGGTTTTAATTTAATGCGAAATATCAATCTTAAACAATGTATGCAGCAGATCTCACTTGTGAAGCTACTTGCTCGATAACAAACTTCGACAGCCTAAGACCTTATTTTGACATTACCGCAGAGCAAGACGTTTTACGGGGTGTTCTCATTACCTTGTTTATTTATTCGATTCCCCAAGTTGGGAATGGCATTGCTGTCCCTCTGGAGAGTATCCGGCTGCTATTGGCGTCAGCCATCTCTTATTCCTTTTGACTCTATGCCTCACACTGGCCTACCTTGCGAACATTGTTATGCTTAAAGCTGTATCATATCATGTACTTGATGAAAGTTTAATTTAAATTGTAAATACAAATATATCTTGTGAAGTATCGCTGTGATCGCTATCAGGCATATCAGGCATGCGTGTTATATAGAATTGTAACTTAAAATAAGTTTAATTGTTTCTGTTATAATAAATAATTGTAAAATTAATGTTAACTTGACTGGGAGATTCAGAGTGTGGTAGGCCGTGTCGGGGATGCCCGCCAGACACCAATGTTATTGTTAATAAATTACTACTTTGAAGCGCTCTCTGTCTCCCCAATTACAGTAGATGTGCCTACGACTTGTAAGATGTTTAGCGCGGGTAGTCTATTTAGAACTGCGAATAGAAGGCAGCTCACGAGAGAATCATGTTGTGTTTAAAACGCTCGCAGGTGAGAATGATCATCCGCATTCAAAGTGTTTTGGCCATCCAATGAGAAAGAGAGACCATACTGGAATTCCCTCAAGTCACACAATAGTGTGTAATAATATATACTGAAATCTAATTTTGATGTGCAAACTTTTTATTGGAATTTCTTATATGATAGGTTAAGAATATATGCAAGGTATTGTGCCATTTTTATGTGAAATGGTAAACAAATGTAGTATTTTGTCACTGAGTATTTGTATGTTAGATAGAAGGGAGGGGGAAGACCTAGCCTCTTATTGGACGAAGTTATTATTTGCAAGTAGCGGTAGTAATACGGTATCCCTATTCTACAATGGGTAGTTAGTTGTTAGTTAGCGAGACGTACAGGCGCTCGGGGTCAGCTGCAAGTCAACTCTTGAGTCCAGAGAAACCGAAGTTTTATTTAAACTGACTCGCGAGGCGTGGATGCTTGCGGAATCCGTTTAAAGTTCTCGGAAGTGTTCGCCGCAGAAGGACTGTAAATGAGAGTTCGAATGGAGCGTTATTTTACAGAGTTAAGTTTCTCCTGAGTAATTTACAGCCACGCTAATGTTTCATTTACTTATGTAGGCTTTCTTTGACTCAAGAATTGCTCGAGAATCAGTTATGATTACAGAATCGAATCTCATTTTTATTCTTACTTGGTTTCAGTCTCATCTTCCCGCACGTAAAAAAAATCAAGCCCTGAATTTCTTTGTATGGAAGTCAGTCTGCATTGTAGTGGGGACTCGCGTGTGATCTCGCCTGTACTCCTACTACTTGATGGCTAAGCAACACATTGCAAGAACCTAGAGGCGGTTAAGTACACTAGTGATAAATGTATCGTCATGTTGCAGGTACCTAGTCACCACATAATCTAATGATTGCAAGCCCTTGATGTCACGTTTTTTGCGCCCCTTCAAACATACTTCAACTATACACAAGACTTATGGTTGCATCAAAACGTAGAAATTACTTACTGTGAAACAAAATTTAATTATTGTGCCTTAAAATAGCCATAAGATTAATATTTACTATGTCATATTATAAGATTGAAAAATAGAGCATGATTATTCCTAAATTTGTTTCGCATTTTGTTCATATTTTTAGTTTTATAGTTACATCGGGCAGCCAAAAGATAATATCAATTATTTGTATTTCTTTTTTTTTTCCTTCAGAAAACGTAAGCTGATAAACGTTACGGCTGACAACCACTTTGGGAGTAATAAATAGTGTTGTAGCTAATACGTTCTGAATAAAATCATATTGTATTTATTTATTTTACCGCGCAGGCCGGACAGGTGATAGATGCTGTTAATGTCAACAAAATAAACTTGAATCAGTGAAACGCTACTGTTTGAAATTTCAGTGAGAGCCTGTACTGTGCACAGGAAGTGAAGCATCACTGTGAAAAGCCGAAAATATTTAAATCAGTTAAGTTCGGTCACTGAAACAGTCAGCAAGTTTTCATTCAACAGTTTCCATTGACTTGCTGCAGTTGTAGTCGATTCGCGGCATCTCCCATTTTTTTCAGTAGCCCTCCCAAAGTTTTACTCCCAGGATATTCCTCGGCCTCGTGCGAACAAAGCTTAACTAAGTCGGCCAACCTGATTTTGGTTTTACGAAGTCACTCCAGGCGAATGCTGGGGTGGGGGTACCTAACAAAGGCCATGGCCAATTCCTTCTCCAATACCTCTTCCCTGCGCAACTTTCACCGTCTCTGATGACCTCGCTGTCGACGAGACATTAAGCCCAGCTACCTACCTACCTTAACTAAGTCTAGAAAATAACGCAAATGCACCGCATTCATGCCAATTCAGTGTAATTATATTTTGCATAAGAACTATTTCTTACTGGGCATTTGTATTCACGTTAATTATAAATATTATAATTTATAGACAAGATATAATTAAAAGCAGAATTTAACCAAAAAATTGGGTACTTTAATTTTAAGACAAGTATAAAACGCGTGTGATACGTAACACGAATAGAAAACCAAACACGCCTTACATGAGTGGTTTTTCAAACGTCTGTTTCAGAATGTGTGAAGAAACCTTGGGTAGAGTACAACTCCGCAGATACATCTGCGCGTGGAGCATTGGGTAGGGGAGGGGGGAGGGTGTGCGTCCTGCAGGTCCTGCGTAGCTCTGCGCCGCCTCTCGCCGGGTCGGATCTCTCGTCAAAGGCACACAGCGAGGACGCTTCCAGGACCCCGCGGGGGTAAGCGGGAGGCAAAGGCAAGCGATTTCAATCTCATCTCGCCCCGTGATGAAGTTTTCAAAGCTTCCGGGCCTCCAATTTAACTCTCGGGACGTCGAGTCCCTCTTGTTTCCGGAATTGCTTCCAGCCCATCACCTTTCATGTCGTCTGACGAGCCCTCCCCCCCTTTTTTTTTCATCTCCCCCCCCCCCCCCCCCCGCACCGCGCGCACATCAAAAGGACCTCTGCTGCGCACCCCATTCAACCCCGCCCACCCGACTTGAACTTCAACTGTTCTCCCTTCTCCACCACTTACCCCTACCTCTCCTTCCCCAGAGGCTCAGGTCGCTACAGCATCCCAGGCCGGCACCGGATCTGCGTCCACGGGGTCTCTCTGTCGTGACGAGTGAATTATCTCGGCGTATGAAGTATGAACCAAGTTTTATATAAAAAAAATTCCCGCTTTCCCTACAAGCAAAATTACTTTCTAGATACATATTATCTTTCTTGTGTTTAATTGCCTTTTAAACACGTTGTTTCAGCTAGGTTCAACCACGCCATAAGCAATGTCCGGCTGCTTGTGGTAATATTTCCCCCGAAATTGTTTTTGAGCGTTCGTTTACAAAATCAAAAGTTAATTAACTCTGGCAGCAAATTTCAACATCTGCACTTATTGACAGTTTAATCTGTCGTTCGGAAATTCATCAAACTGTTTTCTTAACCATATGTCATAAAACGTGAGTATTTGGTTCATATAATTATTTTTCCAACTCGAAATATTTATCCACACTTGTGTGTTTAATGTATTTATCTCTGTAGATATGTGTGTATGCACGTATGCATAGTTATATAAAGATCTTTAGAACCTTGAACTGCATGTTAGAGCAGTGGGTGATGAAGTGGTTAGACTCATAAGGATGTTCTGGGCCACAAATGTTGTGTAACAGAGTTGCATGCAACAAGGGAGTGAAGCCACATAATGAAAACTTTCGAGGACCGTACATGCACGACATGGGCAATAAAACACTTTAAGTATGCCTAGCAGGTTGACTATAACAGTAGCTAAATACGTCGAAAAATCACTAGTAAAACAGCATAAAATACCGTTAAAATAATATTATATAGTTTTTTACTTCTTAATAGATTACCTCAAGTAAATTTTCCAGTTTTTTTTGGTATAATATCAGGCGGAAAAAAATTGTTCTCTGTAGTCTTTTCGAAAAATTTTTCATTGAGCAGGCTCTGAGGCCATGAAGTTCAGGACAAATTGTAGCAGACGACTATCGCTGCGTTGAGCCTTGTTTTGGTTGCCCGCCAGGTATGTGATCTGTTCTCGGAAGATGTGCAATTTGCTCCGGATGATTGACGTCCGCTTGTTGCGAAACTGGGGTTCCGGACGCAGGCCCACCACCTGGGCACACAGGCTACTTACAAATACAGAGGTGAAACAGCACCTCGTGCCAGCAGCTCCAACCACACGTGCCGGAACGCTGTTCGCCAATCAGGGCCTGGTTAGCCAACTCGCTAACCTGCAGTACAGCCGATAGGTGCCCTTCAGCAGGTAAAAAACAATTCACGATAAAGTGAGCACTTATGAAATCAACCTTAGAAAAAAGTCACTATTCCGACCTGCATGTATTTCAACGGGCGAACTGAATGACATGCGCCCAGCAAAACTGGTAACGAGAGATGGAATGTAGTTC
The DNA here is from genome assembly GCA_029891345.1 of Dryococelus australis. Taxonomy (NCBI): domain Eukaryota; kingdom Metazoa; phylum Arthropoda; class Insecta; order Phasmatodea; family Phasmatidae; genus Dryococelus; species Dryococelus australis. The sequence continues at coordinate 292,775,612 of CM056994.1, forward strand.
CATATCTTAACGTCGAATCAAAAGTGTCAGGTAACCATTTGTGATAACTTAAATCATTTCTTACACTTTCTGTTTTTTTTAATGCGTCGAAGTGTAAAAAGGAGCAGATTTGCATAACATTTTCTTTTGTAGTAATTTCACAGTTTCGCTTGACCGACGGATGACGTAAAGTGACGAGGCCTATGGTAATGTTAATTTTGCATAAGGCGGAAGAATACACAACGTACATGCCGTGTACAGCCTATAAAATTTTATGGGATCCAATATAGACAAAACAAGAAAAGGACATTTTACAGAGCTGGTTTTACTATGAGAGAAAATATTTTACCAGGGTGGTGTGTTTTTGCCGTAAAATTTCTAACACCATAAATTTTTTGTGTTATCACGATGCAAGATATAATGCGAAACAACCAAATCAATATTTCATAACAATTCATCATTAAGTCGGCAAACGCTGTTACCTAGTTTGCCTGTTTTTAGTTTTTCGATGTTGGCATCCAAAAATCTGTAGACCTCAATCGACGTGATTGGAGTCAATTCATTTTCCGCGCCTCTTAATTTTGAGTGTGCACGGAGATGGGAATATAGTGCTAATTATTGCTCCGCTCTGGCGTGAGGACTGAAAATTTCTCACTTAATTTTTTAGTGTAAACAATCTAAAGTCTACGTCTTTATAATAAATCTGTTACGACATTTTGTAGTAACCCTGTGCCTAGAGATTGTTTCAAATGTTTGCCCTAAGCTTTTGAGAGTGTTACCCGTCTAGGTGCTATGAGAAAAACAGCAGGAATTCAACATTAATTGATGAACCCTACAGTCCCCTCCCCCCCCCCCCTCGCGGGAAAACCTCTTGACTGATAACCAAAAGCAAGCATGTACGGGACATTTCAAGGCCTCGAAAACCTGAGCTACGTCTCAATATTCGCAGTAATTAGAGTGTTGTGACAAACTACCAATGTCAGAAAAAAATAAAAAATGTTTATTTCCTACAAAACGACGTATTTTTTAAAATAGAATACAGATTTATTTAATACTAGAAATCGAATGAATCATGTTATAACTTTCTTACTCTAAACAATTACAATTCTTCAATCAGAACAGTCATAACGTTAATGGAAATGTAAAAAAATTGCGTTCTGTTTCATTTTGCACGTGAACATCCTGACGTCTAAAACAGCACACTAGAAGAAATAATAAGTTACTCCGGCATATTTAGTTGTTCATATGTATTATGATGTGTCCTTATGTCAGCAAAAAAAAATTGCAAATTGCAAAATGATAAATTCAGAAAAATCCTGGGATGAACATTCAGAGAGTTGCACGGTTTACACGCTGGCACATCTTAGGTAATTAATAATGTGTTTTCCCAAGGCAATCGAACTCATTATGCCTCGAGTATGAGCCTAGCAGAATTACCACATCTTTACCTTTTTATCCAAAATGGTAAGTGGCGTAAGATTCAATAATATATATATTTTTTTTAATCCTAGAGGTATCTACAATTTGTGTTAGTATTTAAAAGTACCTTTTATGTTATTATTTATAAGTACATTTTTTTCTTCAAACGAAAAGAGAGGCAAGGAACTAATTAATAATCCTAAAAAAATTGTGACTAAGTCTATGGTTTAAATGTGAATTTACGATCCTTAAAACGTGGCTTGTACGATGATGTGACATCAAGAAAATGTTGGCTGTTTTTAAGATACACTCCTGCTGAGTCTTGATGTGGATGTATTTCTTGACCGATGAACAGCGTGTAGTTAATTATACGAAGTATATGTGTGGAACAATAAATAGGCCAACAATGATATATTACCAATGTATGTTCTACAGTAACTTTGAAGGCACAGTGTAAATTCCTTCCAAAACATAAGTAACTTAATTGAATTACGACATTGTCTATACAATCTGAAAGTAAAGTAGGTCTATCTAACCTAAAAATGCATACATTGTTCTTTAAATAAGTGTAAATGTTTATCAGTGGTTGCACTAAGTTTGGCAAACATATACTAAAGTTAACTTATCGCTGAAATGTCGCGTACTCAATGAGAACAATACAAAATTTAACCATTTTATACAACATTTAATATTGTAACAGTAAAACTAAGAAAATATGTTTGATAATGATATACATTTTAAGTATAGTGAAAGGCATTTGAAGCGCTAATCTGAAACAGCGAGCATACGTTTGGTTGTATTGACTTAGAAATAAACATACCTACGCACAAATCGTTCATTCGAATTAGTTTTTGAAGAATCATTTCAATTGGGAGATTCATAAGTTAAACGGGTTTCAATAAAATATTGGATATTATATGTAGACTTAGATATATGTAATATTATTACTTGCGAAAATGTTACGAAGTTTTTTTTTTTGTTACGTGATTTTCTAAATATTTTGCTAAAACTCCATGTTTTGTTTATTTTCTTATTTTTCGCCAGACATGTGGTCAGGACAGGGAGACCTGCCCCAACTTGTTTACTCCTGTCTCCACTCGAAGAAGTGGCGAATATACAAAGGAGAGGTTTGGCAGAAACTACGGGAAAGGTGGCACAAACCGTACGGACAGAGGAAAAACAGCGACGTGCACTCAGAGAGGGCGCTAACACACACACACACACTCACACACACACACACGCGGAGAGAACTAATACAATGAATCACCGGGCGGAGGGAAATATTTACAAAATATTCACGGAGGACTGGCTGCCCTCGCATGGAATCCTCTGGGGCGAGGATGGAGCAGGGATATTCCTGTGCCTGCGCTTGTTTATCAGAAATCACGTGACAGGTGCGCCTTTCGAAAACCAACCCCTGGCATGGAGCCACCCTCACTTCCGACCGCCCCAGCGCCTCGTAGAGGGTATAGTCCAATCGCGGTCAGTTCCAACTTTTCTGAAGCCCTGCTAAAGTTCCGCCTAATGCAAACAAAGCTTAACTGAGTCTAGTAGATTACACGAAGGAGACAACGCACCGTATTCGTCTGCATTCAGTGTAATAATATTTAGCGTAAGAACTATTTATTAATAGCTATTACCAAGACACTTGGTTTCTCCCTGTTTTTATTTATGTTATTTATAAATTTAAAATATTATAATTTACAAATAATATAAGTAAAAGTTATATTTAATTAAATAAATAAGGAAGTTTTATGTTAATACAAGCAGAAAACACTTCCGATACACGCTGTTCACGGTAAAATGAGCAATTTTGAAAGCCCTGCTTAAGATCTACTTGTATGTAAGTTCTGTATTCTTCAGCCTTTTGTAAGATCAACATTGTCGTGGGCTTCATCACTTTATTCATGAGTCGATCAAGTGAAACTTTGAAATTCTTATTACAGTAAATATTTTACTAATCTGCTAATTTTTACACTTCGTTGCATTAAAAAAAACACAAAGCGAAAAAAAATTTTTTTAATTATTATAAATGGTTACCTAGCACATTTTATTCGACATTAAGATACGGAACTATTTCCTCTCCATCGTTACCAACTTTACTGGGCGCATGCCACTCAAGACACCCGTTAAAATATATGCAGGTAGGAACAGTGACATTTTCCAAGGTTGATTTCAAAAGTGCTCACTTTATCGTGAACAGCCTTTACAAGAAATATTTAGGAAACAACCGGGCACGTAATACATGGGGTGATTTTTCGAAGGTTTTATTCAAAAAGTGTGAAGAAACCTCGAATAGTCTGTATGGTGTCAGCATGGCACGCATGGTGGTATGCGACCGAACATACTCTGCCTTTCGATTCCTCGACAATATTTTTAAAATTCACTATGAGTCTTTATACTGAGAGGCTAACCGAAGGACGGCCTGTATGTCAGAATAAGCTTGTATAGGAAACCTTGTAGGTATAGGTCGTTCACGGTAAAGTGAGCACTTTTTGAAGCTGTTTCATCAGACATTATAACCAATAAATACATTTCATTGTGACCTGGGACTTTTGGTTTTGGGTATGGTGGATGCATACACTGTGTGTATTACTCCTATGGCAGGGTTTACATTAACAAGTGGTGGAAGAATGTAAATTGGCTGAAGGAAAAAAGTAACTAGGGCTTCAAAAGTACTCACTTTACCGTGAACGGCCTATAGCAAGGTGCTATAACGACCTCGCCTGCAGATGTCGTCTTCGACGAAAGGAAGTGGACTAGTGTACACTCGAAACCTCGTGTCTTCAGCGACCAGCACTGCGCATTTACTCTTAGACCAGTTCGAGAGCACTCCTTCATCGTATGTTCTTACATTTAACAGGCTGGGATCACCTAATACGGCGTTCATTTTAAGCAGTTTACTTATAGCCTCAGTGAACTCAAGGCGTGTCAAGTTACCCGTTAGCCCAAGCAAAAAATGTGCAAGTGCTTGTATTAAAGCGTTTGACGAAATAAATCGCTGCGATTTGTGGTCTCTGTCGACGAATATGTTTCAGTCATATGTGTTAAATTTAGTCCTAATATCGTTTAAACAATTTTCATCATACGTCTATTGTTTTTTAATATTTTTGTAACACAGCTCCTTATTACATTCGCAGGTTTTTCCGACTATTTCATTTTTTTATGGCACTCTAGATTTAGAGTGGTATATAAGCTTTAAGATTCTACTTGGATAATTTTTTAAGTTACCTGTTATAGAGCATGTTTTAATACTTGTGCTATTTACGAACAATTCATGTACGTAATGCAAGTTTCAATGTATATACAATTATGTTTTATTTGTCTGCCAACGAAATGGACTGTGACGATCAATACAAAAATTGGGCTAAGAAATTAAAACTTTATATAGCGAGCTAGCTTTTAGTGCCTTAGCTATTCGGTGCTTTAAACTGCCGGTATAAGATAATAAAACAGATTTCCGGAAATAATTTAAAAACATTTTATTTCTGTACAAGCGAATATGAAATTCTCTTGCAAGTTCACTACTCATTTTAACATCTAAGTTCATTCTAATATTACGCTAATCTTTCTAGGCTGTTTGGAAATTCGAATAACCGAAAACCTCTATAAATTATAAGTGAAAATAAAACACGTGTTCCCCTGAATAAAATTCTAATATAATCTCAAGTCACGTCCAAAAAAAGATTATTACTAAAGGAGAAATATGACATACATAACGCAGACTATTGTTAAAACTTTATGTGGTCCTGTTTGACAATAATACGTCTTTAGTAATACTTAGAGCATAACAGTCGCAAAACACGTCAAAATGTCATAATTCGGTCAGCGTTCAATGCAGTGCAAACTCACAACCGCTCGGCACCGCCCAACAAAGAACAACATGGATGAACAAGACGCTGGTTAGTTATCTTCTATGAGACGCATCTGACATCAACGTTTATCAATTCCTGCATCATCGTTTACGTACACATTTCCATGAAAAGGGGTTATATTATATTAATTCTGATACTAGCCCTTCCATTATTGGTCATAATTTCTGCCGGGCTAATCAAGGTGGCAAGTAAATGGAACATTTCAAAGCACAACTACAAAACTTAATTAATTCTACTTTTATTTAAAATAGGTTTGTTTGAAAACTGAAAGATAGAGTTAACCACATCTTTTTTTGAACAGAAACTGATCATGGTATCAGTCACGTTGGTTAAGAAAATTTTCCTCAATCTATTTTGATTCGCGGCACAGTCATTCAGTTAAGCAGTCAGATTGACAATTTTGATTGTATATTTGCAAGCCGCTGGCATGCTTTCAAAATGCTACATGAATTATGATAAAAACACAAAGAACGGGGAAAATGTAATTATTAGAGTGTTCATTCGTACATGTATCATACAAGTACAGTATTTATTAAGAGAAACAGGGTACATACTAAGAAAAAACTCTCCTTATTCCACAGTCTTATAGCGAAAACTCTAATTGGCAAACAAGTACAAAACTAACTTGCCAAAAGGAAATAGTAGTAGATCTAATTTGGAAATACTTTTGCCAACAGTAGCATATTAACTGAGTGCTTGAAACCTTACAGCAGTTACTCAGATGAAAGACACGTTGCAAAAAATCTAATTAAAATTAGCTAAATATAACCAAAATATTGCTACCACAGTAACAGACAAAACAGTGTTGTCTAAAAAGAAACAGAATGCTTAAAAGAATAGCATTACAAAATACCTATAGAGCACAGCAAAAGTAGGAATTAAAAACAAAATGTTGTACAACAAAGATACATCAATATACGTAACAAAATAAATCATCGTTAAAACAAGGACCGGGAAGAAACAGAGGATGACACATAAGACGAGGCCAATACAGACAAGTGTACATAAATGCATTTTACCACCGTACGCAGTAGGCCTACTGGGTTCCATATTTATGTAATACCAAGGACAAGGAAATATCCGGTATCACCTTCATATGAACCCATTTAAAACGGCGTGAAAAATATAATATTGCAATAAAGATATTAACATATCAGCCATTTTGTTAATTAAGAAATTATTTAAAATATATGAAAGACGACTACACTAAAATATACCTAAATATGAATTAAAAGGGAATACACGTTTATAATTATAAAAGAATTATATTCTGTTAGCGGTTTCTGGAATAAACTTGAAATTTAACGTAAGTTAACATAACCTAACCTAACATAACCTAACTCTAGATACATAATTTCACACACTAAATACCCAATCGTCATTACATGTATAGTTACTCAACCCTAACTCAATCCAAAACAAGGCTGATTACATCTCGGGCTTCGGCTGCCGTGCACGCTGTCGTAGGGTGGCCTGACGTGTTACTGGGCAGAGAAAGACAGGCAGGCCGCTTTCCCTCCTCACGCCATCATATAGTGTCCACTACTGGCTTATTTCCACAACTTGATCTAGTCTGTTCGCAGTACCTTCACATTTTTACAATCAAACATTTGAAAATTCGTTCCCTTGGTAAATAATGTGAATAAAACAGTGAGATAATAAGAGTGCTGGTAACGCTTGTTAAGAAATAGTTCTCGTGCAAAATATTATTTCACTGAGTGCGCACGAATGCGGCTCATTGTCACTATGGTGGAAGTTTCTAGACGAAGTGGAGGAATACGCTGGATGTAACCATGAACGGGCTATAGTTTCCCCGCGCATGTTACCACAGCTTGCGAGGCTGCCGCCGCCTCGAGTGTTTATTGTTTAGGCGCAGCTCAAAAACAGTTTCCGAAGTTACGCTGGCTGCGAGCTTCAGTTTCTTTAAATAATTTGTAATTTTTGGTCGCCGGCAGCGTATGCCCACTCGATGGCGAAAGTGATTATCGTAGCAATTTGGAAATCACAACTTAAATTCTCGCACATTCTTCAACAGGTGCATAGTATCACGTTCATTAATTACGAACAAATCCACGCAGGGCCCTATACGTAAACGCTGGAAATGAAGTTTCTTCAGCTTTTAGATAATGCGAGATTTATAACTGTATAGAACCTTGTAATCGACCGATATCATTGTCAAAACTAGATACGCCTTCAGCGCTACTACTGCTTCCCAGGCATTGACATTTATAACATTTTAATCTTTCACCCACACAGTATATATTTTTTGCACTATTACAAACAAAAGCTTGAAAACTAATGCCAAAAAATTTCCCAGAAATGTAACATGAACATGCTGTAATTTTATACATGCTTAAAATTTTGTATGCATTAAAGTTTTTAAGGGTGAAGTAGAATTAATCTCTTTTCAGCACTACACCTAACTATAAAACATGGCAAAAACTGTTTTATATATATAATACATACACTTTATAAATAGATATAAAATACTATTTTTGCTCTTATGTGAAAGAAGATGGCTCATATTTTGTAACGCTGGAAAAATATTTTTTCTAAATGTTAATTTTTACACATGAAAACAGTTAAAAGATTGTATGAATATTTCCGGACAGGCACTAGGAAGGAATAAGTCTTACTTAACACGAAATCTTACTTAACTTTCCTGATAAAACAAACATCCACAATTATTGTAGTACCTCAGGGAAGTTCCCTGGGCCCCCTATTTTGTGTTTGCTTTTTACGTAAACAATATATCTAGCCTGCCTTACTTTCACATTTCAAACATAATTTATATGTGGATGATTTCCACACACACACACACACACACACACATATATATATATATATATATATAGTGATTAACGGAGAGTTACCGCCACTCACAGGGCTTATTCCTTACATAATTTGGAGCAAAATATGTAATTTACATATCGATCCTGTTCCCAATATTTGAATAGTAATACGAAACATTTAAAAATTGACGAATAAAATACTAACCCTTTGAGAATTAAATACAGTGATGAATTATAAGATATTATTGTTTACAGTTGAGCATCACAATTGTGTCTAACAAGTTTACAAAAGATGCTCAAAGATGTTTCCGTCTACTTCCATGCACTTAGCCGTGCGTGTATGAACCGCACGTGTTTCTATACGTAACTGCACACGCCTGTCTTTGATGTCTAACGGCATGCATATGAAACGCGCAAGTAGTTCCTCACATGTTTGTGCAGTCCATTGGTAAACAATATCCTTCATCCATCCCCATACGCATAATCTAGGCATTTCCAATATTTGTCGAATTACTCTGTAAATATTGGGAATAGGACCCACACTTAGATGGCATACGTATTTTGTTCCAAATTATGTAAGGAATAAGCCCTGTGAGTAACTCCTCGTGAATCATCATGTGTACATATACATATAGACAGCTGTACTAAGTCCGGGTGTGTGGGTGTGGTGTGTGTGTGTGTGTGTGTGTATATATATATATATATATATATATATATATATATATACACACACACACACACACATATAAACACACATCCGGACTTAGTCCAACTGTCTGACAACATATTAAGGGTGAATGAATATTTGATGCGCATCTCGCAGTCGTCGGAAACAAATGGTATAAACATAAATACTGGCAAATCGCAAGTAAGATTAAAGTTTATAAGTAGTAATTGCGGATCATAGGCCACCTCTCAAAATATAACATTAAACATATAAATACTACGATATCATCAAACATGGCACCAGAAATAAATGCAATACTATTGAGACAATTACAAATACACGAGTGTCTTTTCCGGGACTCGAACACAGAACATCCCGTACCGTAAGATGGTGTGCAACTATCTGTATAACGGAGGTAGAATTCGGAGCATAAACGTCGGGTTTATTAGTCCAAAGTTTTCTTAGTCTCGGTTTACCAAACTCAAATATTTACAGCAACATAATTTTGAAAATAATTGCATGAGTTAATTAATGTAAGTTTACATGGATCATTATTTTGGAGCTATTGTACAAAAAGCCCAAAACCAGATTCTGTATAAGTATATCTGATATTTCTAATAGATGCTGTCAGCATACAAAGTCTGGTTTAATTTATTTGTCTAGTTATTAAATAGATACGACATGTGACCCATTTTAATTATGTAATATTACATGGTTTAATGTAGTACTAATTATGTGAAAAATCTGGTGGAAATTAGTTGGTTGATTTACGAGGTATGGCATAATTGTTACATTTTATCAACATGCACTATCTCCCTACAAGGTGGGAAAAAGTGTCTCTTTATAAGAATATTTGATGTTTCTTATAGATACTCTCAGCATAGATAGTTTAATATAAATTGTTTTATTTGAATAATAGATATTACTAACTCATTTAATTATTTATATGGCAGTGATATTGTAAATAATACCAAACACACTTATACAGACGTATAAGTTTAGGTGGACTACTGTTGTACTACTTTTTGTGCAAAATTCGACATGAAACGAATAATTGGTCCGCGACATATGGCATAAAAGATCAATTTTATCATGTGGTGCTATCTTCATTAATGGGAAACAAAAATGTTATTTATTATCACATTTATACACTAAAATAAAATGTTTAAATGGTCGCCCTTTTTAACATAAATGTCAGATCCACGTAAAACATGTCTATTATATAGCCTACCATACTACTACTTGTTTGTCAAATTGCGTAAGAAACGTTTGGTGGTCTCCCTAGATATGGCAAAACTTGATTTATTCATGTAGCAAAACATTATAAAATGGTTGGCAAAAGAGATGCTCTAGTAGTCACATTTGATTGTTGCAAAATAAATTTCTAGCATACAAAGTCAAGTTGAAATTTTTAAATTAGATTCTAGCCCACTTAAAAATGTCAGTTTACTTAGCTTACTCTAGTAGTAGTTTTTTTTTTTTTTGCAAAATAGCAATCGTTTAATTGCTGTACGAGATATGACAAAACTTGATTTATTCGTGGGTCACTATCTTTCAAAATTGTGACCAAAAGAGGCTCTAGGTAGCCACATTTGATGAGTGTTATAAATAATGCTAGTATACAATGCTAAGTTAACATTAGTGACATGATTTTGTACAAATATCATCATTATCTAAAATATTGTTATGGCCACCATTTTGAAACTAATTGCCTGGTGCACTGCAACACGTCAGTTAACGGGATCTAATGTAGCATTACTTGATTGCCAAATCTGGTACGGGTAGGTTGATTTTCCTTCGAGATATATAAAAAATTTATTTTCCATTTTGAGCTATCTTATAAAATTATGGACGCCCACAACAAGGGGTCATTTATGGGTTATTATGGGTCAATTATGTGTCATTATGGGTAATTTAGGATTCATTATGGGACATTTAGGGGTCATCATGGGTAATTATGGGTCACTAAGGGTCATTTAGGGGTCATTGTGTGCTGATTGTGAAGGGTCGGTCTGGCAGGAGTAATTTGTCTGCTGTAAGTGTGACCATGATTTAAAACTAATCGAAGAACTTGTCTGGCAGAAACTGTTGAAGATATAACTACATGGTAAGGTGATCAAGGAACTAGATAAAATGTCAGGTTGAATGGAGGCATAAAAATGCTTAAAACTCACTGCTGAAACGTGTTAGTAAGTGTGCGTGTTTATATATATATATACACACACACACATAAAGCAATAGCTAGACCAAGTGGAAAGGACTTCGAATTTTTTCATGAAGATGATGCAAGCCAATGATTGCAGAAGTCTACTGTAAAGCTTACCAGTATGGATGTGCCTTCTCCCAGTGCTGGAAAATAACATGTAAAACTGTGTTGCTACTGTGGATATATCTTCGGCAAAAGCTTTCATGCTCGGCGACATGAGAGAACCACCTGTACTAAGAGTCCTTTTCGCGCAGTGAAACATTACGACAATGGACACATGCAGTTTATGCACGGTCATATATTGAAGAACCACATCTATAACTGCAAGGATTAGTCTTCTGAGAGCCAGCAAATGATGTTGTCAATAACCCCTGATGCATCGATGGGTATTGATTCCACAGACGATTATAATGGGACAGTTACTACTAATAATGGAATGAGTGACCTACGATGGTTGGTAGAGCCAGTATGTGTGGAATATACATTTGCAAGACGTTTGCGTGAAATCAACGGTCTTCAGAAGAAACATTTGTCGGCTCTAAATACTGATGATGACTGTGCGAGCCATACAAAGAAAAGTAAACTTGATATTGACGATGAATCTGGAGCCGAAGACGATCATGAAGACAGCGTTGATGATAATGACTATGAAGATAGTCTTGATGAAGTATCTGATGAGAATAATGATGATTCTCCCGATGTTCCCACACATTTCACCAATGAGTTTCCTTCAACAAGTGGCGTGAAGAAGGCAGAAGACATTAAAACACTCGTTACATATTTCTCGAAGACCTGAATGAACTTGTTGACAGACTCAGATATTTTATTGAACTGCAAAAACGCGGAGATCTCTCACGCATTGTTGAGATATTTTCAATCATCGATGAACTGAAGAATCGGGGTTATATCATATGAGACTCTTGGCTACTATCCATGATCTGCAAATACTTGAGAAATGTAAATATGGAATATTCAAAATAATTATAATGATAGAATGTATATAGTAACAGTAAGTAAATAATTAAAATTTATGAATACGTAGTGTGTGTTTAATTTCTTATATATTCCCTGCTGCTTCTCTGAAAGACGTATTAATTAAGTGGTGTAAACAATCAATTGAGAGTCTGTTTAATATCAAATTTATGTGACTGCATGAAGTAGGAGGGCTATAGTTAGATTTGAAGTATTATGCCTTACTCGGGCCGTTTAAAAACAACTGAGTTCTATATGGTGAACGAATAAAATTAGGAGAATACTTTTTGGGAATGTTTCGCAACTAGTTGGTTGGCCTGACAGTTGGTCAGGTAAGTTGGCCTGGTAAGTTAGTATGACCCTTTGGTATGGTCACCTCTAGTAGAATGTTTTGCGAAGATTCTGCGAAGAATTTCTGCGAAGAGATTACCTACGAGACTCTTATAAAGAGACAGTTTGATTGTATACGTCGGTGGTATGGAAGGTTGGTCTTGGTCGGTTGACCTAGCAAGTTTTGCAGGAACTGGTCTCGGCAGGAGTTAGTCTTCTTGGGTTCAGACAGTCTCGTCAGGAAACAATCTTGGGTGGAGTTATTATTGGGTGGAGTTAGTCTTGGGTGGAGTTAGTCTTGGGTGGAGTTAGTCTTGAGTGGAGTTAGTCTAGGGTCGTGTTAGTCTTGGGTGGAGTCAGTCTTGTGTGGAGTCAGTCTTGGGTGGAGTAGATTTGGGTGGAGCCAGTCTTGTGTGGAATCAGTCTTGTGTGGAGTTAGTTTTGGGTGGAGTTAGTCTTGGGTGGAGTTAGTCTTGGGTGGAATTAGTCTGGGGTGGAGTTAGTCTTGGGTGGAGTCAGTCTTGTGTGGAGACAGTCTTGGGTGGAGTCAGTCTTGAGTGGAGTTGGTCTTGGGTGGATTCGGTCTTGGGTGGAGTCGATCTTGTGCGCAGTCAGTCGTTAATCAGTATTGTTAGTCGGTATGGTCCCTTGTTGCGACCAGCTAGTAATTGACAACTGTATGAACTGTGATTTTTCTCGATTCTTCGAGTTCAATGTCATTGGAGTAAGGTCAAGGTCAACAACCAACATGGTGGCTAAATAGAGAGCTCATCTGGGGACTAAATCGATAATTAATACACTAGCGTCACGTAGGTGTTGAAAATTAAAACAAATGACAACACAAAATCAAGATGGCTGCATATGACGGAATGAGCAAAGGTGAGGGAGGTGGAGGCCTGTTGACTAATTAACAAGTGGGAAATATTGGGGGCAGGCCGAACCAGCGTGAGTAATCAACCAATAAAAAACGCTTTTTGGTGTGAAGTGAACACAAGTTATAAACCATTGACAAACATTTGGTGGAGCGATTGGAGGGGAACCGACAAATCAAACAATGAGAAACATTGGCGAGAGTCAGTCATCTGCTGGACATGCTGCTGAGGGAACCTTCAGAAATATAAGTTTTTTATATAAATTTTTAGTAGTAATTTTAAAATAATTTTTCATAAATTATTGAAACTTTATAATTTTTTTATTTTTCATAATTTTATTCATACATTTTTAGGATTTTTTTTTAGAAGTTTTGGGGTTTTTTTGGGTCAAGGGTGTTGGATCAAGGGTCTTGGGTCCAGGGTCTTGAGTCAAGGGTCTTGAGACTTGAATCTTGAGTCAAGGGTTTTGAGTCAAGTGTCTTGAGTATTGAGTCTTGGGTCTTGGTCTTGAGTCTTGAGCCTTGGGTCTTGTGTCTTGGGTCTTGAGTCATGTGTCAAGGGTTTTTTTGGGAATCTGTTACAAAATTCTTAGAAATTTTTTGTATTTTTGGATTTTTTGGGATTTTTATGTTTAAGGTCATTCAAGGTCACGGGTAAAGTTCATCGACATCTAATATGGCTGACGAGATGGACACCGGCTGACCTGGTAAGGGTTGGTCGTGTCGGGAGCTTATATAAGATCCACCTTTCATCGAACCCCGGACCTCCTACATGTACATTTAAAAATAATTTCTTTAAATAACTTTTCAATTTTTTCATTAAAAAATTTCTTTATAAATTTTTTGGGAAATTTTGTAATTTTTCTGCAGTTTTGTTTTGTTTTTTTGGTTTCAAGATCATCCAATGTCAAGGTTTAAGGTCAAGGTCGAGGTCGCCCAGATTCAATATGGCCTCTGGCCGACTGGGATGACAGAGCATGATGTCGGCTGCCAGGCCCCGAATCCCCAATCCCTTACGCAATACTTGCCACACTTATTGTACTAAGCTCTAGCCGGTAAATTACAGCATGTTATAAATACTTAACGTCCTCTAGCATGATCATATGATTCCATATGTGTAAAGTTTGTGATAGAGATAAATAAGAGAATGGACCTTAATTTACTTTTCCTAATTTTTAAGGTACTGAATATACAAGCTATCCGGCCTACCTCTACAGTAGATTCGAACCATTGCCTCTTCATTAGAACCATAATACTCTATCTAACGGCAATTTTACCCTTAAAATACCCTGGCACAAGCCAAACATTTACAGAAGATCTTTTAATGTTCAGCTTTATGGGTTACGGAACGAACTTCTCATTACAATATAGAAATTAACTAAAAGTCAAGCCACTTTTAAAAAAATATGTTAGGTGTACCTGTGTCGAAAGTAAGGCTAGTAAAATTTTATTCAATGGATGACGTTTTGCTGTTGCATATTGTTATTTTGCTAATGTACATTGTCGATTTGCTTTTGTTTATATAGAAAACTTACAAAGAATTGGCGTGGACGTCACACAAACAACAGCAATAGTAAATAATGCTTAAAATTATTAGTGTATGTTGTAATGTATTGTTAAGCTCAATTATATAATAGTATTAGTTTGTATTAGATTGTTAATAGCTTTTGTTTAACCTTGTATGAATCATTTTTCATATGTACCTGAACTGGAACTGCTTGTTAGTTTAGGAGAGACCCTACATTGTCCTCATCTTGTTACTATTTATAAAAATTAGTAATAATAATAATTTTCTTAAAATGTAAGTATTTTTCCATTATGAATGCTTCAGAAAGCACATTTTGCAAAAAAAAATATTCTTTCTAAAATCCTAGGTATAGTCTGTCACGGAACAGTCAAAATTACGTTTGCATGTTAAAGAATATATTTATTTATGGGGAGAAAAAAGATTTATAAAAAATAAAAGAAATCAACTGGGTATATTGAACATGCATTTTAATTTAAACTTATTTTCTATATTTTCAAGCTTCTCTTAGTTTCATTCGTATACAAAATTTTAAGACCGTTACAGTTATTTCCACGACTATGTGGTTGTATCAGACCTCTCAGACCTGATTCACGTGTTCAAAGAAGATATTTTATAATGCGTGCTGTGCTTTGCCACCTTTATCACCTGTTCCGTTATCGCAACCAGTAAGCTGTAGAGCTATGTCCTTTTGTACAAATAACAACCTTTCGTATTCTAGAACATTAACGTGTTTGACAAAATCCGTTATAGTTTATTCGTGGTCTCTTCACAATTTTTTAATCAAACCTTTGGAAAATCATCCCGTGTCTGACATGTTTGGCTGTCTTGTATCACAAGCGTTTTATACCTCTGTAAACATAAAGGGATCTTGTATTCCTTTAAACGGAAGTTTTACCAATATGTTATTTATAAATTATGATATTTAATTTATAGTAAATATTTATAAAAACAGCGAGAAAACGTGTGTGTTTGTAGGGCCTAGTACGAAATAATTCTCATGCAAAATATTATTATAACTGTGTGCGCACGAATTCGGTGCGTTGTTCTTTGGTGTAATTTAGTCGAATTTATTAAGCTTAGTTTGAACGAGGCGCAGGAATATCCTGGACGTAGAACTTAGACAGGGCTTCAGCAAAGTGTGAAGTAACCGCGAATGGATTCTACCTACAGAGAAGGTAATTGGGAATCGAGTTTTGCAGTGTACAAACTGGCCTTAAATCAAATTCTCGTGAGTCACGTAGACTATCTCGTACGCTGGGTTTGAATGGGTCAAAGGAATAAATTGGAGAGAAAGAACCTGCCTTGTTCCAAACACAGGCTTGCTCGTCGGAAACCAGCGAGTACGCAAAAAAAAAAAAAAAAAAGATATCGCGATCCACCGAGGGAGCGCGGTCAGGTACATAGAGGCGCGGACCCCCGCCGACACTCCTTTATGGCAAAAAACAAAAAAGGACTTTGCTCCGACCCGACGCGACCCGACCCGGGGAACTCCTTCCGCCGAGCGAAAAGCAATTTTCAGGCTCGATATTAAAACCCCCTTCACTCCCATCCTCTGTCATCTTTCGCGCACAAATTAGATTTTCCTACGCCCTTCCTATATACATACAAAATGGCTGGTGAACAGATTCTCCTACTTTCGGGCTTTGAATAACAAACAAGCTGGGGTACTTTTTTTTGCTCTCTCCTTTTACGGCGTTCCCTTACCCTGGAAGGCTATTGGCCGGGACGAAGTCCCCCATCCGCGCAGCACAGAGCTTCTCTGGAGTCGGTAACCGTATTTCGTTTGTCGCGTAATGTCCCAACCCTACTCCGATCTTATCAACGTTCTCTTTTCCCTATTCTATCCCGGCTCGGATGAAACAAGCCACGTGCTCTCGCCAAAATAAATTACCCTCGTCGCGTTAACATCGGCGCCGGGGCTTCGCAGGCGGCGGAACATAATTACTCTCGTGCTGCACCTCGCTTTGTTCGTCTTCGCCGGAACTGACGTCAGGACTGGGGCGGAGTGGCCCGGGGCAAGTGGTTGATATCAAAAGTGCTCACTTTATCGTGAATAGCCTTTAGTAGCGTGTAGCACTCCATTTCGCCCAGATTACGGCCGTGATGCGGCGTGGCAAGGACTTAAAAGGCGCCGAACGCGATCAGGAGTCATACTATGAATTGTGACCTCTGCACAGCCTCCCGCAATGCACAGAGACTGGTGTCAGCTCCCAAGAACCCGCCGTTACGAGCCGCCCAAATCTGTTCACCTACTCATCCACGAAGACTGGTAGGCGTGTAAATAGCTGCACATGATCTTCTAGCAGCAGGTGCTTTTATCGTTCGCTGGTGACGGACATGGCAAGTGTACCAGTGGAACTATTTCATCCCACGAAGCGATCCCCACACGAGGTAGGCTATTCATCGTTGTGTGCGCGTGGCGACGCATTCGTACCCTGCCATCGGCGTTTACCAACGTACATCTTGGCTTATCCGTCCAGGCGATCCTTTTTCATGTGTCGGGGGTCCAAAGGCGGTATTCCCACACATGCATTAAGAGTGGGATGGACCCCGTGGGAAACCCGCGTCCAAGGTCAACATGCGAGGGAGCGATACGGGCGACACTAACACGCACCAATAGTGCCTCATCGCTCCTACGCGCAAGGCGTGCAGTGTTTCCGGTGTAACGCTGTACTGTGTAAACTAGATCTGTAACAGTGGGGTTTTATTACACGCGATTAAAGACCACAGATTAAACTACGCCGGTATCTTAGTACTTTTCTCTTTCCGCTTAAGGAAACTGCAGAGACAAGCTTTAAAAATTCAATATTTGACCATTTTCATGAATTTTTTCTCCAAGAATAATCTTAGTATAAAATAATAAAAAAAAAAAATATAAAAAAAAGACATTGATAATTGTTTTTATCTTTTCTACAAAAAGTCGTATTTGCAGAACAATTATTTACCGAGACACGCGTATTCGCGCAAACTACTGTTTCGCAAATAATGCGGTGTCCATCCCACTCTTAATCAAGTAGTGAGGCAGAGGATTCTGTAGCCCACAGCGAGGAGCTGGATCTGCATAGTATGGCCGCTCGCAGGTCTTCGTGGTCCAGTACTGGACTAGCGAGCGATCTGCTGCACTGTGTGTGGCCTGTCTACCCGCTGTTATCGACCAAACTAGCCGATAGTGACCCCTGTTATCGATACGTTGTAGATATGTCACGGCAGTTTTCCCTGGCAGCGGTATTTTCACCAGCCTCCACGGCACTCTTTTGATACGTGGAAATCCCAGTGCCCGCACGGCGTGGGAGATGGAGGTGCCCCTTACATCTCGTCCCGACAATCTGACCACGATCAAATGCGCTGACATCTTGTTTCTTCTCCATTGTGTTACTAAGACAGTGAGTACAAAGTCCAACGATATCGCAATCATGCACCACTGGGGACTATTCCATTCGACGAGGCGGCCACAGTGCCGTGTCGCCAATACGGCAGGTGTTTCTAATTCAACTGATCATGCGTGTAATTAAGGCAGTATCCAATATACAGTATGGTCGTTAAACAAAAGTATAAATTTTGGGTGATGACTGTTTATTGAAAATCGGCTATAGACCATAATGCTATATATGCGTTAACATTATTAAGCCCTTGATAATTAGGAATTGAAAGAATAATTTGCAAAATAGATTAAACAACAAATTTGTCAATAGTGTTAGCTATATGAGTACAATTTTTCGACCATCAGAGGTAATATGAACATACACACACATACACACATAGGTGTAAAGAGAGATACCGTCCTTTGAATGATGAGGCAGTTGCCTTGTTATCCCATTTTAAGCTACGCACGGTGAATGTTTGTGCGGCGAGGGACGGGAATGAAGCGAAGGTCGGAAAGGATGAGGCGACGATTCCACTAAAATTATGTAAACAACAGTCGACCACACGCTGTGTTTATATACTAACCAGGCAGTCGCTAGATTAGTGTTCATGCGAGAGAGTGCCTGAACTAGAACCAACTGAGGCGCTGAAGTGTACGTACGAGTGGAGTAAAAAAAAAGACTTCGTAAAAACAGACAGCAGGGAAGTTAGAGCCACGCGAGGCTGCTGAAAATTTCCAACCTTAAGTGAGAAGCGAAGTGTGTGAACAAAACAGGCTACGTACTGTTTTCAAACTGCTTGTAAGATGTAAGCACACAACCATAACGCAACACTCGCCAAGGTGCACATTAGTCTCGACTCCTGCTAAAATTGTGTTATTTATGAATGCAGCCAGTTTTGTGTTCTCAGAATGGACGTACGTGCAAATAATAAACGGAGTGGTATTGCACTGTGGCTATTTGTATAGCATGTCCGACATGGCCAATGAGATCGCTTATGTACGGGCACAACACAGACACGTACAAGGGTTGTATAGCAGATTGTACGACCCGCATAGAACATGTATTTGAAAACAGGATCGAAAATTATTTACCTATAAGAAAAAAAGGCTTGGAAAATGTCTTCTTTCTTGGTTTCTCTCGTATTTCCTGGTTTAAGCGGATAAATTCCAAGTGTTTCCTGAAATGTACATACCAAGGGCTGCGTCAGCGATTGCCTCAATTTATCTTGCATATTACCTTGTGAATAACGCCCAGGAGGTGTAGACTTCAGAATTCACCCTGCAGTGGTTCTTACATTCTTGCTAGTCAAATGTATTTTTTAAACGTTTAATAAAATGATGGACTGAACTGAACATAACTGTAATTAGATATCTGAAGGGGAATACCAGTAGGACCAGTTCAACTTTTACAATAAACCAATAATGAATTTCCAGGTTAGTTCTTCCTTAAATCTTAAAATATATATACATTTGGATCTAATTATATACGTAGGTAGTTACATTGTAATAATTATAACCAAAAATTTAATTTGTAAAATAACGACAACTTACGTGTAACCGGTTTGCCAACTACAGTACAATAATAACAGAGATAGGACTAAATATCCGTAGTCGAGAGAATAAGTGACTACGGCGTTTCAAAATTAAAAAACTTTTCGGAGGCATATCTGAAAGTTCATCGCATACGACTGTAGTCTAAGTGAAATACATATCCTTGTTCATGGGCCCCTATTAGACCATGTCAAAATTTAAGTCCCCTGAATATTGGGAGATCGGTGCAAATTAATAACCCTAAAGAAGCACACTTTCTTAAAAATATCACTGAAAAGTTTATTTATTAATTTATTTCGAATTTATTTATACTGGCGAAGTTAAGGCTTCAAAGCCTTCTCTTACACTTAACCAGGTATAACTCAGTGTACACATACGTAAACATAAAGAACAAGAAAAATACTTACATTAACAAGAGGCGAAACAGAAATATGATAGCTCAAAAAGTAGTAAATGTGGAAAAGATCAGTGGTTTCATATTATGTACATATCTTGAGCAGGACTAGAGACAAGGTAATGTAAAAAGAAACTAAAATTAAAATAGCACAATAATACTGATCTGCAATAAGACAAAATATGTTTCATAATCCGCATTACCAATCATAAATATATGTTGTTTACGTTTTGTTAGTGCTGTATTCATGTTAACAATGATTTCTTTTCTTTTGTGACCTTAGACGTCAACACTTTACGCCGGAGGTCTAAGACATCAGGTGGCAGCCTCTAAAGTAATTATAATCTTACACCTGCAAACGGCACATACATCCGTACCTCACCAGGGATCCGAACTTTGAATTTTTCGCACCGTAGACTCATGTTCCAGAGAACTTTTCTACGGAGGTCAGCATTAATTTGTTAACAGATAACTTTTTCTCTTAATGTAAATATGAAGATGTAGCGTCGTATTTCGTTCGCGTCGCGTTTTATTTGGACCTTATATTTTCCTTAAAGGGGAGCATAACTTAACAGTGTAATTTGGTGGCAATTTTCGAATTTTTCCAAAATAAATTGCTGAAAAAATGATTCCTTCCTTGTCAGGATAGCAAATAAACCTAACATTATTGGACTCCCTTTCGGGAGAACTCGGGTTCGATTCCCTGTCCGACCATCCTTATTTCGTTTTCTCATGGTTTCCCGACATTACTCCGGGCGAACGCTGGAATGGTCCGTGGCCGATTTCTTGCCCTGTTCCATTTTCTCTGAGCACCTTGCTCCGTCTACAATGACCTCGCTGTCGACAAAAAGTTAATCCCAACGTAAAGAGTGTTCACTTTAAACTGAGCACTTTGAAAGCCCTTCTTAAGGTTTACTTGTGTGCACATTGTGTATTTCTCACTTAACGTAAAACTAAAATTGAGTGCGGGCCTGATCACTTCATCCATGCGTCGACCAAGTGGAACGGTTAAATAGTTAGGCAAGTAGACTAAATATTATTCAAATATGCTTATTCTTGCACTTCCGTGGATTAAAAAACTAGAAAGCGAAAGTAATTATTTCATTATCCACTAATGTTAACTTATATTATATTTTAATTCAGCGTTGCGACATGGAACCACTTTCTCTAGGTCGTTGCCAACTTTACAGGGCGCATGTCACTCAGTATGGCCGTTGGGAAACATGCACGTAGGGGCAGTGACATTTTTCAAAGGTTACTTTACAAATTGCTCAAATAACCGTGAGCTGCCTGTACATAAATGTTACACATAAAACAGTGAGAATTGAGCCAAATCAGTGAACAACCAGAGAAAATAGACTGAGTGTTAATCAATGCTAGACTACTAATCAATATGACGTATTAATTTAACTGATTAGTTTGTGATTACCACTGAATGTCGAGAATTCAAATGCCGCAAGTCATTTGTTTCTAGTTAATTTCCTTGATTCACCAGTCGACAGTAGCTTATCAACTGACTTCCAGTGAACGTTATTTTACTGGTTGATATCAGTGATTCGTGTTTAGAGTTGAGATAAGAGATTTGGGCAGCACTTAACAGCAAGGTCTTGGGAGCCAGTGCGGGTGATCAAAGTGATGATGGAGAAGCGCCGGAATGAAAGATGCGGGGGAAACGAGAGATCCCCGAGAAAACCCGCCGACCAGCGGCATCGTCCGGTAAGATTCCCACATGCGAAAATCCGGGAGTGACCCTGCCGGGGATTGAGCCCGATTCGCTAAGATGGGAGGCGGGCAGGCTAACCGCTCAGCCACCGCTGCCTCTTCGTGCTTAAAGTGTAGGCCTCTACCTATGTGATATTCACGGTAAAGTGAGCACTTTTTAAGGCCATTAAAAATATTTCCTTTGAACCATTTTTTATCATTCCACCCCTTTTTAATATGAACATTGCCATGTGACTAATAAATATGGTGTATACTTTCATCACTCTCAAAAGTTAATGTCTGAGGCTGTAGTTAAACATACTTGATAGTGGCTAATTCCTGGTAGGAGGGCCTTAAAAAGTGCTCACTTTACCGTGAACAGCCTACAATCTCTCCTATACCATGAATCCGCAAATGGATTTTCCGAACACGGCTCAACCTCGGGCTTCTTGAAATACGTGGTTCAGGAACATGTTGTTGGAGCGTGTTGTATGACAGGAGGAATTTTTTCAAGCATTGCGGTGCGGTGTAGTTGTTACGTGACGGGTGACTGTTTGCTCCAGCGAGAGAGAGGCAGAGAGAGAGAGAGAGAGAGAGATAGCCGAAGCATCACGCCGACAAAGTAGCAGCGGCAGCGACCTTCCAAGAACATCACGTCGTAGGAGGACGAGAGGCGGGAGGCTGGCAGGCGACCCAGTTCAAGCCGCGAGCGAGACCCGTTATCAGCTCGGCGCGCGACGATAACAGTTAATGACGCGGGCCAACACTGTGTGACTGATGGCTCACTCTCCCCCCACCCCCCCTCCCGTCATCCTTCACCATGGGTTGGCAATTGCCGGCAATCCACACCGTCGTCTACCGTGTTTGGACTGCCGGGCAAACAGCAGGCTTTTGTTGGCGCTCTGCGCCACGTACCGACAACACCTCACCAGACCTACAGACGGCCGCTCGTCGCTCCGTCCTTGTGGTGAGGTCGTCCTCAGTCATCACGTGTGATCACAGTCTGTACCAAGTGTCTCCCAGACGTCAGCAACTTAGGGCTAAAACCCCTGTTACACAGTCTAATTTACGTCTTCGACGTTATTTGTCGCTGACCTCCTGTGGCGCAGTTGGTTGGTGCGCCGCCGATCTGGCGCGCGGGAGGCTTTGGGTTCGAATCCCGGGTAAGGCATGGGTGTTAATTTAAGTTAGGTTATAAGTTAGCCTGTAAGCCGTCCCCTACTAAAATTTCAAGCATAAAACCGGGTGACGTTAAAGCCTTTTACGATACTATACAAAAACTGTATTTGACAATAAAATTCGAAGACAAAATAAGACCATCAAATTTTTCCTTCCAAAAAATCTTGACTGTGTTTGAAAATGTATAATACTGTCAAATTTATTTACTGAAAAATGTAATTTGAGTTGTTATTTTAAAAAAAATTTTATATTGAGATACTGCTTTTTTTTTTTTTTTTTTTTCCAAGAAAATTTGTAATTTATTTTCGTTTCTTTACTAAATTACGATTTTATTTATCAGAGATGTTTCCTGCACAAGGGAATTTAATGCCTCTGAGTTCGTAATATTATGTGCAATATTCACTTAAAATAGCATTCATGCCCAGACAACTTCTACATAAATTAATCATCTTCATAACCTACTTCGTTTCCAGCAATAGTTCGTTATTTTAAAGTTTCTCGGCGTCCATTTTTGTCGTGCACGATTCTGATTGGCTGAAACCATCAAACATCAAAGAAAATTTAGAACCGGTCCAATTTTTAAATAGAAGCCATCCAACTTTTTCAGACAAATATGGCGGCGTTTATGACGTTTCAGTAACGTCATAACTCTCCAACTTTATTTGACCAAACTTATTGGAAGCAGTCTGACGGAAAAATTTGGCAGTGTGACAGGAGCTTAAGTGTTATTCTACTCAAGTCAGGAACAAAACGTGATATCTTATGGGTGGGTTTCCTAATGCTACGTGAATAATAAAAGTGAAAGAGTTGTCTTAGTTACAGAGTTATTTTACATTTATTATTACAATTATCCTGTTTTTTTTAACATAACAAATAGAGAAAATCTGGCACACATGCGACACTAGCGCTTACCTAGTGGCGAAAAATGTTGGTTGTCAAACTTTTAACATTGATTTTCTCGACCTGAGAAGAAGTAACCTTAGTTAGGGCTTACATCATTATACCTAGTATGTTAGCGGCCTCGTCACAGTTTTTGAATCAAAGCTTTGAAAAATCACGTTATGTATGACATGTGTGCTTATTTACTAAATGTTTCATGCATCACAACCGTTTTATAATTGTGTTAACACAAAAGTGCATAATTTTTTTATTAAATGAAAACTTTCTTGCATTTTGTATGAATTATAATATTTAATTAACAATTGATATGAATAAAAATAGAGAGAAAATAGGTGTGCCTAGAAAATAAATAGTTCTGCAAAACATTATTACACTGAGAGCGCACGAATGCGGTGTGTTGTCTGTTTGGCATAATTTTCCTAGACTTCCTTGAGGTTTGCTTCCATGAGGCGGAGAAATATCTTGGACGTAGGACTTTAGCAGAGTTACACAAAAGGAGGGGGGAGGTGTGCACTTGCTAATAATGTTTGCAATATCAGAGACGTCATGAGATACTATATTTTGGCGGCACCACAAACAAACGTCCTCGTCATAACCCTTCCTGCGAGTGGACGTAACGCCACTGTTTGTGCATGTGTAATTAATATACTAGCTTCCTCTGAGGCCCTCAACAGACAGACCATTTCAAAGCACTCCAACATAGCTTAAGAAAATATACATACGCGTCAGACACGGGATACCTATATAAAAATACTTAAGGGACAGTCACCGAACCTCGTCACAGACTTTCCATCAATAAAACGATACACTCTAAGAGATTATTTGTAAATTTACCACACTAGCGTATACGCACAGTGACAAAGCTCGAATAGTAAAATATTTTCCCATACATTTATGGTAACGTTCCTACAGTTACTCAGGAAAGAGTCAAATGCGTGGGGAAGTCCCCTACTTTGTATTAGTAGCGATACTAAACATTCCCATATTTCCAGCCTGGCACGTAGTGCCATTACCATACACTGTATACGTTAGATACTTCCATTAGAGTTTAGGAAGTTCACCAGAAAATTGTTTACAGTGTAGCGTAACCGCTTAAAGTCCCATACTTATATAGTCCGTTCGTGGTTACATCAAACATTTCTGAATGCCTGTTACAGCATTACTTTCATGATATTCCTCCGCCTTGTGCAAACAAAGCCTAACCAAGTCTACAAAATTGCTCGAAAGGGAAAGCGTACCACATTCGTGCGCACTTAGTTTAATAACGTTTTGCATAAGAACTATTTCTTACTTGGCATTATCAAAACGTTTATCTACTCTATGTTTAAACACATATTATTTTTAATGGCATATTGTAATTTATAGATAACGTATAAGTAAAATTTGAATTTAATCAAAAATCAGATACGTTCAATGGAAGTTTAATACGCTTGTGATACATGACACATTTAAGAAACAAGTAAACATGTAATACATGGGGTGATTTCTCAAAGATTTGATTTTTAAAAAGTGTGAAGATACCGGTGAATAAGCTGTAGAGGCAGCACGACGAGGACACCGCACGCCAATACAGAGACCTTGCGCTCAGAGACGAAGGTACTATTGATGCACGTAGCAGCGTAGTCCTTATCGCCCCCGAGTTTCTCGGCGTCGGGCGCGCAGAACACAGCTCCAGGTGCCGCAGCGGTCGTCGGGGAGTCGTAATCGATCGCGAAACGGCTTGGCGGGACTTTTGTCGGATCAGAGGGATGGCGCCCCTTGAAAAGGCGGAGACTGGTAGCAGGTATCCGTGGCAGGCAAGCCGTTGTAAATCACTGCGCCCCTGGGGGTGGACAGCAGGTTTATTCGGCGTGAGGCAGGCCAGGCTGGGGCACAAGAGCCACCGTAGCTGGACCGCCATTGTGCGCCGGGAGTCCAGGTACATCGCGGGACTTGTCACCCTCAGCTCGGCCACCTCGCGGGGGGGGGGGGGGGCACTGTCCCCCCTCTCTCGCTCACAAACAGAGCAAGGCGCTGACCTTGGTGCCAAACCCAGCATTGCCAGCACGCTTTCTAAAAAAGCAATAATAATGGAGACATTTCTGAATTGATTTTTTGCTCTCCACTGCTGCTATTCCGTAAAGAAAGTCTCCTGTCTGCACCTCCCTGGCTATCACTCGACAGAATGATGTATTACGTAAACACCGTTAAAACTTGCGAACCATGTCACCTGTGATAGAGCCGTGGTAGTGTAGTGGTTAGACTACCACCTAGGCGACCCGGGTTCGATTTCCAGCATTTCCCCCCCCCCAGATTTTTGTATGTGCCGGACTATGCCATTGTTCGGCGGGTTTTCTCGGGGATTTCCCGTATACCCCGCCCTTTCGATCCGGCGCTGCTCCGTACTCACCTTTCTTAACCCTCATCGGCTCTCAAGACCTCGATGCTAAGTGCTGCCCAAATCTCTTCACTCATTCACTCACCTTTGATCGTCACGCAGACGAATGTGCTGTCTGATAACTATCTTAGAAACACACAAGTTACAGATGCACAAACCAATGGTATGTGAGACATACATTTATTACTAAATATGATAATTATGCAATATTTGCAGGTTTCTGGCAGTCAGTATCGAAAATCTGAGAAGGGGAAATCCCAGGCTATCATCCTTTACAATTTAAAAAAAAACTGTGAGCCGTAATGATGCGTTCCTGTCGAGCTATTTCTTTCGTTGTAAATTTGCATATTTATTTACAGTGCAAGATATCATGCTAAAATAATGCGTGATTCTGATACAATATTTGTTCACGAAATGATTGCCGTTTCTTAGCTTTACAATACTGGCTTCCAAAAAACTGTTGACTTAAATGAAAAAGTTTAATAATAAATTACGAACGGCACACTCATAATACTAAATTATTTTCTCCTAGGATAGCCGGCTATACGAAGCTGTAAGTGTACTATACTAGGTGTCTTCGAAAATATTGCTACGAAGCCCACAATAGTGTATGGGGGAGTAGGCGAGAAAATTTGTAATTGAAGCCGTGCCCGAAATGGCAAATTTGGGGAGTTAGGTTTTAGGAATTTAGGGTGGATGGTTTCGAACAGCTTGTAACAGTGCTACACGTATCATCATTGAGATAACAATCCCACCGAATAAAGTTATATTAGCAGCAGTTTATCGGCCACCGAAGGCCGCAGATCTGTCTGACTTTCAAGAAGCGTTGTCAAATTTGATTGCTGGTTACGAGCACTGCATTATTATGGGAGACTTCAATATAAACCCTCTGTCTAATACAAATGAAGCCAATAAGCTACCGACTATCTTGTCGTATATAAATATTACAGTCTGCCCGCTTGGCGCCACTTACAACACAGCCTGGATTGACCTAATGTTTACATCTAAACCCAAACTTATTCTGACGCACGGGCAGTCCACTGTTCCAGATATCTCATTTCATGATCTTATATTCCTATCATATAAATTTCGTGCTCCTAAATTTAAACCCATAATAATTACTTATAGAAAATTAAAAAATATCGATACTTACAAGTTGAACAGCGATGCGGCACTGATGCCATGGCATGAAATAAACGTGGTTGATACTCTGGACGGGAAAACTTCCCGTTTCAGTCAGATGATCACAGATTTGTACAACCGGACGGTGCCACTAGAACTAGACGGGTAACAAAACCACCTGCTCCGTGGCTGATGAATGATATTGTTCAGCTGATGAGAAAGCGTGAGAATGCTTACTCCAGATATAAACGGGACATAAGAACCGATGTCCCTGCAGCTGGCAGTTTCGAACAATACAGGATGCTGCGCAACAAATTAAAATAGTTGGTAAGACGAGTTAAAATGCTCTACTTACTCGACTCATTTGGTTAATGCGGAACCTCTGGTGATTTTTGAAAGATGCTACGTAACTTAGGGATCGGTAAATGTAAAACTAATATCAGCTCGCCCTTAAACATTTCTCCAGAAGATTTCAACCGTTACTTTGTACAGTCTTCATGTTGTAAACAGGTTGTAGGGGATATAACGGACACTACTGATATAAATCATCATGAAGTAGAGAATGAATCTCGACGCAACTTATTCTATTTTTGACGTGTATCTCTAAAGGAAACTTACAAAGCAATAATGAGTATAAAGTCTAAAGCAGAAGGATCGGACTGTGTTAGTATTCGTTTCATCCATAAAATAATGGACATTTAATTACCTATCATTACTGATAATTTCAACGACTCGCTTTCAGCTTGTTTCTTTCCCACTTCTTGGAAATATGCCATTGTGAAACCACTTGCTAAGCGCACCAGTGCGACTGTCTTAGATGATTTCCGGCCCATTAGTATTTTACCAGCATTGTCGAAAGCATTAGAATTCCTAGTACATCAACAAGTGTAAAAATTTGTGAACGACAACAAATTATTTGACAGTTACCAATCCTGATTCCGTACAGGTCATAGCACCTGCACTGCTCTTATAGATATTGCAGACTCTATCAGAATGGCCATAGATAGAAGTCATGTAACTATACTGGTTTTATTAGATTTCAGTAAACCTTTTAATATGGTAAATCGTGACATTATTCTGCAAAAACTTAAACTATATTTTCATTTCTCAGGTAATGATAATGTAATACAATGGATGAGTTCGTATCTTCAAGGTCGTCATCAATGTGTAGTCATTGATGGTAAAAAGTCGACATGGCAACATATGCACATAGGCGTTCCTCAGGGTATTGTGTTTGGACCACTTCTTTTTTCCTTATTTATTAATGACATATCATCGGTGCTTTAAAAAAATGTCATCTTTTATACGCAGATGATCTCCAGTTGTATTCATATGCTTCTCCGAAACTAATTAGCTCTTTAATTAAGGGCATAAATAATGACCTTGAATCGGTACACCTTTGGCGCAGCAGAAATAAGTTAAAATTGAATACTGCGAAGACACAATGTTTATTAATAGCTTCTCGTACAATTTTAACCGAATGTTATAGATTGACTTTCCCTGATATTGTGCTAGCCGGTGAGATTATTCCTCTGTTGATGGGGTGAAAACGTTAGGCGTTGTTTTCAATGAGACACTCTCATGGTCGGGTCACATAAACACTATTTGTCGGAGATCATACGCTGTACTACATAACCTCTATAGGATTAAGAATTTTCTACCACTTAAAGCAAAATTAACATTGGTACAGTCGCTGATATTCCCTATTTTTGATTATTGTAACGTGGTTTCTGGAGACATCACGCAAAATTTGGCAGCCAAACTTCAGAGTATACAAAATACTTGTCTAAGTTTATCTTGTCTTGTTCAACCTAAAATCACGTGATCACTTGTCTCCTTACTTTGATAAACTAATCTGGTTACATCTGGACGAACGACGTCAGATCCACAGTCTCACACTAGAGTACAAAATACTATCCTCGTATATTATAACGCCAGAATAATTACGCACTCTGCTGAAAACCTTGGGGGATGGCCACACTGTTAACACGCGTGCTAAAATACATCTTTGTTAAATATTCCAGCTCACAAAACCCAGGTATATGCAAATTCTTTCACTGTCTCTGTCGCACGAGCATGGAATAATTTACCCGTAGAAGTGAGGAACTCTACAACACAACAACTTTTAAGAGCAGTGCTGCCTAGTACATTATGAATATACGCCAATTATTCCACACACACGCATCATTATTCCATTGTATTTTTAAATTTTTTTCTTCTTAACTATTTGTATACTTTACCTACACCTTTAAATTTTTACACTCACTTTAATCAATGTGTAAATTGTTGCTGCCCATTCGTCAATTTATTTTAATTTTTTGCTGCATTCAATTTTCATTATTATGTAAGTTATTATTATAGATATGTTTATATATTTTAATGAGATAAGATTCAATATGTTGTTTTCAGGTACTTTATAGGTTATGCACATTTATATTTACGATTGGTAATGCGTATTATGAAACAAATTTTGTGTTGTTGTAGATCAATATTATTGTGCTATTTTAATTATAGTTTCTTTTAACATTGCCTTGTCTCTAGTCCTGCTCAATATATGTACATAATATGAAACCACTGATCTTTTTCACATTTACTACTTTTTGAGCTATCATAATTCTGTTTCGCCTCTTGTTAATGTAAGTATTTTTCTTGTTCTTTATGTTTACGTATGTGTACACTGTGTTATACTTGGTTAAATGTAAGAGAAGGCATTTAAGCCTTAACTTCGCCAGTATAAATAAAGTCGAAATAAATAAAATTAATTAATTAAAGTTGGAAACTACAGGCTTGTGGAATTTCGACGTTATTTTGTTTGCCACACTATCAATAAATAACTTACTCCCAAGCATTTTTCACGTCTTGTAAATAACTATTCGTATTTCTCATTAATCTTCTCGATATTTCTTCGCTCCCTGCAATTAACATTCCGTTTCAAATAACCGATCGCCCTTTTTTTTTTTATAGCAATTTTAATACAACATACGAACTTTTATTTTAAAATGACTTCTTGTAGATCCCCGATTCTCCATTTTTCAGGTGCATGTTTTGTGCAGCGTTTCAAGAACAATAAATACCGACGTTTCTGCCACAACGCGGGAAATCTATTCTCGTCTCATTGGCTCTACGCACCTCCACCTTCTACACGAGTTCTTGACCGCTGTCCTTGGAGAATGTCTCTTTCGATGCACATTAGGCTATGTGGTTGCTGCAGGATGGGGCACCGTCAAATTTTACCATTGCGGTAGTCAAGTTGGCAAAGGCGTCGGCAAATCTAGCGACCTAAGGGTTCGTGGTTCGAAACCATCCAAAAGCGAAATTTTTCTATATGTACTAACACATTACATATATGATGGAGAGAATTGTCTTCCAGCCGATCTCAGGGTTCATAGTAACATTTAATAGTATTACCAAGATTGGGTCTTGGAGCCCGCTCTCTGGTATGCATTGTGAGAACTTGTGCGCTACCTACAGGCCGATGACGGCATAAAGAGACATCAGCGCTTCTGGTGGTCAGCTCTTCAACTAATATGGCGGTCTGTGGCTGTAGTAGGGGTGTGGGGGTTCCATTTCACCTTGGTCACCGGGAGGCGTAGTGCCATAAGATTAACCTGGGAAGGGTCTCAAACAGGAGGATACCAAACTGCTGCTGCTGCTGCCTTAGGATGTGGAGCAGATTGTGTGAAGCAGATTGCGGGTGCTAATCCTGTGTTGTGATTGATCGTTGGTTGTGGCAGACCATCAATTATGATTTTAAGCCCTTTTGTATACATAGTCATAATTTCCGAACCAGTGATGCTATGCTTATCAAATTCATAACGTAGACACCGAACCAGTGGATTAGCAGAGATGAGAGTAGTCGCCATGCCGATCATCTGATCGCATGAGTTTGCGACACATGTTGACCCACTTCGGAGCTGAATATTCGGACATGGCTCGAAATCGACAACAAAAATGCTACACTGTTAAAAAAGAAAAATCCCTTCATTTTACGGAAAAGTGCTGATAAAAAGTTATCCAGAAGTGTCCGCAAACTCTCCGTAAAATTACGGACACATTGATTTTCAGAAACTGACTTTCCGTAAATTTCACGGAACTTCTCCGTTAATTTCCAAGTAAGTTTTCTGTACTTTCCATTTAAAATAAAAAGACATAATGAAAATGTCTTTCATTTTCGTTATGTGGGTGTTCTACCGTGTATGAAAATTATATTTAAAAAGTTGAAATACTTTGCACTTAAGCGAGGTTTGATCCCGAGTCAAAATAATACCAGTTCACGACTCTAACTATTCACCTACAACTCTCAATTGAAAGTTATGGTATAACTTTTATATTTCTATTCAAAAGAAAAAAGCAAAAAAAATTCAGATTCTATTAAATTTAGTTTATTTTTAGTGTTGCCAAATGTTACAGACGTCTGATGCTATTTTTTTATGTTTGGTAGAATAGGTTATAGCCGTGTCGATAACCTTAACTGCCGCAGAAACGATAATTTTATTGTTACAGTTGCGAAGAATGCTTCGTGTAGAATAGGCACTGTTCGTCCCCGTAACTCGAAGCCAAATGGAATACAGAGACTTTCCGTATTTTGTATTTACGGACCTAACTCCTTTTTTCGTCATTACGGATTGCCTTTCCATATATACATAGTAAATTTCTGTAAAACATTCCGTAAATATACGACAATTTTTAATAGTGCCAGGGTACAATGTTCTACATATAAGCTTCGGTGGAAGCATATACGAGACCTGCAATATGAGCCTGTATGCAAGCAAGTATTAAGATTTCAATCTATCACATGATACCAGCTGCCATGGGGAAAAAAATGCGCGCGCAGATGTTTTTACAAGCTGTCATTTAACTTAATTTGTTTGTATGTACGGCAGGTGTCTGTGAGGTGTCCGTCCGGCGCTCACCGAATCACTAGCAATCACGATGTATTTGGAGGACACGTTGTCGATTACTTAAGGCGTGTAGAGTTTCAGTGCCGGGAGAGTCCTTATTTACGCATAGCTACATGGATAAAAGACCATCCAAATTTTGAGACACATGAAGGAATTCAAATGATCGACCGAGTGCGTGTAAGATTCCGTTCAATGTATGTTCTTCACAAATACTTAGAGTCAAAGGTTACACACACTGTGACAACCCGAGACACGAACCGACTAAGCAGGTTCCGCAAAACACACACACACACACACACACACACACACACACACACACACACACACATATATATATATATAATGTCAACTATATATATATATATATATATATATATATATACTCTGCTCTTAGGCGATGCAGTGCGGAGGTTTTGCCTTAACGAGTGTAACTGTTTCAGAAGATTTGAAGGGCTCGAGCACATATCATCATCGTGAACTCACTGGAAGCAATGACTGCCCTACCTTTCTGTACACACAATACATTACCGATTACATGTTCGCTAGCAGACAATCGTTCGTCGGAGGGAAGCAAGGACCAACTGCCTAAATGTTATGTTGTAGGCGAAGTGTGTAACTTGTATGAACACGGCAGGAAGTGTTCGAATGAAGACTAAGTTGTTTGTGTATGAGTGTAAAGAGGCCAACCTCACAGCCAGCAGTCGAGACATCGCAAACAAGCAATGTTTGTAATTATAGTCATTCACTGGCTCTGACCTACATTCATGTACTGAGCCTTTAAAATCTCAGACAGTCACGACCCTACCAACACAATTGTACCGAACGAGCCTTTTAAATTACAAACAGCTAAACTCTGTTGAACCTGCCTATGCCTGAACCTTCGATGCAAGTAAAAAACCTTTCCAAGTAAAAGCAGTCATACTCTGTCGACCCTTCCTGCTCTCGGACTTCCAATGAGCGTATATACAGGCATTTTCCTTCTAGCAGCCCAACAGTTCCACTGTGATACCTGCTATGCTGTTTGTTTTGGCCGTAGTAATAAGCTGTGGCAAGTCGCGAACTCAGGTCCCTACAGACAGCTGCTTGCACACTCACTCTCCAGTCTCCACTTCCATGTTGGTGTGTTACCCATGTTACTTAAGGATATCCTGTGTGCATAAAACGAGGGTATATACGCAGTCACATGATCTCTCTGGATCATTCAGAGTTCAAGCTTGGACAGACCTGAGAGTGTATCATTTCAGGTCAGCAGTTTGTACCATAACTACACTAAAAAACTTGTCATCGAACACAGTGAAAATGTTGGCATGCTGTTCTAGTGGTCCGAACATTTTATAGGCTATTGTGGCATATGGAAAGTATAACTCACTTGCAGCACTCGACAAAGAAACTGAACTTGCATACTTGCCTAAAGAAGTCCTTCCGACATATGCACGTCATGAAATATGCTATGTCTACAAATATCTACCCACATTTCTACAGCAGGACGAAGACATACGCGACTGTCTCTCATGTTCAGAGTGTTTGCAAGTATGTACTACTGTTATGGACACACCACATTCTAGGGGTTGGTGTAATGCTCGTCGGAAGAGTGTTGAAGGAGCATCCAATACTGATTCCTTCCCTTAGGAACTCATGAATTACAGAGAGAAAGATGTACCTGGAGTAGCTGACTAGGCCATCGTTCCGACGCAGGTTCGAAGAGTAAACTGTGGCTGTGGATACCGTTCTCTTATTCATCAATGGAACAGGACAGTTATTTGTGTCGCTACTGTAAAATGGCATTTTCTAACAAAAAATTCTACAGACAAAATTAAGGTGCTTAATATCAGACTGTAGGTCATATTATGTTCGCATGTAAGAAGTGTAAAACTCAATTTGGTCGTCATAGGAGCTTGAAAAGGCACCATGCAACATGAAAGGCTCACGCTGCACCACCTGTGAAGCAGTTTCTGAAGATATTACCAGTCCAAGGTAAGAGTTCATGGGAGAGCAGTTCTTTGGTACTGCCACTACATGCCTGCTAATATTGTAACAAGAAATTTACATATGCATATGATGCAAAGAGACATGCACAAAGTTCATGTAAGAAGAGTATCATTCGTATGTAAAATCAATGTGATAAGTGTCGAAGAATGTATGTCTGTGTTGACATTTTGAAAAGACATTTGAAACTGTGTAAGTCACAACCATCAATTTAAATAGACATTCAAAACTTTGTAACAGAAAGAATATGGGGACTGCAGATGACGGCGAACAACTTCAAAATTGTATTCAACTCTCAAGCTGATACTAATAGTACCCTCGTCAGATAACAGTGTGGTATAAAACAGGCCGGAATAGGCCAGTCAGCACAGTCGCTGTTCAGACCTTGAAGAGAGAATATCCGCTACGGGTAACTTGTTCGTTTTCGATCATGGAACAGGAAAATTATTTGTGCTGCTACTTTAAGAAGACCTTTTCTACAACAACCAGCTGCAGACAACATGAAACCATTTGTTATCAGAATTCAGACCGCTCTATGTTCACATGTTAACAGTGCAAATCACAGTTTGTCAGATATGGCAACTTGACATGACATCTTGCTACTTGTGACATAGGATGTATGGTCTTGTCTAGTCATTGTTTGTGTAATATGCACATGTGGTTGGTAGGTATTTTTTTCATTTCATGCACCCTAGCGGACAACAAGAGAAGCACACAGAGTAATGCATATGAGTTTTCTAATTGTGTGTGTGTGTGTGTGTGTCATGGTCTTCAGATGTGAGTCAGGTCGGGGACTGACTGTCTGCAATTACTAACACTGTTGTAGACAAAATGACAGCTTTCATGTCGACTTGTATTGTTATTATTTTCACTCTCTACAAGAATTGAAACTGTGGTACTTCAATGTTGGGGTCAGATTACATGCATTGTTTCCTATCAATACTGGTAAGCACGTTGCCAAGGGGGGAAGTAGTGGTGGTGGGAATATATTACTTGTTACGGTATCTACCATGCACGGAAATGTGGGACCTATTTTCGCTCTCTAGGAGAATAGAACATGTGATACCTCGAGGTTGGGTTCAGATTACATGAATTGTTTCCTTTCAATACTGGTCAGCACATTGCCAAAGGGGGGGGGGGTGGTGGTGGCGGGGATGCTGTACTTGGTTAGTATCTACTGTACGTGGAAAGGTGGGAACGGTTATTGTGGTCTCCTCTGCCAGATTGGTTGCGTCATCAACAGCGAGATGTGTGTCGCGGCCTACAGGAATTCACTGCTATGCAAGTTAAGGTAGGGGATAATTAATTTAATAAGAAGAAGCTTATCATTCTAAGAAGGAGGAGGGTCAGTGGTAGCAGGGGGTTCATCGTGGTCGGACACCGAGGACATTAGTGAGTGGGAGCCCTTTTGGTGGTCAGTCACAACATGACCACCAGCGACATGTGTGTGTGAGTAACATTATAGTTGGTTCTGGTCCACCTGAGGTCATGCTCGGGACATAGGGACACAGAAATGTAAATCAAAGTCTCACCACAAAGAATTCCGATTATTTTTTTACTCGTGGAAATTTACAGTACTCTTGGGATGGGGTCACCCCTTCCACACGGAATGTGTGAGAGGGACATGCACACTTTTGGTAGGACAGAAGGATATGTTGTAACAGGGCCTACTTGACCATGCGACCCTTCTCCTAGTCGAGGTGGATGCTTACGTCATGAATTTGACAACTATAACTCAAATGGTTCGGAAATTACAGCCATATATGTGTATAAGTTGACATAGGGCATACTTGGCCTGCGACTATTCTTGTAGGGTTGGATGCCTATGTTATGAATTGGCAACTATAATTCAAATGGATTGGAAATGATGGCCAACTATGCTTATAAGTTGACATATGGCATATTTTACACTGTGACCCATCTCCTAGTCGGGGTGGATGCCTATGTTATGAATTTGACAACTATAGCTAAAACAATTCGTAAATTAGAGCCAACTATGCTTATAAGTTGAAATATGGCATACTTTTCCCCGCGACCATTCTTCTAGTCGTGGTTGGTGTCTATGGTATGAATTTGGCAACTATAATATGAATGGTTCGGAAATAACAACCACTTATGCTTACAACTGTTATGAACACACACAGACTTCAGGAGCAGGCAGTGTTACACGAGATGCGAAAACGATCATTCGAAACGACTTGATGCCCTGCCATCGCTGCCCCTGGCCGCCAAAATGGTCGACATCCTCAGCTGTTTACCAGTTGTCATGAGTAAACATTGGTCATCGATACCAAGATAACCCCACTGGGAATGATTTCTCAATTTGGCAGGAATTTATCAATTTCCGACCGATTCAGCCGCATTATGCGAACCTCAGCCACAATTACGAAACTACTGCCGGATTGGGCAAAAGGCAGTTTCTTGCATTGGCTGCCAAGATAGCCGCCGTCGGTGGGAAGGAAGTTCTGTGGGGAAAACGGCAAAAAAAAAACAACTACTTTTTTGTACTTAAAATCGGACGTTTTGGACGGGAAAAGGGGGATTCGGCGATAATTACTTCTCCACCTGATGCCTGGTAATATGCTAATTGCTCTCCTCGGGTCCTTTGCCTGATGCCAGGTGCACCAGAACGATCTTTTTTTACACTACTCATATAAGGGCCCGAAAAGCGGCTTTGCCAACTTGATTAGAAAACGTTGACATTTTTCTACTATCCGTACATTAAATATGAATGTGTTATGTAGTTAAACCTTCCTCAAGAAATTCTCTAAATGATGGTGAAAACCGCATCAATATCCATCAAGCAGGTTAGAAGCCTTAGCCGAACACACAGACAAAAAAAAAAAAAAAAAAAACCGTGCAGTTGTTTGAAACGTAAAAGTACTACTAATATACAAACTCATAAACGCTGTTCACGATAAAGAGAGCACTTTTGAAATCAACCTTTGAAAAAATGCACTGCTCCTACCTGCAAATATTTTAACGGGTGCACACAGTGACACGCGCCCAGTAAAGTTGGTAACGATGGAGGGAAAGTAGTTCCGTATCCTAACGTTGAATAAAAAGTGGTAGGTGAAACCATTTGTAACAACTTAAATCATTTAATTCACTTTTTGGGTTTTTTTAATGCATCGAAATGAAAAATGAGCAG
Organism: Dryococelus australis; assembly: GCA_029891345.1. NCBI lineage: Eukaryota > Metazoa > Arthropoda > Insecta > Phasmatodea > Phasmatidae > Dryococelus > Dryococelus australis. The sequence goes on from CM056994.1 coordinate 292,812,877, forward strand.
ATTCGTAAAATATTTCCTTTTCTAAAAATTTCACAGTTTCACTTGACTGACGCTCGAATAAAGTGATGAGGCCCATGACAAAGTAAATTTTATATAAGGCGGAAGACTATACAACGTGCATTACAAGTAGGTCATAAGTAGGGCTTTCTAAAGTGCTAATTTTATCGTGTACATCCTATACTGCAATGTGTAAAAAGCAAGAAATACTAATACATTTTAGCATTTAACTCGCAGTAGAACATCAAGTGTTAAGAATTATTTTTATTCGCTGTGAACATAGCTAGGAGCCTACTAGTGTGCAATGTAGCATATATAAAGTTATGAGCAATGATTTTTTAGAATGATTATTTCAAAAGTTCTTCCTTTACAGCAAACAACCCTGCGTAAAAAAAAATAGAAGTAAAGGTCGATTCCGATCAAATTCGTATACGTAAGAGACAGCTGCGTAAAATGTTATCAAAAATGTTTAAGTCATAGTGAATGTACTCGTTTTATATTCAACCAGTCACATAACGACTAGAAATTAACTTGATTTTAGTAAAATTGTGGTTTATTAGTAAATAACTTTTAATTCCTATCATTATTTGGCAGTTCTTATTGCCCAGGATAATGGAATATAAAATTGGAATATTACTTAATACATACAATTTAGGGTTGTTTTTTAAAATAATTAAATGGAACAAAGAATGTAATATTTATTTTAGAAATATGATATTCTATTAAATGCAAAAAAATTAATTTTTATTATTATTTTCTCCCTCAATGCTATTGGCAGAAAGCCTTACGTACACGACAAGAAATAAAATATCGCCATTTCCTCCCTGTCTTCACGACGGGTATGTTCTTACACGACTCGTACACGATGATCATGAAATGGCTTCCTAAAAATAACTTATTTCATTCCGATACATAGATACAAGTTCATTACGTATAGGCTATTCACGGTAAAGTGAGCTCTTTGGATAGTGCTCTCATTTGGAATAATAGCCAATAAATATTTTTATTTTAGCCTTAGGCGTCAACTTTCGAGAGTGGTGTAATATAGGCCTACCTACACGCTGTGTTTATTTCTTACATGGCAATATTAATTTAAATAAGGTGCTTAAAGGATAAAAAATTGCTTAAAGGAAAAATTAACTAGAGCCTCAAAATAACTCACTTTACAGGGAATAGCCTAAACACGGGTTTTATCATCGTAAACCTACATTAACTCTCAGTGTTGTATGACACGAAACAGAAAAATTCCATAGTTGAGGCAGCTCGACCTTAGACAGGAAGGAGAATGGTGATGAAAATAAAAGAAGGGGATAGAGGGTTCCCCGTGTTTATGTGAGCTCGCCGCTAGCACGCCGGCGTCCCGGGGGTGCTCTGGGATTCAGAACAAAAAAGTCTCCGGGGAGTTTCGGAAATGTTGGAAGAATTGCCTGCTGGATAGGGGAGGACCTGTTGATCCTCTGGCTACTGTACCCTTGTCACTATATGTAGCCCCGGGTACCTGCGAGGCGTAGCTAGACTGGCGCGAATCGAACACGTTCTCCCCATCTCATATATATATATATATATATATATATATATATATATATATAATATATATATATATATATATATATATAAACCCATTCCCAAATGGAAGCTACTTTCTCGGAGCCCTGCTAAATATCTACTGGCAAGCCCGTTTCGAATCCTTCCGCCAAATGTCAACAAACATTGCCATGTGACTGCCATTTAGCATCTGTCAAAATCAATATTTACATGCCACTGTGTGTGTGTATATGTGTTCGTATTCTTTCGCTACACCTAAACATAAACATTGAAACGTGACTTCTACTTTATACCTGTCAAATGTGTTGTTTACTGTTTACAGCTCTTTTAAAGAATTCTGTCATATTCCAAAAACCATTCCGTACAAATATTCTCAGTGAAGGCCTCTAACATTATTTAGGTCAGCTATATGACGTTTTAAAAATGCCTGAATTGACGACAGTTCTTACGGTTATTTTACATCAGCATATTTGTTTTCCACGGCCTAGCACAATACATGTAATACACGTTAATATTTTGCCGCGACTGTATTTAACACTGTTACAACTGCGAGGTAAATAACTGTAGTATAGGCTGTTCACGGTAAAGTGAGCACTTTCTAAGGCCCTCTCAACAAACGTAAACCACTATAAATATATCTTATTGCATACCCAGATCTTAAATTTTGAGGGTGGTGAAATGTATGCACTGTTTTATTGGTCACATTGCAGTGTTCATATTAAAAAGCATTAGGAAGATGAAAAACGTATGAAAGGAAAAATTGAGAGGGGCCTTAAAAAGTGCTCACTTTACCGTGAACAGCCTATATTTATCATTTCGTTATTGATATATTTTCAGTTATTTCTTTAAAAGGACGGCCTGTTGGAATCAATATTAAAACGAAGGAACGACCAGTCAAACTAAACAGGCACATTAAATTCAACCACGCAACTAGTGTTGCTTTTTTTGACATGCAAACTTAAAAGATAGCGGTGTACATGAACACAAATAAGCCTACGGTATCTTTTATTCCGCTCATATTTCTATGTATTGTTACTTACTGTTTATTAGGTTTATTGAAATTTATCAGACTGGGCTTTGTATTTTTCTGAGATTGTGGCAAATTACGTCACACGACTGTGTTTCAAACCCCTTAGGGTAAAAGTACAACGTTGTAATAAACAGACGTGGATGTAAATAATTAACTTCGTCATAAAAACAGTTCACAGTTAAAACGTATAAATAGCGCTAATCAAATATTTGAAATCACGCACACACAGGGCCAGCATATCGACCACGATGCACAAAGGCACGCCATTTCACACACGCAATGATTAACGAAACACACGTCACGGTATATTTATTACTGCTGTGGAAACACAGATTTATCACAACATCGTAACATGCCCTAGGTAGGTTTAAACAACACAACACCTACAAACGTAATGTGGTAATTTGAGTTTTTTTTTTTTCGGAGTAACTATAATTTACGCTTCGTTTGGTAAAAAGCAACACGCCATGTCATGACTCGCCACGTCTGCCAACTTCACTTTGTTTCTGCCCCGCCATCACATCTAAATATATTAAAATAAGTATTCAAACATTAAAATATCTTTTCAGTTGTAAATTACAAATTCAAAAATCCTTATTTTTCTCTAATAAGTATGAAATATGCTACAATCCAAAACATTTACAAATGTTCAGCTTACTAGCGAAATGAAACTTCCCAAGTGTGAAAGAGACAAAAGAGAGAGAGAAGAGAGAGAGAGAGAGCGACAAGCCTCTCCCAGCAGACAGATGCATTCAGATGCTTACTCGCTCGATAAAACAACACCGAACCATTACGGCCTAATCACGATATTTTCCGCTGTTATTTTAAACTATAAAAATGAGATACGTTGACATCGGGGCTACCTAAATATTTAAATATTTCAATAGGAACCGTTTAATTTACAAATAGTATACTAAAAAAACTAGGTCAAAATAATATTTTAACTATGAACTATTTCTTACCGGCCGTTGCCAACACATCGCTGCTCACTCTGCTGTTAATTCATATTTAATAATAAATTAATATTGCAAGTTATAGAAGATATTTAGGAAACGTTTCATTTATTCAATAATACAGAACTCTAAAGCTAACCACATTGTTATATATTTGTGAAATACAGGTTATTGAAAAAACAGGTTGACATGTTTTGCCTAGAGTGTTTTTTCAAGGGTTGATTTTCATAAGTCGCTTCCAGTCGGGGATGGACTATATATATATAAATATAATACACATATATGTATATACTGTTCACGGTTAATTGAACACTTCTGATATCAACCTTTGAAAAAAGGCACTACCTCTATTCTATCTGCGTATACTTTTAACAGACGCACTGAGTGATACGTACCACGTAAGGTTGGTAACGATACGACGGAGAGAAAGTAGTTACATGTATATAAATGTTGAATTATAAATTCCAGGTAAATATTCGTTGAATACTGAAGTGATTTCTTTGTTTTATTTTTTTATCGGGTGTAAGTGTACTTAATAATAAGGAAATTTGTAAAATAGTTACCATTTTAATAGTTTCCCAGCTTCACTTGAACGACGCATAAATAAATTGATTAGACTCGTGGCAATGTTATATTTTACATACACATATATGTAGGCCTATAATGGAAGATTACACATACGCATATATATATATATAATGCACATAAGTAGATCTTAAGCAGGGCTTTCAAAAATGATCAGTTCACCACGAAATGCCTATAATGTATTTCACATGGGCTAAAATCATGACAGTATTTGGCAGCAGGGAATGCTGTGTCTTTTCTGAGCGAGGTCAAACTTCAAGTAAGTGTACTGTAGTATTCCTTTACGACTGAACCACAGTTATGTTGACACGTCCTGGGCGACACTTCAGCCAGTAACATGGGCGTACAGATCGGGGTTTGGTGGTTCGAAAGCCCATCGAGGCCATAACAGCCAGGTGCCCCCTCAAATCTGCAGCCTGTGCGAAAAAAAAAAAAGAAAGAATATAATTAACAGGCGATGTTAAACAGTCCGGAACATAAAAGTTAAGAGCCATGGGATAATACAGATTCACATAAGGAACGAAAAGTGACGGGTAAGCAAAATTTTAAATTCCAACTTAATATATTTTTCACACAAGTCCTAAAAAAAATTTAATGTCAAATATTAAATTTAAAATTCGAAAATTTAACATTTTCCGGGTATATTCCATACTCTGAGAGCTCCAAGCACACACCTCCCTTCACATCCAAGCCTTCCCAGCAAAAATAACTCAAGTCTGGTTTTATCACTGTTTCCAACAGAGGCCCTTCCTCGCCCATCCAGTTCGCTCTTGGTCAGTAAAATAGTCCATTCGCTATTACTTCCAAGTTTTCTGAAGTCTTGTTAAAGTTCTACTTCCACAATATTCCTCCGCCTTGTGCATACTAAGGTTAATTCCACTCAGGTTTGGAACAAAACGACTTTCCTTATGGGAGAGTTTGGTATAGGGAAATTGTCCGCCGCTAGGTAAGCGGTAGTGTACCAAAGAGGTTACTATTAATTACAATTTTAAGCTATGTGATTAATAAAGGAGAAAGATTTCACTTAATTAAGTAGTTATTTTATATTTAATTTATGATTATTACAATGATTTTGTTTTTAAAAGTAGAAAATAGAAAAAAAATCCGCTACACAATGCGGCCATAGCGCTTACCTAGTGGCGAAAAATTTTACTTGCAAAACTAAAAGCATTGAGCTGTCCAAACTGAGTGGAATAAACCTAAGTGCAATCTAAGCTTAACTATGTCTTGAAAATTACACCAAAGGACAATGCACCGAATTCGTGCGAACTCAGTTGTAATAATATCTTGCATGAGAACTATTTCTTACTACGCGCTAGCAAAACACTTGTTTTCTTACCGTTTTATTTGTATTTATTACAGGTGAATAATATAATGTATAAATAAAATATAGGCGAAACTCCAGTTTATCAAAAAATAAGATACTTTTTTTTTCTTTTTTTTTTACCGAGGTATAAAAAGGTTGTGATACAGGGTGTATTTAGGAAATAATTTAAGCTTCATACATGGGGTGATATTTCAAAGGTTTGATTAAAAAGTGTGAAGAAACCACGAATAGAGTATAGCAGCATTTTATCAAGTAGAACGTGCAGCACTAACTGGCAACGCTGCAGCATCGCTTTGCCTGTTGAACGCGCCCATGGTAAGGTTTATTCTTCTCAGGTTGGGAAACTCAATGCTTTTAGTTTGGCAACTAGTATTTTTCGCCACTAGGTAAACGCTAGTGAACAATATTTTTTCTATTTTCTACGTTAAAAGAACAAAATAATTGCAAATAAACTTAATTCAAATATAAAATAACAACGTAATCAAGTAAATTCAGTCTCTTGTATTATTCACGCAGGTTAAAATTTTAATTATCAGCGAACTCTTTGAAACACTGCGCACCTAGCGTTGGAAATTTCCCCTATGCGAAACTCTCCCATAAGGAAACTCGTTTTGTTCCTAACCTGAGTAGAATCAACCTCATGGTGCGTCCACAATCAACTTGCTTAATAGCATTACTTGCAAAGCACAACATGTGAAACCGTCTGTCTACAATCGGTGTTAACCGGAAAGAATAAAACCCTTTTCTAACCAATCAGAAAGAGCAAACGAGTAGAAAATAATTTTTCCATCGCAAGAATTTTTTAATGTGTAAGTTGGTACAGCAGTTTTTTTTATGACGTTTAACATTCTCATTGGCTGGCGTTAAAAACTTGGCATAAGATACTCGGAGATGACCATCTTAACGCCAAGTCACGCAAGTAACGCTAAGTATGTCACGCCAAATACTAGTTGACGTCGCAATCTCAAAAACCGGGTCTTTTAAGCTTTCCACGGTAAAACGATCGCTTTTGAAAGCCCTGTTGAAGATCTACTTGTCTGCGTGTTGTGTATTCTTCCGCCTTATGTACAATTAACATTGCCATGGGCCTAATCACTTTATTTATGCGTCGTCAGTCAAACAAAACTGAGGAATTATTAGAAAAGGAATTATTATAGAAAACTGGTCATTTTTACACTTCCGTGCATTAAAAAAACAGAAAGCGAAAGAAATTATTTTAAGCTATCATAAATTATTGCCTAACACTTTTTAATCAACTTTAATACGTGGAACTACTTTCAATCCATCACCTGTGCGCATGTCACTCGGTGCTTCCTGTTTAAATATATGCAGACAGAATGCAGTGATTTTTTCCTAAGGTTGATTTCAATAGTGCTGAGTTTATCGTGAACAGCCTTTACTTCTTTATGCTATGCATGTTATGTGCGCCATGTCGATTGTAGACGGGGCCCTACCCGTGGTGTATGGGTGCTCCCGTGGGTCGCCGATCTCCCGACAGGACGAACGGTGATGGTTAGACGACGGGGAAGGGGTGGAGGTTAGGGTAACAGCTGCCCTTGCTGGGAGCGTGTCGCTGCTAATTGGGTTCCCGTGTCGCGCGCCAAACACAGCGAGAGTGTGGGTCGGCCGCCGAGGACTGCATCAACACACCAGACGCGCTATCTGACGGCCCAGTGTTGATCTCTCCCCCCTTACAACCCCTCCCGCATCACTTAATGTTTCCCGTGACCCCATCGGCAAACCACTTGCACGTCACTTCCTCTGCCGCAGAGATTTTGCAGCTGGTGTGTGCGCGCCTAGCAGAAGCGGCAGTTCCTGCAATGAAGGACCGGGAAGCCCGGCTTAAGAGGCTGGATCACCCTTTATATAGGAATTGTTTGGTTTAGTGCCATAACACAAGAGTCAGGGTCATTACTGAAAATGTTTCATTATAGAAGCATTACATTTCATGGTCCTGTGTAAATTTTTCTACCTGATGTTTAATACGTGTTCCCTAGTTGTGATTAAAAAGTGAGAACGAATGAATATATACAATTTTGTATTAAGTTAACAGTTGTATAAATATGTATTATTAGTTAATGCATTACGTCTGTAATAATGGATGAGGTAATTAGCTAAGCTTCTATTGTCACATTTTCCAGTAAATCATCCTAAATTTGAATCAGGAAGAAATACACAAATAAAACATCCGATATGGAGGGTGATGTGGGCTCTTAACGATACACGCTACATCGTTATGCGCGTCGGATACTAAAAAAATGGAGGGTTTCTGTGTTGGGGACGCGGCCTTTTGTTTTGCGTGAATCCGTGTACGTTGACGCGCTCGTACGCCTTGATGTTTATTTTACGTCCCCAGCACTGCTTCACTCGATCATATGGGGTTTTATGGGAATCACTGGATTGCTTTTGAAATGTTCTTTCCAACTGTATACGATTTATATAATTCGAATTGGCTTTTTGACGAGTGTAGGCTGAAATTGTGTTAAGTTTTCTTAATTGTTTTACACTAACTGCATACAATTTCACCATATCCATGCCACATGTTTTTACACACATAATCGATTGATCTTGACGAGAGCTATCGATTGAAACCTAAACGAGCGTCGTAACTTCTCCTAGTCAAAAGTTATATTACGCGGAAGTTATGAGACGCGGCGAAACGAACTCAAAATTGCAATGTGTGCCCCCCCCCAACCCCCCCCCCCCCACCCGTCCACATTCGTATCTTCGCATTCCTCACTCAACGTAATATATTCTTTGGTCCTTTGACAATAGAGCGGTGTAATTGAATTTTTAATGTAGACGATAGATTCAGAGCTGCAATGCTAAACTGTATCCCCCGATTATGTTATCATCGGATTTTCTGGATTGCCTGCCACTACGGTTGCATATTTAAAGACGTATTCACGTCAAAAGTTAATTTATATATGTACCAAACATTGTTAAACTTATAGGCGTGGTATACGATGCCATTTTCCTCGAATACAAAAATTCGACACTTTATATTTTTCCAATAATTTGATGACGAGTACAATCTTTCTCTGTTTTGCTGCAACAGTAACAACAAATACTAACTAATTTGTACAGATGAAAAGAGTTAACAAAGTAAACTAATGCTATGGGTTACCACGTGACACATACGTAATTGCCAGAGCCTCAAGTAATAGCGAGCACGCGCAATATTGTTGCGTAACGAAACTCGTCTGAACGCAGGTGTGCTTCGCAGGCTTTTTTTTTTCCCCCACTCAGCGTCTTCCAACTGGAGGTCTGTTTTGCGTGGATGTATTCTGACATTGAAAGAGCAACAGGTTAATAAAACATATCTCTGCTACAATGAAAACTTTGAAGAGAATCTAGTCCAATCAAACCGGTATTTTTGAAACAATCCTAAACTACCTCGAGAAGGGTGTTGGGTAAAAAAAAATAATTAATTCATGCACCAAACATTGTTTAACATATTGTATATTATGACATTTTCCTCGAATAAAAATATGTTTAACTTTATATTTTTTAAACGATTTGTGTGAAATACAAATTTTTCTTTTTGCTGGAGCCATATACTAAACTGCTCATAATAAATAAACATAAACCAATGCCGTGGAATACTGATTGACGTACATGTAATCATCAAATAACAGTTCATACATTTAAAAAAATGTTTAAAACACGCTAATATTTCTATATATTTAATCATTTATAATGTCACATTTTCGATCATGCATAAATAGCAAACTATTTGGAAAAACGATATAAGATACAATTATAAAGAGTTCCGTGAGCTGCCTCGATATATCCATAATAGTTCACACGCAGTGAATGTGGTCCAATATTTTTATTTAATGTTGGATGTGATAATATTTTTCTCGTAGTTTATTTGTGGATTCCTCTAAATTTTCCTATCCCCAATTTTACTAATTCCCCCCCCCCCCCCCATATTTTGTAAACAGAATTAAATTTTATTTGGGGGTTTCAAACATTAGGGAATTAAAATTTCTTAATTGTAACAATTAAATATCCTCTTGCAGAATATTCATAAACTAATATGGCCATGCCGTAAAAACATCCGTTTAACTTATTTGTACCCTCGAAAAATGCATTAGGGAAACTGACACGTTTTTTTAGAGCTATTCGTAAGTAGATAACACTTAAAAATATGGTATAGTTATGAATCACAGTTTCCTGCTCCGGAGAAATAGAGTGCGTTTGTGTGTTCGAAAACCAAATCTGAGTAAGTAGTCAAATGTTCATGAAGTTGTTACCATATTATTAGCTATGTTATTTTAAAAAAAATTAGAACACTGTCACTAGGCTTTTATCGGGTACCATTCACACTTTTTAAGGTGGTAAAACAAAGATAACAAATACCGATCTACGTAAGCGAGGTCGCTTAGACGTATTCGTAAAACTAGGTTTCGGGTTAATGATGACACGTGAACCGTTCCCCTGACTACCTCTTCGGCGCTGCACCTGCGACCAGCTTGTCTTAGCCACGAGCTGAGGGAATGTAGCCTGCGACTCTCAAGAAGGCAGGCCAGGTTTTCAATAATAATAAGTCGTCTTTATTTGGGGCATATCTGCCTTCTCTTACACTGAACCATTTTTTTTAAATTTACACTTGCTTATTACTTTTTTAGAAAAAAATAATAGTGCTTACACATTAACAAACACTTCAGAAAATTAATAGTCTTTATAAGACGTTGATGGAACAGGTAACTAATAATAAATAGTGACATGCATATTTAAGCACTGAAAAATGTTTAAATTTAAGTGGTGATTATTAAGTTTAAACAAGTCCATAAAGCACTGACGAACTCTCAGGTATAAGGCCAAAATTTTCACCATATATACGCAAAAATATACAGTACATTTACAAAAACTCTAAGTGCATAACAGACCCACATACATACATACATACATACATACATACATACATACATACATACATACATACATACTGTTACAATTTCTCTCTCTAGAAATTAAGTGGGCTATACCAAGTTCGTTAGGGGATGGAGGTCTTAATCAAATCTGAGAATTAATTATAATTTTCTTATTTTATTTACAATACTACAGCAAAATTCTCTGAACTCAAAATCTTCCATTCAGTCCCACCTCAGTTCAGTCCATGTCCCGCCAGTCGCAATGTTCTAGAGTCCTCCAAGAGCCCTCACGCACAGTAGGCTTCACTCGTCGGTTTCACACCCTCTCGTCCATTCACGCCTCGAACACCTCGCTTGCCTTCATCCCGCAATCTCCTGTCGTCGTCCACAATTCACTGCGCTCGCCCACACTCGGCTAGGTAGCGTCCGTCAAAGACTGCTGGCCGCTGGGTTGTGGCAGTATATGTAGAGTCTTAGGCCGCCATCTAGAATCTTCCCCAACTCGCGTGATGCGTCGCGGGAGGCTGAGGCGCCAGCCAGTCTCACAAGAACATTCTTGCGTCGTCGCTAAACTCGTCGAAACCTCCAGCAGGGGAGAGGGGCCGTGACGCAAGTAAGGCGCCGGGCAGCGCGACAGCCCGACGGGCCGCTGTCCATTATTCCTCGGGTTTCCCAGAAAGGGAAGTCAGGAGGTCGCGAGCGCATCGTTCCAGGAAGAGGAGAGGGCGAGGCGGTTCTCCGACCAGGGCAAGGGGCAACTGAGTCGGCACCAGCTGCAGCACGTAACAATACATTTAGCTTACATTTCTAAGGAATGCATGAAACGTGGCAAGCAACACATCTCTCCCACACTCTAGTTCTACCTCCAGTCCTAAGTCCTACCGACTGCCATGTTGTTGATCGGTGTCGCACGGGAATGTTATCGTGATGTTTCCTTTTTTTTGTTTATCTTACGATAATAGCGATTGTGGCTTCTTCTTACCATAAGTGAGGGATACAAAAACGAAAACAAGTTAGAAAAGAATCAATAAAAGCTATTCGTCGGCAAAAATATATTTTTTTTAAATCTGAGAAAGCTAATGAGCAATCTATTGTTCAATTGGGAGGTGATGCTATCGAAAAAAAAAACATTCTTAAATGGCGTTAAACTTGCAGAACCCTCAGCGAGTGGCGGTAGAGACACAAGGTCGACGTAAGTCTTACTGCAAGAAGACAAAAACGTGAGTGAGACTTTATTTGTAACCAGAGGCGGAACGTGTACCAAACGCCAGGATAATATTCAATTAGATGTCCTCGCCTTTAAAGATCCTGGCACATGGTCTGTCTTTAATAATGGCGCTGTTCGGCAACATACTGTGTCCTATTCACACACGTATGTACAAATAAAGAATTTACGCAACTTAAAAAAAAAAACCGAACGTTTGTTCTCTGGAAACATTTTCTGATTACTTAGCTAAAGTCTACAAACAACAGAAAAAATAATCCCCTGATTGGCTGGTTTGGGTTACTTTTAGAAACACGCTTCACTGTTTTCCATGTATTTTGTTCGAAAGGAACATTTCTGCACCTTCCGTTAATCGCAGTAACTTAACAAAAAGGGAAGGATTTTCTCTAGTGACGTAGTAGAAAAGGTTTGTGAAATCGGTTCCCAGCTCATTGAAGCAGTGCCGAGCACAGACAGTGTTAAGTGGAAATTACGGAAACAAACTTTACTTTGTAGAGATTAAACTCCAAGAATAGACTGCACGTGGAGCTGGTAGATGGAAAGCAATTTTACAAAGGCTACTAGACGTTACATCATTCTTAAGATTCAAGAGGTTAGCCTTTCCAAGGGGATAGTACGGAGCTAATAGATACTTCCAAAACAAACGTTTTTTGAGATTTTTAAAACTGTTGGGAAAACATGATAACAAATTGCGAAGAACCTCGAATTACAAGGAAAAAGCATAATTCACGCACATTATTTATTTTGGTTGAATCGGAATGAATTTACAGTATTTACTTCTTAAACATCTAATTTTTCTTACCAATAACAAATGTTTATATTTTAACGAATGTTCCCAGTAATAAAGAAACTAGGAAATTTAAAATTTGCGAACAATTCGTGGAATTCTTAGACTCGAAGCGAAATTGGAATAGATATTACTACCGAAGTACTTTCAACACTTGAGACAAATCGAATCCCATTTGAAGACTTCGGGCGCAAGGCAACGATAACGGTTCATATGCGGTATACCGCACATGAACACGAAAAACAGCCAAGTACTATTTTTCCCTAGGTGTTGCGCATTCATTTAATCGTGTTGATGTCGATGCCGCTCAAATATGCCCGAAAGTTGAGAAATATTTTTGGTGTTATGGAAAGTTTGTACTTTTTCTCATATAGTCCTGCAAGATGGATCACTTTAAAAGAAAACATGCCGTTTATCTCCATAGCGAAGCACTGCCCAGTAATAATAAAAACACTGAACTGCTTACTGCAAGAAATGTTAAATATCTTACAACTAAAAATATTTAACTTTTTTTAGGAGGGGTTGAAGAAAATTTCTTTTCTTTTGAGGGACTTGTTATGGCAGTTTTTTTTTTTTTTTTGGCTTAAATGTCTTGTGTTGATGAACGAAGTGTTATTAGTCAAGTTCAAGAATGTCTTAATGTTGAAGTCAACCTCACAAAAGACATAAGGAATGAAATGCGAAATTTGAGAGATTCGTGTGGGCAAAGATTCTACAAGTCGCACAAGACTAACGTTTAGTTGCACAATAAATGCAAATGCCACCGATTTTCTCCGAGAAAAGGAGCTGTCAACACAGCAAAGAAATACCAGACGCAAGCGAACAATTGACTGTAGAAGATAAATGTCAAACTTGTGTATTTTGCAGGGTGTTAATATTTCCTTTTACAGGAATTACAATACATATTTAATGTAACAAGTTCTTTCTGTGAATGTTTCAGTCCAGTTATGAAGTATAATTATTTTGATGAAAAATAACAGAAGGAAAATGCTCAATCTCTAGATATTTCTTCTGTCGTATTTTAATTTTAGATCGAAGTTGGCTCTTTAAAATGACTAAATTCAATATTTGAGACACATTTGGAATCAATATTCTTGAATGTTTGCATTCCACTATGTCTTTTTTGTATGCTTCCCCATACTGTTGCATCTGCAGAAAGACTTTTCTGTAAATTTGAAAATAGTTAAGGACCTGGTAAATAGCACCAAAGAGCCAGTAAAACTTGAATTCAGTGTTTTCGCTGGCTACAGAACACTCTGGCAAAAAGCACAGAAGTCATAAAATCATAAACGAATTTGCAAACAGGAAAGTTTTTTTTTTGTCCAACCAAAGTACCGGCAAGCTTAGTAAGGGTATTGGGTAGATGTGACGTATTTATCAAATCTGAGCGAAACGGTGCATGAAGATACCTCGCGACCTCATCAGGGGCCCGTCACCTAACCTGGTAGGCCTACTGGAGCCCAGAGTAGCGGTGGGTCTCAAGTGAGGAGTGTGGATTGGCAAACAGTCAGTTACCCGATAGACTGACGGAACAGCCACAGGTTTGTAGTCCGGCCCTCTAGCTGGTGTGCGTGTAGGTATCTTCAGAAACGTTTAAGTTTTAACTACACATAAGGCGGCATTAGAGTAGAGATGTGAAAAATTGTCTATCGTAAATTCTGTAGATTGGTCCTATGAGTCTATGTTTGAGAATGATTTGATGCAAGATATTACTTTTTTTTTTTTTTTTAAATGGGAGGAAGGAATTGGGGATAAGTGAGTGGTCGTTGTTAGTGTACTGCATGACTTCAAGGGCCGAAGAGAAGCCTTGCTGTTAAGTGTTGGGGGAAGATGAAGCTGCAGTGTTTACAGACTGCGGGATGAGAGGCGGGTAGTGGCGACGTGCTCGCTGCTAATGAAACGCAGTAAGGAGATGGGAAGACGACGGGCTGGGCGGAGTGGTGTGGTGGCTATGGGGGAGGACGACGTGAGACTGAAGACCTGCCAGGCGGGCAGCAGGCGGTCTACGTGGTTGGCGCGAGGGCGACGACGTGTCGACGACCACCTGCAGTAGCGGCTGACACTCCGCAGGCGCCCCATCCCGCCCCACCACGTGGTCGCCGCAGAGAACGCTGAGGTTCTCTCCCCCCCTCCCCCCTCTATCACCATCCCCCTCTCGCAAACAGCTCGCATCGAGATACACACGGCACGTTACTGCCCTTAACATCCCTGACTTCACAAAAAAAATACCGATGAGTGAATGTGTAGTACAGCAGGGATGTTAACCGTCCTTATAGTATATGTACAGCATGTCACAGATGTACACTCGTTATACAGTTTTTTTTTTCACTGATGGCACTTTCTACTTCGACGTAGCCAGTACTCTGTCAAGAAAACACAAATAAGCAGATTTGATAAATAAATTCAAATACGAGTAATGAAAGAAACGCCTAAGATGCGGAGTACAGAGCAAACATTTTATTAACACTTTTAGTTTAGCCTACAAAAGCAAATTTATAATTTCTAGAACATTATCAAAATAGAAAACTAGAAATTTTCATCAGTAAAATATTACACAACTTAGTAAATATAAAACTGCTGCCAAAATAATTTTAGTTAACATGTTACGATTGCGTGTAAAATACTGTAATTTTCACAGACGTGTAGGCCTACTACATTTTTAACACCCGGGGTCCACATCCCTAAACCAGATTGCGCATGACAAGCTGCTGCGTAGTAATCAATCCCCGTGTCCAAACACTGAACTACTTTTCTTCCAGCCGCACTATCAAAATTATGTGGTTTCCACTAAGGTTGACACTATGTTGCAGGGACGTACCCAGTGACGGCCACCTGGTGCACTTGTTACCCCCTCCAATTTTTTACTAGAAACATTTCTTTAGAGTGAGTGAAGAGAATTGAACGGCTCTTAACAGCGAGGTATTGAGAGCCGATGAGGACGATTGAGGTTAGTATCGAGCGGCGATGGAATGAAAGAGATGGGGAAACGGGAGATCCCCGAGAAAACCCGCTGACCAACGGCGTCGTCCAGCATCATTCCCACATAAAATCCGGTGAGCCGACTGGGATTTAAGCCCAGTTCGCCTTGGTTCGAGGCGAGCAGGCTAACCACTCAGCCACCGTGAACCCCATTTCTTTAAAGCTTCATCAAAACAACACTAACAATAATTATTTAAATTTATTATTTTTTAAAAATGATATTTATGTTGCATGGGAAAGCAAAACAAGTATAAACGGAATTGTTTTATTATAACAAGTCTTGAATCAAGTAAGGTTACTCTTAAAATTTCAATTTCTTTGGTATGATACAGCTACTTTATGGCCGTCAATGTCAGTCTTCAATTACACATTAAGCAATGCAATAGTGAGCCAACAGCATCCCATTACGACTTTCAGAAGGTCTGAATAAGAGAAATCCTTTCGCGCATTATTATAAAGTTTATGAAACAGGTTTTCCTGATAACACTAAAGCTACGCCACGAAATCCTGTGTAACACAAAGCACAAGATAGCCAAAAAAAAATTTGCGTCAATACAACAGAACAAAAATTTAATATGGAACAAAAAACTGGGACATAATCATTAATTGAACAACTTACTTTACTAACCATTTGTTCTCTACTGATAGCAAAAACAAATATAAAAAAAAACGGTCACGTCTGTGCCGAAAGTGTTAAAAACACCGTTACTCTTTGGTATCTTGTTGGCCATAAACTAGTAAAGAACCAAACAAACGAACTAAATTGCTGCTTGAAACAATTATAACATGGTCACCCATCCGCCCTGCAATGAACACACGACATCAATGCATATGTTGTCAGTAAGTCACTCATTAGAATTCACCAAGTCTCGACAGTAATCAATATTTTCGTTCTTCAGTCAAAATTGGTCATACGCAGTTAAACACCATTTACATTACCGTTGCCATTGTAAGAGTAGTCCCAAGTGGTACCTTCACAGCGAGCTGTGCAGAAATATTTTCAACATTAAATTAAATGAAACGTTATTTCGTAACACTACGAGGTTGGGGAGAACGAACGGGCTCTAAAGGCAATTTCTTTAAAAATAGTTACCTGTTTCCTTTATTTACATTGTTTGGTAATTTCTTTGTATGTTTGCGATCAAAATGAGTAAAAATGTTACATCAATATTTTTTTATTTCTATGTGCAGTAAATGTGTGCGAAAATAAATTTTCATAATACACCAGTAAGAAATTGCCGTGATTGAATTTGATGTGGTATTTAAATTATTGACTTGGGATGTTGCCACCTAGAGACAGTTCCTAAATATAAATTCTTCTTTAACTATTTTTTTTATTTTTACAATGTAAGTACAATAATTCTCTTTCTCCCTTATAATACTAACAAATGTAAAATGTCACTACAATTATAAGGCTTCTGATGTTTAGAGGACACAGTACATGACATGTATTTATACTCTTATAACATAATTGTAAATAACAGTTTTGTTAATTATTCACTTATTTATAGAGTAGCATTTTTGTGCACCTACTCCCCCCCCCCCCCTTTTTCCAAGGGCCCGTCACAAAACTGAAATCTGGGGTACGCCCCTGTTCTGTTTACTTTCAAATGAGTGATTTGATGTGCTACTGCACTGTTTTTGACTAAATTGAAATCAATATAATATTTGAACTAGTTAGACCTATGCATTTTTTCTCGTAAAAGCGTAGATTTGAGGTAAAAGAAAATGTTAACAAACGGTACACGTTATTGAAAACATTACTTTGAAATTTCTTTTGACGTTTCTTGAGCCAATGTTGGACACAAGCGTTCAAAACGAAACTCAGTCGACCTCATCTTCAGTCAACGGCTGGGACCACATTTCTGTGTCCAAATAGCCATCACATGGGATGGTATAATATGAGTATTTCAAAATGGAGATATATATTTTTCACTTATAAACAACAGATTTTTAATTTAACTTTTGAAGAAAAATCCTTGCCCCGAATTGTTACGTTGTAAAACGAAAGTAGTGAGTGGCATGTGTGCAGGATTGTTACTAAGGCAGTCCCATTTCCTAACGTCTTGTTAAAAAGCGGACCCAGGGTCAGCTTTATGGTTTCGACTCTTGTTGCTCCAAGTTCACCTAAAGGAAACATGAAGTTTATCAGTATAGACATTTTTGTTGCTTATTAATGACCCTGTCATATTCCGGGTCGTTGATTGAAGAGTAGTTTACGCATTAAATTCAGTACACCTACTCCTATCCAAATGAAATTCGAACGCACGATCTCTTGCACTAGCACTGTAACAAAACTTGGAGGTTGCTCGCTGATAAATCCATCATAAGGAAACACACACTGATATGTATCGTACTTTTCACTATTTAGTAGGTATTTAAGTCAACTTGCATCTCATGTATCTAACTGTGACAACACGAGAGTACCTAACGAAGAAGCCTCTGCCTGGAGAAAGAATTAAAGTTATCTGTTCAGGTCAATGCGTGAACGATGTAAAAGGACACTGGATACCATTTGAGTTCACTGTCCCGCGTAGTACAATCACGAAGTTCGTTGGCACCGTCGTGTCTGGCTGCCTACCGTGAAGGGGCGAGCGGCCGCCAGTCCACGAACTTATTGCGTGACGGGTGACTGCCTACTGTTACGGAGCAGCTGGTCGCCGAAACGAACATCTTAACCAGGACCATACGTTAATGATGAAGTAAAGCAACTGACTATGGAGCACTGCACCCGATTATAAAACGTGAAGAATTCATTAAAAAGTATTACAGATACCACAAAAACTGTCAGAAAAGTGCGATTGTGCTGTAAATTAAATAAGAATGTATATACTTTGAAACATTATAACACACTTTAGTAAAATATACTTTTTAAATCTAAAAAAAAATCTATTAAAACAATTTGTATAAAAAAAATAAACACCTTTTTTAAATCAATATTGCCATGTACGTAATAAACACATTGTTTATATTACACCGCACTGAAGGGTTAACGACTAAGGCTACAATAAAGTATATTAATTATCTATTATTCGAAATGAGAGAGCTTTTAAAAGTGCTCACTTTACCTTGAATAGCCTATACACAGTATCACGTGACGTCTTATAGCACTGCTCGAGCGAAGAGTAACGGTATAGTTCGTTGGCCAACGATATTCTAGTGAGCGTGATGACGAAGCGTCGTACACAGTCTCTCTTCGATTACTGATGATGTCGTTGCGTTCAGTGTGATTACGGCTGTCAGTTGTCTGTTTTGTTCGGCACATGTACATCACGTTCATCTTCACGGCAAAACACAATGATCGAGACTGGTGACGAGACCCGGAAATCCCCTTTCAGATGCAAAATCACGTGTACTGTAGTGTGTGTACGAAAATTAAAAAAAAATTATAGAAATCTGTATGGTTTCCTAACGTTTTATTTCTTTTTTGCGGCGACAAAAAAAACTCTATTATTTCATTTTTTACCTTGCATTCTGCAGTCCTTTTTTATATGCGCAAGACGCATATATATATATATATATATATATATATCCTGTTATTTCAATTACACAAGATATTCTGCCTCTTCCCTATTTTTTTTTTTTTTTTTTTTTCTGTTTTACCTCAAGCCCGCGGAAAAATTATAACTATCAGTTTTTGTTTTTTTTCGCGCTCTACAGTGACCCACCTTCCTGAAGCTGAAAAGAGAAGCGCCAAGGGCGATACTGGCACGTATATTAAATACTGATTCGCCTCTACGCACACGGGACTAAATTGGCGTATACAGTTGAGTTTGCAATTACTGGATTTTAAGCGGCCACACTGTAGTTTGTATGACGCACAGTAATTGGAACGTTAAATGACTAACCCAAATTCGTATTCTACTTTAAAGATTCTGCACTAATAAATTTATTTTGGAAACAATCGCTCATCGTTTTCACGTTGCAGAACCAATGATAGCTCTAAAACGGCCTACGGGCGTTTGACTTGTCTTGAAAGATACTGCTAAGTAGAAACCTTTTCAAAATATACAGTAAATTTTAATATGCCAGGTTTGCTGAGATGCTGCGTATCGTTTAGATGGATATGTGGGCGGTAACATTTAAAGCTGCTCAGACTGTGGGTAAATTTTCTTCTAGCGTTTAAAGATATTTTATGGTTTCGTAAAACTGTGTCAATGATAACTTTATTAAAAACCAAATAATCAAAAAATAACAAATACTTTTTATTCTTTATCCCCAATAGCTATGCAAACTTGAAACCTTGATTCGTACAAATTTCGAAAAGTTTTTTTTGACGCTAAGCTGGGTTTCCGATAGTTTTTAATTTCACAGGAAAGAGAAATTTGACATTCCTTCGAGATCTGCCACTTGGTTCAATTACGGTAGAAATTTGACTTCTGAGTATTTTGATTTTATCTCAGGACTTAAATTAGGAACACTAGTGAATTGCATAACATATTTCCTAGAAATATTCGTGTCATTTTAATAACATTAAAAATTACTTTGCAGTGTAGTCTAATATATTAGTTGTTCTCAGTTCAGAGATTCGCAAGAGAAAAATGTGAATTTAAAATTCCTGTAACTCATCTCATTCCTTCTTTAAAGATCATCTTCCGTCAATATAAAGCCCAATACTTTTTGGGACCATTATTTCACACCATAATTACAAAGGATGTCATATGCTAAATACATAAAAACTAATTCAGTCTCTTAAACTTCCTCATCATTTTCTCGTTGCGGAATTGACAATAGCTCAAAGAACTTACTTACGAGCATTAAACGCTTTCTAAAATCTATAGCTAAGTAGAAACATTTAATAAATATAGTGACCATTTAAATATATCAGTTCTGCTGAAGTGCTGTGCATCGTTTAGCTGCCTAGGTGGGCGGTTACATTTAACATGCCACACTTGTCGTCTCGTTCTTAAATTTAAAAATCCTTGGTCGGTCGACCTCCTTGTTTACAAAAAATAAGAGACCTCTGTATAGAAGCAGATCTTGATCCCGCCGGGTATTAAATTGTGCATGTTAGAGAGGGAGCGGCAAGTGAAAGGTTATTGGAATGATGGAAAAAGGGGGGGGGGGGGAGCAAGTGGTGATAAGGAACCCGGAGAATGTCTTGTCGGGAGCAGTGCGACAGCTCCCCCCAAACAAGCACATTCCCGACGTTCCTTCGGGAGCACATGGCTGCTGCACTTAGCGGCACCGCCTACACCGATACGAACATCCGCGCTCGCCTCGCGGGCAGCGGGGTCGGCAAGGATTTAACGTCGGGCCGCTACTTCAGACCAACTGCGCCCCGACAGTGCCGCGCGGGCTGTTTCTCGTTCACGTAAACCAATTTGTCCATATCCTAGAAACGTGGATGTGAATGAAAATCCACAACGTGGTTCGCGCCTTCATATATGGTTAACGTTAAGTCTACTTAGGTTATATGCTGTTCATGGTAAACTGAGCACTTTTGAAAGCCCTGCTTAAGATCTACTTGTATGTACGTTGTGTATTCTTCCGCCTTATGAAAAATTAACATTGTCATGGGCCTCATAACCTTATTCATGCGTCGGTCAAATGAAGCTGTGAAATTATTATAAAAGTAGATATTTTACAAACATAATAATTTTTACACCTCGATGCACTTAAAAAACAAGAAACGGAAGAAATAATTTAAGTGATCACAAATTGTAACCTAACGTTTTTTATTCGACGTTAAGATATTGATCTACTTTCCATTCATCGTTACCGACTTTACTGGGCGCATGTCACACAGTGTGCCCGTTAAAATATATACAGGCAGGGCAGTGAAATTTCTATAAGGTTGATTTCAAAAGTGCTCACTTTATCGTGAACAGCCTTTAGGAACAAAACGTGGTTTCTTTGGAGAGTTTGGCATAAGGGAAATTTCTACCGCTAGGTGCGCAGTGTTCCGAAAGGTAAACTTTAATTAAAATTTTTAGTTACGTGAATAACAAAAGAGAAAGTTTTAACTTGGTTACGAAATTATTTTATAATTGATTTATGAATGTTACAAATATCCTTTTTTTTTAAAGGTAGATAATAGAAAAAGTATGGGTCCTTGCCGACAGTAGCGCTTACATAATGGCGAGAATGTTTCCTTTTTCCAATTTTTTTAAAATATTGATCTTCCCCCTTGAGTAAAAGTAATCTTAGTATGGTTGCGCCAAGCGGAGCCGGCTGCCCTAACCGAAAGACAGACCTGTCGCTCTGGCCAGCCAGCTGAATGTATGAGGTAAGACGAAATGGGGATGTTGACGCAGCGGAACGAAGGCGGGGGAGGAAACGGGAGAGCCCCGCGATAACACCCACGCCACTAAAGTGTCAGCCACACTTCCCACACGAAGATCCCCCCGTCCCGAAGAAGCTATACCATCCGCCAGAGTCTGGGATCGAACTAGCGATCTCAGCAGTGGTGGACGCCAGTGACTAACGCGCTAGGCCAACGATCGGTCCAGATCATAGACAAATAACTGATTAAAAACTATTCTCTGCGATATTCTGCAAGTGAACGCGTTATCAAAAGAACTTATTCGATTGGGCGAATCCAGTCAGTTTGGAAATTTATGATACAGCGAATCCTAAAAGTTACTAGAGTAACATCTTAACAGTTACCATTGAAATATAAACATTACCTGTGTTCACCTGCTGTATCGCTATGGAATATTGACTGAAAGAAAACAGGTGTTACAGAAGGGCAATAGCCTACAGCTGAGCATTTCTTCAACTAAATACAACCGACAACGTTCGGATCAGTTGTTGACCACTAAACTAACCATAGTTATCTACCCTTCCAGTCCCGGATTAATTACCGAGCTCAAGCGTTGCATTTGTTAAATTTTGTGATGTGCACTGTACTTGTAATGGACGCGCTGCGTGTTCGTTGATGCCAGCATTGACCATTCACAAACAAGAGTTGCTGAAACTTCAACAAATCAGATTACTCGGTAGCAAGACTCTCAACACACCTGCGAGGGAGCGATACGGGCGACACTAACACGCACTTCTAGCGCCTTATCGCTCCTACGCGCAAGGCGTGCAGTGTTTCCGTCGCAACGCTGTACTGTGTAAACAAGATCTATAACAACGGGGATTTATTACACGCGGTGTAAGCCCATATATTAAACTACAGCTCTATCTTTGTACTTTTCTCTTGTCGCCTAAGGAAACTGCACAGACATAATTTAAAGAAGCTATATTTGACAATTTTCCCGATTTTTCTTCTCCCAAGAATACACTTAATATGACAAACGTAAATAAATAAGGGTATATATAATTTTTTTTTAAATCTTTTCAGACAATGAGTCGTATTTGCAGAACATTTATTTGCCAAGATATATGTTTTCGTGCAAACAACTATTTCACAAAAAAACGCGGGGGTCCATCCCACTCTCGAGGTACACGCTTAGACGCCGCACTGTGAGATGCAGGAATTGACTAACAATGGTATTCCCACACAACAGGTGGTAGGATGACATGTACAGCTTCCTCTTCCGTCTTCATCCATTTTCACACAGCTACTTCATCATCCGTTCCCATCACATCTTGCTCTTTCTTGGGTACGAGCAGCGTGCCCTCTATTGTACAAGATTGGCTCGTTCAACAACCCCTGGGTATAGGCTATTCACGGTAAAGTGAGCACTTTTTAAGGCCCTGCTAAATTTTTCCTTTCAATTAATTTCTAATTTTCCGCCACTTTTTAATGTAAACATTGCAATGTGACTAATAAACACAGTGTATACATCTCATCACTCTCAAAAGTTAATGCCTGTGACTGCAATAAAATATAATTATTAGGGTTTAAAGCCTTTTTGTAGAGCCTTAAAAAGTGCTCACTTTGGCGTGAACAGCCTATAAGAAGGACTTATTAGGTTCGGTAGCGATTCCAAACCATGACACACTGACCAATCGCGAGCACTGTGTCTTATGAGTTAAACTCTAAAAATAATTAGGTAAACTTTCCAAACTGTAATGGAAGTTTTTAACCTATACATAGATTGGGAAATTTACCATATACCAAGCGGTAAATTTAGGACAGCTTATATAAAAACTTTGAAATCTCGCTACGCTTTTAATTCTTTCCTTAGCTAATATAGGAAAGTTACCATGCACGTTTGGAACAGAGTTTTACTATTCGTGATATCTCAACAAGCGTATACAATAGTGTGGCGAATTTGCGAACAATTTTTAGAGTGTATAATTCCATTTAAAGTCTGTTATCGGTGTTAGACTAAAAGCACCAAAATAAAAGTTTACAACCGCCAGTTTCTTCGTCCTGGAGGTCGAGTAGTTAGTTCACTTTGACAGGGTGGAGCTCAAATTTTCTATTAGTGCACAACTAGTTTCGGGAAATTAAGACTCAATTACTACCACTGTAATAAAATTAGGTTTTTTTTTTGCGTCCACGAGGGTGGAATGAAAACTATTTTCAATCAGTTCACGTAATTTACATAATATGTTACTTTTTTACATTGCTGCATAAGCAACCAGTTTTACCTTAATTACATAAGTTTTATATGGTGAATTTATGTTTTATATTGTAAAATGAGTTAGTTTTCCAAGTTATACACATAGTGGAAGTTAATATCCACTATCGTTCACTTCTGTTCATGCTATCACTGTAAGAAAAATGTTATATTTGTGTTCGGCAGAGGAACGCGAATTACGTGGCAACTTCCCGCTGATGACAAAATGAAGAACAGCAACACTACTGCACTACTGTCCGTATAGGTTTCCCTCTAGTTCTCTAGTTAGCATCATGTAGCTCTCGCATTTTATGCACCTTTCGATACTCCCTGTAAGTCGCGTAATGTCTTCGTAATAGTAATTCCTCTCAAAAATTCCAACGACGACGAAAATGAGAGACAAAGCAAGAAAGTTGGTATTAAAATGTAACAACGTTCGTAATGGACAGAATTTAAGAAATGTCAAAACGGGAATTAGTAGAAGAAAACTGCAGATTATGTCCAAACATCCCGTTATTGCAGTTACAAGCAGACGTGTTCAAAACAAAAAAAATGTACGATATAGGCCTATTCAATCAATTCGTTAACTAAAACGTTTCCTTTTTATTGGTCATTGGGGAATTTTTCTCCGTGAATGATTATGCACGATATGGCGCAAGTTACAAGATTCCACACTGTACATTTTAGCAGCTGTGGTGAATACTCTTAACGATTCAGCTCTCTGCGTTTTTCCTGGTTCACATGTTCGCGTAGAAAAGGTAGAGTGGAAAACTAGAACAGCCTATCGACACCCGTCCTCTTTTTCCGCACGAGCCACGCCGTAAACTTGAGCTCACGCATAGTAAAGTTGGAAGTAATAATGAGTGGACTATAAAGCCTGTTAGTACACGTGTCCGTGTCTGTTTCTTAATACAAAGGACGCGTCGATTCTGTTTGGCGATGGCTGCAAATAGAAATTGAGATTTGTTGTTAATTGGTCAGTTTATGTTTGATGAGCATATGCAGATTGCAAATACATTCCTCTAAATGATTAATGTTTATAATGAAGTTGCAAGAGGTCAGTAATTTAAACCGCATTTTATTTTTTGCGGTTTTTAATGTGGTACTCCAATTTATTCACTGTTAGCAGAAAAAAAAAATCTTCCGTCCATTTTAATCAACAACTTAAAGCAAACACAGCCACACCACACGCGCGAAATCAGTGAGAACAATAATATAAACAGATGACGAGCGAATTCCGTAGCTAAAGAGTAAAGGATATATGGGTGCTTCAATGGATGCGAGTGCCGTATCGATTGGCAGTGGACGAGTGAAGAGATGTATCAGCATCCCTAGTGAGAATTCGGAAACTAAGCCAATATTGCCGCGTCCACTAGAGTGCACTTTCTATGGATCCCTAATGGGTCCCTCAACCTAAGGGATCCATTAGGCCAGTATTGGGAAACAGCCAATGCCTAATGGGGAGGGGGCGGAGGTAAGCACCGAGCGAGGTGGCGCAGTGGTTAAGGCCACGATCCTTCATTTCTACAGCTTTTGCGAGAATTAAATTTTTGTACCTGAACGGGAGCCGATATTGTGAAATCGTCTTACAATTTTGCTACAAATTGTTTTTAATATTTAGTCTAATTTTTCCGAAACAAAAACTGTATAGTTTTTACTAATTATTAAATAAGCAAAATTTTCGTTAATTAATTAATTGAATAAAAGTAAACACTATTTTTTTTGTGTTTGGAAAAATTAGACTAGTACATAATAAAAACAAATTGTAACAAAATTGTAAGGAGATTTTTTTTTACAATATCGGCTCCCGTTTGGGTACAAAAAATTAATTCTCGCAAAAGCTGTAGAAATGAAGGATTTAGGCCTTAAACTTTGAACTCGCATTCGGTCCAGCCATCCTGACCTCGGTTTTCCGTGGTTTCCTAAAATCACTCCTGGAGAATTCTGGGGTAGTTACCTACTAACTACAGGCCGATTACTACCAGTTCCGGAGTGACTGAGCAGCTTGCTTCGTCTCTGACGACCTAGCTGTCGACGATACGTTGAGGGGAAAGGTGTATGAAAGCAATATATTTACCCGATTTTCGATATAAATCGTTTTCCAAAGTGTTTATCAAAATTTTTGGCTCGACAAGACGAAAATAATAATTTTCAACACCTTTTTACTTTGTTAGATTTTCACGGTCTTCATTATTCTCGGAGCACTGATGGAAGACAAGAAATTATTTTTATTTCTTACCTTCGATTGTTATAGCTCCGAGAATAACGAACGCAGAGAATTTTCGAACCATTTTAATAAGGTGTTAAAAATTGTTATTTCCGTCTTGTCGAACCAAAAATTTCGAAAAATCATCTGTAAAACCAATTGTAACTATAGGGTGTACACTAAGGTAACCAGACGTCCCTATTTTTTTCGGGACAGTCCCGATTTTCGAGGTCGTGTCCCGAATTTTTTAGAGAGTCATTCGGGACGGCCGTTTGTGCCGAATGTTGGGACCTGACAGTGTTGACTCGTGGTGTGGCTGGTTTTTAGTGGATTTGTGCCAGACCAGGGAGGTAAAATAGGTATTGTAACTCAATTTTTTGAAAAAAATGTAAAATAACAAAGAATGTAATTGTTTTTCTTTAGTGCCTTTAATCAATAAATCATACATACGCCTTATGATAAATAATTTGTAAAAAGAACAACAAAGGTATCCGCTTATTTTAACAAAACTCCCACTTTAACACCCCCCCCCCCCCTTCTAACACTCACTTCACAACTCTCCCCTTCCCACTTCCAACCATTTATGAGCCAAAACGAGCGTCCCGAATTCAGGTCAGAAAAATATTGTACACTGTTAAGTGAGCACTTTTGAGGTCCTAGTTTATTTTTTCTTTCAGCCTTATTTTATCATTTAACCAACTTTTAAAATAAATATTGCCATATATGTAATAAACACAGTGCGTACATTCCATTGCACTCGGAAGTTAAAGTCTAAGGCTGCAATAAAATATGTTTACTGACTATTATTCAAAATGAGAGGGTTTTCAAAAGTGCTCACTTTATAATGAACAGTCTATAAAATTATATTAATATACTATTTTCGTGCACCATTCCCCTCAAGACTAGCTACCGGAGGTAGGTCCCGCCACCTGACCTCGACGTGGGTCGGCTGCAGGTCGTGGGAGCGGGAGGAACGTAAGGCGAGGACGGAAGGTAGTGTCGCGAAGGACGTCTGCGATGGTAAGGGGAGACGTATGTACAGTATTGGCGGGCGGGAGAGCTCGCCTGCTGGGCGGCAGTGTGACGAGATAAGCCCTTATCGCGGACCTGCAATAAAGTGGGCGGCGGCAAACAGCGGCTGTGCTGCCCTCGCCTCCGGGGGGACCTGCGGCTGTCGTGCCAGCTGGCGAGCTGAGCCGGTCGAAGGGGCCGCGGTGGCACAGCGGCTAGAGCGCTGCCCAACGTCAAACAGGGTTCGATTGCCGGCGGGGTCGCCACTGTATTCTCGCGAGTGGGAAACTTGCCGGACGATGTCACTGTCGGCGGGTTTTCTCGGCTGTCTCCCGTTTCCCCCGCCCTTGCATTCCGGCCCTGCTCCATACCATGGAGGCATTAATCAATGGAGTGGAAGCCGAGTCTTGACACACGAATAAATTTGCCGATAGTAAAAATTAGTATATTAAAACTTGAAAAAAAATTTCGCACTGTAGTTTACGAAGACTGTGAACGAGATCTGAACCCAGGAGCAGATACTATTCGAAGAAATTTATTAACTATAGGTGAAGCCCGCTGGTCGTGTCCGATGTAGCCTGGATCGAAACCCCGGGTTCACAGATATCCTAAGCCTTGATCATGCCACGAGTCCACGCCAAGCGTCGTCTCCCGACTGGTGAAGAGGGATGGCCCGTGGTGCGTGTATCCAGAGCGTGGTTCAATCACAAACTAAAAATGGCGCAGGGCAGAGAAAAACAGTTGGAAGCTCCTGCTAGGCATCACACCCCCCCCCCTCTAAATTGCTCCTAGACCAGAGCGTGTATTCGGATATGAGCCCCCTACCCCCTCATCAAATGCCCAGAACGCGTCTCTGTACACCTCGTCGGGAACTGTCCACCTTCCTGACTCCCCTCAAGACGCCAAGTTGCAAAACTGGCTTCTACCCAAGAATTTGAAGTAGACCTGCCGCGATACCTCCCCTCTCCGGTAAGGGGGCACGACCCACTTCTAGGACACTTGTAGAATGACATGTGGATGGAGTGGATAATCGATTGTTCGATTAGTTGATATATCGATATATCGAATATTCGATAAGTTGCTAAACGACAAGTCGATTAATTATTCATTAATTAAAATTATTAGTGTAATAATCAAATTAATTAAAGAATTCTTTAATTAAAACATTTTTTTTATTGTTTGACATGCAATTTCTTTGATTTTCATTGTTGTTGAAAGGGTTAAGGGTTATATTGGTGTAGGAGCATGGATGTGTCCTCTGTGACAGGCTCGAGTTGACTCAATAGGGGAGTGGTTTGCAATTTTTTATATAGGTGTTAATGTTGGTGTAAGGGTGGTATAAGGGACATTTTTTTTGTGGTTGGAGCGAGACTATGCGGCCCACTTCTGGGACACTAAACCAGTGAGGTGTGGATGAACCGAGACCACGCGACCCACTTCTGGGATATTAGATGAGTGAGGCGTGGATAATCGATTCTTCAATTAATCGATTAATCGATTATGAGCAGGAGCACCTGGGTATTTCTAGCCCACTATGATTTACTTAAATTTAGCCAACTGAAATAAGTAAAAATCATTTTAAAAATTACTTTAATCATGCGATAACTACGAGACAAATTCATTAAAACGACTTACCCCAAGTACGTCACGCACGACAGAATGGAACACAAAATTTATATAAATACCTATAGAAATTCCTTACCAGAATAAATTACACAAAGAAAATTTAATTAAATTAAACAAATGCCCAACAAATATAAAATTACAACTCACTTATCGCCCACGAAGCCAAGATGCCACACTTCACAAATCAATAAAAACACACAATTTACAATCAAAAATACAACTGTAAGTGCAGACAAGCTAAAAATCTCCCCCTAAAACACTGACACACACACACATGCACAAAGTCACATGTAGTTCACCCTCATCTGCTCTCAAAACACGCATCAAGGAACATAAACATAAATGATCACCCAAAGTCTGTTTTTAAAAACCTGTAAGTATAATTATATCACAAATGCATCCTTCACTAGCTCATACGACCGCCACAACACTCACATGTACTTCGTTGTATCACACATTAAAAACGCACTACCACGATCCTGTTCTTCCAAAATGTTTTCCGATAGCCGCGTAACTCTCAACGATCGCATAACTGAATAAAAACCTAAGCATATATCCGAACACGTGAGAGAAAAATGTATGGAACGTGATCAATGCTCCAGGCAAGCAACTCGTCTGATCGGCTATTCGCTTCTAACTTAACTCTCCCTTACACCGCGCGAGTCACCTCTCCGACTGTGCTTTCGGTACTGTCAAAGGAGTCGATTCAATATTTCACATCTCAAGACAGCTGGGGGAGTCTCTAGGGCGAGTTTGCTCCTCGCCTGTTGAGAGAAGTCTGCCACACCGCATAACATTCAAACGCCACAGCCCAAGTTTAATATAAAAGGAATTCACTCTCCAAAACATTCAATGTTAATAACACAATTCAGACCAAAATCGTTTCCTGGAATTAAAAAACGGGTCTCAACATTCCATTAAGATATTTAATGAAGTGTAAGTTACAAGTTGTTAATTAAAAAGCCACGGACTTAACTGGCATTCTTATAACATTATGTTAAAAATAGTGTTAAAATATAGTTTCGAAAATGATAAATTCTACATAATCCAAAAAAAAAAAAAAATCTGTCTTCATTATTAAAAACTATACGGAATCACATACATTTCAAACCAAATTACACATTTCAAACTGTTTTTGTAAAACATAAATTCTAAAAATTTAACTTCGAGAAGTATAGTAACGAATGTTCTGCACAGGACAAATACATCAAAATGGATTTCATTTTGTAAAACATAGATATGTGAATTAAATATTACACGAGTCACCATTAATCAACCTATAAAGGTATTACAAAACTATGTAGACGTCTTTGTTTTGTAGTAAATATTTTAAAGCTGTAAACTGGTATTTAAAATATGTTTCCAACAGCAAGAGTGTTTGGTGTTGCGGTTTACCCCCCTTCCCAGATAACCAACATATTCTTGACAAGATTTCTTAAGATTCTCCTGTTTCATTTTATAACATTAACAATAGTTTACACCATAAAACTGTTTCAGAGACTTCTCTCAAAGTTTTGTTTAGAAACAGTTTAATTTTAAATAAATATTTATGTTTAATTAGGTGTAAAAAAGTATGTTACAGCATTTCGTTGCAATATATACAGACTTTGTGTAACCATCCATTTCAGCATATATTTGAAAAATATTATCTCTTTACAGTAGCCATCAGCAGTAGTAATGTTTTCTTTTGTATGTTAAAGTAAAAAATCATAAGTTTGTATTAGCTTGGAAACTTGTTAGAATTTATATTTTGGTTTGTTATAAGACAAAGTCATTGCCAGCTAGTAAGGCTTGCCACTCTTTATTCTTGATCTGCGGGGCAAGAGTCATTTTACATGAAGTTGGCACAAAAAACTTTCCCTCCCGACAACCATGCCCTGTTCCACCATTGTGTGTTTTTCAAGTTCAACTAATCTTTCAAACTCCCCCTCATTCCATTACTTTTCATAGTTCATTCAGTATTTTCCCTTTTCCTTTTAAATTTTTAGACTGTTCACATCGTGTAAAAAGTATTGCAACTCACCCAAAAATTACTCAAGCGTAAATATATATGTGTTAAAAGGAAATAAAACTACTAATTAACAACTCACACAATTTCCTTCACCATAATAAGATCCATTAAATAATTTCTTAAAAATCAGTAAAAATACAAATATTTACAAATATTTACAAACAGTTAGTATAAAAGACTTTATACAACACTAAAACAATCTGATATTTACTAAAAACACTTCTCACATATTCTCAAATTTTCAGACATATTTTTAAAATTAAATCATCACAATCACATGAAATGATTTAATCACTCTCCTCACATCTTCTCAAAATTTCAGTCATCTTTCAAAAGTATTCTTTAGAAGAAAAAAAATATTTCATTGTTTTTCCAATTACTCAAAGATAATCTCCGCCTTTTCGGTGCTGGTGGTCAAAAAACAGGCAAATGTGCGAAGGTTAGAATACGAGGTGTTACGAGACTGAAACTCACTGCTGGTGGCGAAGGGATGAAATGCGGCAGAGGTGACAAATTTAATATGTTGAAGAAATTTAGATAATCTGATAGCTGTCCATATCAGATTGGTTTACGTAAATCCACAACAATGTTAGACACTTTGTTTGTGGTTAAGTCCAGAGGTCCACATGAACATTTTAACCGATTTTTTTCCAGAAGCATCTCACCTCTTTTATTCAGTTTCAAATCTAGTGGTTCGATACTGGTAGATAGCATAAACGGAGGTGCCAAGTCCATCCTCTGAGGTGGTGCTGGAGCCGCTGGAGACGGTGCTGGAGACGCCGGAATCGTCATTGCAGGAGATGCCGCTGGAGGCAACGTCATTTCTCTTGTTGGAGGCGGCACTGGAGGTGGCATTGGAGATGCAGACAACATCATCACTTTCACTGAAGCTGGAGGCGTCATTACTGGAGGCGTCATTACTGTATCAGGCAGTGTTGCTAGAGCTGGAGGCGTCATCTCTGGAGTCGGTATTGGCGATGGTGTTGCTACCAACAACTCTTGATTAACCAATGAACTTAGTGGAACATCATCAAGGCCCAACCAATCATACTCCAGAAGCTCTTCCTCGAGAGCTTGGGTAAACAAACCCGCGAAGTATTCTCGGTGAAATTGAGGACATTTTTTAAAAGTTATACGTTCCACGAACACTAAAGTCAAACACTGGAGGGGTGTAAAGGTCAAGCCTTTTAATATATCCAAATTTTCTAACTCCCAGGTAAACTCACTGGAAGCGAGACACATCCCCTCCCCACATAACCCTATCCACAGAAATACACATCCTCTCCACACAAATTTCTGTATATTGGCTTGTATTGTAACAACCAGAGCATGAAAGGCATACCAGTTTGTTAGGCCAAGTCTATGTGAAGGGGAAGGATGGGAACGTGACTGCCGCTGTTAGTCCTGCACAAGGATTCCCACACTCACCCCAGCGGGGACCATGTAGGCGCAGCAGGGAGAGGACTGTGTCGCGAAACGGACAAAAATTTACAAGCCTGGCTAGAAATGTCGCTGGTTACCTGGACAATGCTTCCCTCACCCTGCTGTTCATCATCGACTCGCTTCTTTCGAACGTTGTATCCTTCCATGAGTCTGCTAGTCTCCCACGACTCATTTCACGCAATTCTGACAGCCGACAGTCTTGCTTCACCGCGAACATCCCTCCCTCTCAAAGCTATACATTCACATCTCGATGCAACTCCTTTGTCACTGCCGTGCAAGCACTGTTAGTCACTCATTGGTCTCGCCACCCACATCATCTACTTACCTGGCTCTACCCAGCAGACTTTATATGATTGTGATCCCACCATTTTTCGTAAAAAGAAAAAACTCGTCATGGCTATGGGAAAGACTCTCTTGCACTATGGATGATTCTTCATTTACACAAGTATCTACTGTGTTAAATATTAATGATTTCACTGTGAAATCAGTTTGTGTGAATACAATTTATATCAGTAGTGGTTTCTGATATGATCGAACAAAATATTATGCCAGTTACTAGACTGAGTGAATGAAAATTACGTATTTTAATCACAGAATACATATCAAGTAATTTTTTGTTATATTGATATGCTTGTTTAAGATAAGTATGTAAAAAAAAGTTACACCCATGAACCATTTACATCTTCCTCACACAAACGTTTTGTAAAGTTATGACCATAGATTGATAAAGTAATATATTTTATGTTAGCAATGGTTCACTCATTTCATTAAGTTATGTAGTCAGTTTGGTGTTAAATGAAACAAATTCAGATTTAAATACAAATTATAATATTCCATTTTTTCAAACAAACATAACATTTATTTACATATACAACAATCATATTTCTTCTTAGAATATTTATTCATGAATACAAGCAATCTTCTTTATTCATTTAAGCAACATGCTTTGACGTAGTGAAGTTCATATCTGGAGACAATGCTGGTGTTAACATTTTAGTTAATCATGCAGGGAGAAAAACTGGCAATTCTCTCAAATATGTGAAATGGTATTATTCACAGAGAATAGGTGATTTGCTGACTGTTAGTTTAGAAGATTCACATATTTTTGAGGCAGATGGAATCTTGATTTACTCATTGAAGGTGCCTTAGCTGAATTTATTATGATACAGAGTGTAGTCAGAGCAAGTGAAGAGACTTTTGATGGCTCATAACATCGAGGTCTTGAGAGTCGATGAGGGTGATGTGAGCTACCAGCACTGGATTACATATCTTCTTATAAACACTAAGTTGGATTACTACTGATCAGTGATGAACGGTCGGTATTGGGAGATGTGTATGTCCATTTTTGTTATTAGTTGTAAAGTCCACCCACCACCACGATCACAAAATTCTTCAGGTCTGGATGTGAAGTAGGTACTATGGTAGAGTTATAAAGGTCACTAATATCTGTGGAATGTAGAATGGGGAGAGCTTGTGTTTGAAAGTAGAAAGTGTCTCTAGACGATTCCCCCACTGTAATGGATTTAAGATATTTGCAGGATAAATTTACACTAAGAGATATTGGCCGAGGCAAGTTGTAGTTATTCTAGCTGAGGCTTCCTATACCTTGAGAAAAATCTTTGAAAGACTATATCAATATCTGTGTGATCGTTATGTATCCTAGCATTTGTCAGTCTGCCTGTAAGAGTTGTGTTTAGTTTTTCATAACTGAGGTGGGGAAAAGTGGTAAGCGATTTACTTCCCAATCCTGTATAAATGTTGCGACATTTTGGAAGAAATACAGTGGGTACAGGAGGAATTTTTAAATGTTGTATAGTCTGTTGAACTGATTGTGTAGCATGCGGAGCAGATTGTGGTGATGGCTCAGGTTGTGCAGCTAACTGAGGATCTGTGTGAGGAAATGTGTGAGGAGCTAACTGAGGAGCATGAGGAGCTAACTGAGGAACCTGAGGAGCTGTCAGAGTAGCCTGAGGAGCTGTCTGAGGAGTTTGAGGAGTTGTCTGAGCAGCCTGAAGAGCTGTCTGGGGATTTTGAGGCGCTTTGTGAGGTACTATGTGAGGTGTTCTGTGAGGTGCAGTCTGAGGTGCTGATTATGATACAGTATTGCAAAATCTATAATGTCTCTTCAAATTATCGGCTCAAGAAAATTGTCTCTGACAGAAATCACACAGAAACTGCATTCTTGAATTGCTAATTCCACATGTTGTTCTTTCGTGACATATTAAGTTCCTCAGAGTTTTAAAAGGTTTCCCATAGGAGCGACACAGCAAAGCCATCATTGAATCCATAATCTTCCAAGTCTAGAATGGAACTGAAAGGTGTACCACTTTTATAGGTAGTTGTATGTAGAGGAATTATAAAATCTAGGAAGTAATTGGAGCACATTATTCATTTGAAATGTATGTTTAAGTATTAAATCACTTTTAAACTTACTATTATTAATTATTAACCTGCAAATACATTTAGATGTAATTGTTAAATGCACATAACATTTTGTTGTTAGAATATGGGAATATTACAATTAATGCATTTGTAAAGTAAGTAAAACACACACAAAAAAAAGGAGTTTCAAACCATTTATTTCCCACAAAGTATGTTTTCATAACAATAGATGTTTACAAAAAACACACATTTTCAACATTTCTGCCCTTAGACCATATTTGTAGTGTTTCATCTGTTTGATTGTCTTGCAGTAGTAGCATACATTCTGGTAAAAGTGCAAAGATATTTCATTGATGGTAAACAGATCATTTTGACATATCTGGACAAGATATTAACTAAGTACAATTTTTCACTCTCCAATGTACTTTGGATATTTTTGAAATGAAATAAACAATAAGTTCCAGAGCTGCAACTAGCAGTTGAGCAGGAAAAAATTACTTGTTTACAAAAACAGCAAAACTGTTACTTTCCAAAAAATTTTCTTAAAGGTTTATTGCAACATACAATTGACTTGGTAATATTCAATTTACACTTTGATTTCTGTATGCACAACCACCTGACCCCGTTCTTGTCTTGATCCATCTTTACGAAGTATTGACTTGCCAAACCAAGCACTTTTATATACCAAATTCCACATAATGCCATATCGCTCATATAATATCCATGGGTGACTCAGGGGGAGAATCATCATAGTATGTTTCACCCCAGTCAGTCATCAATGTCAACTTTAGCATTAATTTAGAGTTTTTGTCTTCAGAGAAAATTTTTGAATTATATCTGTATGTTTTACATGATTAGTTGAATGATGGGTAATTGTATTCTTTTTGAATATATGTTTCTTTCCCATTCCACACACATTGCAAAAATTGTTTTTGGTTGACTCCACCTGCATATATTTCACAATTATTTAAAAATTTTTTTGCAAATAACTTCAATATTCCCATACTCCATACAACCACTTTCCCAGTTTAAAGTATGGTGGTGTTTGGTTACCTATATATTTGTTTTTAATATTTAGGACTTAGATATTTCCAGTGGAACTGTGATTTGAAGCTGAATACAGTTGTACGTTCTTCCATATCAGTAATAGGTAATTCTTTAATTATAAATTTTTCTGGGAAATGAAATCCTTGCACATTACAAAACATGTTTTTTATACAGTGTCTTTTGCCTATTATTTTAGTAGTAATTTTCACTTGCTTATTTCTTACATTATAGCTTGCCAATCATTTGTGAATAAGTGCATAAGCTTGAATATTTGCTGGAATTGGTGTATTTATAATAATTTCAATTCATCTCGTTTGCTTATTTCAAATACAAATAACGTTCCCCTGGATTTAAATGATTCAGGTTCTAGGATCGGTGAGCTGATTTTGATATAATACATTTACTGGAACTTAGAGCACATATAGCAAATAAAGGATTACCCCATTCTAAAGTTTGCATTTAAACTGGTATAGCGATAAGCTTGACTGTTCAGATATAGTTTAAAATTTTTCATATTACAATTATAATTGTTTTGTTTGAAAACAAATAAGGACAAGTGTGGCTTCTCATATAAAAAACATGATTTCACATTCCAAATTATTTTTTGTAATGTTGGTAGGGCTGGAAATGTCTCA
This sequence comes from Dryococelus australis, assembly GCA_029891345.1. Taxonomy (NCBI): domain Eukaryota; kingdom Metazoa; phylum Arthropoda; class Insecta; order Phasmatodea; family Phasmatidae; genus Dryococelus; species Dryococelus australis. The sequence continues at coordinate 292,849,005 of CM056994.1, forward strand.
AATTCCCACAACCTGAATGCAATGTCTAGATTTTTACTTTTTTCGATATATTTTAAAACTTTACATGTTCATGATTGCTAATTTCAATACGTGGCATTAGCCATTCGACACTGTTTGATTCAAATGTTACACTTTCCTCATAATTAGCTGTGTCGTATATAGCATTCAAATGCATGCTACCAAATAGAATAATAATTCATGATTAGCATTTAATATTACATGTTTGTAGTCCTAAGCAAAGCCCAAAACCATACTTAATGGAATAACAACTTATTTTCCACCTGTGTTTATTTGTAGTGTAAAATTATTAGCATTGCTCCACACATCCATTAGCCTTGTATAAAGAGTGTTTACTTTTTCCAGGAGATATTGCTTTATTGTGGAAGTAATTCCAAAATCCTCTGAATGGTCAATTTCAACACGATTAAGGAGATATGCAATTCTATCGATTAAATATAGTTGCTGTCTTTTTAATTGTTCCTCTAAACCTTAAACTTTATTTCGATGGTAATACGTAAATATTGTGATTTTGTATAGCAATCCTTAATTCCGATGGAAACATATACAGTCCTACTCGGTATGGTTTATATACATGCATTTCTATATTGGTGATTGCATCATCATATCTTATTGGTTCTTCAACATTAAGTATGTCTTCCATTTATATTAATGGCATATCCTAATTCCTTTAAAAACAATTTGTTGCCCTGTGTATACTTAACAGGTATCTTGCTTGAAATTATCATTTTATGCTTCTGTTTACGTCTTTTTATAGCTCCTTTATTCGATATACGGTTTTTAGAAACATATTTTTTAAATGAAGTGCTTACTTTATGAATGTATTAACTATTATACAAAATACCTATTTTGATTGTATAAATATAGAATGCAAGTACGAGTTTTTATAGCTTTTTTGAAATGTAATTGAATGGTTTTTTTCTTTCTTTCTAAAATAATGAGTTTGCCATCTTGATCCATAATTGTACATCAACACGATAAACTATTACTAAAGGTATATCAATGTAATCATTTTTAAAATTATTTTATAACCTGGAGCCACCGCACACATGAATTCATGTACTGTATTTGTTGCTTTTACATTTAAATATGATCTGCCTACAATATTAACATTTATACAACATACATTAACCGACAATATATTAACCTGTTTTCATTATTCATGTAATTGATTAGCTGGATATACTTTCATTTTGTAACCTAATATATTTACAATTGAATTGTCTTCAGTGAAATTGATATCGACATTACTATACATCACAATAGTTAACATATTTGGATTACACTTAATCTGAATTGTAAATTTTCAGGTAATGTCGCTTTAAGGAACATTTCTAAGTCATCCGACTCAGAAGATCCTACTGGTATCACAACCTTAATTATTTTCACCACTGTTTAATGTAAATTATTGATTTTCTATATCGATGTTTGGTATGCTGTTGTAAGTAACAAAATCGATTAGACTTATTTGCCATTCTCCATCTAACTACAAAGCTGGGGAATATACAGACTGCAATTGCAATGCATTTCATACCTTGTTTGGAGTTTTTTTGTCCTTGACTGACTTAGTATGATTAAGTTACATTCCTTTACTATTTGATTTACTTTATTTAGCAAGGGCTGAAATGCCTTCCATTAAAGTTCCAAGAGCTGATAATGCTGGAAATATGAATGGCATTATACCTCCCTTCTTGGTATTTCATATGGTTTTGTGTTTTGCACCCATGCCTCTTATCATCTTCGACCGCATAACTTCGTCAATGATCAAGGCGCCTAGCTTTTCACCTGTAGATGTAGACAGATTATACCTTATATTTGCTGCTTTATTGGCTAGAATCATGTCTGATATGACTCTTACTTTCCAATTGTTTGTTTGATCATATACTACATTGTGTTCTTTACAAGTATTATCCAAAGTATTTATTCCTTGATCGTTCTCTGCCAGACGTTTTGCAAGCTTAGTTCTGGGCCCACAATAATTGTATTTTGGGTAATTCAATTAAATTGTAATTTGAATCAATTAATCAATGTATTCAATACACTGCATCGTTTTTTGTTATGTTTAATTAGGGCCATTGTTTTTAACTGACTGCGAACCACATTTGTAGACATATATAGACTCACATTTATAGTCTTAATGTTAGTATGTTATATAATACTGTAGAAATCAAGGTTATAAAAAATATACATCTGCTGGTAAGTGTAAATACAAAAGAAAATGTAATTGAACAGAAATATGGTATTCTTTTACCTCCAAATATATGTTGTGTAATAAGTGGTCATTCATGTGGAAAAACTTGTGTTATTATGTCGCTGTTGGATCATACAAATGGACATGAATTTGAAAATGTGTATGTGTTTTCTAAAACAATACAGGAAAAATATAAATGATTAGCGTCTATTTTGTTGTTAATTGAAGGATTGCGATATTTCCCTTTTGCAAATAAATAATATATAGTGTCTCCGAATGAAGCATTATCCAATTACGTATTTATATTTGACAATGTTTGGTGCAAACTGCAGCGTGAAATACAACAATAATTTAGATTTGGAAGACATTAAATTGTCGATTGTTTTTATCTATCATATAGTTATGCACTTATACCGAAACACAATTTGTGCGATAATTCAAATATGATAATTGTGTTTAAAATGGACAATATGAATCTGCAACATATTTACAATGATCATGTTTTATGCGATATTACATTTACAAAGTTCAAAGATATGTGTTTTTACTGTTGGAAAAACAAGTGCAGTTTTCTGGTAATCTTACCACCTCTTGCCCTATGCAAAGAAAGATATAGAGTAGAATTTGATAGTTTTTTACTTCCCAATGAAGAATAGTGAGTATTTCAAAGTTCGGACATAGCTGTATAAAACTTAATCATTACAATATATCTTTAACTGTGATTTTATTGGACATATATTACATAATATGGGTATGGCTGTAAAAGATAGTGATGTGGTTAATAAACATTACAGGGAAGACTAAAACACCATTATACTAAACGTATTTAAATCTAAATCGACTGATATGCAAGAGAAATTAATAAACATAAACGAAACTATTACATAAGTGTCTGCTTATATTAGTTATATTTCGGAAATATTGACTAGAACAAACAAAAGTTTGAAATATTTAAAAAAGGTAATTAACAAAATGGTAAGCACTATTCTTATAAAACAATTTGATACACAAATGGACAAGATTATGCAATATTTTTGTTAATTTGATCAATAAAACATCTGGTTTAGCTACAAAAACAGAATTGACAAAGCAAATTGATGATTTGAGATCACAAATAAAGTATTTTAGTAATGATTCGAGAGTTTAAACTGTGACTAAATTAGACATACTTTTAAGTAAAGTCGATAAGATTGAAAAAGCGCAAACTAATCGAACTATTACACCGGCTAGAAAACCAATGACTTAATTTATATACAAATACTGGAACATTAATATAAACTACCATAATGTCTGACTACTTCAGATTTACATAAAGTAAAATCAGCTTTAAAGGCAAAATATTAGCAAGCTAAACACCAGTAATGGAAAGAGATATTTTGATTGAAAAAATATTTAAACTTGCTACAAGTTGAGATACATTAGATTCTGTGCAAAATATGTTTATTGAAACACTATTGGAAATTAAATCAGAAGGACCTTTAAGGAAGAAAAAGCTAACTCAATTAACACTACTTTATTTGGCCATAAAACAAACTTTGTTTACGCACAATACAGTATTTAGTGTATATCGACATGAGAATATATAATTTATGGGAGATTCGGTAATTAAGTTCTTTCCTGAAAATGGAATTCAAATAGGTCATTATGTAACTGATATCATAATGGACTGTTTGAATTATTATTAAAAAATGTCCCAAATGATTATTTCGTTATCGATTTGGAGAAATATAGAGATGTTATTTGTCGAACAAATGCAAATAATGGTTTAGATGATGATGATAACCATCCAAAAGTATATTTACTAAGTGATATTTTCGGAAGTGGAATAAATAAAGATGAAGTGGGTGATCAGTTTTTCCCTTTATATTGGAACAATCCTAATGAATTGGTCGATAGATTAAAACTTCTCATCACTTTGAGATAGTCTGGGAATAATTCACATATAAACAAAATTGTTTCTATTATATAAGAATTGTCTGAAGATAGTTATATTACCAATGAAGTTCCATAAGAATGCTCAAGAGCTTCATCCCCCTGCTAGGATTAGACATCCTAGAGGACCTGTTATTTCTAAAGGCTTAAATGATCTTTATCAACTGATTTGTGGGAAAGGACATTGCTTTTCAAAGTCAATAAGGGATAAAAAATATATTTTAACCGTTAGAAGTTTATGCAAAGTATGGTTGGGGCATACCTTTGAATAACAAGACAGGGAAATAGGTTACCAATGCAATTAAGATCATTTTGAAAGAGAGTCGGCTAAATTTGCTCCAAACCGACAGAGAATCTGAATTTTTTTGTGCACTGTTCCAAAATTAATGACTGAATATGGTATTAATCACTAAGCAACGTATTTGGAGCTTAAAGCTAGTGTCGTGGAACAATTTAATTAATCGATTAAGCAATTAATATACAAACATTTCACATCGAAAGGTACCTATAATTGGGTTGGAGATTTGCCTGAAATAATTAAGTTTATTAATTCCAGATAACATAGAACTAACAAGACAACACCCAAAAAAGTTGTGGACAATAGTGTGATGAAAATGGTGTATAATATTGTTGAAGTAATCGATGAAAGAAAACCAAAGTTAAAAATTGGTAAATATATACATATCTAGAAGCAGAAAGGAATATTTAAAAAAGAAATTATGGTGAATCGGTCTTATGAAATATTTTATATTATTTCAATTAGAAATTCATTTCTCCAGAGTGTATTATCTAGAAACCTATGATGTTCAGCCCATAAGATACAGTATTTTATGAACATAGATTGCAAAAAGTCAGTTCACTAAATTAATATTTAATTCATAAAATTATTAAAAGAAAAAAGACTTGTCCTTGGTTCGATGGAGGGGTTTCTCAAAAGCCCACAACTCGTGGATGAAGAATCAAGATCTTAAAAGATTGAATTGAAATTATTTGTAAATTGTTTTTATAGCGAATGAAATATTTTTAAATAATATTTTACGTGTTATTCATTTAATAAACGTATCGATATTGATAGGGAATGGATGTTCAAATTTATTGTGCAATCATTACTGTTGTTTGGGTGGTAATCTAGCATATTTAATTTATGATGTAATGCTTTGTATTTGGTAAACATTTTCTGGTTGTTAATTCTCTGAGTTAAATTTATTTTTCTCGTGTTAATGATTGTAAATTGTTCTGGTCTTAACTTGTAATAATTTGATCTGCTGTAAATCGATGAAAAATAATAATATTATGGCACATGACTAACATCTATATTTCAAACAATTGACTATCAGACAATTAGTATACAGTGCTGGGATTCTCCAAACTAGCGATAGTTTTCTTGTCAGCGGGAAGGGCAAGGGAATGTAACATTCATTATTATCAATGCAATTTGGAAATGGTATCTCTGTCCTTGTGGACAGGGCTGTGACAAGAGTACAGTGTGGGAAAGGGAATGTGTGATTATATTTGGCGACTGTTTGGATGACAGTTCGGGGAACGGCTAGCCTTTGTTTGCTGTTCGAAACAGTTTGTTGAATAATATATCTCTTTCTTGGTGGTGTGAGAGCTTGAATTTGTACTTGGCGACGATGGGGTGTATCGATAAATATGTATGGAGTCGAGTAGCCTGAGGTGTGAGAATTTGGAGTATTTTTCTTTTAAACTATGATGAAAACACGTAAGAGAAGGTGTGGTAAAGAATGTTCGATATTTGTGTCTACATTAATCGCTGCTCGCGAAGGGTGTAAGAAAAGGCAATTGCGGTGGGCGACAACAGTTGTGTTACTCGGCACATCACGAAGTTAGTTGGTCAAGGGTGGCAGAGGAACGGGCAAAATAACTCTGCAGGGAAACTTTGCTGGGCGTGCGGGAATGGAGGGTGTGAAACACAGACATGAAAGACCGTGCTGGGGGAAGGGAAGACATCCGGCACTTGGAGCAGAATAATATATTGCCTTCTTGGAGGGGTGAGAGTCTGAGTTTGTCCTTGCCTTCAGCGCGGGGGAGGAGTTTTAGGTGAAACAGCGAAATGTGAGGTATCGAGCAGTGTTAAAACTTGGCGTAATTTCTATGGCCATGACGTTCGTGCGGAAGACGAGACAAGGCCAGCAGAGAAATTTTTTGTTTTTCCCAGAGACAGTCGTTGGTCTGCTGGTTGGGTAAAGCAAGTCATTGAACATTTCCCATCCAATACACTTCTCAATTCGTTAATCAATGTCTTGCATGTTTGGATGTATGCTTCAGTTTTTAATTAGTTATGAGATCATTGAGAGTTTCACGGCTATTGGAAAAGTGTTGTAAGAACAGGATCGTGGTAGTGCATTTGTAAAATGTGATATAATGAAGTATATGTGAGTGTTGTGGCAGTCGTGTCGGCTAACAAAAGATGCATTTGTGAGATAATTATACCAGATTGTTTTTAAAAACAGACAATTGGGTGATCATATATGTTTTCATTCCTTGATGCATGTTTTGAGAGCAGATGAGGGTGAACTACATGTGATGTCGTGTATGTGTGTGTTCAGTGTTGGAAGGGATTGTTGTCAGGGGAAATTTTAATGGCACCTGGGGTTCTGGTCTGCAAGGATCAGTGTGGGAGGCCATTAAATTAGGAGATTTTTAGTTTGTCTGGGCTTGTAGTTGTAATTTTAATTGTAAATTGTATGTTTTTATTGATTTGTGAGGTGTGACTTCCGAGCTTCATGGGCGATAAGTGAGTTGTAATTCTTTATTAGTTGAGCATTTGTTTAATGAATTAAATTTGCTTTGTGTCATTTATTCGGGTGTTTGAAATATTGGTAAGGAATTTCAATATGGTATTGATATAAATATTGTGTAGTGTTCTGTTGTGTGTGATGTATTTAGGGGAAGTCATTTTAATGAATTTGTCTTGTAGCTATCGCATGATTAAAGCAATTTTTTTAATGATTTATAATTATTTCAGTTGGCTAATTTAATGTAAATCATAGTTTGCTAGAACATACCCACATGTTACTGCTCATAATCACTTAATCGATTAAACGAAGAATCGATTATACACACCTCACTTGTCTAGTGTCCCAGATGTGGGTCGCATGGACTTGCTCCATTCACACCTCACTCATATAGTATCCCAGAAGTGAGTCCCGTGGTCTTGCTCCATCCACATATAAGAAATAAAAATGTATCTTATACCACCCTTACACCAACATTAATAGCTATATAAACTTACTCCTCTGTTCAGTCGACTTCAGCAAGTCACAAAGCATACACCGATGCTTTTCCACCAATATCACCCTTAACACTTTCAACAGCAATAAAATCAAAGAAATTTCATTTCAAACAATAAAAAAAAATTTCAATTAAAGAATTCTTTAATTAATTTGATTAATTATACTAATTCATTTGTTTAATTAATCAGCAATTAAGCAACTAGTCTATTAGCAACACTCGATTAGGAACTAACCGAATATTCGATATATCGATATATCAAATTATCGATCAATTGATTATCCACTCGATCCACATGTCATTCAACAAGTATCCCAGAAGTGGGTCGTTCGCCCCACTCTTTCCCTTCTGCCCTCATCACTAGCAATTAAATCTTACCAATATTTTAATCCATTAAACTTGAAGTGTCATGTATATTTTCCCAGAATAATTTTCTTAGATCCCACACAAATCGGGAATCTATGCAAAATATTTCGTAAAAGATTTATTTCCACAGAAATCCAGAAATATATAAAAATATTTTGTACAAGAGATATTTTCACTTGCTAAATTTTAAGTAGTGATACAACATGTATAATTCCAGTTTGGCAAATAATAATTAAAAGTTTTTACCTCTGGAAAAATTATGTTAAAACCAAATGTTTTTAAATTTAGGGTAATAAAAAACGTACATATTCACCTGTTTCTAATATTTGTGCATATCAGAGAAAAACTACCCATGTAAGTTCTCCCAAAGCTAAAATGCGAGATTTTAGATTACCCCATCTACCATAAAATGTGTATATTTAAACAAATATAGACCTATTCTCATTTAAGAATAGATTTCCTTAGAAAATAAATTTCGAAGTAATATGAATGAAATAGCACAAATATAGCCTGAAATGACTTACCGAAGCTGGAATCTGTCTAATACCCTGATATTTTTTAAAATGTCCAAATTTAAGAAAATTGAAAGGAAAATGCCTTCAATTTTTTTACATGAGATTCCTTATAAACACATTTAAAGCTGTTTATGTGTATATAAAGCATGAGTGTGTTTTAGCAGCATGTTGACTTCCAGCCGAAGTAGTAATAAGTTTGGTATGTCAAAATATTTTAGTTACAAGTAAAATTCGATGGGCTCCAGCACTGGCTGCTGCTGTAGAGGTGAAAGTCAGCTGGAAACATTCTTATAGCTAGAGCAGTAAGAGTCTGTCTACTTTGTTCTCAAAAGGTATTTTTTTTCAGACCACTCTGCCCTTTCCCAGCCCTCTTACCTGCATCCACATTGTGTTAAGCTATGGCCGACAAGGTTTTCTCAAGATGCTACAAGTCTCCTCATTTCATTTCAAATTCATTGATTCAGGCAACCAAATTTTCTAAAACACTATTGTTATTATATTTCCCCCTAAGGCCTTCAAAGGTTGTTATCATCAAATTTCTTTCATGGAATCGTTGGATTAAAAATTATTAAAGTTTAATTCATTAACAATAATTTTTCTCTTTAATCAAGACCGAAGCAAGAAACTTGTATTTCTTGAGAAAGGCAGTATGCAGGCATCCTGCTACCTGAGGAAGAATATGATCCATCAGCTTACCATCACTGCTAGACACCCACTCTTCATGTTTACCAACAATTTTTTCATACTTCTCTTTAGTAATGTAATATTTTATCCACTCATCATTCACAAAACAAGATTTAAAAAATTAGTGACATGGTGTATTAAAAACTAATAAACAACAAGACAAATTACTCCTTTATTACCTTAAAAACATTTGATTGAAATCGTTTTTCTTAATTAATACACACATCATAATTGACAGTTACAAGACAAATACTACACATAAATACAAAATCATTTAAAATGTTGACATAATCATGTTAAACTAAAGAAAAAACTATTAAACATGCCTTTGTCATTTATGCCTGAAATCATTACAAGCTTAAAAATCACTACTTCGTGTTACATAACAATCATAATAAACCCCAAAATCATTCAAATATTCAGATCAATGATGTTACAACTGAAAAAACCTTTAAACATGGCTTTGCCATTTACATCTGAAATCATTAGAAGCTTAAAAACCGTTACGTCACAATCATATTACACCTCAAAATCATAAAAAAAAAGTATTCACATCAATCATGTTATGACTGAAAAAAAATTTTAAAAAAATCTTTACCATGTAATCTTTTTAACTGTAAAACTTTCACCTCATGTTCCATCTTAAAACTTTTAAATAATCATAACTAATCATGCTATGGCTGGAAAACTTTTTAAACTGAAAAAATTGTCTCATCATTTTATGCTATAAAGCATTGAAACTTAAAAACCACCACTTCAGATAACACCTGAAAAAAGTATTTTAACCTAGTCTTTGCCATTTATGTCCGAAATCATTACAAGCTTTGAAAGCTGTTACATCACGTTATGCTTTAAAAACTTTTAAACTAATAAATTAATAAATTATATTACTTCACAAAACATTAAAATTTAAAAAAATATATAAGATCAATACTTTATCATACAATTGAAAAATCATTAAACATTTTAAATTTGAATTTTCACTACAATTTCCATTTAGAGTTAAGAGATTAACAAAATTTGCATCTCTTTACAGGAACAACGGGTTGTGGTGGTTGTGAAGCAGTTGAAGGGGGTGATATTGCTGATAATAGAGGAGTATATATTATTTCTTATGATGAAGGCATGAACAAAGGAGGAGGTGGGGGAAATTAATCTATGTTGTGGTGATTCATGTGATAATAATTCAGGAGATGGGCAGCTTACAGCAGGCAAAGACACAAAATTGAAATGTAAGTTCTTACTAAAGGCTTAAATGACCTTTCCATGCCAATTTGTGTGAAATGGCAGAACTTTCGAAATACAATAAGCGATACAAATATATTTTAACCGTAAATGATGTTTATTCCAAAATGTGGTTGGGGTATACCTTTGATAAACAAATCTGGGAAACAAATCAGAGATGCAATGAAGACAGTTTTGCAAGAAAGAACACCAAATTCGCTCCAAACCGCCAAAGGATCTGAATTTTTTCTGTATTTTTCCAGAAAATAATCACCGATTATGTTATCAATCACTACACTACATATTCTGACCTTAAAGTCAGTGTTAGGGAATGATTGAACAAATCTATTAAGCAGTTAATATACAAGCATTTCGCGTTGAAATGAACTTACAAATTGGGGAATGTTTTGCCTGAAATACTTCGATTTTATAATTCGAGATATCATAGAACTCTCAAGATGGCTCCTGAAAAGGTTATGACAATACTTTGATGAAAATCATATATAATGTGAAAATATCCGATCAGAGGAAACAAAAGTTCAATGACTGTGAGAAATGGTCCATGGTGATTTGGTCTTACGAAATATTTAAAATTATTTCAGTAAGACAGTCTTTTCCCAGAGTGTATTATCTCGAAACCTATGATTGACAACCTATAAAAGATGGATTTTACGAGCACTAATTGCAAAATGTTAATTTTTTCAAATGAATATTTGATTGCCAAAATAATTAAAAGGAAAAAAAGATAGGTCCTTGGTTCGATGGAGGGGTTTCTAAAAAGCACATGACTAGTGGGTCAAGAATAAAGATCTTAAGAGATGGTTATACTATGGGTGTAAAATTATTATACTAAACAAAAGATTTTTAAAAATCATATTTGATGTTTCATTTTATTTAATAAACCTACCTCTATCAATTGGCTTTGGATATACAATCATTGTGTAATCAATCTGCTTGTTTATTGGATTAATATTTCATTGGATTAGCATCTGAGCGGTAATCCATTATGTTTGTTTCCTTTTAATATTATAATTCTTGGAAATTTTTTTAAGATGTATTGAATATTCCAAGGTTATTTATTTCTTAAAACAGATTTTTTTCTAGAAAGAAGTCTTTGCGGGGGAGACTGCATAAGTTTTTCCTAACTATGCATATAACAAAGGAAAGGGATTATTGATCCTGGGTAAACAATAGGATTCAAGGTTGAAGAGAGAGGGGAGAACAAGTGAGATAAGAGAAAACCTAGGTCGGTGTTCATTGTGTGTTCCTAACAAGACTTTCACTTAGTTTCTCTTAAACATTCGGAATGCGCTTGAGCATCCTACACACAGGGTTGGGTTCAGGTGTTATACTTTAATTTCATTTGGAGCATTAAATTCCCTAATAATAGCTTGGAATAAATTTAATTACGTTTCTGAAAATTTCATCTAAGTTTTTTTTTTTATAAAAGTTTCGATTTTTCGTATGCTACACATTGCGGGAGTTGGTAGGTTTCGATAGCAGAGGTGATAAAAATCATTTATTGCATTAGTGAAAGTTATTTGGAATCCAAAAATTGCAATTCCGTAAAGACATTTACATATATAAAGATATTACTTATTTAAACTTTGCTCTTAATGTTGAGGAAATAATTTTTCAGCAAAAGTTGTTATATTTAATTCGATGGAAATAAACGGTCAGACACTTGAGATGCGAAATGCGAGAATTTTTCAAACATTTCTTACCACAAAGTCTTGAAGGGTGCTGACCTGCTCCAGGCTTGGCGACTCAGGGGAAGGGTGGAGAATAGCTATTTCTTTCACACACCCAGACAGGTCAACGGCTAAGCAAAAGTATAACTTGGGAGAGTTCTGAGGAACAAGGCAGCTAGGTAGGTCCACTTCAAATTAGTGGGTAGAGAGCAGTTTTGCAATCAGGTCAAAGCTTTGGAAGAGGATACAATTCGCTGCCTGAGGTGAGGTAGTCAGGCAAGCAGATAGCCATTAATCTTGTGATGGAGGGGGTCGGGGGCACATACCCGAAGACACACTCCGGTCTAGGGGCTGAAAGGAGGGGGGAGGAGGATGTCTAGAAGGAGCTTACAACTTCTTTTCTCTGCCCTGCGCCATTTTTCGTTTGTGATTGCACCACCCACAAGATAGACGCACCACTGGCCATACCTCTTCACCGGTCGGGACGACACTTAACGGGGACTCGTGGCATGATGGAGGCTTAGGATATATTGGAACCCGGGGTTTCAATCCAGCCTACAGCGGACACGACCAGCGGGCTTCACCTCTCGTTAATCACTTTCTTCGAATAGTATCTGCTCCGGGGTTCAGATCTCGTTCACAGTCTTCGTAAACCACAGTGTAAAATATTTTTATAAGGTTTAATATAAAAATTTTTACTGTCGGGAAAAGATATTCGTATGTTAACATCGAATCGATATTGTGCGTCTATTAATTTAAATAATTTTATAAGCATTTAATGTGTTAAGTACGTTTCTGAGGTCGGTCTATGAGAGTTTGTAGGATTCTCAACTACCATTGTGTCAACAAGTGCGGTGAATTTCCCAGACTTAACGGAATTTGTGTTAACATTATTCGGCTCGTTGTAGTATGTCTATATTCTTATTTTAAACGTAAGGTAGTATTGATTTCATCGTTTTTTCGACAAAGTGTCTGAACTCAAATCGTTGCTAGATTTATTCATATTTTAAAATAAGCTTTGCGGGATTAATTTATGCGGGATGAATCCCTTCTTCACGCGATCCAAGTCTCCCTACTCTTCGATGGAAATAGTGTTAAAAATGAATTCTTCTTCTTCTTACAATAGTGAAATTTAAAATTTCCCCCATGCATGTGAAAGTTGTGTTAAAAATCTGGGTAAGTTTTTCTCAAAACTAGTTTGCCTTTGTTTAATAAATGTACTTCCATCTACGCAGGATTACATGCGGGTGGTAAACGAGTATTTGGTGTGGAATTTTATTTTCTATTAATTGTTTGAAAATTAAAGTACATGAGTCGTATTCAGAGTTTTCATAAGCTATAACCTCAGTTGCCTATCGGCTGCAACCTCCACGTCTCTAATCATGCTCCCGACACACAGCTTATAAGACATTAATTCAGCAATCTCGCAGCCGACCAAGCATGTTTCTCCTGCTGACACCAAGGTTCGGTGAATCAAGTTACTTAAGACAGTTGACGATTCAAATTTTTCTTTATAGATTCTTACCATATTTTTTGATTTGGTAACATGCTATTAACGATAACTTTATAAAAAATGACATTGATAATTTTTTACCTTCAAAAAGAAAATTTTAATTAAAAATAATAATTCGTGAAAATTTCTAAAATCGATTTCAACAAAAAGTTCTGTTTCACTTAGAGCTTTTCTTGAAGTCACAGTAGTGTCATGTATCAATTTTTTTCGAATCTGAGACTAGGTTCACCTTCAAGAAGGGTTTAAATTCTGACTTTAAGAATTTAAACATTACCTCAAAAGTTAAAATACAAATACGGTCGAACCACATATAACACACACACACACACACACACACACATGTATATATATATATATATATATATATATATATATATATATATATATATAACATTTTGATGAAATGGGCAATTGGCCTAACTTATTAATTAGGTTCAATTTTTATATTTGTACATAAAATAAAACTTTATATAATTCCTTGCATTAGTTAGAATAATATTTAGTCACTGCCATATTTTTTTAGCCTAATATTCCTTATTTCAACGAAAAAATATGTATGCGATATACAAAAATATGTAGAAAATAATTGCTCTATATTCTAAAGTCAAACGTGAGCGCTGCTATGATGAGCCACGTATTAGAGTGTAAACACCTGTCATACAGTCAAAATTTTTCATCAGGATGCTTTAAAAAAATTTGGTCGAAGGTTGGAAAGTTTTGACGCCACCGATAATTCACTGGTGCCGCTAAGTTTATATGTAAAAGTTGGATGGTCCCAGTTGCCATAAAAAATTTTGCACATTGGTCCACTTTGTTTTTTATGTTTGACGAATTTAGCCAATCAGTACCGGGCACAACAAAAACGGCCATTGCTGACCCCAAAAACTTCTAAAATAAGAACTATTTCTTGAAACGAAATAATGTATAGTATGAAACAAGTTTTGTGAGATCCTTCCTGATGCAACTTGAGATAGAAAATATAATACTACTTAGTGATGATTGAGGAGTAAGTGCTTCCCTAAAGAAAAAGATTTTGTAAATCATTTATTAAAAAAAAACAGGATACTAAATGAGATTAAACTATATATTAGGGGATTATATTTACCTGATAAATTATAATAAACATCAAAAAATTGTTTTATCAAATCATCCCATTCATAAGTTAAACTGTTATGTTCCAGATTATTACTATAGCAAATATTCTAATCTTTAGACTTTTTTTCTAAGTCTGGTGATGTGTGGGTAGACAACACACCTGACACCCGCGACTGCATGCGTAGCAGTTCATTCCTCGCTGTGCAACCTGCTGGAATCGCACTCTCCAACAGAAGACCAGAGAGCAGGGACTCCTCTCTTCTGGGATGAAGCGTGGGAAAAGGAACGTGAACATTTGCGGTTGAAGCTTACTTTGAATCTCTTCACGCCGCCGCTGACCATGCCGTGAAACTAACACCCAAACTAAAAAAGTTTTCAACTGGCATCTCTCTGGATTATGTAATCAGTACTACACTGCTATGCACACCAGCAAACACAGTTAAAAAAATTTAATTGAAACAACAATTTTTTTCTCTTTGTTTAATATTGCGCGAGTATTAGATGGCCTATTGTTTTCAAATAGCCAATACGGATTTAAAAAGATGGGTCACATTGTCATGTGCTACTAGCGACGATGGCGTTGAATCTCGTGTGGGGCGTGGGTGAGTGGAAATGAAATATTAGGCTTGTGGAGTTGGCAGCACGTAGGTTCCCGTCTCTCTGAAAAATGATGTAAAACGAGATGAAATTCTTTGGTTGAGGAATGGTACTACCCGAAGAAAACTCATTCGGCATCAGGAACTGTAATGTCGAATAACAAGTGTAAGAACTAATATCTATGTAACATAATTACTGAATGAAGTTGATGGAGCTTAATTTTTGTTTATAGTATTTTATTATTTTATTTTGTTGTCTTTGTCAGGTAAGGAACATTTGCAGTATCTGTGCACAAATACGCTTCAGGAGATCCCTCGAAACAGCTGCCGAATCCTTGCGGATTAATAATGTGAGTAGTAGGGGTGTGAGGGTTTCAGATACAAAGGCATGCCACCATTGATTAATCGGATTATTAATATGATAACAAATAAATATCAAATTGATTTATCAGATTAGGATTAATTCGATATCGATCCAATCAAAATTGTTCATTAATTCACTAAACTTAATCCGATAAAATGTGATGCAAGTTTTTCCATCAAACTTGTTAGATAAAATTTCTTTGGAGAGTTATTTGTGTATAGTTTGGTGCAAAGGTGTGGTAAGGTGCTTTATTTAATTTTAGGTGGGGAGCGGCATGATAGATGTTCACCCTCGGAACGCTGGTGTTGTACTGAGGTGCACTTGGGTTGGGGAAGGGGTACATATGTGTAGAGGGTCTTAATTTTTTTGGAGAGCACAATGGTACGTCCTCACTCTCGGACGTCTATCGCCATACTGAGGTGTGGCTGTGTTGCGGAAGGGTTATATAGGTATTGTGTTCTTTCCTGTCTGTGAGGCGACTGAGGGATAAGACACGTCTGCTTCGACCGTCATCAGGCAGGCGACAGAGGTTATGTCGTATTTAATGAAATTATTATTAAATACATAATGAATTAAACGAAAAGAGATGTGAATACGATATCCTGTATCCTAGTGATAGAATTTACACGAAGGACTCGTCGAATCACAAAAACAAATTTCAAATGGACCACAGCTTTTCTGGAATGATTAAAAAATAAATAAATCAAGTAACGAGTTATAGATATCGATATATAAATTACATGACTTGAATTAAACAACGCATTAACAACGAATTCAAAACACATAGGAATAAATGAAATTGTACAAGCAGTTCTCCCAAAACATTTCCGGTCGGATGTGAGGTTAGTGAAGCAATGCCTTATAAGCTGTGTATCGGGAGTATGACTAGAGATGTGAGTGCAGTCGGCGTCTGGCAGGCGACTGAGTTTATAGCTACTCGGAAAGAGAGGTGACTATCACAAATGGATAAAATTATGTTTACAATGCACATACTAGATGAAACAGATATTTCCCTACTAAATAAATGAAAACACATACTAATATATAAATTACACTACTTGAATAAAAAACACAATAAAAACGAATTGAAAACACGTAGGAATAAATAAATAAAACCGTACAAGCACCTCTCCCATAACACGTCCGTCCGGCTGTGAGGTTGGAGAAGCAATGACTGCAGAGTAGCATATTCACCGACTTATAAGCTGTTGGAGACATCTTTTTCGAGCGTCGGTTGGCAGGCGACTGAGCTGAAATTATCCGAAAAACTATGAAATAATCGAAAAGAGATGTGAATACACAACTATGTGACAAAAGGATAAAAATTATGTTTATGGCACACATACTAGATGAAACAAATATTTTCCTACAAAATAAATTTTCAAAGGAATTACAGAACCTATTTCCATGTAAAAGTGTTAACTTACAGCAATTATGATATCTTAAAGATGGAAGCACATTTATGCAAGCAAAGGCAAAAAGGTATCCCTAACAAGCTATTATTAACTATGTGCAATTTAAGCAGCAAAATGCGCAGGCAACTTTTCACAATAATAGCATGGACAAACAAGTACTGAAAAAAATTACCCTTTTTAAAATCATTTTAACACTGATTTCACTTCCCTGGAGAATTAAATTTTACTATTGTAAGGAGAACATTAAAATAATTCACTTTTAACACTACTTTCGTTGAATTAAAATAACAACGGAGGTGGACGTAGAACCGGAACTCGCTTGGATTCGCAGCCAGTAGTCTTCCTTTCGCAGAAATGGCTCTCTGAATACCAGACACCGCATCGTCTCTGATTCGAAGTCGGATCCAATAAGTCTTCCTTTACCGAGCCGTCCTTCCGTCTGGGCTCATCATATAGCTTATGTCGACGTACTTCTTCTTTTAAATATATATTGGCTCAACATTTCAGTAGTGCGTGAATAAATCTGAATCGCCGTCGTAAATATCAAACTTTTACTAATTAAATATCGTAAATTAACTTCCATACTCAGGACTGTCTTCTTTCCCGTGCTGGCCTATAGCTGATTCCAAATGAAAATGAATAAAGTTTTTGTTCTAAAAGACTTTAGTTCGAAAATCTGTAAATTATGATGCGCCGGCTGGTGTGGCCTGATTTTTTTAGAAACTATAGTACTGCTAGTTTCATAAACAAATATTCATGCAAAGAAAACACAGATAATCAATAAATTTACATAGTATACACAACACAACTGTCAAAATAGATCATTATACACATATCACAATAAACATACGTTAAACATCTTATACATTGCATTAAAGTTTGGCGTTTCTATCAAATTTAAAGACATAGAATAATCATCATAAAGTCCTAAATATTTAAATGTTACAATAATATAATTTCTTAGTTAGAGTTGCGGTTAGTAAGCAAAAGTATTCCAAAAAGACAGTAAATAAACCTCTCGAGAGGTCCCAGTCGGTGTGTGGGTGAAACCAGTTCGAAGGAAAAAGTTGAAAGAGGAACAGAGGAGAGCACATTAGCCAATACGAAGTAAGTTTTCTCAGATGTCTCCGCAAGCATGATGCTTTCGTGCAGTACGTCAGGCTGCAGTAATCACAGGAACAAAAAAAAATTGTAAATGTAACATTCTATGAAAAAAGAACAATTCAGTTATTAACTATTTCCCCGCTTATAGTAAAAATTTGTATTGTAAATAAAGCCAGCAAATAAAGGTTTTGTAGCAAGCATAAAGACTATCATAAAAAATGAAAGAAATGTTTCACTTTTGTGTATAAATATAAATATTAAAACCCTAATTTTAAAAATCGAGGTAATGAGATTTACTCTTAATGTTACTTATATTAATATCAGTTAGCAATTATATATTTCCTCTTAAAGATGCCAAAAATAATAATAACGTAATTTTTTTTACTTTCGAGTAAAAATTTATTCCAATTTTTATTGCATTATCGATTAACCGTGTCCCAGTTTCGAATTATGTCGTGAAGTAAATCTACACCATTATCAGTCAACTGAATGGCAATTTCCCGCTTTTCCATATCATTTTTTGTCTTCCAGGCTAATTTTTTAAAATGAAACTGCAAGTTTTATTGAAGTTACAATAACGTGTCATTCTATGTTATTCAGTTACGAATTATTTCATCTTTCATTTACTTTCGTCTTTGTAGTTGAGTAGCCTTTATAAAAAATCGAATATCAGTTTTGTTGCAGTTATTTGTTAATAATTAGTCTACAGCCAGGTTATATGAATAGTCATTACATCAAATTCAGATTTAACTACTCAAAACACTATAGCTATATAAATATATTCTTACAAACTTATATTGCAGGCATTGCAGGTAAATTACTAATTGGTTCAGTTAAATAAGTGATAAAGCAATTTTTTTAAAATTCATATCCCTTTAGAGAACAGAAGCCATGCCAAACGATTGTGAAGTGAACTGTGTAATGAGGCTGACAATTGATGAACAGGACGGTGGATTGATCCTTTATATTTTTTCGTATGGCGTTGAATATATATATTTGAGTTTGGTATCTTGATAAACTTGATAGCTGATGATTCGCGTTGTCCATAAAATCATCTAGAACTTATCAACTAGCTACGAAAAAACCAGGCCACTCACAGCAGTTATTGTGGTTTTATTTTCGGACGTAAAGATTGGATGCTAAATAAAACAGCCTGTCTAATATTCGTCTGGTAATATTACAATCCCCGTCACATTATATAACAACAATTTAAACAATTGTAAATAAGACACGAGAACACGCACGTTTGAGTAAGCAGATGCTTAAAAGTAAAAGTCACGGGAAAATTCATTATTTTATGTTTGTGAGAAATAGCGTTCAACTTATGGACATAACTTTCTTTTCTCGCATAAAAAATAGATCCTACAGTTTGTCAACCATAGGATGTGAAAAATTCAAATTTCGCTTATTTTTGACGGGAAAATAAAATGAACTAAAACGTTTAGAGAAAATTTAACAAAGTTGACTGAAAGGTCGTACCTTAGTTAAGTACAAGATATGCTTAGCAAAATTCACATGACAAACATATCATAGACTGCTAGAAATAAAAAATATAGAAAAGAAATCCTTATTTTCAGCAATTTGCAAAATTTGTGAAAGTATTTCATAAATTAATGGTAAATATTTCTGGAAGTAACTTGTTATCTTATTTCGAGCTCTTTTAACTAATTTCCGTAAGCGAGTTAGTTTTTATTATTAATACGTCCCAAAAAACACTAAAATTGGAGTTTTCGAGTGGAATTTTGCAAAGTAATATGCAGTTAAAATATTTTTTTGTGCTAGGAAATAAAAGCCTATCTAGTTACTTAAATATAGGCTATTAATGGTAGAATGGACTCATTTGAAAGCCCTCCTTAGGATCAAATTGTATGCACGTTGTGTATTCTTCCACCTTATGTAAAATTAACACTGGCCAGAACGTCATCACTTTGTCCATGCGTCGGTTCAGAGAAACGGTTAAATTACAAGAAAAATAAATATTTTACAAACATGCTCATTTTTACACTTTGATGCATTGAAAATACAGAAAGTGAAAAATATGACTTAAGTCATCACATATGGTCACCTAACACTTTTTATTCAATGTTAAGATATGGAACTACTTTGCATACATCGTTACCGACTTTACTTTGCGCATGTCACTCTGTGCCCCCGTTAAATATTTGCAGGTAGGAACAGTGAATTTTTACTAAGGTTGATTTCAAAAGTGCTCACTTTATCGTGAACAGCCGTTATAAGCTGTTCACGGTACAGTGAGCACTTTTTAAGGCCCTTCCTAAAGGCATTATCCCCATATAAATGTATTTATTGCAGCATTAAACGTTAACTTTTGAGAGTGATGGAATATATACACTGTGTTTATTAGTCATATTCCAATGTTTACATTAAAAAGTGACGGAAAGTTAGAAATTAATTGAAAGGAAAAATTTAGCAGGGCCTCAAAAAATGCTCACTTTATCGTGAACAACCTATACCTACAAGTAGGCCTAATATCTACAAAGTTGAATAGTATTTTCGTTCAAATATAAAATAATATTTTTTTTTTCATGTGCATCACACTTAAAAAAAACACACACACACACATCTCGAGATTGTAATATCTGTCGCCCAGTAGTGTTGGCCGCCCTTCGCGGGAAGCAATTGAGCCCTGAGTTCCGGCGGGGTATCATAAAGAAACCTTGTTGTCGAGGCCTGGGGAGCAGGTAGGTAGGTGCTACCACCCGCCTGTCCTTCGCAGGTCGCGCCATAAAGAGGGACACAATTGTCCCTCGCCCTTATTTCCGCACCCGGAGCGTCCTTAGAGTCAATCCCCAGGGGGTGGAGCAGCAGACAGATCTTCCAGACAACACAGACCTGCTTGCTACCTGCTGCTTCCTTCCCAGCGAGTAGATACGCGTGAACCAGTAAGATTATGTCGAGTGCGCGTTAAGGTGTCCGCCTGGTTGAAGGAATTTTGCACGCCTGAGGCCTAAAAGCGTGGGAGCGCTAGGGGCGACGGAGACACGCGCATCGACCCTCTCATCGCCTCTACTCGCAAGGCACTGAACTGGCGTGCAGTTTTGACTTGCCATCCATAACACGCCACTATGAGACTTTCAGCGGAGACCCTACTTTTTTATGAAGCAGTAATAGAAATTAAGGCTTGATGCACGTTCCGACACCTTTTTTAATGTTGTAACGGGGTGTTCGTACCTAAAAATCACCGTGAAAACACTCGGCGGCTTACCCAGGCGGCCAGCTTGAAATCCCCAGTCTCCTGTTATCAAGATCACCTCTTGCCCACATCCGTGAACAGAGATCATAGCCTCAGCCGTACAGTTTTCATATAAATCTGTTCAACATTTCTGACAGGTGCTTGCTTATAAATAATATTCAAGAAATTTTTCACGTACGAATAATAGTTCCCCTTCATACTTGTCCAATGTGTTCTTTTTTTAAAGTCTTAAAGGGCTTTTAAAAGTGTCACACAATCGTTTTTAGGTATGAAATTCCCGGCAACATAGGGATATGTATCATACCTTTTTCTTGACACCGTAAAATAATTGCATTATCTTTTGAAGTCCTATGTGGCGAGTTGACGAGAGATAGACTGCACTCCAGTTCAGTTGTCTCTTGCCCGTAAAGGTGACCATAGATTCGGTGCACGCACCTAGGTTTGACCTTCAATTCCCACGCTTCTAAGCTTCGGACACGCTACCTCCGTTGTAGAGAGTTTGAAATCCAGTTGTTTTATTTTTACGAAACTATTAAACGTTTGTCCAAAGTGCTGATCTACGAAATGAACACACGTGCCACCCTATGCCTGTCGATTACTTTCAAGATATCATGCACATTAGAAACATCATTTCGAAGCATTCGAACATAGTTGAAAACTGTTTTTTTTCCCCCTTCAAAAAGCGCTGTATCTAATAATATTCGGATCATGTAAGGCTAAAGTACACTGAACGTCGCTGCAGACTTTCATTAATAAAAATTACAAGATTGCCGCTTAAAGGAAACACGCAGCATAATGAGAATACTGCACAGCATTTATAGTCCTGCGCGTAGGGGCGATAACGCACTTACTTGTGCGTGAGTGATTTCCCTTATCGTTCCGCACTTCTCTAACCACAAACACGGCAAACAGCTCCGCGGTAGGCTGTCTCCTTAATTTCCTGCACTTTGCTATATTTGGGCAGCCATTTCCATCCTTACTGTATTATGCTGATTACGCCATTCCGTTTTTTTTCTAAGTAACCTCCACATAATCTATTCGCGGTTACTTCACACTTTTCTGAAGCCCTGCTATAGTTCTATTTCCTGGATATTCCTATGCTTCATACAAACAAAGCTTATTCATGTCTAGAACATTACGTCAAAGGACAGTGCACCGAATTCGTGTGCACTCAGTTGTAATAATATTTTGCATGAGAACTATTTCTTACTGGGCGCTACCAACACACATATTTTTTCACTGTTTTCCTTCGTATTTATTATACATGAATTATAATTTATAAATAAAATACAGATCAAACTTCAATTTAACGAAAAATAAGAATCTTTGTTAACAGATGTATAATACGTTTGTGATACATGGCATTTTCGGAAATAACTAAACACGTCATACAAGTGGTGATTTTTCAAATGTTTGATTCAAAAAGGGCGAAGAAACCGCGAATAGGCTATGGTAAATTATTGCCTGCAAAATCAGTTTTTACATTTATACGCATATCTCAGAACACATACGTTCTGGAGCATTGTAGGTACGGAATGTTTCTACAGGAAAGGTAAAGTGAGCGAGCGAAGAAATTGGGGCAGCTCTTAACATTGAGGTACTGAGAGCCGATGCGGGCGAAGTGTGGTTAGTATAGTCAGGGCCAGAATGGAGGGCGAGGGAACGGGAGAACCCCGAGAAAACACGCTGACTAGCGAAAATCCGGAGCAGTTTTTTTTTACTTTTATCCATATATAGGTATATATAAGTGTGCACTAATCCATCCCCTACATAAAAAGGGCGACAGGACAGATCCCAACAATTACAGAGATATCTCCCTGCTGTCAGTCACATAAAATTCTCTCCAAAGCACTACTCAACAGGCTAGAACCTCACGCAGATCCACAAATAGGTGAATACAAGGCATATTATAAAAAAGGAGGATCATGCATCGAACAGTTCTGGAACCTGAGAATACTCATGGAAATAAGACAAACGAACAACACTGGAATCACATTTGTGGATTTCAAGAAGGCATACGATTCCATAGACAGACAAACACTCTTTCACATAATGAAATACTACGGCATAGACAAGAAGACAGGAGCTCTCATACAGCAGACACTCATGGATACCACATCTAAATTAAAATTTGTGGGAGAATCCTCAGAACCATTCGAAATACGCACAGGAGTCAGGCAAGGAGACGGACTATCACCGCTTTCATTCAATGTGGTATTGGACAAAGTTATCAAACATTGGGAAACACAGGTCAAAGAAGTACAGTTAGGATGAACACGTGATACCAAAACAGTCATAAGATGCCTGGCATTTGTGGATGACCTAGCGATACTCAACAACAATAGACACGAAACACAAGAAGCACTGGATCATTTACATCAAATTGCCGCCAAAACAGTCCTACAAATTTAGTATGAAAAGACGCAGTACATGGAAAATCAAAACTACAACATACAAACAATACACACAAAATATGGAAACATAAAAATAGTCGAGAAATTCATACATCTATTGTAATACATACAAATAAGAAGATCGAACAAGGCATCAAATGTGGAAAGATCAGAAAAACTTCGAAGGGCATACAGACTCTCATGAGTGCATTATAACAAAATAAATATATCAAGACAGGCCAAACTCAAACATTACAACTCAGTAGTACTGCCAGAAGCACTGTATGCATCAGAAACGACCACAATTGGGGCTTCAGGCATCATAGAAGTTGAAAAAGTAGAACGCAAAATCCTTAGACAAATATTTGGAGCAATACATAAAGAAGGCATGTGGATGAAAAGACCAGCCAAAGAAGTATATTAACATACAGATAGACTCACAGACATGATCAGAAGACGCAGATTACAATTCTACGGACATATACAGAGAATGAACAACATTAGACTCACAAAGAGGATCTTTGATGTGGTGAATGGCTCAATCCGGAAAATCAATTGGTTCTATGAAATAGAAGAGGACCTAAATCTTGCAGGGATCAGTAAGGAAATGGCAAGAAAAAGGAGACAATTCAGCAACAAAATTATGAACACGAGATTCAAAGTACAGAAGAAAACAGGAACAAAGCGGACAGAACAAAGGAAACAGGAACACAGTGAACGAATGAAGAGGTTTTGGGAAGAGAAAGGAAGAAGCCAAGTAAAAACTGAATAATCATGAATAAATTAAGTTTAAGTACTGTCCTCAAGGGCAATAATGAATAATAAAAATATATAGAAAGAAAAGAAAATAGTGACAATTATATAAAAAATAACATTTTTAGGACTTGCCGCCTGTGCAGTTTCCTTATGGGAACGGACAAAATTACAAAGTGACAACTGCAGTTTAATCAACTGACGTACATCCTGTGCAAAAATATTTTACTACTACACATCTAATTTGCGAGAAATTCAGCTTCCCGCGAATGCATAGATATTGCAGTCTTGGGAAAGTCCCTCGCAATGGTTTTTCATAGCCATATGTGAGGCGTTTTATAATTTTTATCAGGGATTCCTACCAAGTGTCTTTTATTGGCTCGGGGACATAACGGTTGTATTCTCAGCAATCTTTTTTCTTTCATTCGCGACGTAATCAACCTGCGAAAAAAAAAAAACAATTAAATATCACCTCTTTGGAATGAACGTGACTAAGGCTGTTTTCGATTTCAGTGCGATGTGCCACTGACCACTTACCAATGATCCCTTCCCGTTTCACGAGCCCTTGTTCCCTTCATGAGAATTATTCGTTAGTGAACTCGGACGCTTGTGTTCGTTTCTACCTCAAGTTTCATTCTGGCCAGTTTCGCTCCGTGCGAGTTTCATTTGTCTTTGTGACGTTCGCAAGTGTTTCCGCAGCCGTGTAGAGTTGGGGGAAAAAAAAAAAAAAAAAATTAAGTATTTGAAACAGTTGCGCTTTGGAAAACTATCTAGGGCTCAAGAAGGGCAAGTTTCTCGTGTCCTTGGCTGAAGGGACACTAGGGTGCATAATGGGCCCTTGCTGTGAATTCAGACAGTGACAATATAACGTCACATCTTGGATGCACTTTCCAAGGGCACAAAGCCTCGTAAGGGCCCCTAGCTGGTGAATTCGAACACAGCAATTGCTTTAAAAAAATGCAACAGGAAAATAACTAACAATAATTCCAGAGAAAAATTGAATCACTGAAATAACACTATCACAACTCATAAAAGAAATATAGGCTAATTACTGATTACCATCGCAGAAATCATTGCCCGAAAATGTAATTTCTGATAAATTCAGGAATATTTTGATGGCGAGGTCATCTGTATGCCTTATATAGTAGATTTGCAGACTGATCCAAGCATAAAACCTGTAGTTTCTCCGACTCATCGGATACTATATTCTTTAATATCTAAAGTAAGAGATAAATTATATAGACTGGAGAAACTGGGAGTAACAGAAAGATTCAAAGATCTTACAGAGTGAGTGAAAATTTCAGAATTTACGTTTGTTCTACAACATAATGCATGTTGCCAGAGAAGTTGTAGTTGTCATTTCAAAATATGTGTCTCTGAAAAACTGTAAAGAATGTTCACGATAAAATGAGCACTTTAGAAATGAACCTTAGAAAATAGTCTCTGCCCCTGCATGCATATATTTTAATGGGCGCACTGAGTGGCATTCGCCCAGTCAAATTGGTAACGATGGATGGAAAGTAGTTCCATGTCTTAACGTCAAATAAAAAGTGTTAGGTAACCATTTGTGATAACTTAAAATTACTTCTTTCGCTTTCGTTTTTTTTGTTTTTTTTTACGCATCGATGTGTAAAAATGAGCAGATTTGTAAAGTATTTACTTTCTCAATATTCCATCGTTGCAGTCGACTGGCGCACGAATAAGGTGATGAGGCACATGACAATGTTAATTTTACATAAGGCGGAATATTACACAACTTGTTTAAAAGTAGATCCTAATCAGGGCTTTGAAAAGTGTTCATTTTACAGTGAAGAGTCTATAATAAGTTATAAACCAGTGTTTTGACATGTAGGTGCGTGACGCTGCGTATGTAATAATTTAATGTCGCGCGCCTATTTCCTATGCAACTTGTCTACATGCGTAATCGCACCGCCTTGCTCTGCAGGTATTATAAGCCTAAACTTTGAACACAATTATTTGATATAAAAATACGTTTCCGGATATTAGTGTATAGGACTTTTTTGTTACTATTAGTTCAAAAAACTATGTCTGGAGTTTGGGCACTGACTTTACGAACGTTCTGTATAGTTTTCGTGCCATACCTGTGGAACCAATCAAACCAAATTCTTTACAGAAGTAGCGCTATTAGCTCAGACACTTATTTTTAAAATGACGGCCCCGCAGGCCTAAATATGTTAGGTTGTTTAACTCTAAAACATTAGAATGGTTATACTGTATGTGAAAATATATTCCGGGTCCTACCTCCGTAATGTAATTGTTTGCATGCTATAGGCTGTTCACGGGAAAATGAGCACTTGTGAGGTCCTCGTTACTTTTTCCTTTCAGCAGTTTTTTATCCTCCAACCACCTTTCTTAAATAACGATAGCAATATAAATAATAAACACTGTGTGTATATTCCACCGAACTCGGAAGTTAACGTCTAAGGCTAAAATAAGATGTATTTATTGACTATTAATCCAAATGAGAGGACTTTAGAAAGTGCTCACTTTACTGTGAATAGCCTATAGCTTACGGCAAGACGTTTTCTGTGTTGAGCGTCCCGGTTAAAGAACGTGTACGTTTGTAATTGTCTCGCTACTATTGCATATGTTTATGGTTTCACCTGTAATGATACTGCTGTCAACAAGACGTCAAGGACTACCTGCAGGCTAAACTTTCAATAATATCATTAGAAATCATTTGCACTCATGTAGAGGAAAGTAAACTCATCATTATATTCTTGTTTTCTGTCTCGGTGTTAATTTAACTCGACCATTTCGCCTCTTGGCCTGTCCGAAGAAGCGGTATCTGCATACCGTGCGGTAAGTCAGGCGCCTATTAAAACTTAGTCTCTGCAACGGACACATACGTGCTACGCAGCCTGAATGGTGAAATAAACCAGTTGATATCTTATCTGCTACCGTCTGCAGTTATATTGACGCATTGTTTTCTTTTAAGTCTGGGGAGCTTTGTCTAATACGGCTGTCACTGTCACATGCACGTTAGCTTTGGAAGATGAGTATCCAGAGTATAAGTTAAATCCACATATAATAAAATTATATCATATTATCTCCTGCTAGAGTTACGGTCTTCGTAAACCTAGAAGATTCACTTCATTCTCCTTTTTTTATTTTTTACTTATAATGAAAAAAATATATCTCATGCAGTTAAACCACAGGTTTTATATTTACGACGTATAAATGCACTGGAAATAAATTACCAAAAGCTGTTCACGGTAAAATGAGCACTATTGAAAGCCCTGCTTGATATCTGATTGTATGCACGTTGTATGTTCTTCTGCCTTATGTAAAATTAACATTGCCGTTGTGAAATTATTGTAAATGTTGATATTTTACAAATCTGGTTATTTTCACACTTCCGATGCATTAAAAAACAGAAAGTGAAAGAAATAATTTAAGTTATCGCAAATGCTTACCTAGCAATTGTTATTCGACGTTAAATATGGAACTACTTTCCATCCATCGTTACCAACTTTACTGGGCGCATGTCACCCAGTCAGCCCGTTGAAATATACGCAGGCAGGGTCAGTGACATTTTCTAAGGCTAATTTCAAAAGTGCTCACTTTATCATGAACAGTCTTTATGAACAAACCGCAAATATAATAATAACACATCTCCGCTATACCAGGCGTGGCTGTGCAGTGGTATCACCTTGGATTCGTAATCGAGAGGATCTGGGTTCGATTCCCACTCCGGATATTCTGATTCAGAAATTACAAGAAATTCCCTACTGCGTACCGTGGCAGCTTCTTTCCTGGTGTTTCATTGCCCGAGCGCGTAATTTCATTTCCAATTACCACTGTTGGCAAATCGTAAAACCATATGATTATCTGTTTAGTGTCAGGGGAATTGTTTAGAAAAATATCATTAGCATTTCTCCGCGTCTCCAATATACCATCTTGTCGTTCGACGGTCGATGAGATGGTCACCTTGCCACTCGCTATTATTTTAAGTTCTGTTTATTCATGCAAGCTGTTCAATGCTTCAGCAGTTTACCAAAGTGGCATATAAAACATGCATGTGTTACGCACACCTGGATGTTGCTAGGTTCGTGGGGGATGGAGGTCTTAACAAAATAAAATAACTAAAATGAATTTTCCAATTTTATTTGCAATTCCACCAAGAAGAACCTACATATACAGCTCTTTCCCCCACTATCTAATACTATTTACTTAATGACCATCCTCTGCGAAGCCAAATTTCTACAAATTACCATCTAATTACATTAGTCATTTCAGTCAATGGCGACAGGCGGCCGGGATGGTAGAGAATAATAGACCGCCAGCTCGTAACAACACTAACTTAACTTTAGAACACTAATTTAGAATCAGAGTCTGTTGTGTACGCTGCTGAAAATCGGTACGAATCTCAACATACGGATGTGAAAAAATTTTCATTGGAGTCATCTATTCACAACATTGAGAGTTGCATTGCTCATTCTAATCAGCTACTGTTAAACTCGGTCAAACCTCCACAAGTTTCACCATACAAAGTGGGTAAAAAAAATTATAGCCTACATTTATTATTAGCCATACATGACTTCAGTTTTGGATGTGCTTACCAAAATATTGTTCAAAACATTTCATGGAGATATTTATCGGTTTCAACGAAATCACTATAAACAACGGTTGAATAGATACCCAGGAATTTATACGTAGTTGTTCCATAATTGATTTCGTTATGTAGCCAGTTTTTTTTTTTACGTAATTCTTCTCTATCAATTTCGTTCTATATCATCACCTTTTATGTAAGAGTTAGTGCGTTTATCACGCCTGCCGAGTAATGTCTCCATGCGGCGAGATGAAGAAAAAATTGTCGTCAATGACAGCGTTGGTCAAGTACAACAATTCTATCAAGATTTCTCATATGTATTTTAAAATCGAGCAAAATGCGAAATGATCAAAAGTTTTTCACCATTGTTTTGAATTCCCCCCCCCCCCCAAAAAAAAGCCCACCACCCTCCTGTTTCTGTTTGGTGTGATTTAAAACGCGACGCTCTTCTGTGGGCTGTTCACGGTAACCCCAGTACTTTTGAAAGTCCTGCTTAAGATCTCGTTGTATGAGTATTGTGAATTCTTCCAGCATACTATAAATTAACGTTGCCGTGGGCGCTGAACACTTTTTCTTATGTCAGTAAAGCGAAACTGTGGAATTATTGGAAAAGCATATATATTTTCCAAATTTGCTAATTACTAAACCTATGAACATACAAAAAAAAAAAAAAAAAAAAACGCTACACAAATTCAGCATTCACAAATGTTTATGGCTAACTGACTTTTATAATCCTACGTTAAGACATGGCACTATTTTCTAGCCGTCGTTACCAACTTAACTGGTTGCATGCCATTCTGCGTCCCCGTTGAATTACATTCTGGTAGGAGCGGTAAAATTTTTCAAAGGTTGATTTCTGTTCAGTTTGTGGACAGCCAGAAGGAAGCTATAATGGTAAACCTTCGTGCCCAATTTATTGATTATCGTTTTGTCAGTGTGATTTCTTAGAAAAAAATTAGCAGAAGTTTCTCGGCAATTAAATTGAATCTCCATAAACAAGTAATTCATATTTTATGTCAGTATTTTTTAAATCAAAATATACCTAGTTTTAAACACGTATTTACAATTCCAGGCAATCAAAGCGTTTTGGGATGTCGCAGTGATGATGCCCGTCGTTCGAATGCGCGGCGAATGGTACACGACCTTGAAAAGTGTCGCAAGCCGTTGAAGACGTTCCTCGTAACTTGACTGCTGTTGTTTGACGCACGTCATGTCACGTCCAGATTGTAACGTAGTGCACGCCTCAGGTAATTTTGTGGCGAAGTGAGACACTGTATGTGAAATACAGTCGCTGTCGACACTCGAGTGCGCGAGTATAAAGTTGTGTTGATGTGTGTCGCCAGACAACGAGTTTTCTTCAAAAACAAACTTAAACATGCAAAGGACCATGCGTACCTCTTTCTCATCACTCAGGTTTCTTCGATAGTAATTTTTATAGAAAATAACAAAAAAAAAAAAAAACTGCGTATGAACGTATTTTCATGGGACTTGCATCGATAAACTAAAATTACTGAGAAAGTTTGCTTCAAAACTGAGAGCAGTTCATTACAGCTATTAAGTTTGGCGAAAAGGGTTTTCTTCATTTGAAAATTAAAAAGCATCACCAGCCGTCATTTTTTTTTGTACTTGGTAAAAGTATTATACTTTTAATTTGGAAGCTGTTTAGTTATAAATGAACACACTACCACAGTAGGGATTCCGATATGACATACATACAATTTAATTATCCTGAAGGATGTTGTGGACAAACAAGATTATAATACTCATCTGAAATAATTTAAGAGCGGATGTCACATTGAAGAACTTTGGGCACAAGGCCTATCATTGAACTGTAATCAACAGGTGAAGAAAAAAACTGTAATAAAAGGGGCGAGTACGTTCACAAAGAAATCAATATTGATATTCACTTGTATTATTTTATAGGCCTAATCCATACTTCTTCACCAAGTAACTGTTCACTGAAATTTGATATATCACGAAAGCACAAAACTATGAAAATCATTTGGATTCTGTTATGTGAGTGTGATCACTACAAATAACAAGAACTGCGGCTACAGAAGCAGCGGAATTTCGTTCCCTACATTAAGCCGATAATTTATTTAGTAATACATTTGCGCGGAATACACACTATTGCCCAAATTGTAATGTATTGAATAATGTCACCAAATTTATCATACTTGTATATAGATTTCATGTACGTGAAGCAGAGTGGCGCAGTGGAAGCGTGCTGGGCCCATAACCCAGAGGTCCGTGGATCGAAACCACGCTCTGCTAGATTGTAACATTTTCCTTCTCGTAATCTTACTTTTCAAGAGCACGGATATAATTATGTCTCTCTATACAAACTAAGCATAACTTTTCTTGTAGTTTTTAAGTTGAGTCGTTATAAATATAGGACATGGCAGCGCGTTAATTTTATAGTGTAGCCTATCTTCTCCAGTTTAGAGCACATGAGTATATGTTACCTACTCCCCCTACAGACGATTACAGTCTCGTTGTATTAAACTGAAAAAAATATTTCCCAACTTGTGGGGCTTTCATTCGACGAGTACAACACTAATACCCACTTCACACATGCAGTGTGCTAATCGTTAGATATTTATCAGTTGATCATGCACATAACCTGTGGGTAGTCTAAGGGATCAAGGTGGAAAATTTAAGGGTTCAGCAAAAATGTGCCAGAAACCGTTTTAAAGGCAACTTACGAGTGAGACGATTGGGTTTATTTCGTTTCTGTTCAGATCGTTTACTTCGAAGATATGGATTTTGGTTTATCTGCGAAGAAAAATTTTCACCTTGGAGAAAGGTACCACTAAATGATTGAATAAACCAAACTTGTAAAATTTTAATAACATTATAAAATTTACGTATACTAATTTCAGAATATAGTTCGTAACATAATCAATGAATGAACGAACAAATTTTGTAAACCTTGATTGTTTAGTGAGGAATTTAATAGCGTACTAATAAAGGGAAATTGTATTTTTTATAATTATTTGTTATATTTATTTTGTCATACTTTAACGAATAAGATGAATTAACTAAAAAGTGAATCAAGAGCTAAAGAAAATTAAAACATCAATTTGATACAAAATGCTATACGTATATAAGAATTATAAAAAACATGGGAAATACTTTTATGACATAGAACAATATTTTAAACCATATATACATAAAGATTTTTGTATATCGATTGTGCGTGACTGTCCAGTATCGATCCCGTCTGGCTACGACCTCTTAATTTCCGTTTCCGCCTTCTTCATTACTAGAAATGGCGTGACTACCTCATATTAATTAATCCTCAGCAAGGTCTTTCACTTTTGATGTTACTTTGATTTTCCGACCGCCGGGGGTAAGTGATTATGTTTTCTTAATTCCCCCCCCCCCCCCTTATTTTGCATAATGTTTTTTGGGCCGCAACTTATGTTTTGTGCCATAATTTTTTGTGTAGCGGCCCCCGATATCGACATACCTTTCGCCCCACATTTAACATGGGTGACTAGTGGGCATGGCTGTAGAGCGACCAGTTTGGTCATCGCCTGGATTTTGATACATCCCAGCCTGTTTTCTGACTCGTACAACTATGTTTAATCCAGCATGGGCGGCCTATATTCCGACTACCAGCCTCGCCTCATCATACACGCCACGAACTTTTAATTATTTTTGCATTTTCTTTCATGTACTTCTGCATGCGCTTTGAGCAATTTTGTGGCCCCGAACCTGAAAATTAATTATTGTTTTGCCGGACAGTCCTCCTTACTGAACAATCACCTGTTCGTGAACTTGAAAACCAAAAAAAATATTTTCTCTATTCTACGATGTAATTCTTGAATTGCGGCTTCGAATGTAGTGGCCATGTTGGCCAAGTAAACCAGTTGTCTCGGCATCTGCCGAGAGTCGTGTATCGGCGTATTTGCTCATTGTTCAGGCTATCCCCAGTAATTATTTTTATTGAAGTAATGTGAAATAACAAATTAATTAAAAAAATGTTACAAGAAAGAAGCAACTTATGAGATTAATGGTGTTTACTATTTGATATTTTAACTTTGTTATATTTCGTTGTATCAAAAAATTAGTTTTTTTAAATATTTGTTATGTGGGTTACGTTGGGATGTGAGGCAAATAAATGAAAAGGTTGTCATGCCCCGATAAATTTGTGTTGCTCAATTTACATTCTTTCACTTACATGAAGATAATCATTAATTACTGAGTTGCTTTGACTTCCTACGATATAATCTGTAAATTTAAAGGCAACAAGCTTACTTTAGAATTTCTAACCTGTTTATATGAAATGTGGTAAGAGAAACAAAATAAATGATTCCAGTGTACAGATGCTGAAAAGCCAATATGTAGGTTTGGCTTGGCTACTTCTGATTTGGTAAGTATACGTTCTGGACACAACTAGATCCACGTGTTTTTATGTTGCTTTTCTTGTGTCGGTATTTTAGGGGCGTT
This sequence comes from Dryococelus australis, assembly GCA_029891345.1. Lineage (NCBI taxonomy): Eukaryota > Metazoa > Arthropoda > Insecta > Phasmatodea > Phasmatidae > Dryococelus > Dryococelus australis. Next base: position 292,882,356 of record CM056994.1, read on the forward strand.
TTATCTTGTGAGCCCTTTTATTTCTGCGCTTTATATCGGCACATACCAACGTAATATCTTTGGTGACAGCTAGCGAACTACATTTGCAATCACGTACAGCCATTGGAAGTTTGGTACGACCACTTTTCCTTCGTCGCTAGGAAGGTTTATGTGTTTATTTAGATTTGCTGTTTGCGATCAGGGTTTTTAGAAATTAGTTAGTCCAAGTAAATGTACAGAAATTAAAAATCGAACATGATGAGAAATGCATTAAAAAAACGTCGCACTATAACTAATCACCAGTGGCTACCTAACTCATCTGTAGCTATCAAATTTTGTATTTCCAGTGCGGCTGCATGCAAGTGTTTTGTCGAAATTAGTCACAGTTATGGCTTGTTTTTATGATTGTTCTTACAAACACGAGGGGTGTACATGGTTACTGATTTGCTGAAGGTAATTATAGGAGGTGTGGTAATCCTCCTGACTGCCAAGAAATTCGGGCAAATACAAGTATTCAACTGTGGAAGTTACACTTAGAAATATTACGTGGAAACAAAACTACACAGCTGTATCTGATTAAGGCTACATAAAACTATATTTTTTTTAGTTAAACTGGAAAATATTTGGTTGTCTGAGGTGATCTATGATATATTATTTACATACATTTGCTCGCACACATCACACCTAAGCATGGGCATTATTAACCTAACCTATTTAGTCTTTTCAAAGCTTTTACACTATATATGTAAAAAAATATATAAATTATTTAATTTAATGATATACGATTAATGGTGTTAAATTATACCATTAATTTTAGCACTTGACATTTATATAGTTGATTACAACAATTAGATAAAGATAATACAGAAACGACAAATGATATTTTGAGTTCTATTATTGATAGTTAAAATTATTAAGTGACCAAGGAGGAATACAAACTAATTTTTGCATATTTAATAAGAATTTGAAGCTTAGTAGCCTATCATAATTTAAATTATAAAATACTTCATTAAAAACCCAATATATATTTTTCATATTACAATAATGTATTAAAATGTGAAAATATACTCCAAATGATTTAAATATGCTTTTCTGTTATTAATACTCTACTTTTTATGAATTGTACAAATAATTACCCTTTTAAACAAAAACACACATAAAATAATCGTTGCAACTAACGAATTTTTTGTTCCAAACTGTGAATAAAACTCTGTCATACGTCGGGGCTGATAAAATATGTGTTTGTTTTTATGGTGTGATTCCAGCAGCTGTTTATGGGGCTGTGGAAAATAGTCTTAGAAACGAGTGACGTTTCCCACAACGTTGAAGACTTACCATATTGGACATTGCTTCTTGCTGTGTAGAATATAAATAATTCGATCCACTTCCTGAAAGGGAATGTAACTGAAAGTGTTAATGAATAAAAACCTAAATTGAATACTAAAGAAAACGAGCAAATAGCACTATAGATACAATTCATAAATAAACAATAATCAGAGAGATTATATTACAACAAGAAAAAAATGTACGTTTTTAAACTTAAAGAGAAAATGAGAAGAGAAGTGGTATTATTTATATATCTACAACAAAACATTAAAAAATGAAATAAGTTTTAAGTCCCTGGTACACCAAAATTAATTAAATAGTAGGCTAACTACAAGCATGCAGCACACATAGAGCAGATACCATTAAAATTTATTATTTTTCAAATATGGATATTGTTATTATGAAATAACCGATTGTACTACTTCTATATATTTGAAAATCTTTAAAACTACAACGGAAAATTAAAATGTTAGCTTCAATATGACGACTTATAATGTAATGTAAAATTTTTCTTAGGCCGTATCGAATTTCGTGAGGAATGGAGGTCTTGATAAAAATACAAGAACTAAATTTAATTTCTTAATATCGTAACACTTATTCAAAAGTACTTGCAGCAATAATTCACAAATTACTACTGCCTATCCGTACTATTTACATTTAATATTCTTTTCAGTGAACGCAATTTTTATGCCAATCTCAATTATAATTAAAGCCTTTACCACTTTGTTTTCACCACCTTAAGTCACTTGATCTTCACTTAATAGTTATACACATACGATAAAAAGGCCCACTATCATATATTGCATAATTATAAATGCCCGTCACTTACGCAATTGTACCCTTTTCCTATAGTCAAGCCGCTAAGAGACTCAGTGTAATGTCTCAGAACTCCCCATGGTCGCACAGGGGTGCATGCCTGCTATAGTTCACTATACATTTCGTTGCATTTACAGGTAATTATGTGACAAATGTTCATCTGCGATGTGAAAAACGTAAAATTTCACACCGACGAGGATGGGAATCGAACCCACGCGTGCAGAGCACATTGGATTAGCAGTCCAACGCCTTAACCACTCGGCCACCTCGTCATACGTGCTCTTATCTTTACATACAGTTGACTTATTTTTATCAATATGGTTATTGGCTATTCACGGCAAAGTGAGACCTTTCAAAGATCCTTCCGAATTATTCCTTCTAGCTAATTTTTGCCTTTCTGCCATATTTTAATATCAACATTGCTATGTGACTGATAAATACGGTGTACACTTTCACCACTCTCAAATGGTATGTCTGAGTCTGCAATGAAACATACTTATTAGTGGCTAACGACTGGTGAGAGGGCCTTAAAAAGTGCTCACATTACTGTGAACAGCCTATAGGGTAGATAACTCATGTGATATCACAACTAAAAGTACATTTTAATAGTATCACAGTGATTGCTCTGAAAATATACAGTTTCTTTTGTTGGGTAAGTATCTAATATGTTTGATTTAACATTTTAGGTGTTCCTGTGTGCAAGAAAAAAGTTACAATAACATCAGTATAACAGCACATAATTTCACCCTAACAAAGATACAGTGGTTTACGGTTAAATGGGGACAAAAGTTATTCTGACCTCCAGACGTAAAGCTCATGACACACAAACTAGGAGAAATGTTTTTTATATCAAATTGAAAATATGTTATTATCTTATGAGTTTTTTAAGGAGGAGACTAACGGCAGTATCCGCAATAATTAGTGAAGAAATAAACCATTCTTGGCGCCCTAAGAAGAGATTCTTGGAACGATAGAATTAAAAAAAAAAAAAAAGTAAATATTAAAAGTCACTCCACATAAAAGCTTATACTTCTAGTGAATCGGTTTCTAGTTAGAGGCTCTAGGTGAAACTTATGATTCCATGTGACCCAGGCTATTATAAATTTACACAGATGTTTATTTCCCACAACACACGCAGACAGTGTATAGACATTCACTGTTACTTCACACTTTTCTGATGCCCTGCTAAATTTATGCTTTTGGTTACCAATTACGTATCCTTCCGCTACATGTAAACATAAACCCTGAGATGTGACTTCTAGGTTTTAACTGCCAAATTCTTTGTTTATTGTTTACAGCTGTTCAAATAATTCTGTAATATTTCAGAAACCATTATGTACGAATATACACAATATAGGCCTATAACCATATTCGGGTTATTATTTTGCACTGTTAACACGCTCTAATAAATCGTTCGCAATTATACTACACACGTATATACGTATAGTGAGAAAGAGCGAATGGTAAAGTCTTCTCTCATATATTTATGTTAGCGTGCCTACATTTGCTCAGGAAACAGTCGAATGCATAGGGAAGTTACCAATTATGTATTGTAGAGATGATAAAATTCCTGTATTTGCAGCTTGATATATGGTAATATTTCCATACCGTATATTGGTTTGAAACATCCATTACATTTTAGGAAGTTTATTAGAAGATTTTACAGTGCTTTATTGTTATACACGATATAGTACATTATACACGCTAATAATTTGTCGTGATTCTGATTAACCAAGTTACAACTGTGGGGAAAAGAACTTTGGTATTTAAACTCATGTTATTGATATGTGTTCGGTTATTTAGTTTGTACTTTGTTTACTATCTGCGAGCCTTGAAGGAGCGAGTGTAGATTGGAGAGAGTATGACTGTGAGTGGAGTGTATGACTTCTGTAAAAGAAGGATTTAAAAAAAGTGCTCGGTGTACGGGATTTATCTGGGTTAACGGTGACATATTAACTGTCTGTGATAGTTTTCATGTCATGCAGATAGAAGGTCCTGCAGCTCACCTTTCCTCCGCGTTCACCGCCGCGCCGCCTCCCGCAGAGTGCTGTGCTGGTTTCTCACCACTGACACTGGTACACTGGCAACACACTCATCACACAGGCAAGCTTGGAGGAATGCACGAGAGACGCTAGAACTGCACGCATGTAGTGTGTTTAAAATACACATTTTACAATGAAACTTGTAAGGCTGTATGCTGTATTTAACTCAGAGTGTTAATTACCTACACAATGATTAATGTAAACATCTTTTATTTCACATTGTGTGCGATGGTCTTCTTTAGGCAGACTATCACTGCAGGTGGTGTCGTGCATTATTAAATGTATTTCCACTACTGGTAAAATTGATATTGCAATTCCTGCCAGGGCTCCTAGCTCTTGTCGATACAGGAGGCTGCCATTTTTGTTTATAATTATTTTTTCCTTTCGTGCACTCAAGCGGAGGGCGAGGGAAAGCAAGCAGCTGCTTGTAGGGACCTGGGTTCGAGACTTGTCACTATGGGTAAACACAACATCGCAGTTACCGTAGTGGAACGGCTGGGCTGCTGGACGAAACTGTCTAAGTGCATACATTAAAGGTTCGGGAAGGGCCGATTGCTTGTAATTTCAAAGGCGTGATACATACATTGAATGTTCGGGCAGAGTATGACTGCTTGTAATTGCAAAGGCTTGGTACATGCATTGAAGGTTCGGCCAGAGCCAGCAAAGTATGGTTGCCTGTAACTGTAGACGCTGTAATTGCAACAGTTCGGCACATGAGTGCAGGTTGGAAACAGAGTATGACTGTCATGGCCACTACATATTCATTTTCATGTGCGGTGGGACCGACGATGAATGATTGTCTGCAGGCATGTCAGAATGCACGCTCAATGGGAATCAAACCTGCGGTAACTTATTTATTCAAGTAGGGCACAGAAGAAAATATGTCTGGTGCGGAGATTCGACCCCACGCTTCCTTTTACTGGAACCAGAGATTATATCAGACGTCTTAGGCCGTTTGGCCAACCTGTCTATTTCTATCAGTGATGGTGTATTACCACTCTCTACGATAATCGAACCTGCGATACATAAAGGTTGGATCGGGACACAAGCATTGTTTCCTTTCAATAGTAAAGCAGTAAGTACATTGACAAGGGGAGGTGGTGGTGGGGATGCAGTATTTGGTCGGTATCTACCTCGCACAGAAAGGCAGGACTGGTCATTGCGGCCTCCGATCACGGCGGTAGACAGAGATGTGCTCGTGGCCTACGAGTATTCACTGCTACCTCAGGTAAGGTAGGGGATTGTTCGTTTCTGGAAGTAAGTACCTACATTCAATGTTCGAGTATGACTGTAATTATTACCTGCTTCGGTACACGAGTGCAGGTCGGAGATAAATATCGTTCTAGCATGTGTTTTGATGACGTATATGCGGGGACTCGACTGTCTAGCGATGACTGTGTGTATTAATTGCGAGTGACAATGCATTGCATACATTAAAGTCTTGGTACACGTCACACGAGTGCAAGGTCGGTCCTCCCTAGTGGGGTGGTACTAACCGTCTGTCTGAAAGCAGGTACTCACATCAAAGTTTCGGGGGGTTTGTCTGGAAGTAAGTACATGCATTGAAGGTTCGTGTATGACTGTTACTTGTGTTGTGCATGTCACCAGTCGTACCAACCAGCTTGCGATACAACCAAATCTGATAACCAAGCTCAAACTTCATTTTCTTACGAGAAAACATGGAAGCGTTACCAAATACGCTAATAACAGCAGTATTATCGATCTTCCCTTCATGAACTGGAAAAATCTTCCAACATATTGTATCACGAGAGTCAATGTCACTAATTTTCTTAGGAGCATGATCCTTTTGAGTATGCGACTTCCTGAAGAAACACATTTCCAACAAACCGCTACCTGCCTTTGAGGTTATTCCTTGAAGACCAGTTGTGCAGGTTGGAGATAAAAAATGTATTTACTAAATTCCTATATATTACACCCATATTCGTGGCCTACGAGTATTCACTGCTTCACCCGTTAAGGTAGGGGATAATTAGTTTCGTAATACGGAGCATATCATTATAACATGTGTTGTATGTGTGGGGTGACAACTTGTGCATGCAGGCAGGCGTGTGTGTGCATGTGGGTGCGTGTGTGTCTGCCGGTTAAACAGTTACATTTATAAGCTTTCATTTGAGCTGGTGGATGTATTGTTTCCTTACCAATATGCTTGTGCTATGAGTTTGCAAACTAAATGGTTCGGACGACTAGAACTTACTGCTATGTCAATTCGGTACACCATCTTGGAGGACACACTGTCTAGCAAAATGGTGGCTTGTGACAAGTGCACCGATGGCGACCATTTGCAAACATGACGGGCGGTGGCATGGGTCGTCCGTGGAGGCAGGCAGATACACTGACGACTGTCATTTTTCGTACGTATGACATCTGAATGCTGAATTTTGGAAGTTATAGCTTGAGTGCGAGGGTTGAAAAGGGTGTCTGCTCTCTGACACACGTATGCTCGGGGAGTCGGCTTACTGTGATGTAGCTGGGGCTTGGCCACATGGTGGCGAGCGCGTGAGGAAGTTTGACCAGGGAAGATGGAGTCTAGAGGAACGGGGGAAAGTGTGGCAGGTGGGGGTGCCGAGGGGAAGAAAGTGCGTGAGGAAGTGTGTGTTTGACCTTGCCAAGGTTACACAGTAGAGAGGGGGCTCTATCGTATGCAGAAAGGCAGGACCGGTCATTATGGTCTCCACTTCCAGCGAGGTCACATTGTCGACGAAGACTAAGACGACGACGACAATGACGACTGCAGAGGGATCCATTCGCAGCATATGTGTATTCACTGCTACACCAGTTAAGGTAAGGGATAATTCGTTTTCGTAAAAGGATGATTACCTTTCTAGCATGTGTTGTTGTATGTGCGGGAGGACTCGGCTGTCTAGTGATGACAGTGTATTCATTGCGAGTGACGTATCATTACATAAGTACATATATACACTGACGTCTCAGCACATGGCTCACAGGTGCAAGGCCGGTGGTACTGACTGTCTGTCTGGAAGTAAGTACGCTGTTACATGAGTGCTCATAGGGTCGGCGTACAGCAAGTTGCTGGCCGAGCGGTGGCGAGTGCTCGAGGATGTGTGTTCAGGGGTAATGTTGACCAGCCGGGGGGGGGGAGGACAAGGGAGAGAGAGAGAGCACAAGGACGAGTGGAAGGTTGCTGTTCGAGTTGCCAAGGAAGGGAGTGCGCGAGGAAGTGTGTGCATGTGTGTGTGGCCAGACGCTGGCACTGAGGGCACAGGAGAGACAGAGGTGAGTAAGAACAGGGGACATGCAGGCCCACACATGTCAGCATATCACTTCTCTTTGTTGAGGGGTTATGCATGCATTATGATTTTTTGGTAGTTTTATCTCAAACACTTCGTAACTTACAACTATATGTCATAGTCATGGTTGATACCTATTTTATGAATTTGACAACTATAATTTAAATGGTTTGTAAATTACAGCCAACTATGTTTATAAGTTAAGATGGGGCATATTTGACACTACAACCCTCTCCTAGTCATGGTTGATGAATGTGTTATGAATTTGACAACTATAATTTAAACACTTCAGAAATTACATCCAACAAAGTTTATAAGAAAACATGGGGCATATTTGACACTGCTGCCCTTCTACTAGTCATGGTTGATGCCTATGTTATGAATTTGACAACTATAAATTTAATGGTTCGGAAATTACAGTAAACTATGATTAGAAGTTAGCAAGGGGCATATTTTGCCCTGTGACCCTTCTCCTAGTCGGGGTGGTGCCTATGTTATTAAGTCCACAACTATAACTTAAATGGTTCGGAAATTACAGCCAACTATGTTTATAAGTTAACATGGGGCATATTTGACCAACCGACCCTTCTCCTGGTCGTGGTCGATGCCTATGATATGAATTTGACAACTATAACTTAAATGGTTAGGAAATTATAGCAAACTATGTTTATAAGTTAGCATGAGGCTTATTTGGCCCCACGACCCTTCTCCTATTCGGGGTGAATGCCTAAGTTATGAATTTGACAGCTATAACTTAAACAGTTTTTGAAATTACAGCCAATTTTATAAGTTAACATGGGGAATATTTTACACCACGACCCTTCCCATAGTCGTGGTTGATGCATATGTTATGAATTTGACAAATATAAATTTAAATTGTTCAGAAATTACAGCCAACTATTTTTTTAGGTTTACATGGGGCACATTTGACACTGCGGCCCTTCTTCTAGTTGTAGTTGATGCCTATGTTGTGAAATTAGCAACTGTAACTTTAATGGTTCGAAAATTACAGCCAACTATATTTATAAGTTAATGTGGGGCATATTTGACCTCCTGACCCTGCTCCTGGTTGTGGTTGATGCCTATGTTATGAATTTGACAACTATAACTTAAATTGTTCAGAAATTATAGCAAACTATGCTTATAAGTTTACTTCAGGCATACTTGACTCCACTACCCTTCTACTCATTGTGGTTGATGCATATGTTACAAATTTGACAATTATAATTTAAATGTTTTGGAAATTACAGCCAACTATGTTTATAAGTTAACATGGGGCATTTTTGACACTGGAGCCCTCTCTTAGTCGTGGTTGATAAATATGTTATGAATTCGACAACTATAATTTCAATGGTTCGGAAATTACAGCCAACTATGCTTATAAGTTAACATGGGGAATATTTGATACCGCGACCCTTCCCATAGTCATGGTTGATGCCTATGTTATGAATTTGACAACTATAACTTAAATGGTTCGGAAATTACAGCCAACTGTGGTTTTAAGTTAACATTGGGCATATTTGCCCCGCGGGCAGCAGTGTTACAGGAGATCCAATCTTTCACATGCCTTGATGCCCCACTGCTGCTGCCGGCGAGGTCCTGGCCAGGGTAGACCTAGGTGGGCGATACCAAGATGGCCACCGGGATTGAGAAGCTCCGACTATGAGAGAACCTCCGACCGATTCAGTCGCATTGTGCAAAACCACCACCAAAAGGGCAAACTGCCCAGATTATGGTAATTAGTACTGGCTGCCAAGATGGCCACCGATGGCAGGAGGGAAATTAGGAAAATTCTGAGGTAATAAAGGAAAGAAATGGCGTTTTGGTATGCGAAATCAACCGTTTTGGATGGGGAAAAGGGAAAAAAGGGAGATTCTCGCACCTCCAATCCTCCGCTTGATGCCACGTAATATGAAAATTTCAATCCCCCAATCCTCTGCCAAGCGCCAAGTGTGTCAGAATGCCCATTTATACTACTGTTATTATTTCATAAGTTTTTTTTAGGAGGAAACTTATGGTGGTGACCACTATATAATCAATTTTTGGTGCCCTGAGGAGATATTCTCGGATCGATAGCCTTTTTAAAAAGTAAATATTGAAAGTCACTTCATATGACAGCTTGTAGGCCTACTTCTAGTGGGGATTTCACTAGTTAGAGGCTATAGGTGAAGCATATATGTTTTCATGTGACCCAGGCTAATATAAGGTTACATACCTCTTTATTTTCGACACGGCATGCATACAGTGTATAGAACATTCACTATTACTTCACACTTTTCTGAAGCTCTGCTAAATATCTACTTTTGGTTACAAACTACGTATACTTGCGTTACACATAATCATAAACACTGCAATGTGACTTCTACTTTTTAACTGTCAAATGCTTTGTTCACTGTTTACAGCTGTTCAAATAATTCTGACTTATTTCAGAAGCCATTGTGTACTAATATTCACAATTTAGGCCTAGAACTATTTATTTCTGTCAGCTTTATAAGTTTAGATTTTTTGTATTCACTATAAATCTGACAGTTACTATTTAATATTTTTATCATATTTGTTATACACGATATAGCACATTATACACTCTAATATTTTTTTGTGGCTGTGTTTAACCCTGTTACAACTGTGGGGGAAAGAACTGTGGCATTTTGTTGGGTTATTTCGTGAAAAGGACCATCGTAGTTGGAATTAAAAAAAAGAAGCAACCAGTCCAACTAAAAATACATTAAATTCAAATGCAATTCTTGTCGCTTATTTTTTATGCATAGCAGCGACAATCTTAAATGCTAGTGGTGAACATGCTTATAAATAGTCGTACCATATCTTTTATTCTGCTCATATTTCTTTGCATAGGTGATTTTTTTTACTAGGTTTATGTAACTAGACCTATTTGCTTAATATTTTCTTACTGGGCTTGGTAATATGTTGGTATTGTGGCAAACATTCAAATCACAAAAACGTTGAATGTTACAAAATTGTGTTTCAAACACCTTGGGCAATGTTACACTGTTGTAATAAGTAAATAGATGTCACTAAAAAATTATTAACTCTGTCATAACAACAGTTCACTGTCAAAACGTCCAATATTTGCAATAACGCACACTGGGCCAGCGTAATGAGCACGATGCAGCCGCACCCTTTCACACACAGAGATCAAGATACATGCTACAGTATCTTTATTACTGCCATAGAAGTGCTGATTCATCACAACTTCCTAACTTACCTAGCTATGTTTAAAAAACACAACAAATACATATGTGATGTGGTAATTTTAAGTATTTTTCGAAGCAAGAAAAATAAACGCTTCATTGAGCAGCAGCAACACGTCATAACATATCTCCACTCGCCATGGATTTATAACACTACCGCCAACACTTCTAAATTTATTATAATAAGTAGTCAAGCATTAAAAAATTATTTTTATTTATATTATTTAAGTTTTTTATTATATTCAACTTACATACATATTATTTAGTTTTAACATATATACTTTTTTAAGTATTTTATTTTAAGAATTTTTAAAGTATTTTTCCTAAGCTTTTAAGTGATTCGAGTGGCATGTCTATATGTCGTCGCAAATATATATATATATATATATATATATATATATATATATATATATATATATATATATATATATATATATATATATATATATATATATATATATATATTACGACAAGTGCCATAATCTATTTTATAAGCATTATAAAAAAAACTCTACCAGCTAAGGATTCTGCCCCTCTCATACTAACTAAACATCCTATCGAACTTTAGCTCTTACTTACGAATCAAACAATCAAACCATTCTCCCCACACCATCGAAACTACACTTTTGTAATAGTGCCAATATAACCGACCATCTGATCAGGTCATACCAATCAATATAACAGCTTAAGACTATAAATATATTTTATTTTATTTCTTTCGACATACACTTAACTTAACTTCAACTAACCTAACCACCACAGTCTTGTGAGTGGCTGGTCTGACAGGAGTTAGTTGTCTGCAATAAATGTGACCATTAGTTCAAGCTAAGCGAAGATAACACAAGGACGAAATATATTTTCACATTAAAAAGAACTTATTCACTGGCAGGGCAACAATGATTAGTGAGCAGCTATCGTTGGTCATTTAGAACTCAGATGTTACGAGTATTATAGCCCTCCTATGGCATGCACTCTCATAAAGTTGATTAAAAATACCACCGAATTAATACGTTTTTCAGAAAAGCAGATATACATATTAGTATGAGTATAAAAATATTCACTTTATTTTTTTTAATTTGCAGACATCATATGCTATTCAATAGATAGATCACCACATTTTTGTAATATATCTGCACTACTAACTGTCAGCAGACTAAATATACTCATGCCTATTACTAGAAGTAAAGCATACCACAGCCCACAGTGGCATTACAAAAACAATCATACCATACATTAGAACTAATATAAATCACTCAATCAACCAACAAACCAGTTAATTATGCCAGTCATTCATACTAATAGCTGCTCTTATGAAACCTACAAGGTAACATACCTCCAGCATACTTAACAACCATATCGAATGGTACTGAGTATTGAAACAGATATATAATAACTTTCACCATGGTGAGGGGTTATACATTAAAATTTTCTTTTTCTATATGTTGTGTCACATTTGATATGCCTATATATAGGCGTGCTCAATGCAATAAATATTTATGTTTCAAGTGTTAAATATTCCAAGCCTTATTAGTTAGCAATGATATGAGTGTACTGGGTTCGAATCCGACGTCAATTCGTCATCAACTGTAAAATATATATTTATCACAGAAGTCTTTGAGTCCACATTTTCATTCTTAGCGATGCTTGGATGCTGGTTACAACTTCTAACTATCTATATGGCTCACAGCGTAATTTTAATATAAATTCTATTGCCTTGAAAATATTGAAGTCCATGATATAAGAAGTTCGACATTTTAAAAAGTTTATAAGAAAGTATATTTAGTATCGGTGCTGAAGGTAATGGTAACTCTTGGTAACGTGCCACGACTTTTGGCAATGTGCAGTGCAAAAATATCATGGAACTAAATATATTTAAAACTCATGTAATATTGCATTGAGAGCATCTTTAAACACGATAATGTACATTGTTTGCAAATTCTCCAGTAAATTTTGTCTTGAAGTAATTTGGGTTTTGGCTGTGAATCATTATCAGGCTTATCTTTGCTGTTGAAAATGTGTTTGAAACACCTCGCACTTAATTATAAGGCATTTTATAATCATATTATATAAGTAAATGTGGTATGTTGTAGTCAAGAGAATAGTGGTTGCTTTTGATGTGTGGATATTTTTTGGTTTTCATACTTTACTACAGGTACATATGAAATACTGCCAATTGTCTTTAAGCCTTATCTACTAGCAAAAATGTCATAATACTAGCATTAAACATAGCTTAAGAAAACAAATCTGCTGTTTTACAACCAAGCTGCTGAACAAATTTGTATTTGTGGCTGTTATAATCTGTCTGATACACAGGAAACTGACAATATACACTGTAGGCAGAACATTAATTTATATGGCTCTCTGACTGGCTGGTGTAATATATATTATTTTAAAAGAAATTATGTACAAGCCCAAAACAGCAAAAATTCCATGTTGGCCTTAGTCAAGCCTTAGTTTGTTATTATCAATAGTCCTTGTCATCGAGCCGTGAGATCACGGTGGTGCAGCTTCGAACCACGCTATGCTTTTTCGCTTGTATGATGTATTGTTTGGCGCTGTGGCATTCGAAAGTATAGAAGTCCATATATGAGTCATGGCCAGCCCTTGTAGGGACGCCACTGCACTTGCGGAAATATGCACTGCGTAGCATCTCATTTCGAGGAGTCGGCATGAGCATATTATTGCACTTACGCACTGCGAGTACACTTAGATTACACAGCCAGTGTATGATTGTACTGTGAGACAGCATTACAGCAGCAAGCAACATCACAGTGTCATTTCAGCAATTACATCATGCCACAGAGATAGGAACTGACCTCATTTTTTTTAAATTATGTTGTGCAGATGGTTAAATGGCAGAAATGTTTGTCTACCACATGTCTACCACATGAATGGACACATGTTTTTTTTTGCATTACAACAGAACAAAGTATTTATAATTTGTTTGTAGTAAATGGGATTATAGTTTACTATATGTCTAGTAAATTTATTTACACACACACCAGCCTCGAAAATATGAATATATATGTGACTAAGCATGCATTTAAACAAATGTGCAGTTGACACAACGAGAAAAGGTCATGATTGGAGTATGTTCCCTTACTTGATGCATCCATTTCCACGATGAACTGTTTCACAGGCTGCAGATTAAATTCTATTTTTATATTTATTAAGGGGGCAGGTATAAAAAATATGGCAAAAACAGATTATATCTCCAACATGGGCACAAAGTTCTGTGATTGGTAGGAATATATTAACAGTACCGATAACTCTCTGCCCCAAGACCAGCACAAACAGTTTTGAAAAAAAAATGTATTATTTAGTTTTGGTTACCAAAGTAAACATGATGGACTACATATCGTATAACACAAGACAAGTTATTGTAATTGTGACACAATCAGTTCTCCAACTCATTGGCTGCCAGCTATCCAATAATTGACCTTTTAAGTATGGTAATCACAAGTTGTGTAATACAAACTGATAGAAAACTGGCAAGTGGAAATGCACAAGCCAGTAGAACTGGTACTCTTGTAGTGGCATGTATAGAACATTCACTTCTAGCTTGTCGTGACTGTCAATAAATATGCTCAGATGTCAACATGTTTACCACAAACAATTTTGAAAGAAAAAAGTTATTTGATCGTATGCTGTATACCTTCAAAAGCATGAGTTATTCGTAATCTTCCTTCAGTATTACTTGTTATGCATTACAGAAGCCTTCAAAATCTATTCAGTCTTAGTCTGTAATGATTTGCATAAACAGTGGCTATGAAATTAAGGTTAGCAAAAACCATTAATAAATAGAACAGACAATATATAGAGGTTGAGCGACTCGTAACATCATGAACCGATGAGCTGAAGTGAGTTGAGAATGGAGCATAACTGGATATGGTAGACGAGAAAAAACCACGCCAGCTAACAGTTTCACTTCACAGATTCATGAATAAAGTGGTTAGACCCATTGCAATGTTATAAGACAGAAGACTACAAAAGTAGATCTTAAACAGTGCTATCAAAAAGATGTTGCTGTTAACAGCCTATAATAAATATATCTCAATCTAATAGGATGAGGGACTTTAACATCACACATCAACGAATAACTCCAGCAATCATTCACTTAGGAATCCACTTTACCTACCCTGTTCTTTTTTTTTCCTGTCAAGAGTAAAAGAAATTGGAACAATAGATAATTTCAGAAGCAGCATAAACTTGATCAGAAGTACAATTAGTGTACCATATGTGTCAAATACACTGAGTAATCTATTTCAATTATGCTTACATTAGCGTGACTCAATTTTTCTTGTCGAGTAGTAGTTATGAATCACAACTCAGATATGGTATTATATAGCTTCCGAACAAACTTTGTAACTCACTCATGCCAAAACAAGAAAGGATAAGAAATGAAATGATACATACATTTATGCATTAAAAACATTTAAAAATGTTATCTGGTCACCAGCTAAATATTTCAGCCCATCAATATATCTTGATGGCAAAATCACGAAATCAAGCAATTAAATGTGTGTTTTTATTATCAGCACTTCTTTAAAAAAAATTTCCAGAAAAAAAGTTTTTTTTTAAATTAATTTTCGTTAGTAATCCTATTAAAAACCAAATTATATCAACAATGAGTTAATTGTTAACACTTTATAGGGAACAAATATCTGGCAGCTTTGGGGACATGATACAGGGGTTTACATGAACATGCCTGTGTTAGCGGTTAATATTCTTACGGAAGTAACATAAAAGTAACGAAATTGATACTTGGCTTTTATGCCATAAATCAAGATATCTAGGCAAGATTCTATGTTTGGCACGGTACCCTAGTACATCGGAGTCGTGAGGTGTACTGTCCGGAAATTGTTGTCCATGCTAATAATTGCTGCCAGTTATCACGGGCCCCATCCATGCCTCACATACATGTGATGCCAACTCAAGGCCATGCCTGCATCCTTGTCGTATAACAATCTAATGAAATCACACTTATTTCAATAGTGTTATTGTTATAGGGTGTAATGGATGTATCTGCAATAGTTATGCTACATCATCCTGGTTGCTATGTGTCGCTATGATTTTAAAGACATCTTCACATCAGAGATTTTTGGTCTTAGTAACCCCTTGCTTGTACCCACAGTACCGACTGTGTTGTTCGCTCGCAAAAGAGTACTGAAAGCATCTGACTTGAATAAATTACATTTTACAGCTGAACAGTTGAGGTTCAAACAGAATGCCTATGTTTAGTTTTGGTTCCTTTAGAGCAACGAGATGAAAAAAAAAAGGGCAGTGCACTTTTCCCACTCTTTATTTCCGTACAGATCAGGCCATTTTCTATATATTTTCTAGCCGTTTACTCCATTACAGTTGTCAAAACCTTGTTGTCTTAACCAAAGTGAGCTCAATGTATACATACATAATGCCCTTCGTAAAATTAGTATGTACTCCACTCCTGTGCTGTTATATCAGAAGAAGATTAAGTTTGAGAATTGGGATCAAATATGGTTATATCTAAAGTTGGTCGGTCCAAATGGAACTATGCATCTATTGGGCCATGCAGAAATTATGTTTAATCTTAATCGACAGACACTGACCTTGAAGGACCTCCTCTGCTTCGTCTTCTCTTCCCATCCCTCAGTCGCCAGCTAGATATCCAAGGGTCAACACCTATGATGCTGCTACTCTATCAAATTTCTTATGCCACTCTTGCTCCAAAATGACACTATTGCCACTCTTGCACCTACATCAACACATATATGCTGCTGCACACATACCTCACAGCTCAGTCGCCTGCCGGACGATCAAGGTCAACACCTATGATGATTTCCAGAAATAAATATTATGTCACAAATTAAACATACAATCAAAATAAAAATAAATAAAAAATAGATTTTTTATAAAAAATAGATTAAGCCATTTATCCGTAATACCATACGTGCGATTAGACTATAATTAATCGAATTAAGATTATCAAATTAATCACTTAATCACAAAACTTAGGTTTAGATCCGCTCCATCCCTGTCATTCTAGTAGTGGGCCAGAATCCCCTCGTCACTACTACTGTGAGGTGTTGGGTGGAGTGGTGTTGAGTCAGACATCCAGGATAATTAGACGGAGGAGAACAGAGCTTGCCGCCTCGCTTCCCCGATACACTCACTCCCGTTACACAGCTACACCCATCCCTATGTCATTTTAGAGGGCCTGTAGCCTTGCAGCAGGGCTCCGATTTAATCTGAAAGAGCGTCGATCCCACTACTTGTATAAATGCACTGAAATTAAATAACTAGGAACAAACCACAAATATAATAAAAACACATCTCTGCTATACCAGGCGTGGCGGGGCAGTGGTACCACATTGGCCTTGTAATCGGGAGGCTCTGGGTTCGAATCCTACGCTCCGGCTATTCTGATTCAGAAATCACTGATGTAACGAATTACTGCATACCGTGGTGGCTTCTTTCTTGGTTTTTTACTGTCCGAGCGCGTAATTTTTTTCTAATCACCACTGTTGACAAGTCGCAATGCCATAAAATATTCAGCAATTATTATCAGTTGAGGGTAAGGTGAATTGTTTCGAATGATTTTTTTAGCATTTCTCTGCGTCTCCAATAAAACATATCTTCGTTCGGCTGTCGCCGAGATGGTCACCTTGCTACTCGCTATTATTTTCAGTGTGTTTATCCACACAAGCTTTTCAGTGCTTCAACAGTTTGTCAAAGTGGTATATAAACCAATGCTATGTTGCACGCACCTTGATTTTGCCAGGTTCGTGAGGGATGGAGGAATTAACAAAAGAAAATAACTAAAATTAACTTTCCTAATTTATTTACAATGCCACCAAGAAGAACCTACGTATACAGCTTTTTTTTGTCCACTATCTACTATTATTTACTTAATGGCCATCCTCTACAAAGCCAAAAAATTACAAATTAGCATCTAGTAACAATAGTAATTTCAGCAAATGGCGACGGGCGGCCGAGATGGTAGGGACGAACGGGCCGCCAGCTCATAACAATATTGACTTAACTTTAGAGCATTTATTTGGAATCATACGTCTGTTCTGTACGCTGCTGAAAATCGGTTACCAATCTTAGCATACGGCTATGAAAAAGTTGTCATTGCAATCAAGTACTCTTGACACTGAGAGTTGTATTGCTCATTCTAATCAGCTACCGACTAAACATGTCAAATATCCACAAGTGTTACCAAACAAAGAGGGTCAAATAATAATAGCCTGCATTTGTTATTTGGCATACAAGACTTCAGTTCTGGATGTGCTTACCGTAATATTGTTCAAAACATTTCATTGAGAAATTTCTGGATTTTAACTAAATCAGGAATTTCTGCGTAGTTGTGCAATAATTGGTTATGATATGCGGCCTGTTATTTTACGTTATAGTTTTCTATCAATTTAGTTCCACACTATCTATCGCCTTATATGTAAGATTTAGTGCGTTTATCACGCTTAGCGAGTAATGTCTCCATGCGGCGATGAAGTAAAAATTTTCAGTAACAGCGCCCGTCAAGTACAACAATTCTATCACGATTTTTCATTTATATTAACAAATCAGGCAAAATGCGAAACTATCAAAAGTTTTCAGCATTGTTTGATTTTTTTAAGATTTAAGTTTGTTGTGATTTAAAACGCGTCGCTCTTCTGTGGGCTGTTCACGGTAAACTCAGTACTTTTGAAAGCAGGTCTAGTTGTATGCGCATTGTGTATTATTCCGCTATACTTTAAATTGACTTTGTCATGAGTCAGATAACTTTTTTCATACTTCGGTCAAGCGAAACTGTGGAATTATTAAAAAAGTAAATCTATTTTCCAAATTTACTGATTATTATACCTATGTACAAAAAATAAAGAAAGCACGCTACATAAATTCAGCATTCACAAATGTTTAGTCTTACCTAACTGTAATAATTCAACATTATGACATGGAACTACTTTCTATCTGTTGTTACCAACTTTACAGGATGCATGCCATTCTGCGTCCCCGTTAAATTACATTCTGGTAGGAGCGGTAACATTTTCCAAAGGTAGATTTTTTCTCAGTTTGTGGACAGCCTGAAGGAAGGTATAATAGTAAACCTTCATGCCCAATTTATCGATTATCGTTTTGTCAGTGTGATTTCTTAGAAAAAAATTAGCAGAAGTTTCTCGACAATTAAATTGAATCTACATAAACAAGTAATTTATATTTTATGTCAGTATTTTTTATATTTAAAATATACGTAGTTTTAAACACAAATTTGAAAATCCAGGCAAACAATGCGTTTTGGGGTGACGCAGAGATGATGCCCGACGTTCGAATGCGCGGCGAATGGTACACGACCTTGAAAAGTGTCGCAAGCCCTTTGAAGACGTTCCTCGTAACTTGACTGCTGCTGTTTGAGGCACGTCATGTCACGTTCTGGTCGACACGTAGTGCACGCCTCAGGTAATTTTGTGCCGAAGTGCGACACTGCATGCGAAATACAGTCGCTGTAGACACTCGAGTGCGCGAGTATAAAGTTGTGTTGACGTTTGTCGCCAGACAACGAGTTTTCTTCAAAAACAAACTCGAACATACAAAGGCCCACGCGTACTTCTTTCTCAACACTCAGGATTCTGCGGCAATTACTTCGATTGAAAATACCACAAAAAAAAACTGTATTTTCATGGGAATTGCATTGAGAAAACAAAATTACTAAGAGAGTTTGCTTCAAAACTGGGAGCAGTTTATTAGAGCTATTTAGTTTGGCAAAAAGAATTTTCTTAATTTGAAAATCAAATGGCATCACCAGCAGCCATTTTTTTTTACTTTGTAAAAGTATTATACTTTTTATTTCGAAGCTGTATAGTCACAAATACACACGCTACTGCAGTAGGACTCCCGATATGACATACAAATAATTTTATTATCATGATGGATGTTGTGGACAAATATGATTTAAATACACTTTTGAAATCAATTAAGAGCATACGCAACATGAAATAACTTTGGACACAAGGCCTATCATTGCATTTTAATCAACATGTGAAGAAAAATGTTTTAAAAGGTGTATGTTGACAAATAAATTAATATTAATATTCACTTGTATTATTTTATAGGCGTAATCCATACTTCTTCACCTAGTAACTGTTCACTGAAATTTGCTTTCTTACGAAAGTACAGACATTGTGAAAATCATTTGGATTCTGCTATGTGAGTGTGATCACTACTACTAACAAGAACTGCGGCTACTGAAGCAGCTGAATTTCGTTCTTTACGTTATGTCCATAATTTATTTGATAATACATTTCCGTGCAATGCACATTCTACCCCAGCTGTCATGTAATTATTGACTAATGTTACCAACTCTATAATACTTAAAATAGATACCAAGAAGCATGTGGAGCAGAGTGGCGCAGTGGAAGCGTGCTGGGCCCATAACCCAGAGGTCCATGGATCGAAACCATGCTCTGCTAGGCAAAGTTGTTTTCCTTCTCGTAAACCTACTTTTCAAGAGCAGGGATTTAATTATGCATCTCTATACAAAAAAAAAGCACATTTTGTCGTTATAAATATAGGACATTGCAGTGGCGTTAGCATTATAGGATAGCCTATCTTCTCCAGCTTAGAGCAAATGAATATATGTTATCTGGTCCTCCTACAGACGATTGCAGTCTCGTTGTTTTAAACTGAATAAAATATTTCGCATCTTGTGGGGCTTCCAATCGACGAGTACAACATTAATACCCACTTCACACATGCAGTGTGCTAATCGTTAGTTAATTATTATCTGATCATGCTCAGAGCCTTGTAGGAAGTCTAAGGGAGCAAGGTGGAAAAGTTAAGGGTGCAGCAAAAATGTGCCACAAACCGTTTTAAGGCAAGTTGCGAGTGAGACGTTTGAGTTTATTTCGTTTCTCTTCTTATCGTTTACTTCGAAGGCATGGATTTTGGTTTATCTGCGAAGAAAAATTGTCACATTGGAGAATGGTACCACTAAATGAATTACTAAACTTGTAAAATTTTAATAACATTATAAAAATTACTTATTAAAGAAAATTAAATTAAATATTTGGTATAAAAGGTTATACGTATATAAGTATTTTGAAAAATAAGGGGAAAAATAATTTTAGACATAAAATAAAATTTAAAACCATATATAGATTATGATTTTCCATTAATTTAAATCTTGCTTTAAATATTGTTAATATATAAACAGTTAGCTATTGTGATGTTAAAATTATGTATTGTCTCAGACATATCATTAACATATTTTTCATGGTAATATTTATATTACACACGTAAAACTCATGGTTGATTGTTTTATATGTAAATATTGTCTTCCTATGTTTTGCACATGTAATACGTCACATGGTTTGCATTTTTCTGTGCGTGTAATATTTTTAATATCTTAATTTTTTCTCACACGTAAGATTATTTAATTTTTGTTGTATGGTGGCAAATTTATTCAGTATAAGCTAGGATTTTGTTTGGTCCTCATATGTTTGTTTCATATTTTAATAATTTATTCGCTTTTTTTGTCTCAATTGTAAGTCATTATTTTTAATTAAATATTGTATATTTTGCTTAGACTCCCGTAACTCTAGGTTTGGTTTGTCTAGGACGGAGAAAGTGGTGCGTACGGGATTGGTTGAAAGTTTTCAGGATCGCATTGGACTACAGGTTTGATTCCGGTCCATTGTCTAAAATCTCAAGGCACTTTATGCATGCTCCAGCGATACGAGCACAAAGCCCTTTTCTTCTCCACACAGGACCATACTAGTACGATGTAGAAACAGGAGTCTCCTCTGCGAGTGGGTGGAGTGTAGGCATTTTGATTAGAGAGCGGGGTGTTATTTATATTTCCAGATTTTTCTAAGAGTGCCAGCTGATTTGCAGGAGTATTTACGCCCCCGCTAGGACCCCTAGAAGTCATGAGGTAGTATTGGGTTCTTTTGCATTAGAGCTAGGACTCCGCCAACCCATAGTATGCCCCATCGCCTACGCCACTGCAGAGGTGCTTTGGAGTCTCTGATGACAAACTACGAGAGGAGATTTCACATATACAGGAGCTACAACGATTTCTAACTGCAGCTGAAGTAACTATTAATTATATGTGTTGCATAGTTCTACTGATAGCGTGGCCCATATATTTATATATAGCATGGCTAGGATCAACCTAAGTAGTAAGACGACGCTATTTGTTATCACATAATTTTCTCAGCTGACTTTTTACATACTTGTAAACCAGAGCAGATGTTTTACTTTACCCCAAGCTAGGTAATTACCATTTAAATTTTTAACACCGAAGAAAAATTTATTTTTCGTTCCAGTAATTAGGTTTTTTTTGTATCAACGTAATAACTTTACTGACATCTAGCGAACTGCATTTGCAATCACGTACAGCCATTGGAAGATAGGTATGCCCACTTTTCCTTCGTCGCTAGAAGGGTTTAAGTGCTTGCTTAGTTTGCTGTTCTCCATCAGGATTTCCAGAAATTATTTAGTCCAAGCAAATTTAAAGAGATTTAAAATTTAAGATGATGACAAATGCAATAAAAAAAGTCTTGGCCTTTAAACTAATTACCAGTGGTTGCCTAAATTATTTGTAGCTATAATATGTTGTGTTTCCAGTGCTATTACATGCAATAGTTTTGTCATAATTACTTACATGTTATGGTGCATCTTTTTATGATTGGCCTTACATACACGAAGTGAGTACATGGTTACTGAGTTGCTGAAGGTAGGCTAATTAAAGGAGGTGTGGTAATCCTCTTCACTGCCAAGAAATCCGGGCAAATGAAAGTATTAAACTGTGGCATTTACACTTGAAACTATTACGTGCAAACAAAACAACACACCTGTATCTGATCAAGGCTACATAAAACTATTTTTTTAACAGTTAAACTAGAGAAAATTTGGTTATGTGAGGATATATTTTAGATGTTATTTACATTCATTTGCTCACACACATCACACCTAAGTATGGGGATAATTTACCTATACTATTTAGCCCTTTCAGAGTTTTTAAACAACATGTGTAAAATAAAATGTAACAAATTAAATTTAATGAAATACATTTATTGGTGTTAAATTATAGCATTTATTTGGGCACTTGGCATTAATGTAGTTGATTAGTACTATAAAAATAAAAATATTCCAAAACGACTAATGATACTTAAAAAGTTTTATTATTGATAGTTAAAATAATTCAGTGACCAAGGAGGAACAAACACTTTATATTCGTATATTCAAAAAGAATTTGAAGCTTTGTGTCCTAATATAATGTAAATGATAAGATAGTTCATTAAAACTTAATATATATTTTACATATTACAATTTTTTTTTATAATGTGAAAATATTCTGTAAATGATTTAAGCAGGCCTTTCTGTTATTGACAGTCTACATGTTATGAATTGGAAATATTAATTACGTATTTTAAACAAAAACGCACGTAACATATAATAGTTGCAACTAAAGAATTTTTTGTTCAGAAATGTGAATAGAGCTTTGTAATACGTCGGGATTGATAAAATATGTGTAGGTTTTTATGTTGTTGGCAGCTGCTGTTTAAGAGGCCGTGGAAATTAGCCTCAAAAACGAGTGACGTCTTCCACAACGTGGAAAATTTTTCTTAATGGACACTGTTTCTTGCTGTGTAGAGTATAATAATTCGAACAAATTCCTGAAAGGGAATGTCACTGAAAGGGCTAATGAATAGAAGCTACATTGAATATTAAAGAAAACGATCAAATAGCAGTACAGATACAATACATAACTAATCAAAAATCAGAGAGGTTAAAGTACAAAAAGAAAAAAAAATTACGTTTTTAAACTTAAATTGAAAATTATAAGAAAAGTAATTTTAATTTTATATCTACAACAAAACACTTAAATAAGAAATTATTTTAATGTCCCGGTACACAAAAATTAATGAAACAGTAGGTTAGTTACATGCATGCAGCACACACAGAGCAGACTCTATAAAATGTTTTATATTTCAAATATGGATATTGTTATTATGAAATACCGGAATGTTTTACTTATACATATTTGAAAATATGTAAAACTATCACGGAAAGGTAAAATATTACCAATTAGGACGATTTGTAATTTACTCTAAAGATTTTTCTAGGGTTTAAAAGTACTCGCAGCAATATATTACTAATTACTCCTGCCTACCCGTACTATATACATTTATTATTCCCATCAGTGAAAGCAATTTTTATTCTAATCTCAGTTATAATTGAAGCCTTTACCACTTTGTTTACACCAGCTACAGTCACTTGATCTTCATTTATTAGTTATACATAGACTATAAAACGCACACTGGCATACATTACGTCACTCTAAATGTCCGTCACTCACACATCAGTCCTACTTTCCTACCGTGTATACGCTCAGAGGCTCAATGCAATTTCTCTGATCTCCGCATGGTCGCACAGTGGAGCAGGCCTGCTGTAGTTCACTGTACATTTTCTTGCATGTATTTACGCGGATATTATATAAAAAATGTTGGTCTGCGATAAGAAGAAGTAAAAATTTACAACGACAAGGAAGGGATTCGAACCCACGTGTGCAGAGCACTTTAGATTAGTAGTCCAACGCTTTAACCATTATTTTTTATATCACAAACAATATACAGAGGCGTTTACCATTAACCTATTATACAGTACACATTCAACACACAATAGAAACAACAAAATACTCAATAAATAATCTACACAAGTCTTACATAGGGGCACAAAACGATATGAACATTTGGTGAACTGGTTTTACTGACAAAGTCGGTGAACACATAAAAAATTATTTAACGTGAGGGGCAAGGAACGGCATACACCCCGATTAGAAACACTGACTTATAACACTACCATCTATCGACGATTACTACTGGAACATTAAATTGTACACTTGTAAGGACCGAGGAGTGGGCAGCGCAGGACGTAAACCAAATCTCGGTAATATACACGCACTTCCTGTTGGCGTAAATGTCAAAATTAAAATTAAAAAATTGCCGTACCACTGACGCAATGTGCCACGCCGCGCCATGTTCCACCTATCTTGACGAAGAAGCTGGACAAAGTCTTGAACTGTCACCGGTTTCGAACGGTCCACCAAAAAACCGGTCGCATGAAGTATATACCAGGCCGCTGCTATTCGTCGAACTGAGGAGAAGTTGACGAAATCGCAATGAAGCATGTGCGTGTCGCACATCTCCACGTTCATCGCGAATTATTTTTCGTACTCGTACACGACACCACTGCCAGGTGCGAGCTGCATAAACACAGGAAATTACCCTATGAAGGGCCGTGTCGATGTTGCCACACAGCGGGCATGCAGGGTCAGCTGTCAGGTGAATGCTGTATTTACGCTGCTCAGTTGTCACGATATTATTATAGAAGACGAATGCTGCAGCTCGAAGATCCGACGAAAGGTTAGAATAGGCAATTAATTTCCAAGGGCGCCTCCAGCGGATGGTTAGGGTGCGATTTTGGAAGCCCGAATGTACAAATATCTTGCTGATGCAACTGTCCCTTCCGGTAAGTGTTCTACTAGAGTTGCGAGTGCTTCCTTTGCCTCACGGTATTGAAGTGGAATGCGTCTAACTTATAGACCACATCATTTTCTGTAATGCTGCGTAAATGTCCTCTGGGCGCCAAATTGTTGCAATTGCTGAAGACTTATATAAGGCCTCACACTTCAAAACGTGATTAATTAGACTCAGGCCTCCGACTTGCAAGGAAAGATAAAGTTGCGGCCTAGATAATTTAAATATATAAGATTTCCACAACATGCGACCTACCATGTGTAGGATTTGTGCACTTTGTTGACGTGGTAGTGGGAATATTTGTGATACATACCACAGCTTCGCAAGTAGGAATATATTTCTTATATAACCTCTGTTTAATATTTATACGACGATAATTCATTTCTATTTGACGAGCACGGAGTTTATTTTATGTCATGTTCCAATTATAATGCAACATAAGAGTGGCGACTGCGTGGCAGTACATGCCCAATATTATACCAGTTTCGGCCCTCCGAAAGGGAAAAACGTCGTTAAATGGCTCGCTGGTCGCGCTGAGCTCCAGTACGGCAGTTTTGTTAACATTCGCTCGCAGATTAGAGACACTGCAAAAAAGGTCCAGGCATTCTGCCGTCTCTGTAATTTCCCGCTCTGAAAGAACGACACATGTGATGTCATCAGCATAGGCATTCAATTTAAAGGACAGGTTAACTACAGGGAATCCTTGCAAGCGGGCACTGATCATTCTGCACAGAGGTACAATGGCGATAGTAAATAAAATCATGGATAGTGGGCATCCTTGTCGAACTGAACTCTCGATCATAATTGGTGGGGTAAGGAATCCGTTAACCAACAGCCGTGACCAAATTCCGGTTCACACCATCCGCAACCACTGTACTGCATTGGCTGGAAAATAGAAATGATGCATAACATGAAGTAAAAATTTATGATCGACTCTATCGAATGCCTTATCCATATCAATACTCAAGATGGCCATTTTACTGTGTCGTATTGACGAACGTTATTGAATGTCCCTTAGGGCAAGCACGCCTTGTAAAATGAAACGTCCTGGAACAGTACATGTCTGGCCGGGACCAATAATATCTGACAATCCCTTGGTTTATCGGGTCGCACAAAACCGAGCAATTATTATATAATCGGCACATAAAAGTGTAACTGGCCTATAATCCGCGGGTTTTAGTGGACGGGATATTTTGGGTATAAGAACGATTATCCCTTCTTTATGATACTTGCATAACTCCCCTTTTTCCACCACATCGCGAACAACATCACAGAAGTTGGCACCAATATTATCCCAATGAGTTTTGTAAAATTCGTATGGAATACCGTCAATACCAGGAGATATTTTTGATGGCAATTGCTGTATTATTGCATTAACTTCCGCATCTAAACATGGCGCCTCCATGCCCGTCTTGCTGTCCAGCTAACTCTGTTTTCACAACCCTGTAAAACTGATGGAAGCAGAGCATCGTCAGTGTCTTGTTTCGAGTATAAATTTGCAAAGTAACTACAAAGCGTTTGCACTATTTCCGGCCGGTCCCGAACAATTGCGCCATCACTGTCAGTAAACTGGTTGATAACCTTGCGTCGTATTTGCTGTTGTTCCTTAATGATGCTAAACATGCTAAATTACTCTTCTGCGAATAGACTTTTATCATTTATCATAATATGACGATTTTTAAACTCTCCACTCAATAAATGCATTGGATTCTGTTTCGTGTCTCTAATACGTGGAGTTACGTGTGCAACATTGTTTGCCTGCAGGTGAAGTTCGTGTAGCATACGTTCGTAGAATGCACGTGTTCCCCTACGTTCTTCTCCCAGTCGGTACGCATGCCTTTTAAAAAGCCTCGTGACGTTTGGTTTTACACACACATCCCACCACATCGCCACAGAGGCGAACTGGTATTTCTTGCTATGCCATCGTACCCAATTAGCTAGGAAGTCGCCTTTACTTCTGATCTGTCTAATAAAGACGTATTTAGACGCCATGCCCCTCTGCCAAACCCTGTTACATTCGCAAACTTTCCATACGTAAATATCACTGCAGAGTGATCACTGAAAGCTACCGGAAGAACGTCATATCGATGCAAATTATGTATATGCTGATTTTTTTCACGTAGAATCGGTAAATCCTAGACCAGCTCTGTGAAGTAACATAGCTGTAATAAAATCCTTGGTAGTTAGATGCAACGTCACACAAGTCTAAGCGAGTTATTAAAGTAGATAGGGCAGCGTTAGTAGAATAAATGCCACCCTTATGATCATGGGGGTGAACTATGCAGTTGAAATCTCCACCGAGTATGAACTGATTACAGGGTGGATAGAAAAAAGGAATCAAATCCACGAAGAAAAACTGATTTCTTTCATATCTCGCTTGGGAGCCGGAGGGAGCATAAACATGGACTAGCGACACATCGTTTATTCGTCCTGACATCACTCTGCCTGACGGATGGTAGCGCAAATCTTCAAGTTCCAGCCTCACACGTGTAATAATCGCTGTCCCCCGTCCCCGCTCATCTCCGTTTGTATACACATTGAAGGTATGAAACCCTATAAAATCTTGAATCGCTACTTCTTGCAAGAATGCAATGTCAACTGCCTGTGTTCGAATCAGTCTCTCTAGCGCCGCCAATCGCGCACTGGCCGAAACTCACAAATATTTAAAGTTTAAATCGTCAATAACTCTATCATGTGTGCCTCGAAAATGAAGTGATAGCATCAGAGAGAAGGAAATGGAAAGGTGGACAAAAAGGAAAAGTGGACAAAGAAAAATGGGGGCCGGTAATAAGGCATACAGGTGGGGATGCACACATGTGCCGGTCTCATTGTTAGTTAGTTGGGTTATCAGGACGTTCTTGGCTAGACGCACACATTTTATTTATAACGGCCTTTGCTAGGTCCAAAGATTCCTTCCTGTCCTGTAGCTGTGATTGCTCCCTCTGCGATAACACCTTCGCTTTGCGAACAGGACTTATTCTTGTGGCCTTGCGCCGAGTATGTAAGGTCGCTTTTCTCTTACGGACATATTTTCATCCGCAGTTGTTACATGCTCACGTCGTGTGGTTGCATTGTTTGCGCTCTCCACGTCCATGCTGTCTACCCATGAAGCAGAGGACAATGGAATGTGTATCGGGGAGACATCCTGTGTGTGTGGTGGTAGCCCTGCACGAGCAGTAACAGTATTTTGAGCCGCCTCCAAGTGTATCTGGCGTGGCGCGGTCACTAAGGTGTTGAGGTTGACGGCATGCTCAGCAGATGAGTCACCGACAAATGACAGGTGCAATGCGTACTCCCGTTTTTACTTGGAATTTGTATTTATGATTCCATACTTCATCTTGCAATGTAACAAGTCGACCATACTTCACTAACTCCGCCTGAATTTTTTGGATGTCTATTTCAACATGTAAATTTAAAATTCTTACCAGTTTTAAGTTATCTTAGGCTTGTTCGATGGTGACGTTGATCTTTTCCTGGTCTGCGGTGACTAAAGTTGACTGGCCGTTGGTGCGACGCAATATCGCTTCACAAGGTCCAGAGGAAACAAGTTTTAAAAACAAACAGTTCTGGTGCCCATCCAGTTGATTATCTTCAATTTGATCTTCTGTTACAGTTAAAACCGCATCAATCCATTCATTTATTTCCATGGCAAACACGATACGCGAGGTATTCACGCGCACATTAGAAATGTTGGACAAACCTAGACGTGACTGACACTAATATAGAACTATTATACTCGCGTCGGAACAGAGCCCCGTTTAAGAGCGCGGGGCGACAGAACTCCGCACACCGGACGCGATATTTACTCCGCCGCTGCTCGGCCACGACTGCCTCCACTCGGCCACCTCGCCGTACACCGTGTCAAGCCTTGCATACAATTATCTTATTGTTATCAATATGGTTAAGATAGATCTTTCAAGTGACATCGCAGCTAAAAGTACTATTTTTTTTTTGTAGTACCACTCTGCTCGTTCTGAAAATATTCGGGTTCCTTTGTTGGTTAGGTAGGTAATATATTTAATTTAACTTTTTAGCAGTTCCTGTGTGCTAAGAAGTCAGTTACAATAACGTCATCGTAATATAACATAATTTCACCACAACAAAGATCCAGTGTCTTAATGTTAAACAGGGACAAAAGTTTACTATGTCAAACAGGGACAGAAGTTATTCTGACCTCCAGACGTGGAGCTCCTGGCATATAAACTAGGAGATATTTTTTAAATATAAAGTTATATTATATGTTATTATTTTATATGTTTTCTTAAGCCGGTGACTTATGGTAGTGTCCACGATAATTATTAAAGAAATAAACCATTTTTGGCGTCTTGAGGAGTGATTCTCGGAACGATATCATTTTAAAAAAAAGTAAGTATTAAAAGTCACTCCAAATAAAAGCTTATACTTCTAGTGACCATAAACACTTCTATGTGACTTCTACGTTTTAACTGTCAAACGCTTCGTTCACTGTTTACAGCTGTTCAAATCTTCTGTCATATTTTGAAAATATTACGTACAAAGATTCACAATTAAGGCCTAGAACCAATTATTTCGGTCGGTTTTATAACTTTTAAAAATGTTTGTATGTGCGATAATTCTTATGGTTATTATTTTACATTGTTAGCATATTTGTGATACACGATATAGCACATTATACATGCTAATATTTTGTTGCGACTGTGTTTAACGCTGTTACAAATATATGGGAAATAATTGTGGTATTGATGTTTTTTGGATTATTTCGTGAAAAGAGCCGCCGTAGTTGGAATAAATATTAAAATCGAGATGCAACCAGTCAAACGAAAAAGATATTAAATTCAAACGCAACTCTTGTCGCTTATTTTTTGTACGTAGCAGCGACAAACTTGAAAGATAGCGGTGAACATGCACACAAATAAGCCTACCTAAAATTTATTTTCCGCTCATATTTCTTTGAATATAAACTTTGTTTTTAATAGGTTTATCTAATAACCTATTTGTTTATAATTTTCCGACAGGGCATGGTAATTTGTTATGATTGTGGCAAACTATCAAATCATAGAAACACAGAACGTTACACAACTGTTTCAAACACCCAGGACAATGATACAACTTTGCAATAAATAAACAGACGTGAATAAAAAATAATTAACTCCGTCATAAAAACTGTTCACTGTTAAAAGTCCAATATTTGCAATCAAACACACACACACCGGGCCAGCGTAACGACCACAACGCAGCCACACCCTTTCACACACAGAGGTCAAGACACATGTTCCAATCTATTTATTACTGACATAGAAACACTGATATATCACAACCTCGTAACTTACCTACGTAGGTTTAAAAACGCGACGCGTAAAAACTTGATGTGGTAATTTGAAGTTTTTTTTCGGTGCAAGTATAATAAACGCTTCGTTAAGCAACAGCAAGACGCCATATCATGTCGCCACTTAACAATCGCTACTTCTGCCAACTTCAGATTTGTAACCTTCTCGCCAACACAACTGAATTTATTATAATAATTAATCAAACATCAAAATCTTTTTTCAGTTGCAAATTACAAATACACAAATCATAGTATATTCTGTAAAATTATTTAAAGTATAAGCTAATTACATGGATGCCGCACACATACAGCAGAAACATATAAAATCTATTTTATTTCAAATATGGCTATTGTAGTTATGAAATACCCGATTCTAATTGTTCTACAATTTGAAAATCTTTAAAACCACCACGGAAAAGTAAAATATAAGCCTCATTATGACGATTTATAATGTATAGTTAAACTTTTCCTAGAGCGTATCAACGTTCGCGAGGGATGGAGGTCTTCATAAAAATACAAGAACTAAATTTAATTTCTTAATTTCTTTGCAGTGGTTCAAAAGTACTCACAGCAATCATTTACAAATTACTACTGCCTATCCGTACTATTTATATTTATTATTCCTGTCAAGTAGCTCAATTTTTATACTAATCTCAGTTATAATTAAAGCCTTTACCACTTTGTTTTCACCAGCTACAGGTAATGATCTTCACTTATTGGTTATACATATAGTATAGAAAGGCCCAATGTCATATATATAGCATCACTCTAAATACCCGTCACTTACACAGCAGTCTCACATTCCTGCAGTCCAGCCGCTCAGATGCTCAGTGTAAAGTCTCTGATCTACCCATGGTCACACAGGAGAGCAGGTCTGCTATATTTCTCTGTACATTTTCTTGATTGTATTTACGCGGTAAATATATGAAAAATGTTTGTCTGCAGGTTGAAAACGTAAAAAGTATTATCGACGAGGATGGGATTCGAACCCACGCGTGCAGAGCACATTGGATTAGCAGTCCAACGCCTTAACCACTCGGCCACCTCGTCCTTCACATCTATTGGTATTGATATAATATAATTTCAACACCAATATGGTTACGACAGCTCAGTGATATTGCAGCTGAAAGTAATTTTTTTTGTAATACCACTACGCTTGCTTGAAAATATACGGGTTTCTTTGTTGGGTAAGTTTGTGATTTGTCTATTTTGACAGTTTAGGTGTTCCTGTGTGAAAAGAAGCCAGTTACAATAACGCCAGAGTAACATCACATAATTTCACCTTAAAAAAGATACAGTGGCTTAAGGTTAAACAGGAACAAATGTTATTCTGAAATCCAGACGTGTAGCTCCTGGCATATAAACCAGGAGAAATGTTTTTTATATAAAATAATTAATATGTTATTATTTTGTAAGTTTTTTTATGGTGGTGATATATGAAAGTGTCCACAATAATAATGAAGAAATAAACCATTTTCGGCGTCCTGAGGAAAGGTTCTCTGCATGATTGCGTTAAAAAAAGTAAATAGTTAAAGTCCCTCCACAGTAAAGCGTGCTTTACTGTGTAGTGTAGCGTTTACTAGTTAGAGGTCATAGGTGGTGCTTATGATTCCATGTGACCCAGGTTAATATAAGGTTACATACCGCTTTATTCCCCTCAAGATATGCGTACAGTATATAGCTCATTCACTGTTAGTTAACATGTTTCTGAGACTCTGCTTAATTTCTACTTATGGCTACTAACTTCGTAAGCTTCCGCTCCACGTAAACATAAACAGTGCAATGTGACTTCTTCGTTTTATTATTAAAATGCTTTGTTTACTGTTTCCATCTGTTCAAATAATTTTGTCATATTTGAGAAAACATAACTTACGAATAATCATAATTTTTTGCCTTTAACCATATTCAGGTTAGCTTTATAACAATGTCTGTATTAACTTTAGTTATTATGGTTATTATTTTACATTGTTAACACACGCTAAGATATTGTTCGAAAATATACTACACAAGTCTATACGTATAGTGAGAAAGAGCGTATGGTAAAGTCTTCTCCCATACATTTATGTTAGCGTGCCTACATTTGGTCAACAAACAGTCGAATGCTTAGGGAAATGACCAATTATATAATGTAGCAGTCCTAAAAATGTTGCCATGACTCCGTTTAACCAGGTTACAATTACGGGGGAAAGAACTGTGGTATATTTAATTTTCATGTTATTGATATGTGTTTGGGACATTTCGTATGAACTTAGTAAAAGTATTATACTTTGAATTTGTAAGCTGTTTAGTTATAAATACGCACACTGCTACATTAGGAATTCGGATAGGACATACAAATAGTTTTATTATCATTTTGGATGGTGTAGACAAAAATAATTTTAATACTCTTCTGAAATAAATTAATAGCATAGGTCACTTGAAAGAACTTTGGGCACAAGACCATTGCATATTAATCAACAGGAGAACAAGAAACGTTTTTAAAAGATGTGAGTATGTTGACAAAGAAATTGATATTTATTAACGCTGTTATTATTTTATAGACCTATGCCATACTTCTTTACCTAGAATCTGTTCACTAAGATTGGTTTTCTTAAGAAAGCCCAGATCTTATGAAAATCATTTGGATTCTGCTATGTGAGTGTGATTACCACAAATAACATGAACTGCGGCTGCTGAAAAAGCTTAATTTCGTTCCTTACATTAAGTCCATAATTTATTTGATAATCCATTGGAGCGGAATCTACCTTGTAATTATTGAGCAATGTTACCAATTTCATGATACTTGTAAGTAGAAATTTAGTTGCACATGAAGAGTGGTGCAGTGGATTGTGCCCCCATGTTAGAATTGTGTAGATATTTTATTGAGTACTTTGTTATTGTTTCTATTGTGCGTTTGAATGTATACTATACAATAGGTAAATTGTTTGTGACATTTAATTTATTTATTTAAAAAAAGTGGAAACGTGCTGAGCCCACAACCCAGATGTCCGTGGATCGAAACCACCCTCTGCTAGACAAAGAAGTTTTCTTCTCGCAATCTTACTTTTCAAGAATATGGATTTAAGTATGCGTCTATGCGTCTCTATACAAAATAAGCATAATTTTTCTTGTAGTTTTTAAGTTGATTCGTTATAAATATAGGACATTGCAGTGGCGTTAATTTTATAGTGTAGCCTATCTTCTCCAGTTTAGAGCAAATGTGTATATATTATCTACTCCCCCTATAGACGATTACAGTCTCGTGTTATTAAACTAAAAATAATATTTCTCAACTCGTGGGGTTTCCAACCGACGAGTACCACACTAATACCCACTTCACACATGCAGTGTACTAATCGTTATTTAATTATCAGCTGATCATGCACAGAGCCTTGTGGGTAGTCTACGGGATTAAGGTGGAATATTTAAGGGTGCAGCAAAATGTGCCAGAGACCGTTTTAAGACAAATTACAAGCGACACGATTGAGTTTATTTCGTTTCTCTTACGATCGTTTATTTCGTAGGCATGGATCTTGATTCATTTGTGAAGAAAAATGTTCAACTTGGAGAGAGGTACCACTAAATGAATGAATAAACCAAACTTGTAAAATTTAAATAACTTTACAAAAATTACGTATACCAATTTGAGAAATAATTTGTAACATAATAAATGAATGTACAAACGAATTTATTAAACCTTTACTGTTAAGTAAGGAATTTTATGACATGTATTAAAGATAACTTCAATTTTACATATAAATGTTGGTTAAATTAATTTCGTTATTTTACTATAATAACTAGGATGAATTAACTAATAAGTTAATCAAACGATAAGGAAAATTACAATTTTTTTGGTACAAAATGTTATGCGTATATTAGTATAATGAAAAATACGGGAAATATAATTTATGACATAGAACAAAATATAATACTATATATTCATTAAGATTTGTAATTAATTTAAAACTTGCTTTAGATATTGTTAATATATAATAGTTAGCTATTGTTATGTTAAAATGAATTATTTTATTAGACATATCATTAATATATTTATCATAGTAAAATTTATATTACACATGAAACACTTATGCTTGATTATCCCATATGTAAATATTATCTTCATAATTTTTGCACTTGTTATATGTCACATGGTTTGTGCATTTTTCTGTACGTGTAATACTTTTGATATTTTCAATTTTTGAACATGTTAGTATATTTATTTTTTGTTGTTAGGTACAAACTTTATTATTTATAAGCTAGGATTTATTTAGGTCCTCATATGTTTGTGTTTCTAATTTTAATATTTTTACTATCTCCATTTTCGTCTCATTTGTAAAATATTCTAATTAATAAAATATGGTATATTTTGCTTGGAGACGCGTAACTCTAGGTTTTTTAGTTTAGGATAGAGGAAGTGTTGCGTACAGGGTTGGTTGTAGTTTTCAGGATTTCGATTACAGGTTTGATCCCTGCCCCCATTGGCTGAAATCACTAGACCCTTTATGCATGCTCCAGCCATACGAGCAAGAAGTCCTCTTCTTTTTCGCATGACGCTATACTAGTAAGATGTAGAGACAGGGCTCTCTTCTACGAGTGATCAGATTGTAGAAATTTTTTATTAAAGACCATGGTATTAATTATTTTGACCGATTTTTCTAAATGTTCCAGTTGACGTGCACGAGTATTTACGTCCCCGCTATGACGCCTAGAAGTCAGGAGGTAGAATTAAGTTGGCTTGCGTTAGAACTAGGACACCGCAAACGCATAGTATGCCCCATCGCCTACGTCACTGCAGAGTTCCTTTGGAGTCGCTGTTGACTAACTACAAGAATAGATTCTACATCTACAGATCAAATAATTATATGTGGTGTACTGTTCTACTGATAGCGTCGCCCATATATATATATATATATATATATATATATATCGCATAGATAGAAACATCTTTAGTATTATGGCACCATTTTGCACCCGGTAATTATCTTAGCTGACTTTTAACTTACGTGAAAACCTGAGCAGATTTTCTACTTTACCGTGAGCTATGAATTTATCATTGAAATTTCTATTACATAAGAAACCATTATTTTTTGTTTCAGTAATTTGTGATTTGTTTTATCATGTACCAACGTAAAATGTTTAGTGACAGCTAGGGAACTACATTTGCAATCACGTACAGCCATTGGAAGTTTGGTACGACCACTTTTCCTTCGTCGCTAGGAAGGTTTATGTGTTTACTTAGATTTGCTGTTTGCGATCAGGGTTTTCAGAAATTAGTTAGTCCAAGTAAATGTAAATAAATAAAAAATTGAAAATTATGAGAAATGTAATAAAACAATGTTGGACTAATCACCAGTGGCCGCCTAACTTATTTGTAGCTATCATATGTTGTATTTCCAGTTATAATACATGCAAGTGTTTTGTCATAATCACTTACAGGTTTTAGTGCTTGTTTTATGATTGGTCTTGCAAACACGAAATGTGTACATTGTTGGTTACTGAGACACTGAAGTTAATCATACGAGGCGTGGTAATCCTCCTCACTGCCAATAAATCCGGGCAAATACACAAGTATTAAACTGTGGCAGTTACACTTGAAAATAATACATGCAAACAACACTACACATCTTTATCTGATTACGGCTACGTAAAAATATATACTTTTTTTTAGTTAAACTGGAAGATATTTGGTTGTGAGAGGTGATCTTTAATATATTATTTACATACATTTACTCCCACATATCACACATAAGCATGGGTATAATTAAACTTATCTATTTGGTATTTTCAGAGCTTTTACACTATAAATGTAAAAAAAACGGTAACTAATTTAATTTAATGAAATACAATTAACAGTGTTAACTTATAGCATTCATTTAGGCAATTGGCATTATTAAAGTTCATTATTACTAGTAGATAAAGAATATACAGAAACGACTATTGATATTTTAAGTATTGTTAGTAATGGACAAAATAATTGTGTGACAAAGGAGGTTTGAACACTATTTTTCGTATATTCATAAAGAATTTGAAGCTTTGTATCTTAATATAATTTAAATTATAAAACAGTTAATGAAAAGCTTAATATGTAATTTTCATTTTACAATAATTTATTAAAACGTAAAAATATTCTCCAAATGATTTAAAAGCCTTTTCTGTTAATGATAATGTACCTGTTATGAATTGTAAATATTAAATACGTCTTTTAAAAAACAACGCACATAACATATAATCGTTGCAACTAACGTATTTTCTGTTCAGAACAGTGAACAGAGCTCTGGCATACGTTGGGATCGATCAAATGTGTATAGGTTTTTAAGTTGTTAGCAGCAACTGTTTACGAGGCTATGGAGAATAGTCTCAAAAACGAGTGACGTCTCCCAAAACGTGGGAGACTTATCTTATTGGACATTTCTTATTGCTGTGTAGAGTATAAATAATTCGAACCACTTCCTGAAAGTGAATGTGACTAAAAGTTTCAATTAATAAAAACCTAAATTGAATACTGAATAAAACGAGCAGATAGCAGTATAGATACAATATAAACTAAACAAAATCAGAGACATTACATTACAACAAGGAAAAAAGGTACATATTCAAACAACTTAAACGAGAAGAGAATTTATATAATCTATATATCTTCATATACCAAAATTAAAAGTATTTTAAAGTCCCGCTACACAAAAATTAATTAAACAGTAGGGTAATTACATGCATGAAGCACACATAGAGCAGATACATATAACATTTATTACATTTCAAATATGGACAATGTTATTATGAAATAACAGAATGTACTAGGGTCTACTTCTACATAATTAAATTTCTTTGAAATTACCACGGAAAAGTGAAATATTAGCCTCATTAAGACAATTTATAATGTATTGTGAAAATGTTTCTAAAGCGTAGCGAATTTCGTGAGGGATTGAAGTCTTGATTAATATACAAGAACTAAATTGAATTATTTAATCTCTTTAGAATGATACAGAAATACTCGCAGCAGTAATTTACAAATTAATTCTGCCTATCCGTACTATTTAGATTTATTATTTCTGTCAGTGAATGCAGAATTAATGCCACTCTCAGTTATAATTAAAGCCTTTACCACTTTGTCTACACCAGCTGCAGTGACTTTATCTTCACTTATTAGTTATACGTAATACATTAAAAAGCCCCACTGGCATATATATTGCATCACTCTAAATGCCCGTCACACACGCATCACGCACACTTTCTTAAAATCCAGTCGCTCAGCGGCTGAGTGTAATGTCTCTTAACTCCCCATGGTCGCCCAGGAGTGCAGGCCTGCAATAGTTCACTGTGCATTTAGTTGCGTGTATTTACAGGTATATGGACAAACGTTCGTCTGCGATGACAAAAAGTTAAAAATTACACCGACGAGGATAGGATTCGAACCCACGCGTGCAGAACACATTGGATTAGCAGTCCAACGCCTTAACCACTTTTTTTTTTATAAAAATAGATTTATTATCACACACTATATACAGAGGCGTTTGCCCTTAACCTATTATATACAGTACACATTCAACCCACAATATAAACAATAACAAAATACTCAATAAAATATCTACACACTTCTTACATAGGGGCACAAAACGATATGAACATTTGGTGAACTGGTTTTACTGACAAAGTCGATGAACACATAAAAAAATATTTAACGTGAGGGGCAGCGCACGGCGTACACCCCGACACGTGACACTGACTTATAACACTACCACCTATCGACGATTACTACTCGAACATTAAATTGTACACTTGTAGGGACCGAGGGGTGGGCAGCGCACGGCGTACACCCAACCTCGGTAATATGCACGCACTTCCTGTAGGCGTGAACGTCAGAATGAACTCGGCCACCTCATCCTACATGCCGAGAAACCTTGCATACAGTTGCCTTATTGTTACCAATATGGTAAATAGATCATTCATGTGATATCAAAGCTAAAAGTACTTTTTATGTAGTACTACTCTACTTGCTCTGAAAATATACCGGTTCCTTTGTTGGTTATGTTTGTAATATGTTAAATTTAACATTTTAGCAGTTCCTTTGTGCAAAGAAGCCAGTTACAATAACGTCGGCATAACATCACATATTTTTATGGCAACAAATATTCAGTAGCTTAATGTTAAACAGGGACAAAAGTTATTTTGACCTCCAGACGTGAAGCTCCTGGCACATAAACTAGGAGAAATGTTTTGTATATAAAATAATAAATAAGTTTATATTTTATTGAGTTTTTAAGGAGGCGATTTATGGCAGTGTCCACCGTAATAAGTGAAGAAATATTCAATTTTTGGTGTCCTGAGGAATGGTTTTTTGAAGGATAGCCTTTTTTATAAAGTAATTATTAAAAGTCACTCCACATGAAAGCTTGTGCTTCTAGTGAGGCGTTTACAAGTTACAGGATATAGTTGACGTTTATGATTCCATGTGACCCAGGCTAAGGTTACATACCTCTTTATATCCCACATAACATGCGTAAACGTATAGACCATTCACTTTTACCCAACACAATATCAATAACATGATATTAAATATGCCGGAGTTCTTTCCCCCGAAGTTGTAACTTGGTTAAACAGATTCGCGGCAAGATATTAGCGTGTATAATGTGCTATATCAAATATAACAAATATGCGTTGTAAAAAATCTTGTAGTAAACTTCCTAAAATCTCATGGAAGTTATAAACCAATACACTGTACGGGAATATTATCATATATCAAGCTGCAAATACAGGAATTTTTAGCACCGCTACATTATATAATTGGTAATTTTCTTATGCATTCGACTGTTTCCTGAGCAAATGTAACCACGGTACCATAAATGTATGAGGAAGACTTTATCATCCAGTCTTTCTCACTGTACGTATACACTTTTGTAGTGTTATATTTGCGAACAATTTCTTAGCGTGTGGTAACAATGTAAAATAATAACCACAATAACTAAAGTCAATACAGTCATTATTATAAAGCTGACATGAATATGGATACGAGACAAAAAATTGCGAGTATTCCTACGTAATGGATTCTTAAAAATGACAGAATTATTTTAACAGCTGGAAACAGCTGTTGGAAAGATACAACGTAGAAGTCACATTGCAGTGTTTATATTTACATGTAACGGAAGGATACGTAGTTGGTAACCAAAACAGAACTTCATAAAAGTGTGAAGTAACAATGAATGGTCGATAAAGCAAATGCGTGTCTTGTTGGAAATAAAGAGGTATGTAAACTATTATTAGCGTGGGTCACATGGAATTATAAGCTTCACATATAGCTTCTAACAAGTAAAATCTTCACTAGAAGTAAAGGCTATTATGTGGAGTAACATTTAATATTTACTTTTTAAAAAATGCTGTCGTTCCGAGAACCTCTCCTCAGGACGCCATACATGGTTTATTTCTTCATTATTATTGTGGACACTGCCATAAGTCTCCACCTTAAAAAAAACTCATAAAATAATAACATATTATTTATTTTATATAAAAAACATTTCTCCTGGTTTATGTACCAGGACCTTCACGTCTGGATGTCAGAATAACATTTGTTCCTGTTTAACCTTAAGCCACTGTATCTTTTTTAAGGTGAAATTATGTGATGTTACTCTGGCGTTATTGTAACTGGCTTCTTTTCACACAGGAACACCTAAACTGTCAAAATAGACAAATCACAAACTTACCCAACAAAGAAACCCGTATATTTTCAAGCAAGCGTAGTGGTATTACAAAAAAAAATTACTTTCAGCTGCAATATCACTGAGCTGTCGTAACCATATTGGTGTTGAAATTATATTATATCAATACCAATAGATGTGAAGGACGAGGTGGCCGAGTGGTTAAGGCGTTGGACTGCTAATCCAATGTGCTCCTCACGCGTGGGTTCGAATCCCATCCTCGTCGATAATACTTTTTACGTTTTCAACCTGCAGACAAACATTTTTCATATATTTTACCGCGTAAATACAATCAAGAAAATGTACAGAGAAATATAGCAGACCTGCTCTCCTGTGTGACCATGGGTAGATCAGAGACTTTACACTGAGCATCTGAGCGGCTGGACTGCAGGAATGTGAGACTGCTGTGTAAGTGACGGGTATTTAGAGTGATGCTATATATATGACATTGGGCTTTTCTATAGTATATGTATATCTAATAAGTGAAGAGCAAGTGACTTTAGCTGGTGTAAACAAAGTGGTGAAGGCTTTAATTATAACTGATATTGGCATAAAAATTTCGTTTACTGATAGGAATAATAAATGTAAATAGTACGGATAGGCAGGAGTAATTAGTAATATATTTCTGCGAGTACTTTTGAACCATTGTAAAGAGTATAAGTAACTAAATTTAGTTCTTGTATTTTTATCAAATCCTCCATTCTTAACGAACTTTTATACATCCTAGGAATTTTTTTACAATATTTTATAAATCGTCATAGTGAGGCTAATATTTTACTTTTCCATGGTAGTTTTTAAGATTTTCACATATGTAGAAGTATTTCATAACATCTATATCCATATTTGAAATATAATATTTTCTATATGTTTATGCTCGATGAGTGCTGCATGCGTGTAATTAGCCAACTGTTTAATTAATTTTTGTGCACAGAGGATTTTTAAAAAATTCCTTTTTATAGTGTTTTGATGTAGATGTATAAATAATATCACTTTTCTTCTCATTTTCACTTTAAGTAAAACGTACTTTCTTTTTGTAATTTAATATCTCTGATTTATGTTTATTTATGTACTGTATCTATGCTGCTGTTTGCTCGTCTTCTCTATTATTCAATTTATGTTTCTATTCATTATCACATTCAGTCACATTCCATTTCAGGAAGTGGATCGAATTATTTGTACTTTGTACACAGCAAGAAGCAATGACCAATAAGATAAGTCTTTAACGTTGAGAGTGATGTCACTAGTTTTTGAATATATTTTCCACAGCCTCATAAGCAGCTGCTGACAGCAACATAAAAACAAACACATATTTTATCGATCCCAATGTATGACAGAGCTCTATACAAGCTCTATACACAGTTCTGAACTCAAAATTTGTTAGTTCCAACAATTATATTTTATGTATGGTTTTAAAAGACATAATTAATATTTCCAATTCATAACAGAAAGAACTGATTAAATCATTTGGAGAATATTTTCACATTTAAATAAATTATTGTCATATGAAAAATATAAATTAAGTTTTTAATTAACTATTTTATAACTTGATTACATTAGGACACAAAGAATCAAATTCTTTTTGAATATAAGAAAATGTAGTATTTATTCTTCATGGTCTCTGAATTGTTTTAACTATTATAAATAAAACTATAAATACCATTAGTGGTTACTGTATTTTCTTTATCTAATAGTACTAATAAACTATTTTAATACCAAGTGGCTAAATTAATTCTATAATTTAATACCATTAATCCTATTTCATTTAAATAAATTTGTTAATTTTTATTCTACTTATGTAGTCTAATAGCTCTGAAAAGGCTAAATAGATTACGTTTATGATGCCCATGCTTATGTCTCATGTCTGTGAGCAAATGAATGTAAATAATATTTTTAAAAATCACCTCACAAAACGAAATATTCTCCAGTTTAACTAAATGAATAACTTTTATGTAGCCATAATCAGATACGGATGCGTTTTGTTTGCACGTAATATTTCCAAGTGTAACTGCTACAGTTTAATACTTTAATATGCCCAGATATCTTGCAGTCAGGAGGATTAACACACCTCATATACTTACCTTTAGCAACTGAGTAACCATGTACACACCTCGTGTATGTAAAATCAATCTTAAAAACCGGCACCATAACCAGTAACTAATTATGACCAAACAGTTGCATGCAGTAGCACTGGAAATACAACATATGATAGCTACAAATAAGTTAGGTAGCCACTGGTGATTCATTTAAAGTCCAAGATTTTGGTTATTGCATTTCTCATCATTTTCAATTTCTTTCAATTTACTTGGACTAACTAATTTCTGAAAACCCTGATGGCAAAAGCAAATCTAAGTAAACACATAAACCCTCCTTGCGACGAAGGAAAAGTGGCAGGATTAATTTCCAATGCCTGCATCTGATTGCAAATGTAGTTCACTAGCTTTCACTATAATTATAACGTTGGTAAAAAAAAAATCACAAATTACTGAAACAAAAAATATATGTTCGTTCTGTATTAAAAATGTAAATGTGAATTACCTAGCTCAGGGTAATGTATAAAACCCGCTCAGATTTACACGTCAGTAAAAAAAGTCAGCTAAGGAAATTACGTGATGAAAAATGGTGACGTCATATTAATTCAGACGGTTTGAGACATGCTATATATATATATATA
Organism: Dryococelus australis; assembly: GCA_029891345.1. Taxonomy (NCBI): domain Eukaryota; kingdom Metazoa; phylum Arthropoda; class Insecta; order Phasmatodea; family Phasmatidae; genus Dryococelus; species Dryococelus australis. The sequence continues at coordinate 292,925,160 of CM056994.1, forward strand.
TATATATATATCGTGACGCTATCGGGGAACCATGCACCACATATGATTAATTGTTACTTGATCTGAAGTTAGAAATCCTTGTAGTTCCTGTAGATGTAGAATCTCCTCTCGTAGTTGGTCATCAGCGATTCCAAAGCACCACTGCAGTGGCGTAGGCGATGGGGCATACTAAGAGTTTGCGGAGTCCTAGCTCTAACGCAAAAGAACCCAATACAACCTCCTGACTTCTAGGGGTCCTAGCGGGTGCAAAAAACTCGTGCACCACGTCATCTGGCACACTTAGAAGAACTGTGAAAAATAATTAACACCCTGCTATCTATTCAAAGTGCCTACACTCCACGCACTCGCAGGGGAGAGTCTTGTCTCTACTTCTAACTAGTATAGCGTCGTGCGCAGAAGAAGATGACTTCTTGCTCGCATGGCTGGGGCATGCATAAAGGGCCTAGAGATTTCAGCAACTGGGGGGAAAGGAATCAAATCTGTATTTGAATGAGGTCCAGAAAACTATGAACCAACCCAGTACGCACCATTTTCTCCGTCCTAAACTAACAAAAGGTAGCGTTACGGGTTCATAAGTAAAATATACAATGTTTAATTAATAAGAATGACACAAATGAGACCAAAAAGAGGCTAATACAATTATTAAAATAAGTAACACAAACGTATGAGGACCTAACTAAATACTAGCTTAAACAAAATAAAGTTTAACATCTTACAACAATAATTAAATATCCGAACGTGCTTAAAATTGAAAATATTTATAAAAAATACATGTACAAAAAAATGTACACCATGTACCATATTACATGTGCAAAACATATGAAGAATATATTTACATATGCGATAATCAAGCATTAGTGTTACGTGTGTAATATAAATATTACCGTGGAAATATGTCAATGATATATTTGACACAATACATTATTTTAGCTTTACAATAGCTAAATGTTCATATATTAATTATATTTAAAGATCGTTTAAAATTAATTGCATATATTAATATATGTATGGTTTTAAATATTGTTAGATGTCATATATTTTATTTCCATATTTTTCAAAACACTAATATACGTAAAATATTTTAAACTAAATAAATAAATAAATATTGTTTATCTCTTGATTAACTGATTAGTTCTTTAATCTTTTCTCTATAAAATTATAACAACAAAATAAATATAACAACATTTAGATATAAAATACATTTTCCTGTTATTAGTACACTATTTAATTCCATACTAAATAGTCAAGGTTTAATTAATTTGTTTTTACATTCATTGTTTATGTTACAAACTATATCCTCAAATTAGTAAAAATAATTCTTGTAATTATATTTAAATTTTACAATATTTTGGTTCATTCATTCATTTAGGGGTACCTTTCTCCAAGTTGGACATTTCTCTTCTCAGATAAACCAAAATCCATGCCTTCAAAGTAAACGATCGGAAAAGAAACGGAAAAATTGCAATAGTCTCGCTTGTAATTTGTCTTAACACGATATCTGACACATTTTGCTGCATCCTTAAATATTCCACCTTGATTCCATAGACTAAACCACAAGGCTCTGTGCATCATCAGCTGATAATTAACTAACTACTATCACACTGCATGTGTGAAAAGGGTATTAGTGTTGTACTCGTCGATTGGAAACCCCACAAGCTGAGAACATTTTTTTTTTTTTCCAGTTTAAAAACACGAGACTGTAATCGTTTATAGGAGTAGTTGATAACATATACACATTTGCTATAAACTGGAAAAGAGAGGATACCCTATATAATTAACGCCACTGCAATGTCCTACATCCACAACAAATCAACTTAAAAACTACAAGAAGAAGTATGCTTATTTTGTATAAAGACACATAATTAAATCCGTACGCTTGAAAAGTAAGATTTCGAGAAGAAAAGATCTTTGTCTAGCAGAGCGTGGTTTCGATCCACGGACCTCTGGGTTATGGGCCCAGCACGCTTCCACTGCGCCACTCTGCTGCATGTACACAATTTGGTTTCTATTTACAAGTACTGTAAAATTGGTAACATTGTTCAGTAATTACATGATAAATGAGGATAGAATGTACATTCCGCGCAAATGTTTTATAAAATAAATCATGGACCTAATGTAGGGAACGAAATTCCGCTCTTTCTGTAGCCGCAGTTCTTGATATTTGTAGTAATCACACTCGCATAGCAGAAAAAAAATGATTTTGTTAAGGTTTGTGCTTTCTTAAGAATACCTATTTAAGTGAACAGTTATTAGGTGAACAAGTATGGATTATGCCTATAGAATAATAAAATCGAATATCAATGTAAATTTCTTTGTCAACATACATCTTTTAAAACGGTGTCTAGTTCCCGTGTTGATTAAAATGCAATGATAGGCCTTCTGTCCAAAGTTTTCATGTGACGTACGCTCTCAGTTTATTTCAGAAGAGTATTAAAATCATGTTTGTTCACAACAACCATCAGGATAATAAAACTATATGTAAGTCATTTTAGAATTCCTAATGTAGCAGTGTGCGCATTTATAACTAAACAGCTTACAATTTAAAAGTATAATACTTTTATGAAGTGCAAACGAAATGTCCCAAACACATATCAATAACATGAAATTAAATATACCACAGTTCTTTCCCCCACAATTGTAACTTGGTTAAACGGAGTCGCGGCTAAATATTAGCGTGTATAATGTGCTACATCATATATAACAAATTTGCTTTGTACAAAATCTTGTAGTAAACTTCCTAAAATCTAATTGAAGTTTTATTTTAACCAATAAACTATATGGAAAAATTACCATATATAATACTGCAAATACAGGAATTTTTAACACCGCTACATTACATAATTGGTAATTTCCCTAAGCATTCGACTGTTTCCTGACCAAATAAAGGCACGCTACCGCAAATGTATGGGAGAAGACTTAATCAACCGCTCTTTCTCACTATACGTATTGACTTGTGTAGCATATTTGCGAACAATATCTTAGATTGTTTGAACAATGTAAAATAATAACCATAATAACAGAAGTTAATACAGACATTGTTATAAAGCTGACCTGAATATGGTCACAGGCCTAAATTGTGAATATTCTTACGTAATGGTTTCATAAATATAACAGAATTCTTTGAACAGATGGAAACAGTAAATAAAGCAATCGACAGTTACAGCATAGAAGTCACATTGTAGTGTTTATGCTTATGTGTAGAGGAAGGATACGTAGTTGGTAACCAAAAGTAGAAATTTACCAGTGCTTCAGAAAAGTGTGAACTAACAGTGATTTATCTATACACTGTACGCATGTCTTCTGGAAAATATATTTGCCTGGGTCACATGGAATTATAAACATCACCTATGACCTCTAACTAGTAAACGCTACACTAGAAGTATAAGCTTTACTGTGGAGGCACTTTAACTATTTACTTTATTTTTTAATGCAATCATGCAGGGAACCTCTCCTCAGGACGCCGAAAATGGTATATTTATTCACTAATTAATGTGGACACTGCCATAAGTCACCACCATAAAAACCCATAAAATAATAACATATTAATTATTTTATAAAAAAACATTTCTCCTAGTTTATTTGCCAGGAGCTTCACGTCTGGATTTCAGAATAACATTTGTTCCTGTTTAACCTTAAACCACTGTATCTTTTTTAAGGTGAAATTATGTGATGTTACTCTGGCTTTATTATAACTGGCTTCTTTGCACAAAGGAACACCTAAAATGTCAAAATAGACAAATTACAAACTTACCCAACAAAGAAACCCGTATATTTTCAAGCAAGCTTAGTGGTATTACAAAAAATTACTTTCAGCTGCAATATCACTGAGCTGTCGTAACCATATTGGTATTGAAATTCTATTATATCAAAAACCACAGGTGTGAAGGACGAGGTGGCCGAATGGTATGTGTCACATATATTCCCACTACCTCGTCAACAAAGTGCACAAATAATACACATTGTAGACCGCATGTTGTGGAAATCTTATATATTTAAATTATCTAGGCCACAACTTTATCTTTCCTTGCAAGACGGAGGCCTGAGTCTAATTAATCACGTTTTGAAGTGTGAATCCCTTATCTCAGTCTTCAGCAATTGCAACAATTTTGCGCCCAGAGGACATTTACGCAGCATTACAGAAAATGATGTGGTCTGAAGTTAGACGCATGCCACTTCAATACTATGAGGCAAAGGAAGCACTCGCAACTCTAGTAGAACACTTACCGGAAGGGAGAGTCGCATCAGCGAGATATTTGTACATTCGGGCTTCCAAAACGTCGGCAGTCATACCATCTGTTGTGAATCGCAGCCCAACCATCCGCTGGAGGCGCCCATGGAAAATACTTGCCGATCCTAACCTTTCCTCGGATCTTCGAGCTGCAGCATTCGTCTTCTACAATAATATCGTGACAACTCAGCAGCGTAAATACAGCATTCACCTGACAGCTGACCCTGCATGCCCGCTGTGTGGCAACACCGACACGTCCCTTCATAGGGTAATTTCCTGTGTTTATGCAGCTCCCATCTGGCAGTGGTGATGCGTACGAGTACGAAAAATAATTCGCGATGAACGTGGAGATGTCAGCGACACGCACATGCTTCATTGCGATTTCTTCACCATCCCCACAGTTCGACGAAGAGCTGCGGCCTGGTATATACTTCATGCGATCGGTTTTTTGGTGGACCATTCGAAACCGGTGACAGTTCAAGACTTTGTCCAGCTTCTTCGTCAAGATAGGTGGAACATGGCGCGGCGTGGCACATTGCGTCAGTGGTACGGCAATTTTTTATTTTCATTCTGACGTTCACGCCTACAGGAAGTGCGTGTATATTACCGAGGTTGGGTGTACGCCGTGGGCTGCCCACCCCTTGGTCCTTACAAGTGTTCAATTTAATGTTTCAGTAGTAATTGTCAATAGGGGGTAGTGTTAAAAGTCAGTGTCACGTGTCGGGGTGTACGCCGTGCGCTGCCCCTCACGTTAAATAATTTTTTATGTGTTCATCGATTTTGTCAGTAAAACCAACTCACCAAATGTTCACATCGTTTCGTGCCCCAATGTAAGAATTGTGTAGATATTTTATTGAGTATTTTGCTATTGTTTATATTGTGGGTTGAATGTGTACTGTATATAATAGGTTACGGGTAAACGCCTCTGTATATCATGTGTGATAATAAATCTATATATATATATATATATATATATATATATATATATATATATATATATAAGTGGTTAAGGCGTTGGACTGCTAATCCAATGTGCTCTGCACGCGTGGGTTCGAATCCCATCCTCGTCGGTCCGACTTTTTACGTTTCCTACCTGCAGATGAACATTTTTCATATATTTACCGCGTAAATACAATCAAGAAAATGTACACAGAAATATAGCAGACCTGCTCTCCTGTGCGACCATGGGTAGATCAGAGACTTTACACTGAGCCTCTGAGCGGCTGGACTGCAGGAATGTGGAACTGATGTGTGAGTGACGGGTATTAGAGTGATGCAATATATGGCATTGGGCCTTTCTATACTATATGTATAACTAATAAGTGAAGAAGCTGTAGCTGGTGAAAACAAAGTGGTGAAGGCTTTAATTACATCTGAGATTAGCAATAAAATTGCGTTCACTGATATGTATAACAGGCCTAAATGTAAATATTAATGATAGGCATAAGTAATTTGTAAATGATTGCTATGAGTAATTTTGTCGAATGTAAAGAAATTATGAAATTATATTTAGTTCTGGTTTTTTTTATCCAGACCTCCATTCTTCACAATATAGAATACGCCATAGGAATAGTTTAACTATACATAATGAAAAATGTTTTACTTTTCAGTGGTAGTTTTAAAGATTATAAAATAATTAGGAGTAGTAATTTCGGGTATTCCATAAATATAATAACCATATTTGAAATAAAATAATTTTTTTTTCAAATTTATAGAAGGAGTCCATTAGAGTATTTCATTATAACAATATCCTTATTTGAAATATTAACTTTTGTGTACCGGTGATTTTAAAATGATTTATTTTATGAACTGGTTTGTTATAGATATATAAATTATATCACTTTTCTCCTCATTTTCACTTTAAGTTTAAAAACGTATATTTTTTCTTGTCGCAACTTAATCTCTCTTATTTTTGTTTATTTATGAATTGTATCTGCACTGCAAATACCTCGTTTTCTTAAGTATTTAATTTATATTTCTATTCATTAACCTTTTCAGTCACATTCCCTTTCAGGAAGTGGACTGAATTACTTATGCTGTACACAGCAAGAAGCAATGTATAATAAGTGGAGTGGCGAGATTTGGGCGTCCATTGCACAATAAGATAAGTCATCCCCGTTGTGGGAGACGTCACTCGTTTTTAAGACTATTTCCACTGCCTTATAAACATCTGCAGCCAACAACATAGAACCAAACACATTATTCATCGATCCCGATGTATGATAGTACTCTATTCACAGTTCTGAACAAAAATTAATTAGTTGCAAAGATTATATTTTATGTGCGTTTCTGTTTAAGAGTTTTGCGTTTTAGTGAATCTTCAAATATGCAAGTAAAGAGTTGCGTTTGGGCGCAGTTGCAAAAAAAGTGGCTCAAAAAGTTGCGTTTGCGAACAACTGCAAAAAAAGTGGTTTAAAAATTTTGAATACGTAAAAAAAAAAAAATTGTATTTAGTAAATGAGCACGAATAAATATCAACTGATGTCTAACATGATGACGACCATGGCAATGAAAACGGCTATCGCAACTGGTGATGTTTGGAAAGAATATAAATTTAAGAAAGATTTTTTTGTTAAAAAAAGAAGAAGAAACCTCAAGAGAAGTATTTCAAGTGTGAAACTTGTAATCACTTTTACAAATCATCTCTCATAAGAAGTTATCTTAAATTAGATTGCACAAAGGTCTAACACAATACATAATAAATCACATGAACCAAAAAATGCATTGGAAATTTTTTAAATATCATATAATTTAATATCAAAACAGAAGTTCCCAAGAGAGAAAAAAGTGAAATGTGAAACGTGTAGTCACTATTACAAATCATCTCTCATAAGAAGTCACTTGAGAAGTAAAATTCATAAGTACACACTCAGATTCAGTGTAGAAGAAATCGAAATAGCATTTCAAAGTAGAATCAAGACTTATACTGTAAATAATGTGAATACATACAGAGACTCAAATCGTTTCCTAAACGATGTAAAAGAAACTGTCACGAAACTAATTAATAAACATTTAAAATCACTCAAAGTGAACATGAAACTCTTCACTGAGTAAAAAGGGGAATTGGTGAGAATATTGAATATGCAGAAAGCTCCTTTAAAACAAAGAACAAAATTATACTGAAATCGACTAATCTGGAAGAATATTATGCCAACAGTATATCGAAAATCATAGCAGATATGGGGCCTTTCGAAGCAAAGGGATCTCAATGGGTACTCAACAGAATATTTCAACTAGAAGTGCGAATAAATAAATATGTACCATTCAAGGGCAGTTCTTAAGTTGATCTCCCAGAAAAAATCTAAGAATAGCAGGTGGTTATTAATGTTAAGAATAATGATCAAAAAAGTTTTTTTTTGTGGTCTCTTCTATCTGCATTACATCAAGTACAAAGAAACCCCCAAAGAGTGAATAAATCCATAGCTTACGAATATGAGTTTGATGATGTACTTAAGGGTTTGGAATTTCCAATGAAATGGGATAGCATACCAACCTTTGAGAAAAGAAGTGGAATTTCTATTAATGTATACGCATACAAAGAAAAATATGGTGATAATAATCTCCCCATTAAAAACCTACTCTATATCAAAGACGAAAAGAACAACCACTACTGCTGGATAAAGTCTTTCGAGACTTATCGCATCACAAGTATCAAATAATGGTAACTATATATATATATATATATATATATATATATATATATGAAATAGATGTTTGCAACATTTCTACTCTGTAAGTACGCTAAAAGATCACGAACAAGACTGCCGAGATCACGATGGTGTTAAAGTTGAACTACCATCTAAAGGAAAAAATTACATATTAAGATTTAAAAACAAAAAACATTCTTTGAGAGTTCCGTTTGTGATATATGCTGATTTTGAATATTTGTTGACTAAAATTGAAATTTACAACCAAACCCCGACGAATCCTACACGAAACCATACCAAAAACACGAGCCTATTAGCTTCTGTTACTATGCAAAATACGAACATTGATACTATAAACCACCAGTGACATATGAAGGATTAGATGCATCTACTGTATTCGTTAAAATGATAATGGAAGAAGCAAAGTCTATTGGCTATATATACACAAATTAAAAACAAATGCTTCCTCTAACTCAGAAAGAACAAATTGTTTATGATACAGCTACTCATTGTCATGTATGTGAAAAGTCTTTGAATGGTGATTCTGTGAGAGATCATTATCATCTTACGGGGAAATTTAGGGGAGCTGCACACATAGATTGTAACTTATCGTATAGAAATCCATGTTTTGTCCCAGTGTTTATACACAATCTATATGGTTATGACACACATTTATTCGTAAGAGATCTTGGCATCGATGAAAATAAAATTGATCTAATTCCCAACAACGAAGAAAAATATATTTCTTTTACGAAACATGTATGTGAAAGTGTAATTTTTAAGTATTATTAACTCATTTAAATTTATGGCTAATAGTATCGATAAACTCTCTAGCAACATTTCCAGAAGTCAATTATGAGAAAAGTGTAAGCATTTTTCCAATGAACTTCTTGACTTTGTTATAAGAATAGGTGTTTATCCATATGACTACATGGATAGTGCTGAAAAATTTTGTGAGACATCACTTCCATCTAAAGATGCATTTTACAACAAACTCAATAAATGTGACATTACAGATGAAGATTACGAATTTACGACAATGGTGTGGGAAAAATTCAGCATAAAATCTCTAAGAGAGTACACAGAACTCTATAACAAATCCGATGTATTGATATTGTCTGATATCATGGAAAATTTTTAGAGATGTATGTCTCAAAACATATAAGCTGCATCCAACATTGTATTTCACAGCCCCAGTGTTAGTGTGGGATGCTATGCTCAAACATACTAAAAGAGAACTAGAATTATTAACAGATTACGACATGATTTTGATGATATAAAAAGGTGTTCATGGTGGAATTTCACAATATTGTAAGCGATATACTAAAGCAAATAATAAATATATGAATGATTATGATAGTACAAAGGAAATCTTTTATCTTACATATCTGGATGCCAATAACTTATATGGATGGGCTATGAGTCAGTATTTACCCTATGGTGGGTTTAAGTGGAGAAATACAAATATAGATGTAACAAAAATACAAGATGATTCTAGAAAAGGTTATAAATTGGAAGTCGATTTGGAATACCCACATGAACTACACGATCTCCACAAAGATCTGCCATTGGCACCAGAGAATAAAATACCAGAAGGTTCAAAAAATCACAAACTCTTAACTACTCTGAATGATAAAGAAAATTGTGAATTACATTATGTATATCTTAAGCAATATCTATCGCTTGGAATGAAGTTGGAAAAGATTCATAGAGTTCTGGAGTTTGATCAATCAGATTGGCTGAAGTCTTATATTGATCTAAACACAAACATGCGAACAAAGTCTACAAATGACTTTGAAAAAGATTTCTACAAATTAATGAACAATTATGTTTTTGGCAAAACAATGGAAAATATTAGAAACAGAGTGGATATACGGTTGTGCACAAGTTCTAAGCAAATGGATAAACTAGTGGCTAAACCAAACTTTAAAGATAGAACTATATTTACTAACTCTTTGGTTGCATTTCGTATGATTAAAACAAAAACTGTGCTTTAACAAACCCATTTGGAATGAGTATACTTGATCTATCGAAATTCTTAATGTACGATTTTCACTATAATATAATGGAACCAAAGTATGGGAAAAATTTGAATTGTGCTACCACGATACTGATTCATACATCTATTATATAAAAACATCAGACTTCTACAGTGACATGAAAGAAATGATCGATCATTTTTATACTTCTGATTATAAAAAAGATAACCCATATGGTATACCGTTAGTTAACAAAAAGATTATTAGCAAAATGAAAGATGAATGCAATGGAATAATAATGGAAGAATTTATTGGATTGAAATCGAAAAAGTATGCAATAAATGTGGAATGTGGTGTAAAGAAAAGAGCAAAGGGCGTGAAAAACACAGTAGTTAGAAATGAGATTAGTTTTGATGATTACAAAAGTGTTTGTTTGGTAAAAAAGTGTTGTACAAAAGTATGAATCTTATTAAAAGTAAGAAACATGAACTCTATACGATTGAGTTGAGAAAAAATCATTCAGTTCCGAAGATCATAAAAGATTTATTCTTAAAGATGGTATTAATACACTACCATGGGGGCACTACAAATCTGAAAAAGAGTGATACTATGACACATTTTTTTAAAATTATAATAAAATAATTACCTTTATGATTATCATCTTAATTTTGATAACCTCCAGCAGAAGTGAAAATCAAATACTTTCCGCAATAAACATTTAAATGATTTTGGGCACTTAAAAGTATCTGATAAAGATATTACACATGTAATTTCATCAGCAGTTTCAAATGCTCTCCGACTTTTTCAAGAGTATCACAACATAACAATTAGTGGTGAAATAAGTAAAGAAACACCAACACAAATCAAAACTCCTAGATGTGGGGTACCAGATGATATATTGGTCTTTTCTACTTCTATTACCAAATGGACAACGAAAGTAACAAAATGGCATTATGTGTTGACCAATCCTGACATACTACAACTAACTCAATAACTGTTTCATATGTGGGCCAAACATACTGACATTATGTTTAAACACGATACTCAAAACCCGCACATAATAATATCAAACAAACATAGTATCCATGCATTTCAAAAGTCTCGGCATTTATGTAATAGTAAATTAGATAGATGGGAAAGGGGAAATACTTGGTCATGCTTTTTTTTCCGAAATCAGAGAACTCACCAGTTCAAATTCATATTGATGCTGAAGAAGATTGGTATCTTAAACATGACAACAAATCTCAAGGAAAAATAAATCTTTTCGTTGTGCTATTGCATGAAAATGGACATGCATTGGGAATACATCATTCGAATGTCTACGAGTCTGTTATGTACCCAATTTATGTCTCAGATCGACTAACATTACAAACTGACGATATTTTGGCAATACAGAATATATATGGTAAACCTAAAAGATCTATGCTTTCGTTATTCCCTCTTAAACGAAACATATTATTCCCTACAAAAGAAGTAGAGTTGTGCAACTTGAAGAACATCAACACATTTTTGGTAGTCAACCTAGTGATGTATTTTTTTTATAAAACATATGTTTGGACATATGACATAGTAGATAAAATAGTTAGTAAACCAGAGCTTATCACTAACTGGTTGTTTTTCTTACCTGCTAATTTTGAAAGCTTTACATCGATTTATCATAGAACATAGGGGAAATAGTAATGTTTATCGAGTCAAATGTATATATATATTTGAATATCCTAGTCTGCAACCCGTGTCTGAATATCCAAAGGTAATTTATGATATGGGTATACCTCAGAATTCCAAAATAAAAGCAGTTGTAAACACCTACTCTCGTCGCACTTTTGTATTTTATGATGAAATGTATTTTATGGAACTGGACGAATGCTTATCCAAATCTAAATCTTTCGGTCTAATTTCAAAGAAATTTCCGGACTTACCAGCTTGGTTAGATTCTGCTTTTAGATACACCAATGAATTATTATACTTCTTCCAGAACACAACATACTATGAATTCAGTGAGTTTATGAACATGTTGACCAGAGCTGACAGATTTGATCTTTCAGTGTTCAATGTAAAGTGTTCTACATTACCATCCTCATACTCAGATATTCTTAATCAGTTCAAAAAAATTGTAATGCAAATGGAGATGATCTCCATGCATTAAATTTTACTTAAATATAATTATGTATCAGGAATCTATTCAATTGAGTCCTTTAATTTTCATTTAAAAACACTCTTATATAATTTTAAAGAAAAAATTATATATCTGTAAATGTTTTTAATGGATAACCATCCATTAAAAACTAATAACCATACATGTTTGCACACTATTGGACTTCGGTGATTCTTTCACTTTTATCATCATAAATTAGGTTTGTTTGGCTTACTAGTACCAGATTACAAATAGTTGTAGCCGATATTGGTTTATTAAAATCAACTGTAAGTTTCAGATTAGTTCGATCTTTTACAATTGCGGTTTTTCTGTAAGAACAATCAATAACATACAATGGTCTTCTCCCAATAAATGATCCAGAGTTGAAGCGCAGTTCATTATTACGATAAAGGTTATCTAGTTTAGGCTTTGAATTTCTAAAATCAGTGTAAGCAATATATCTTATCGAAAATTTTACCATCAATGTTTTAATTCCAATTCTCTTTGGGAAACACTTCATTCCGCCCATTCTTAATAGAAATATTTTTGACAAAACAAGAGTCAAACATTGAACCAAGTGTGAATTGTCCAGGATCTTCTTTTCTGCTATGCTGAAAACCAACAATGACGAAGTCTGGCATATCGAATGGGATTGAATTGAACTGATATTTTATATCAAACTAAAATGAGCTTGCATTAGTAGGTACTGGTTTTTCAAGACATTGCCAATAATTAAAACCAATTGGAATTTTGAGTTGTTTGTTTAATTTTGCTTTAATTTCGTCTCCATAAATAGGATTGTATTTAACAATTGGCCACCGAATTTCCATTTTCTCAATAACAATTTTAGCAGAATATGGTCTATTATCTTCATCATCAGATCCATCTACTTTCTTTGGGGGTCTTCTGTAAAAAGAAACATCGTCATTAGAATTTCGAATGAATGTGATCTTGTAACCCCCTTTCCAGAATATTTCCTTACAATCTCTCATGAACCTAAACAAATATCTTAATGGATAGGTAATTTCGTTACTCTTATCTTTCCTAACATATTTACCTAGTTCTATCCCCTACATTTGGAAGTATGCTGATTCTGATTCCAAACCTAGCAATATATACATCATTGTTGAAGTGATGCCAGGGTTGTCAATACTTACGATTATACAACCATGTTTAGTGATCTCTAATCTTGAGAACTGGAATGGGAAGAACTTCTCACAAAGATCAATAGATGAAGTTTTTTAATAATCTGCATATGTATCTCTTTTAGTTAGCTTATACTGTTGGTATACATCAGCTTCATTCGGATGTGAAAATGCATCGCCAATAGGAATATTAAACTCAATGCGTTTGTTGTATTCATTCAAAATATTTTTTGTATGGTTGTTTGGCAGAAACGACTGATGCTCATAATTTTAAATTTTTTGTTGATCCATTAATTATAGAGAGGAAAAAATTCTTAAACAACTACACTTTTCTTATCAAAACAAGAATTATAACTACTATCAAAACATATCCATTTAATTAGCAGCTTATTTCATTCTCTTTGCAAAACTTTTTCCACTAAGTAGTCTTTATCATATCTAGTCTTAAGCAGCTCTGGCTCATAAAAAAATAATTTTAATAAGTTCATTTTTTAAACCTTTTATTCTGTATGTCGTGGGGTTTGTGTGCAATACTTCACACACCTCAAATACTCCAGTGGATCAATTTGGTGTATATCCTTTTTCAAACAAATTTTTACTTTTCCTCGTACGAACTTTATCTCCTATTACAAACCTTTGTTTAGCCTTTTTTCTTGCTCCTCCATTCACGTTGATTAGAATAGAACTTTTATTATTAGCATTTACATTGGTGGGTTTCATTCCGACTGTACTGTGATCAGTGTTATTGTATTCAATTATTAATTTAGGTAATATAGCCACCCAATTATTGCTTCCCTGCACAGTAAATATCTTCCACATTTTTCCTTGAATGTTATATTAAATCTTTCTACAATGCAAGCTTTCTTTTCACTGTATGTTGAATAGTGTGTTATGTTTGTTATTGGCCATTAATGTCTTAAATGATTTATTGTAAAATTCTTTCCTTTCATCTGCTTGTAAATGCATGGGTTTGCAATCATTCAAAATAGTTTTAAATGCTAACATAACATTTTCACCAGTTTTATCTTTGATTGGTATTGCCCATGCATATTTGGAAAAAAACATCTATCACAGTTAACATATATTTAAACCCTTTGTTAATTCTGTGTATACCTTTTAAAGATCCAGAATTCATCTCAATTAAATCAGCTTGCCAAAGATAATCGATGCCAAAAGATAGAACAGTTCTTCTAGGAAAGTTTTTTTCGCATTGGTTTATAATTTTCATTTGCAATATCGCTTTTGATATCCCCACCAGTGAATATCGAGTTATTGGTAACACAACAGCTACAAACACATATAATTCTTACTTTGTTATTATTTGTAAGTTCATATGAACTTAGTGTATTTTTCATACATTTGAGACAGTATACATTTAAGTTATCATTGTTCATTTTATTTATTTATATAATAAATGAGACAACAAAAAATTGTAAACAATATAGAGAAGAATATAAAGAAAAGAAGACAGCTAATTGAAAAGTTTAAAACTTTTAGAAAATTTCGCTGTTATGAATATGATAAAAATAAAATACATGATCAAACATTGATAGATGCGATAGAAGATTTGGGACAAAAAATTGGGCACATGACAAATGAGAATAAGAATTTAATAAAAGAACTTGTTCCATTTGCTGTTAAGAATTTAGGCTACCCACAGACACCAACAGAAACATCTTTAAAAAAAAACTGTTTGGTAAAACAGGCACTGTGGAACGCTATGACGATGGCATTAAACGAATTGGCGATGACGATGAACGCTATGACGATGAACGCTATAACGATGGCGTTAAATGCATTGGCGATGACGATGAACGTTATAATGATAAACGCTATGATGATGGCGCTAAACGCATTAATGATGATGTACACTATGACGAAGCATTGGAGCATTTTAAAACTGATATCTCACAGTTAACTAACTACAAAACAACATTTATTGATAAGAAAGTGGCCGATTTCTTAATTGACTGAAAAGACAATGTTTTTGGACTAAAGGCTGATAAAGGTAGATTGTGTATTGGTAATATGCGAAGTAACATTCACCAATGTCAAATATACAGTAAAAGGCCGAACATACACTGGAACTGGTGGTTTGATGAAATTACTAACTAGTAAGAAAGTAACAGAAAGTGGCTAAACTGTAACCGACTATGAACATTATAGTAGTATCCTAGAATATACAAACACAGTTTTTCAAAACAATGATCCAAACTTGGGAATGCCAAAATCGAGTAAAGGGAATAAATGGAAAATTATTGTTAAACCTATTTACGATTCGATTAAAAAGAAACATCCCTCACCTAAAAAAGGGAAAGGTATAAAGAAATATACAGACTATCCCAAAGAATACATATGGATGGATGATGTTAGGATGCTTATTGATCGACTTCTCGTTATTTATGGCGAAGAGAATGCTGGAAATGATAACTATTACAATGGAAAATTTGGAGTAATGAATATGCTCAACAGCAAGTTTAGTGACTTTGTTGTATATAATCCAAAAGGTATACCATATCTGATACGAATGTTGAACACAATACCACATACTTTATGGGAGTCGGAGCAGCACGAAAAAGGGTTACTCAATGACATAATAAATTCAATACCTTTTGAGTTGCATGCCCCAGTTATCAGTACTTAGGTCTGGATACCAGACTAAAATAGAGAATTCAGCATGGTGATAAACCCATTAATCAACTAGATGCGGCTGCAATGGAACATGATATAGCTTATCTTCATCATAAAGATCTAGCTGAAAGGCATGTGGCTGACAAAGAACTAGAAAAGAAAGCGTTCAAAAGATTGTTAAGTTCAGATGCTGATCTCAATGAGAGATTGTGGGCTGGTGTTACTGGATCTGCGATGCATATTAAACAAAGCTTGGCTGGGGAATTAAAATGAAATTATAAAATATTTATTATAATAAATGAAAGTAAAAAACATTGTATTTCAAGTTCCTAACGAGGAGTTGAAGGGTTTGAATATTGATTCTTTCCTAACGAAAGTCCAACTGGAACGTAAAAACAAGAACTTAAAGGAGGGTAAAGGGATGACTATCACAATTTCAGTTCCACAACTTAAGAAAATGTCCAAAGAAATTAAAACTGGAAATGGTCTGACAGTTCACAAGGGTGGATTTTTACCCTTAATTTCCGCAGTATTGGGAGCGCTAGTAGCATTAGCTGGCGGTGCATCATCTATCGCTTCATCAGTAATTAACACTAAGAAGAAAAATCAAGAATTGGAAGAACAACACAGATATAATTTAGCTATGGAGGAATACGGCAAAGTATTGAAGAAAGTTAAGTGGGGTAGCAATGACAAAAAAAAAAACTCCACTCACTAACTTTGATATTGATAAAAATGGTTAAAAAATTAAACATTAAAAATTTTCGGGGTGTATTTATGATCGATGAGCTACATAATACGCCACTCGATAATGAATGTGGGATTGTTAACCTAGATGTTTCAACAAACTCTGGTACACAATGGGTATGCTATTGGATAAAAGCAAACAACAAATATTATTTTGATTCATTTGGCGAAAATCCACCCCAACAATTAATAGCATAACTTGGAAGTAATATTTTTGTAACAATGATAGAATTCAAAATTTCAATCAAATAACTTGTGGTCATTTGTGTGTAATTGTGCTAAATCAGTTTTCACATAATTTTAAATTTCCAAAAATTATTTCACTATTAATAAACAATGAATATATGTGGAAATGTATTAATGAGTTCTTGGAATGAAGATCAAATTAAAGAACACAAGGACAATGATACAACTACTGAGAAGATCAATCCTAATGATTTTGTTTCCAACACACAGTTCAACGACTTTATAGCCACACTGACAAGAAATAAAAGATCATTGGATGAAGCCTACCTTACTTACTTGGAAGTAGATAATAATATAGATTTTGAACAAAAAAGACTAAGATATGTGGGAGAACCCATTGCACCGATGGATGCAGTCAATTTAGAGTACTATCAAAAAAACAAAATTAACATTATTCGTTTGGTTGGGAAATACAATTTAAAAGAAAAATTATTTTATTTTGATAATCGAATAGAATATTTTTTATGAGAAATGGAACTAAACATGAAATAATAACAAAACCAGAAAAATATAAAAGTTTTATCAACTTATACCATCAGCGGAAAAAAAATTGACATGTATAAAACTTTTGAAGTATACCCTGATGAAATGATATATTTTTAAACACCACAAGGCTACAATAAATCCGAAGGTACAATTGTGTTTATTGAAATAGTTATGGTATACCAATGCATTAAAAAAGATCAGGTTATGTTGGTTTTTAATGGAAACATTTCCATTATTAATTTCCATTAAAAAGAAAACTTACTTATAATCTAAGAATTTAAAAAGTCTTTAATTTTATTATGGTACTTACCATTATTTAACTTACGAGTCATATCTATTGTAACAAAACCATATTCATTATTCCAACATTTTGAACAAGACTCCCTAAATGTCTCAAACGACATATCACCACCATCAAAAACACTATGAATATGTTTGAGATTTGTATCGTCTTGTCAGAATATGCAAAGAAATTTGGCATTGTCTGTTATAAGCTGCTTAGGTACTTTTGAGTATGTCTGGGTTAAATAGAAACAATCAATATCTTTGTGTCTACCGCGAGTAAATAAATCCCTTACCATATTTTGATTTTCAAGTATGATATCATCGAATACAACTACAGACTCTTTATGACATTCATTTATATCAACCATTTCTTCATTTGATGGAAAGAAGTATGCTATCGGTTCATTAAATAATTTTGATTCTACATCTATATCTTTCTTTAAATTGATATATTTTGGTTGGTCCAGAATTTTTGAACACACATAGAGAGTACCAAAGTCCAACCATCCCTGAGCATATATAAAATTATCTATCATAAGTGTAGTTTTTTCACAGTTACTAGGACTCACTATCAAACATCTAATATTATTAGGTAATAATTCTCCATGACGTTTTGTAGATACAGTCTTGTCTGGTATTTTTATTTTAATATACCAGTCTACATGTTTCATGTTTTTCTTGCTCATTTATTAATATATTTTTTTAATAATATAATAAATGAGTAAAGTATTCAAACTAACAGATAACAAATCAGTGTTGAAGAAGAAACTACATTACCCTTTAGAGATAGAGGGGCACTAATTGGCTTTAGTTCAGTTCTATACTACTTGTCTAACGCATAACATTATCTCTGGGAAAAATAATATATATTTTGTGGGCCAGAATGATATGGAATCAGTAGTTGGTATTCCAGTTGGCCAATATATCTTAAAAGATCTTGAAAAAACTATAAAAACAATTTTTTCATTTAGTGTAGATTCAATGGATGGGAAATAAAATGATATATCTTTCGAGCTGGATAAAATATCAAACAGAGTGAAAGTCAACTGTAGGCTTAAATTACAGCTTGGAAAACGGGGTTCAATAGGAAAACTTTTGGGTTTTGTAGAAAATAAAACTCTGAAAGCAAATGTGCACCATTATGGCGATACAATTCCAAAATTTGCTCCATTTGAAACAATGAATATACACTGTAATATAGCAAATGGTATGATATTAGAACATTATGAATATAATCATAGAGAAACTAACATAATTACCACTTTTAAACCAAGAACATTTGGATTTGGTGACACGATCTAGTACGAACCAACGTATCCATTATTTTTTTCCAGTGCAAATAAAGCAAGTTAATGAAATTATAGTTGAAATTAAGAATGAAAAAGGTAAGTTAATTAACTTTGATTTGTCTGAAAGAACAGTGGTATTAGAGATGAGACCATAGATATTTTTTGGATTGGAAGTAGTCATATTTTATATATAATAACTTTAATAGTTTAAAAACTATTAAAGTTTCATGTGATAAAGATGAATAACATTTCTATAGAAAGTGCAATGAAAGATTTAGAAAAAGAATTCAATTTTTCGGCTACTTTAATATGTCGAATTTGGAGATGTGTATCTAAAACTCTAATTAGACTATGTTGTAGCACAAGGCTGAACTCAGAGCGATAATTGTGTTTTAATGATTGGATAACCATTAAAACTTTATAGAGATATGAATGCAAATAAAAATACTTATGTCTAATTATGCAACGACGATCATTTACTCTTTAAAAAACCAAATAGAATGCATTTGTTTAACACCACAATCCACCATTCCATCATATGCAAAACTTATACCTCCACGATTAACATCATTTAAAACTTTTTCACTGAAAATCTGAACATATCTGTTTGGTAAGGTTACTTTAAAATTTCCAGAAGTAATTATCACTTTGTATCCATACCGTGAATCATTTATTTCAGCATGGTTTATGGGATAGATCTGTCCAATTGTAAGTTCGGAAAGTTTCTGAAATTGTTTGGTTCCGTTTAATACATTTAGCAACTGATCCATCTTTATTATATACAATATTTTATTTTTTATGTATTCAAATTTTTTGAGCCACTTTTTTTTTTGCAACTGCGCCCAAACGCAACTTTTTACTCGTATTTTTGCAGATGCACTCAAGCGCAAAGTTTAACGCAACTTTTTTTTCTAAAGACTATGATCTGACCAAACGCAAATTTTTGAGCAACTTTTTTGCGGTTGTGCCCGAATCGGCATTTGATGTTTTGGATCAGAAAATTAAGATTTATTTTTTTTAGGGTTTTCTGATGGCTCGAGCGTTTATTTTACCGTTGTTTTTCTGATAACTGGGGGCTGTGCTCGAATCGGCATTTTAATACTATCGATAACTGTTATGAATTGTAAATGTTAATTACATCTCTTAAACAAAAACACACATAGAATATAATATTTGCAACTAACGAATTTTTTGTTCAGAACTGTGAATAGAGTTCTGGCGTACGTCACGATCGATGAAATATGTGTTTCTTTCCATGTTGTGAGGCAGCAGCTGTTTATAAGGCTGTGGAAAATAGTCTTTAAAACGGGGATGACTTATCTTACTGTACATTGGACGCACAAATCTCTCCACTCCACTTATTGTACATTGCTTCTTGCTGTGTACAGTATAGGTAATTCGGTCCACTTCCTGAAAGGGAATGTGACTGAAAAGGTTAATGAATAGAAACATAAATTGAATACCTAAGAAAACGAGCTAACTGCAGTGCAGATACACTACATAAATAAACAAAAATCAGAGAGAGTAATTTGCAAAAGGAAAAAACATTCGTTTTTAAACTTAAAGTGTAAATGAGAAGAAAAGTGATATAATTTATATATCTACAACAAAACACTTCAAAATAGAAATAATTTTAAAATCCCCGGTACAAAAAATTAATATTTCAAATAAGGATATTGGTATAGTGAAATAACCTAATGTGCTACTTCTCCATGTTTGAAAGAATTTAAACTACCTCGGAAAAGAAAATTATTAGCCTCATTATGATGATTTGTAATGTATTGTAAAAATTTTCCTAGGGCGTATCAAAGTTTGTGAGAGATGGAGGTCTCGATATAAATACAAGAACTAAATTTGATTTCTTAATTTCTTTACAATGATTCACAAGTACTTGCAGTTTTTATTTACAAGTTACATCTTCTTATCCGAACTATTTAAATTTTTTATTCCTATCAGTGAACGCAATTTTTACGCTATTCTCGGTTATAATTAAAGCCTTTACCACTTTGTTTATACCAGTTACTGTCACTCGATATTCACTTATTTTTATACATATATATTAAAAAGGCCCAATGTCATATATTGCATCACTCTAAATGCCCGTCACTCACGCATCAGTCCCACATTCCTACAGTCCAGCCGCTCGGAGGCTCAGTGTAAAGTGTCTGATCTCCCCATTGTTGCACAGGACAGCAGGCCTGCTATAGTTCACTGTATATTTTGTTGCGTGTATTTACGCAGTAATTACATGAAAAATGTTCGTCTGCGATGAGAAAATGTAAAAAGTTACATCGACGAAAATGGGATTCGTACCAATACGTGAATAACACGTCGAATTAGTAGTCCAACACCTTAATCATTTGGTACCACGTCTACATACCCCTAGACTTGCATACAGTGGTGTTAATGTTATCAACATGGCAACAATAGGTCACTCATGTGATAGCACAGCTAAAAGTACTATTTTGTAGTAACGCTGTGCTCGCTAAGAAAATATACGGGTTCCTTTGTTGGGAAAGTTTGTAATATGTTTAATTTTACATTTTAGGAGTTCCTGTGTGCAAAGAAGCCAGTTACAATAGCGTTGGCGTAACATCACATAATTTCACCCCAAAAAAGATACGGTGGCTTAAGATTAAACACGGACAATTGTTATTTCAACCTCCAGACCTGGATCTTATGGCACATAAACTAGTACTATTTTTTTTATATAACATGATACATTTGTTATTATTTTCTGAGTTTTTTTTTAAGGAGTAGACTTATAGCTCTCTCCATAATAATAAGTGAATTTTCGGTGTCCTGAGGACATTTTGTCGATACGATAGCATTTTTAAAAATAAATATTAAAAGTCATCCCACATAAAAGATTATACTTCTAGTGAAGCATTTACTTGTTAGAGACTATAGATGAAGTTTATGATTCCATGTGACCCAGGCTGATATAAGGTTACATACTTCTTTATTTCCCACTAGACATGCATAAAGTGTGTAGACCATTCATTGTTACTTCACACTTTTCTGAAGCTCTGCTAAATTTCTACTTTTGGTTATCAACTACGTATCCTTCCTCTACACGTAAACATAAACACTGCAATTTGACTTCTAGGTTTTAATTGTAAAATACTTTGTTTACTGTTTACAGCTGTTCAACGAATTATGTCATATTTCAGAAAAAATTACGAATATTGACAATTGCATTTTGTACTTATGGTTTTTATTATACATTGTTAACATACTCTAACAAATTTGTTCGCAGATATACTACACTAGTGTGTGCATACAGTGGGAAAGAGCGTATGGCAAAGTGTTCTCCGATATGTTTATGGTAGCATGCTTACATTTGCACAAAAAACCGTCGAATTTATAGAGAAGTTATCAATTATGTATTGTAGCGGTGCTAAACATTTTTGTATTTGCAGCTTGATATACGGTAATATTTCCATACAGTGCATTGTTTAGAAACTTCCATTACATTTTAGAAGTTTACTTAAAGATTTTTTTACAATGCATATTTGTTAGACATGATATAGCTTATTATACACGCTAATATCTTTCCACTGCTCCGTTTAACCCAGTTACAACTGTGGGGGAAAGAACATTTGGTATTTAATATCATGTTAGTGATGTGTGTTGGGTTATTTCGTTTGTACTTAAAAAAATATTATACTTTCAATTTGTAAGTTTTATAGTTATGAATGCGCACACTACTACAGTAAAAATTCCGATATGAAAAAAATATTTTTATTATCCTGATGAATGTTGTGGACAAACATGATTTTATAACTCTTCTGAAATTAATTAAGAGCGTACGTCACATGAAAGAACTTTGGGCACAAGGCCTATCATTACATTTTAATCAACAGGTGAAGAAAAAACTTTTTTAAAAGAGGTGAGTACGTCGACAAAGAAATTTATACTAATATACGCCTTTATTATTTTATAGGTCTAATCGATACTTCTTCGCCTAGAAACTGGTTACGAAAGCACACATCTTATGATGATCATTTAGCTTCTGCTATGCGAGTGTGATTACTACAAATAACAAGAATTGCGGCTACATAAGCAGCTGAATTCTGATCTTTACATTAAGTCCATAATTTATTCGATAATTCATTCCTGCGGAATGTAACTTCTTCCCCCAATTGTAATGTGATTATTTAATAATGATACTATTATAATACTTGTATATAAACAACGTCTCTTGCGAAGTAGAGTGACGCAGTGGGAGCGTGCCGGGCCAGTAACCCAGAAGTCCGTGGATCGAGACCACGCTCTGCTATACAAAAACATTTTCCTTCTCGTAATCTTACTTTTTAAGAGCAGGGATGTATTTATGCATCTCTATACAAAATAAGCATAACTTTTCTTGTAGTTTTTAAGTTGATTAGTTATAAATATAGGACATTGCAGTGCTTAAATTTTATATGATAGCATATTTTCTCCAGTTTAGAGAAAATGTGTGTATATATCTACTCCAACTACAGACGATTACAGTCTCGTTGTATTAAACTGAAAATAATATTTCCCAACTCGTGGAGCTTCCAATTGACGAGTAAAACACTAATACCCACTTCACACATGCAGTGTTCTAATCGTGGGTAAATTATCAGCTGATCATGCACAGAATCTTGTGTGTAGTCTATGGGATCAAGGTGGAAAATTCAAGAGTGCAGCCAAAATATATCAGGAACCGTTTTAAGACATGTTACGAGTGAGACAATTGAATTTATTTCGTTTTTATTCCGATCGTTTACTTCGAAGGCATGGATTTTGGTTTATCCGCGAAGAAAAAATTTCACCCTTGAGAAAGGTGCCAGTAAATGAATAAATAAACTAATCTTGTAAAATTTAGATAACGTTACAAAAATAACTTATTCTAATTTGAGGATATAGTTTGAAACATAATAAATGAATTTACAAACAAATTTATTACACCTAGACTATTTAGTAAGGAATTTAATGGCCTATCAATAAAAAGAAATCATATTTTATATATAATATTTGTAAAATTTATTTTGTTATTATACTTTATTGAAAAATATGAATGAACTAATTAGTTAATCAAGATAAAAAAAATATTTATTTGGTATAAAATGTTATACATGTATTAGTATTATAAAAAATATGGGTAATATAGTTTATGACATAGAACAATATTTAGAAATATACATTAATATTTACAATTAATTTAAAACGCGCTTTAAATATTGTTATTACACAAATAGTCAGCAATAGTAATGCTAAAACAATGTATTGTGCCAGACATATCATTAACATATTTTTCTTGGTAATATTTATATTACACACGTAACACTCATGCTTGATCATCCTTTATGTAAATATCTTCTTCATATGTATTGCACTTGTACTATGTCACATGGTTTTAATTTTTCTGTACACATACAATTTTTAATATTTTCAAATTTTTTATCACGTTATGACATTTAGTTTTGTTGGAAGGTGGCAAATTTTATTCTTTTTAAGCTAGGATTTAATTAGATCTCATTTGGAAGTCAATCTTATTACTTAAATATTGTTTATTTTTCTTAGAGACCCGTAACACTAGGTTTTGTTAGTTAAGGACGGAGAAAGTAGTGCGTACGTGGTTGGTTGATAGTTTTCAGGATCCCATTGGACTACTGGTTTGGTCCCTGTCACCCATTGGCTGAAATCTCTAGGCCCTTTATGCATGCTCCAACCATTCGAGCAAGAAGTCCTCTTCTTCTTCGCACGACGCCGTACTTGTAAGACGTATATACAGGACTCTCCCCTGCGTGTGGGTGGAGTGTAGGAATTTTGATTAGAGAGCAGGTTATTAATTATCTTTCCCGATTTTTGTAAGTGTGCTATCTGACGTGCGCGAGTATTTTCACCTGGCTAGGGCCCCTAGAAGTCAGGAGGTAGAATTATTTTATTTTGTGTTATAGTTGGGACTCCGCAAACGTCCAGTGTGCCCCAACGCCTACTCCACTGCAGATGTCGTTTAGAGTCACTGATGACCAACTTCCATATAAAATTCTACATCACAACGAGCTACATCTATTTCTAACTTCAGATCAAGTAATCATATGTGGTGCATGGTTCTGGTTATACTGATAGAATCGCCCAAATATATATATATATATATATATATATATATATATATATATATATATATATATATATATATATATATATATAATCAGCTAGAAGCATCTTAAGTAGTAATAAGATGCTATTTCCATTACGCATTTTTTTCTTAGCTGAATTTTTACTTCCGTGTAAACCTGTGCAGATTTTCTATTTCACCCTGAGCTAGGTAATTAACATTTAAATTTTTAATACAGAAAAAACATATATTTTTGTTTCAGTAATTAGTGATATTTTTTATTTTTGACCGACTTTAGTGACAGCTAGAGAACAACTACATTGGCAATCACGTACAGCCATTGGAAGTTAGGCACGGCCACTTTTCCTTCGTCGCTAGGAGGGTTTCTTTGATTGCTTAGATTTATGCTTGCCATCACGGTTTTCAGAAATTAGATAGTCCAAGCAAATTTATAGATATTAAAAATTGAAAATGATGAGAAATGCAATAAAAAAATATTGGACTTTAAACTCATCACCAGTGTTCGCCTAACTTATTTGCAGCAATCATATATTGTGTTTCCATTGCTACTGCATGTAAGTGTTTTGTCATAATTACTTACAGTTTAGGTGCTTGTATTTATCATTGGTCTTACATACACGAAGTGTGTAGATGGTTACTGAGTTGCTGAAGGTAATTATAAGAGGCGTGGTAATCCTCCTGACTGCCAATAAATCCGGGCAAATAAAAATATTAAATAGTGACAGTTATACTTGTAAATAATACGTACAAACAAAACAACACTTTTGTATATGATTAAGGTCTCTTTAAAGTCTCTGATCTCCCTATTGGTTACACCGACGAGGATGGGATTGGAACCCACGCGTGCAAAGCACACTGGATTAGCAGGCCAACGCCTGAACCACTCGGCCTCCTCATCACAGATATTGTTAATGTTTTGTATACAATATTTTTATTGTTATCGATATGGTTACGATAGATCACTCATATAATATCACAGCTAAATTTACTTTTTTTGTTGTTCCACATTACTCGCTGTAAAAATATACATTGAAATGTAAAGTAATTTTCAATTTATTTTATGCATAATTATGTACATATAAATATGGGAATACAAAATAAATTTACATTTCAATACTAATATATACATATACCTACAAGCCTATTTAAGTAACATATAGTTATGTAAGTACCTGTATGTTTTTGTTTGGCGAACGAGTATTTGGGATTTTCCTCAGAGTGCTACCATACCGCGAAGATGAATTGCGAATACGAAGGCCTGCCTTTTTGACCTCGACGATAATGGAGCCATGAACATGCATCATCTCTAACTGGTTGTCGCCAGTGTCGATTCTGCGATCGAGTATTCACCAAAGTATAAATACGCGTCTTTATACATTTTCGTTTCATTACCATTCACGACTTGGAACAGCACGGACATGAAATGTCAATGATGCATCTGCTGTGTCACTTCTGCGGTAAAGCATTTGCAGCTTTACAGAATATACGACGTCACGAATAACAACATGTAAGAAGAGAACTTCGAATGTGACACTTGAATGAAATTTCTGCCACAGGCAGTTTACACGGAGTGATATTTTGAAGAGATATTCTGAAATGTGTAGCATTGGTTCTCTGCAACTACAATCAGCTCCGCCACCGTCTCCGCCTTTGACTCCACCTCTGCATGCTCCACAATCAGCTTCGCCTCCGCAGTCAGTTCCGCAATCAGCTCTGCCTCCGCAATCAGCTCCGCCTCCGCAGTCAGCTCCGCCTCCTCCTCCGCATGCTCCAGAAGATTGGAGGGGCAACATACTGATACCATACGCATTCATGCTGAAGATGAAAATATTTTCCACGAATCGCTACATGGAAGCCTATTTCCCAATACAATGAGGTTCATCATCGCGGGACCATCGGATTGTGGCAAGACGTGCGTCCTACTGAGCCTGCTGGAAGAAGAGAACCGCCTTCTGTTCGAGAATGTGTGCCTATACTCCAAATCACTCCAACAGCCGAAATACCAGCGATTGGCACATGTACTGCAAGCTGTGGCTGACGTGTGTTACTTCCCAAGCAGTGATAATGAAGCTGTCGTACCTCCGAGCGAAGCACTACAAAACTAGATATTTGTCTTCGATGACATTGCCTGCAAGAAATAAACTTGCATTCAAGAATACTTTAGCATGGGTCGGCACGCATATGTGGACTGCTTATACCTCGGCCAGACTTATTCGCGCAAAGCGTAACAACTGCTTCGCGACAATGCTAACGTGTTGCTGCTGTTTCGCGTGGACGATACGAATTCACATCATGTTTACGATGATCATATTAATACGGACACGACTCTATCAGATTTCAAAGATATGTGTGCCTTGTGCTGGAAAGAGGAATAGGGATTTTTGACGATCGTTAAGGACTGTTTGCTACATAGGGAAAGTACATGCGTGGGTTCCATAAGTTCATCGCTGTCTGCCGAGAGGGTTCGTCTACTGAAAACCAGCATGTGATGTCATCAATACCTCTTGCTGCATCGATGGGTACTGTTTCTGAGCACGATTATGATGGGGCAGCTAACGCTAAAGACGGAATGAGTTCAGTACAGTCTGTTTGTGCCGAAGGTACACTGGAAAGATATTCGAGTGAAGTAGAAAAACTTCATAATAACTGATCATCAGCTCTAAATACTGATGAACATACAATTCCTGCTACAAAGAAAAGTAAACTTGATATTGAGGATGCAGCAGGAAGTGAAACCGATCATAACGGTAGCATTGACGACGACTATGGTAATTTCCTCAACGGTCCCACACATTTCCCCAATTTCCCCAACGAGTTACCTTCGACAAGTGAAGTGAAGAACGCAGAAGACGCCGAGTAAACTGACGATATGGTTACCGGAGATCCCAACAAACATGTAGACAAACTTAAATATTTGCTCTATAAGCAACAACTTAGGGATTACTCAACTATGAAAGAAGTGGTTTTGATCATAAGAGCAATTAAGGATCGGGGTTATATCAGATGATGTGATTAACTGCTTTCTTCTGAAAATGTATTTACTAAATAATAATAAATTATTATTATTAAAAAATGTTTATTCTTTATTTTTGTGTCTCGTATCGTACTGTTGGCCTTTAAGATTTTAATACCAAGAATATATATTTAAAATATTTAATAAATTAAGCCTGTAGTCAAACTCATGCATCGTGCATGTAGCTATATCATTGATTGGAAAAAATGTATATTTTGTAAAAAAAAAAAAAAAGGATAGGAAGTTGCAGATTTTTCTAAATGTCTATGACTATAAGTGCTGTCAGTTCGCTTGGAAGTGAAAGCGAGACATTAATGTAGTAGTCAGTAATGTAATATGCTTGCTGACTTTTATTTAGTTTTTTATCGAGTTTTTTTGTTTTCAAGGTCATTCGAGGTCAGGGGGTCAAGGTTAAGGTAGTCTGCATATAATACAGCGGTAGTAGTCTGTTATGTATTCTGCTGGTTCGCTTTTATGGATTTTTTCTCGTGCATTTGTTTTCAAGGTCAGTAAAGGTCACGGGTTCAATGTCGAGGTAGTGTGTATATAATATGGCGAATGGGTGATGTCTACCAGGGTGGTTGTCGCCTACCATATAAGTCCTCACCTTCCAAAATGGCGGTCGGTTACCAATATGGTGGCCTCCAATAATTTATAAGCAAATGTCGAACAAAAATAAAGATAGCGGAATATGAGTATGGGTGAGGAGAGTGGGGTGAGGTGATGGAAAGAATGTGACTAATAGTGGCACTGGGGGGAACTAAGGAAATGTAAGTTTTTAAATAATTTTTAAATAAATTCTTAATAATCCAAATAATACGTTTTTGGCATTTTTTCTAGCTTTATTTAGATTTTTTTTGCATTTTCATGGTCAAAGGTGAAAGGTTAAGGTGAAAGGTCTGGTCTAGAAGAAATAAGGAAATCCCATAAATATGCTGAAATTGCATTTCGGGGCTTGATTTTGCACATGAGGGGATTTTTACCATTTTACGGAAAAATAAGCAATTTTTAAGGGAAAAAAGGAAATTTTTGGAGTATTTTGGTCAATTTTTTTTTTTTTTTTGGCGAAAAGGGAAATTTTTGATGGGAAAAGAGGAAAATTTCAAAAATATATGTTGTATTATTTCGTTTGTACTTAGTAAAAATATTAACCTTTAATTTGTAAGCTGTTTAGTTATAAATGCGCACATTACTACAGTAGGAATTCTGATATGACATACAAACACTTTTAATATCCTGAAGGATGTTGTGGACAAACATGATTTGAATACTCTTCTGGAATAAATTAAGAGCGTACGTCACATGAAAGAACTTAGGATGGAAGGCCTATCATTGTATTTTAATCAACATCCAAAGAAAAAACGTTTTTAAAAAGAGGTGAGTATGTTGACAAAGAAATTAATGTTGATATTCGCTTTTAATATTTTATAGGCCAAATCCATACTTCTTCACCTAGTAACTATTCACTGAAATTTGTTTTCTTACGAAAGCACAAACTTATGAAAATCATTTGGATTCTGCTATGTGGGCGTGATCACAACAAATAACAAGAACTGCGGCTACAGAAGCAGCGGAATTTTGTTCTTTACATTAAGTCCATTATTTATTTGATAATACATTTGCGCGGAATGTACCTTCTTCCCTCAATTGTCATGAAATTATTTAATAATTTAACAATTTTTACAATACTTGTAAATAGAAACCTGAACCTATCCATTAAGCAGAGTGGCGCAGTGGAAGCGTGCTGGGCCCATAACCCAGAGGTCCGTGGATCGAAACCACGCTCTGCTAGGTGAAAGTAATTTTCTTCTCTTAATCTTATTTTTCAAGAGCACGAATTTAATTATGCATATCTTTACAAAATATGCATAACTTTTCTTGTAGTTTTTTAATTGATTCGTTATAAATATAGGACATTGCAGTGGCGTTAATTTTATAGTGTAGCCTATCTTCTCCAGTTTAGGGCAAATGAGTATATGTTACCTACTCCCCCTACAGACGATTACAGTCTTGTTGTATTAAACTGAAAAAAATCCAACATGTGGGGCTTCCAATCGACGAGTACAACAGTCCCACTTCACACATGCAGTGTGCTAATCGTTAGTTATTTATCAGCTGATCATGCACATAACCTGTGGGTAGTCTACGGGAGCAAAGTGGAAAATTTAAGGGTGCAGCAAAAATGTGCCAGAAACCATTTTAAAACAATTTACTAGTGAGACGGTTGGGTTTATTTCTTTTCTCTTCCTATCGTTTACTTCGAATGCATGTAATTAATTTTATCTGCGAAGAAAAATTTCCAGCTTGGCGAAAAGTATCACATAGTAAATGAATAAACCAAACTTGTAAAATTTTAATAACATTACAAAAGTTACTTAAACTAATTGATGCCACACTGGATGCTGTTGTTTGCCTATCATTTCGGAAACCTCTCTTGATTGTTGGTAGATAGCCTTTACAACTACGCTGTAAAATGTAGATACGTAGGTCTACATGTGAGATAAAATGACAGGCGAGTGCAGCAGAGCGACATAAACGCCGATATACAATTCAAAACGTTTATTTTTTTTGGTTGCGTTTGCTCGTCAGTGATAATTTTCCAATTGTTACAATATG
Organism: Dryococelus australis; assembly: GCA_029891345.1. Taxonomy (NCBI): domain Eukaryota; kingdom Metazoa; phylum Arthropoda; class Insecta; order Phasmatodea; family Phasmatidae; genus Dryococelus; species Dryococelus australis. The sequence goes on from CM056994.1 coordinate 292,955,718, forward strand.
GAGACTTTGTTGTCTAGTGATACTCAGGATGGGGAGGAGTATCACAAGGAAATAAGAGCTATGGCGATGAGAGCTCTATCCACAGAACAGACTGCGCCTTTCTCTCAACAAGATCTCGACTGGGCAGTCAGGAAAATAAAGCTCAAGAAATCCCGTGGGCTAGACGGACTGACGGGGGAAATGTTTCTTATATCATATCCGAGAGTACGACAAGGACTGCTAATGCTGTTTAATGACTGCCTGGATAATGGTTACTTCCCAAGGGAATGGAAGAAAGACCTCCTTAAGGTGTTGTTCAAAGGAGGGGGTACGAACCCAAGATTAGCCAAGTCGTATCGGAATATAACACTTCTGTCAGTAATGGGAAAGACGTTGGAATGTCTGCTGAACAAAAGACTGTTGGAATACCTGGATGTTTCCCAAGGGATATAACCACGGCAATACGGTTTCGTACATGGGGAAAGTACAGAAAAGGCAGACATTGACATGGTGAACCAAGTCAGGAGTTACTCCGAGAACTATGTGTTGGCAGTATCCTTGGATATATCTGGAGCATTTGACAATGCGTGGTGGCCGCAGATCCTGTGGCAACTTTGCTTGCTGGAGTACCCTAAGAACACCTACTGGAGAATTAAGGGCTTTCTGACTGATAGGATCTGTGTGTTGGAATGGGGAGACCACAGGAAAGAGAAGGTGCTCAGGAAGGGATGCCGACAAGAGTCTGTACTGGAGTCTTTATTATGGAATGTTATCTTTGAGAGATTGCTGCGGCTAAACCTCCCGCAAGGTTGCATGATTTATGGATACACTGATGATGGGCTGATCTTGATACCAGCATGGTGAAGAAGGGAACTGGAGGGGAAAGTGGAGGAAGCCCTAGAAGACTATTCAGAAGTAAGTTGAGAGTTTCAAGTTGGAGTTCTATGTTGAGAAGATGAATAGTTTAATAGTGAAGGGTAACCTTCAAAGAGCACCCACGAGATTCTTTATGGGATGAATGGGGAAGTGTGGGTTTACCATGACGTACTTGGGAATACTGTTAGAAACCCATCTCACATTCCATGGACACATTGCCTATGCAGCGAATAAGGCTGTGGTGATGTTTCAGAAGCTCAGCGCTGTGGCTCCTGCAAACTGGGGACTCGGCTACCGTATGTTGAAACTCATGTACAGGAGTTTATTCATACTGATTGTTACTTAAGCTTGTGAAGCATGGTACCCAGAGGTTGAAAGGGTCCATAGAAAACGAAAGATATTAAGTGCCCAGAGAGCAACACTACTCGGGGTCACCAAGTCCTATAGGACAACTTCGTTTGAAGCCCTACAAGTTTTGGCAGGAGAAGTCCCTCTGGATCTGCTGATCATTGAAATCGTTCAGATATCAAGTTGAAAACTGGTGGAAAGGATTCCCCCAGAAAAACTAGAAGAGATTAAGGAAACCATCTTACCAAATTGGTAGACCAGATGGGACAATTACATGAAAGGAATAATTACTCATGACATCTTACCTGATGTTCAGGAGAGGCTGCACATGAGGTGACTTGACATATGGGTCACTACACTGCGCAGTTCTTTACTAGACATGGAAACTTCAAGACGAAGTTGTCATCTACAGGACTCGCGGACCATCTGGACTGTGTGGTGTGTGGGGTACCAGGTACCTCCACCCACTAAGTAGTTTGTCCAAATGTTGAGGACCTAAGAATCGAATTTGAGGGTAAACATGGACCGCTGGATCTTTGAGCCACACTAATAGATAAGACAATAGCTCCTGGGGTATTAAAATATCTAACAGCAGTGGGAAAAAGGAATGAGAAATTCTATGTCTGGTGGCTGAGCCACAGTCTGAGTGAAGGATTTTGGAACAGTCTTGGAGATGACTCAAGTCAAGATGGCTGAACACATTTTCCCAACAGTGTTGGTGTTTGACGAATGTGACGGGGGCCCTCTCACACCTTTCCCTACCAGAAGAGGAAACAGAGATAATATAGTTCCTGTACATGCAGGAGACAAGAGAACTGAAGTAAGAACCAGCAAAGATAAAGAGGAGGATCTTGTAGAAGTTAAACAACTCCTCCCCAACCTCTGCCTGGAAGCGAATGGACGAATAAGAACAGGGAAAGGGAATGGCCTAAATCCAGGTCGATAACGAGAGTTATCCACTTGGAGGGGAAAAGACCCACGAATCAAACAGAGCAGTCCAGTGATGGATGTCCATGCTCGTGGAATCCTGTAGTGTTCGTCAGGGAGGGTTTTGCTCATATGAGAAATATGAGCAAACTGATAAGGGACAGCAGATGAGGAACAGTATGCGCCATGTACCTAGCCAGGGAGGCTAGGGAAATGGGAGAGCTGGATGAGGAGGCACACCCTGATAGGTCTAGGGAAACCGAAGTCTGCAGGGAAGTGTTCGTCCACAAACAGATGTCCAGAAAAAAACGTGGCTGGCCCGGAGAAAATTTCCACAATTGCCTGGCCGGATGAGAAAAACTTGGTTAATGCTTCTGTACAGGCGTGGCCTTTACAGTCGCAACCTGACAACCTTGCGTGGATGTACGACGAGATAGTGCGAGGGACACTGCTGTCGAAACTAGAATATCATAGTGTTCTGACAGCAGCTCTGCCTCTGGTAATTAGGCAGATGGTGGGGGGAATAAGATCCTCTTTCCCATGATAGAGGCTGTGGACAGACTCTTCGTCGCCCAGGCGGGTCTGCGCACACAGAGAGTGGCACTCCTGAGCAGGCTAAAGGAATGCTACTGGCGCCGAGGAGAACGCCTATCTGAACAGGAACTGTGCAAGTATACTGTCCTTACATACGGGAGGCATACCTTCGATTACAGTAAGCCCTTCACAGGGTACACTGTGGTCAGGTATTAGTCCTTCAAGTCGGACGGCGCCCAAATTCACCGACTACGACCATCGTTCCCCAATAGTGGGAACCATACCAAATGGGACTAATGCGGGGGAAGGAGGATCGAACAAGGAAGTACTGGCCCCTCTCTTGACTGCTACCTGTAAGGACAGAGAACATGAAAAGGGGAAATAACCCATCAGAACATCATTCCCTCCCCCATTTCACCTATCGAGATACATACCGAAAATGACCATACCTGGGCGAAGGGAGCTTCAACCTAGGTACCCCCGATGACGACATAGGCGATGGAAGCGGAATGAGACAAGGAACGTAGAAGCAAAACTTTTAGAAAGAAGGATTATGATATTCAATGTATTGCATGAGTGTGTGTATAAATGTGCACCGATGCGATTGTCTGCAGTGTGGTTCGATTATGCCTTTTGCGCTCCGGGGTGAGGTGACAGGGAATGCTTCAGGTAACCTGACATTCCCCAAAACTAATCCCGCCTGCACCCGAACGCACTGGGCCAAGAAAGTAGATAATGGGGATACCGTCATGCTTATTTAAACGTGAAAGAAGACAAAGCACCGATGCGGTAGTTAGTGAATGTGTGTGTAGTTTAGTGTAGTTACGAACCCTTTTGGACAGTATGACGGTTTCGAAATTTCAAAGTTCCTGGTGGACCCTGAAGATCAAAAAGATCCGATTTAGCTTTTTCTTTGTAGTGGTTAAATGTGAATGTTAGAAAGAAGTGCTCTAGGTATGACCTATTAATAGGTATCGGCCACCTAGAGGGGAAGTTTGTAGAGACCAGAGATGCCAGGTGTACAACTCAGCGCACATCTGCTTCGGCAATAGCATCCACGAAAACGTCGACTGCGATTATGTTGCATGCTTCCTCGGAGCACCCCTCCAGAGACAGGTGTGACAGCCTCACGATGTCCTGCCACAGCTCCTACAGTGGTTCCCCGTGTCCCTGGATGCTGCTTTGCAGCTGGGCATGTTGGGCATGTCGCATGTGTTGGTCACCGAATCGCAGCTCCAGAGCCGACACCAATGTGGAGTACTCTAGTCGATGTTCTTCTTGTAGGACTGCAGAATGCTCAGTGCAGGTCCCCTAGTACAGCCGCCAGGTATTACGAGCACTGCTCGTGAGTCTAGCCATTCAGGGTGGTAACACTCTCGAACTGGTGTCGATATTAAAAGCTATTGTATTATTTCATAAATTACATGTCCATTAAAAAAAAGTGTAGTGAATTATTAAACATAGAAAATTTTCCACCACATAAACTCACAAAAGAAAAGCATATTTACATTTGAAAAATGTTGTAGAGAATATGCTATACGCCATTAGAGTTTTTAAAAAAGAGAAAGTACTATGTGAATGTGGAAAACATGTTCGTAAACTATATCTCAAAAAGCATAAAAACACTAAATTACACAATACAGATTAAATTCAACATAGTGATTATTCTACTAAGACATGCATAGCTCATAAAGAGAAACAAATCTATTGATTCATTTTATCCTCATAAGACTACTTCAGACAAACTTACAAAAAATGTAAATATTGTTTTAGTGAATATAGTAAAAATCGTGATGCCTTAAAAAAGAGAAAATACTATGCGAATGTGAAATATATCTTTACAATATTCAACTCGAAAAGCATAAAAATAGTAAATCGCACAATACAGTAGCAGGTATTCTAAATGAAATTCAACGTGATAATTACCTAACAAAGACATGTACAATATGTAATAAGAATAAACATATAAAATTATTTTCTTAACATACAACAATATGTAAAAAATGTTTTAGTGAATATCTTAAGAGTTATGATCTTAACAAGAAGTTACCTAGTTAAAAACAATATCGTTATTATCAATCATTTAATCGCTTGTTCTATTTTATTCCATTATTTTTATTATTCTCATATTTTAATTTTTCATTTTGTAATTAATTTTTTCTTTATAAATTAAAGGAAAAGTGTTGTTGAGCAATATAGCAGTTGTGTTGAGTCAAAAGCGAGTGCGGGGTTTGAGAATTATAGCTAAAGGATATAAAATGAAATATTGGTACAATCCAACTCCTATGCCATTTATTATAACCGAAAAAAGAAAAGGAAACTATCCAAATTTACCATTTTCATGTGCCAATATCAAATAACTATACAAAAAGGATAGAAATGAATTTTGAAAAAATATTTCCATTCTCTAATAATGTATTTGAAAAGCATAGAAATAAAAGCAAACGGGTAATAGAATGGATAACAAAGAATAATATAACAAAATTACCATTATCAGATGGTAGTATCAACGAAATATATAAGCAAGATAGGGAAGAATTAAAAGAAATATTCCCCTATGCTACTAACGTATTTGTAAACAAAAAAAATAGAACAACTGATAAAAATTACAGAGTTAATAAAGCTGTTGAAAGTAGGATATCAGCATATAACATTAAAAATTCCTTTAATTTAGTACAACCTAATCATATTTTATCTTCTGTAAAAAATATGGTATTTGAGGTAATATGTGATCATTTGAGAACATTTAGAGGGCTGAAAACTACCATTAAATTATATACCAATTGTCGCAAGCAGAAAAATAATCAAGTATTATTATTAAATTTCAGTCATTTAATCATACAATATTAAACGAAGGAGAATTTATAAACATTTATAAAATCATAAAACAGGAATTACTTACACATTTATCTCAATTTCAATGGAGAGGTTTAGGATGGACTTTAGATATAGTAATTGAAATACAATTAGCTATAAATAAGTATCATCCATTAAATGAACCATATATTGATTTGCCTGAATTTATTAAGGATAAAAAAGCATGCATAAATGTGAAAAACGAAGATCAAAAATATTTTCTTTGTGTAATCAAGTCAGCATTGTTTACAGCAGAAAAAGATCCGCAAAGAGTACATAAATATATAAATGTGGGTCTTAATATTGATAATTTATTAGATAAATATGAATATCCTATTAAAATTGATGATATACCAAAAATAGAAAATCAAATTAATACATCTGTAAATGTATACTCAATTGAAATTGAAGGCGAATCCACAGTGTATCCATCAAGACTCACGAAGAATAAAAAGGATAAGCATATGAATTTACTTTGTTTCAAAGACGATAAAAACTCACATTATTATGGGATAAAAGATTTACCGAAACTGCTTTCAGCACAAAATCTAATTACCAACATAAAACCTATATATGTGGTATCTGTCTTCAATTCTTTACATCATAAAAAAAATAAACATGTAGACGAATGCTTTAAAAATGAATCAGTAAGAATCAATATACCTTCGAAAGGGAAAAAATATTTTTAAAACATTTTAAAATATAGTGAAGGTTCCTTTTATAATATACGCAGATTTTGAATCAATTCTAAAGAAAATATTAACAACCAAACAAAATCCAAAAGAAATATATAAATTTGAATTAATGAAAAAATATTCAGTTCTAACAGAGGATGATATTAATAATGACCTCAAAATTACCTCCAAATGAATCAAAATTGTAAAGATCGTTATTTTCTTTAAAATAACAAACCAATGAGTACCAGGATTTAATGAGATATTAAAATTAACCACAGCACATTCATTTATGTGCATACTTTTCGTTAGTTCGTCAATCATATAAACAAGTCTGACATTTTTTATAATTAGTATTTTTACATATTTTTCGATATCGATATTAGATAATGGTAACATATTAAATTTTATTTGGTCTTCCATTATTTTTTGCAGCTAAGCAGCTTCTTGATTTATTTTCCATTGCCATATTGTGTCTATTTTGTGCTTCTAATTATAATTTATTTTTCTCATTTTTTCAACAGAATTATAAATTGCAGTAGCCCCACCGGCTAAAGCACCAAGTGCACTCATCTTTTGTTAAAAAATCATCTATACCCAAATCTCTTAATTGATCAATGGGTTTATAAAAAGTTATATCTTTTATCTTCATTTATATAAGTAATATATATAATTAATACAACATTTAAATTCCCCATCCTAATTTTCTTTTTAAACATTGTTGAAGCAACAGCAGCAAAAGCCATTTTTTCACCAATTGGTGTATTTTTATCTAACATAATTTCTTTTACTCCTTTTTGTAGAATTTTATTATCATTATGTCCAGATTCTAAATCTTTATGGTCTCTATATGCAATATCGTGATATTTACATGCTTCATCTAATTTATTTATTCATGTATCACATCTTTCCAACCTTTCAATTAATTTTGTAAATGGAAAGCAATAATTATAACCAAGCAGATGCATTTGGGGTAAATTTAAATTGTTTAACGTTTAATTTATAACACCTTTACCACGATGTTCAGAATTCCGAAAAGAATGTGGAATTACATTTAAAACTCTTATAAGATACGGAATTCCTTTTGGACTATTAACAACAAATTCAGAAAATTTATTGCTCAACATATCCATTATACTTGCTTTTTCAATGAAAAAAATTTTACTGCCAGAATTTTCTTCACTGTATAACTAATAATCTGGCAATTAAATCTCTAAATCTTTCATCCAAATATGTTCTTTTGGTAAAATATTGTATTTTTTTATATCTTCTCCAGATCTAGGAGCTCTTGGAGAAATCCTTCTTTCAGGTGTGTATGGCTCTGATATTGATTCTCTTATAATTATATAATTTGGTTTAATTATATGTTTGTACTTCCAACTTTTATTCGAGTTTACATTCATTTTTGGATTACATTCTTGGAATGTAGCATTGGTTAGTAAAATAATATCTCTGTAATTTTTAAATTTATTATCTGTGTATTCATCTTCAAGGTCTGATAGTTAATTTTTGTTAACAAATTAGATAGCCCTTCTGTTAATGTATATGCTTTACCTTTAACAGATAGTTTATCATTATTTATCGTTACTTCTGTATCTGCAATGTAAAACTTTTGTCCTCCACGTAATCCATATTGTGCTTTAACAACGTTTAGTCTTTTTGAATTTTTTTTTGCTAGATTTATAGTAGAATCACCTGTTGTATGTTGTAAGTCTTTTAATGGAATAATACCCATTTATTCTTTTAAATTAGGAGATTTTAAGAATAATTCTCTTTCAAATTATGTTTCTTCAGGAGTAGGTGGCTAATATAAATTTTTTGCTGCAACAGGAACTAGTGCTGTTATTAATTTTTTTTTCTTCGCTTACATTTTTTACTATTTTTTACCAATATTATGTAATTCATCAGCTATGGCGTCTCTTTTTTTTATTTTTTCATATTCTTTTTCATGATGCTTTTTACATTTTTTTATATCTTCCAATGAGTATTTTAACTCGAGAAACTACCTTTGATTCATTCATTTCTATATGATTTTTCTACATATATATATTTTTTACTTATAAATGAGTTATAAAAGTATTGAGAGTTTTGTAAGACAAACTTTACCCCAACTGATCAAACTAGAGGAAATTTAAATATTTACAATAATGAAATCGAATTTGATATTCCTATAGGAGATGCGTTTTCTCTTTTCCAAATGGTGCTTGTGTTTTTTATCAATATCGTTTACTAAAAAGAGGTAGCGGAGGAAATTAGGCAAAATGTGGTGAATCAGATACTATTGAAGTTTGTTGTAATGTTTTTCCTTTGCAGTTTTTTAGAGTATAAATCTCAAAACATTATCGTATTATTGAAGCTGTTGATAATCCTGTAATGACATCGACAATGATGAATATTTTGTTAAGCTCACTAAGTGAACAAAATTATTTAGAAGTTACTGATGTTGATAATAAATTATGGGAAAAATCTGTTCTTAGTGATAAAACAAATGAAATAATTTATGCACTGATATATCTGTTTGGTTTTATTAGAGATAACAATGAAATTTACAGGAAAGTTGGTTATAAAATTACCTTTTTTCGTAATACAACTGATGACAATTGTTTATTTGTTTATCAACCTAAGAAATTGGATGGTTCGCTTGGTGACTATGTTGACCCTGGAAGAATTGTTATTAAAAAATTATAAATTATGAGGCCTATTGTTGAATACGAATCTAACACAGCTCTTGCAATTAAAGAAAAAATATACGAAAACCCAAAATCCCTATTAGTTTTGATTATTGGCAGTTTTTAGAAAAAGAAGTTCCTGCAGGTTCAACTGTTTTCAACTTTGATATAAAAGATCAATTTAATAATTTACCATTTGATATGCCCGATTTTGTAATTGTAGGTTTTCAAGATAATAGAAAGAATCGTTCTAAACAGTATGTACACCCATATATCTTTGATGACTGTAATGTAAGAAATATTTATGTTAAGAATGGGAGAAATAAAAAATTTCCAAAAGAAAATTGAAATCCAGATATTGAAAATGGCCTTCGTGATAAAATGTTTCCTGCTTATAATGATTTTAGAATTTCAGAAACAAAACTAGATACTGTATATAGAAATAATGAGCTATATTATAAACCAACTATGAACTTTGATGGAGGTGTCAATTATTATACATTTTGGGATCGAAGCACGATATATGTTAATGATTGTTTATATAGAAAAACTACTGTAGTTAAAGAAAAAATAAACATTTAAATTTGTGTTGATTTTAATAAAGCTGTTGAAGCAAAAACAATGTGTAATGTTGTTTTAATTAGTAAAAGAAATCTAACTTATGATTATTTGAAAGAAATAATTACTGAAGATGAATAAAATTTTAATATTATTAAATGGAGGAATTAAGAAATTATTCCGATTGTTTAAAACATAGTTTAAGAAGCATAGTTATATGGTTACATCTTTTAGAACTTTTAAAAATATTAAGACATTTAGTTAATGATTTAAAACTTTACAAAATTTAGATTTTATAAATAAAATGCCTTTGTTTCCAGGCAGTATGATTAACATTTTTAAGGGTGGTAGCCGTTGTGAGCCACCTCCCTATAGATTAGATGATAATGCATCTGATGAAATAATAGAATTAGTTTACAAATTTCATTAAAATTTACAACACTTACAATAAACACTCTTAGAAAGCATTGCCGACGAATACGACCTTCGAGAAATAGGTTAAAATTTAGAACATATAGAAGAAGTTTTAAAAAAAAACTAGTAGAGATACGAAAATTAACTATAATAATGTAATATTTCATTTGATTATAGCTTAAATTTACTTGATTTTATCTTAAATTTGCTGTTTTTTTTAGATACAAATCGTGCCCAGCCATTTTTGAAAAAAGTGACAAATTTGCTTGATTTTTGATTGCTTTGCTTTTTTTTTGGCTTAAATTTGCTTGTTTTTGAAAATGGATTTTGGCAATTGGGGTTGTAGAAACTTGAAAAGTTGCTTGAAAATGATAAAATTACTTCAATTTTGGTTAAATTGCTTTGATTTTTGAAATATTTTGCTTGTTTTTAGCTTAAATTAACTTGTTTTTGGGAATCGAAAATTGGAGTCAAATGGGAATTCTAGAAACTTGAAAAAGTTTCTTGAAAACTATCAAATTACGTGGTTTTTGGCGCTTAAATTGTTGGTTTTTCGATGAAGTGGTGCGCTGCGCTAAGATCGGCATTATATATCTACTTTAAACTACCTAGTTTTTGTAATTATAATTGCAGTAAACCTGAGATTTTACTTTTTTACTAGTGAGAAAATACTCATACACAGTGGTGAAATAAACAATTGTGATGTTTGTGTAAATTGTATGTGGCAGGAAATCTATAATTTACATAGTCAAATAACATGCGCGGAGTGCATGTTATTTAACATAATAATAAGTAAAAATCACAGACTAGCATGGTAACATTTCACCTACAGTGTACATGTAATTGGGTATGATGTACATTAAACAGTAACAGATTGGGGTAATAAAATTACCAAAACAATGATTATGTTAATTTATAATGTGTGGTAGAACATTAGTATCAAGTATAGTAAAATAACATGTACAGAGTAAATGTGATTTAATGTGATCATTTGTAAAAGAATGGGACAGGTATGATAACATTAGACTAATAAAGTTCCTGTAAATTTACATGATAAGATTAGTAAAGAGTGTGGTAAAATTACACACTGGCATTGTATTTGTAAATATACATGGAACACACAGTAAAAGTACACGTACACATGTACATGTAAAAATATACGAACATGTGTGGAGATTGTACTGCCACGTACATTCGTGTAAAATTACGCAATATTTTTTACAGTGTAACATGCTTAAGTTTTCATTTGTGTAAAGACCTTTACGTTTGTTAACGATCAGTCCCGTGTACGTTAGAAGCGCCTGCATGGAATTCTATTTTGATGAGGTAGTGGTTGATTAAGTAAATAACGTAGTACAGTCGCATTCTTAAATGTGAAAAGGAAAATTTACAAAAATCCAAGTTCTCATTTTAAATGAAATATAAAAAATAATAATAATAATTCATTTTCTTTTCCATCCTACTTTATATGAAGGCTTAATGTACTCGGCACAAAAAAAATTCACGACTCCTATTTTTTATCGTCTGTTAAACAGTGTTCCAGTTAGAGTAATCGTCATCGATTAATACATATATTTCATAAACTGATGATACTTGTTTCCTGATAATGTAACTTTTTAATAATTAACAAAACTGTGTCTTCCACAATATATTTGAGAGTCTAGTACTTGTTGCTTTCTATTATGTACAAACACATTTGTGCCCGAAAGAGACAATACTTTATTCTAGTACGAAATCTGTATCTCAGCATCCTTCGAGTGTTTGCGGATCCGTATAACCTGGTACACGATTGTAGAAATCAGTAGTTACTCTTTTATTGTTAATTGGTTTGCGCGAGAGCGGGGGCCTTTGACAGATCGATAGTTCCCGGGAGATCTTGCACAACCCTCCCAATGCTTTTCCATCATTCGCCACAAATTGCGAGCTGCGAAGTGGTTGTCGGCATCATCTCGAGCGCAGTTTCGCTGCAATTAAACAGCACGATCCGAGGCAAAACGGACTGGCCGTGGGAAACGACTCCCATGGCTGAACTGCTGGGCGGAGCGTCGAGGTGAAAGGAAGTCTAGGTAGGTGAGAAGTATAACAAAAATATATATATTCTGATACGCCCTGGGAAACTTCGTGTGTGGTGGTTGAGACGCAATTCATTTGGGTCACAACAGCATAGCGGAGACTCGATTTCTCTCCGGACTGGGAATTGTCAGCCATCCACCGAACATAATTACTCCAGCCACACTTGAAAACTGAAACAGCAAATACGTCTTGAAGTACACCGATTAAATACAACGTCGACTGATTTTTGTCTTCTGTGCATCCCCTCAAGAAAGGTTCAAAATTACAAATCGCGTAATCGAAAGTCATTCGCGCTTGTTTTTTTCTTGTCAAAACCTTGCTTTTATGAGAGAAAAAAAATTTTGTTACACTGAAACTCGAGCAGAGAAAATACAGTATTCTAAATTTCGGGCATGCATTTCTGTGAACAGAAATCAATCGATGAGCCTTAACCGCTTAGTTTTGCCAGTTATATTAGCAATAAACCGTCCAAAAAAATTAAGATACAGAAAGTTAGATTTTGCGCACTGCCATACGATCACTGCTCCACATCCCATCCACGGGACTTCCCTCATTTTAATGCTTATGCCCTCTTTCCATTGAGCATTGAGCCCATGAGAGGTTGGTTTCCAGATCATTTCACTTACTGACCGCATCAACGCCAGTTTACCAACTGAGTTTTCACTTATTTGAAATCACTCATTCAACATTAAAGGTGTAGGCCTACGGCCCTTTCGTTGGAAACATTTGTCTGTACTTTATTTATTTTATTTTTTTAAGTTTTAACCGCGAGACGTGATTCTGCTAATGCTGGATTCTTTTTTTTTTTTTTTTTTTTTTTTTTTGCTAACAGTCGCCAGGCGAAACATGTTTTTAGTAATTTAAGCAGAAGTAAGCAATTTTAATTAACATTGTTAGTGTACTTGTGGGTAAACGACTTTTGGAACAGGGTCTGCGCATCTGAATTATAACATTTTCTGGCGCATATAGGCTATAATCCGTAAATTTAACATGTAAGAAATGACTTCCTAGAACGGCGCCACTTTGTTTATAAAATTTATCAAATGTGTTGATGGAGGTTTCTTCTATGGTATGTATATATTTTTTTATGTTTTTCTGTAACTATTCCCAGATACCAGTATTCCATAAAAATAGAACTTACTGCAGACCAGCGCTAACTGCTGTAAACTACTGAAGTCATTGGACGACTACTAATTATTACAATGACTGAGTTTCACTCGTTTCAGGGCGATTCCTGCAGTGGTAAATCTTCCTGCCCAGGACACTGGTTCACAGTGAGTCCCCCTTATTCGCCAGTCGAAAGAATATTTTATAATTAATTATCAGTGACCAGTTTTTCGCTGGTATAAACCACTGATTCACATTTACATTGCATACTTCAATAAAAAAAAAAGGTATGCAACATATGTGGAGATCTTCAAAATTCGCGTTGTAATTTACCGGCAGACCGAACTTCAAGTTACTGTGCGTTTAACAGCCGGCAGTATGTCTGGCACTCCTCGTGGGAATCTCGAGCCAATAATGTAACTTCAGTGGCGGACAAGCCAATCATCTTTAACGAAGTCAAACAAGTAGGTGAGTCCAATGTTGTACCACTTACTGTGTTCACTTATGTACAAGGCAGTGAAGTTTATCCTGTCACCGAAAGATAACGCGTGTTTTGTAAGTCTCTAAACATCAGATATAAAACAGATAACTTTGTTGAAATGTTAAACAGAATGACGCGAAACCTTACTTCGGTTTAGGTAGAGACAAGCTCTTATTTAACAAACCATGCAAAGTTATTACAGCCATGGTGAACTGTTAATACTATGGCCGAGTTTTATACTCCTAGTTGTTTATTCTTTACACTTCTGGACTCTAAAATCGAAACAGTTAAAATTGCTCCAAATCAACTAATCTGACTGCATATCCGCTGGAATAACTCCGCTTGAATCACTTTTACGTGTTGGGAACGAGTGAGCATGTCGTTCGTTGATTTTGTCCGCAAAGTGTCCCGGTTAGTGACGTTGACATGTTAGCCAACGTCTCTGCTGACGTGTCGTCGTGTTATTGGCAGTGACGACACACGTCACAAGTTTAGCTGCACCTGTATCCAGGACGTGCTTGCAGTCTTGTCAGTGCGGTCAGCGCAATGTTATTCCACAACAAGCGGTTTGTTGCGGATCGCGAGAGAAGAGAAATTTATGGGGTAGCATGCACGTCTTTACTTCATCAGCTGTAACTTGCTGAAGAAATATAGAAATCGCAGAAAAGAATAGTTCTGATGCACTTTCAACAGCATGCAAAAAAAAAAAAAAAAAAAAACAGTATTTAAAGGGTTTACAAAAATGAATCTAAACGAGAGGAAATGTGATATTGAATTGAAGTGAAAAACAATTAAATGTGCTAAGAACTTTCCACCTAAGATTTGTAGTTTATTGCTCGATGACCCTTTCTAGCCTCTATACTTCGCTTGATATTAAATTAACCGAAATAGGCATCTACACAAAACAATGCAATCTTTCTGAGTGCTTTAAAATTTAGGACAACATTTCTTAACTTTATATATATTTTATTTATTGTTGTTTTACACGTTTTATACTGGTATAATATGTTTAGTTTAAAACATCTTAGAGTTTATGAAGACGTAAGTAATCAATGTTTCGCCAGGCCAGAGTACTATATTGCTTGCAATTCAGTTAGTCTATGATATACACTGCTAACTACTTACATCCGAAAATTGTTGTAAATAATTTGCGCTAGTTTGTAAACAGCGTCTCTTAAGGACTTTTCACAAACTACACTGTTTGTGAAATATCGACGCGCACTCGCGCAGTATTACACTTGCGCTCGTACTGTTACCTAGGTTTTGTTTCCCTTTATAGAATTCGTTGCCAGCAATCCGATATTAATCTATGCGTTCCGTGATGTATTTACTGAAAAGCAAAATAGTTAAGTCATCTTTGTAAGATTTTTTACTTTGTTAACAAGCATTAATAATTACCAAGGGAAATACGACAGAGTTCACTTCAACGAGAGGCAACTCAGAAAATACACCCCTATTATCTTCTCAATAGTTGTTATTTACATGAAACGTGTGGTATTTTAAACACACGCTATCTTTATATTAAAAATTATATATAAGTAACTAACGGTTTCAATCTTTTAACGGTATTTATTTATTTTTTATTTTTTTATTTTTTTTTAACCATACATTCGGCAACTTCCTTGGAATATTAAAAACATTCTGACTAGTGGAATGTAACTGTCACCAAGCAGAACTAGTTGGATTATTTTAATCGAGGAAGAACACCACGACATTAAGACAACAAATAATACGTTTCTGCTGATTAGTTAGTTGTACTAGGTAAGAATACGTCTAGTTTTACTATTCTTTGTCGCAGATGATAACGTCTGCTATTATTTTCAAACTTTTTTCTGTAATGTACTTGTATAGGTCTAAATATTTCAAGTGTGGCGTAATATTTATTGTAGGAAACTAATTTAATTAAATTCTAACACGTTGAAGTTTAAATTCAATGTAACGTGTTTTGCTTTAAAACAATATTGTAGGCATTCGAGGTATTTAAAACAATAAACTTTTTTTTTCTAATTTCCTGTAGAGTTGCTAGCATTGCTTCCGGTATCCTAAATTACAAAATATTTATAAAAGTATTCGAAAGAAAATAAAGTATGTTTGCACATTTCCTTGTTTGTAAAATATGGCATGATTTCTTTCGATTTCTGTTATAGTCATGCATAAAGATCTTCCTTGTTCTACAGTGTTACATAATAGCGTGGGTATGTTACAAACTATAGTAATTTTTAAAAATGTACTGTCACAAAAATTAAAAACATAACAATGTATGAAAATTTATCTCATACCAATAGGGATAAAACAAAACTATATTAACAGACCCCATATATTAAAGCAATTTTTCAGTGTTCTCAACATGTATTTATAGCTGAGTAGCCCATGACGAGGTGGCCGAGCAGCGGCGGAGTAAACATCGCGTCCGGTGTGCGGAGTTCTGTCGTCCTGCGCTCTTAAACGGGGCTCTGTTCCGACGCGAGTATAATAGTTCTATATTAGTGTCAGTCACGTCTAGGTTTGTCCAACATATATAATGTGCGCTTGAATACTTTGCGTATCGTGTTTGCCAAACGACCTTCGGCCATGGAAATACATGAATGGATTGATACGGTTTTAACTGTAACAGAAGATCAAATTGAAGATAATCAACTGGATGGGCACCAGAACGGTTTGTTTTTCAAACTTGTTTCCTCTGGACCTTGTGAAGCGATACTGCGTCGCACCAACGGCCAGTCAACTTTAGTCACCGCAAACCAGGAAAGGATCAACGTCACCATCGAACAAGCGTTCGATAACTTAAAACTGGCAAGAATTCTAAATTTACCTGTAGAAATAGACAATCAAAAAATTCAGGCGGAGTTAGTGAAGTATGGTCGACTTGTTACATTACAAGATGAAGTATGGAATCATAAATACAAATTCCAAGTAAATATGGGAGTACGCATGGCAAAGATGGAAATGAAAAAAAGACATTCCATCTTACGTTTCAGTTGACGGGTTTCGGGCTGTAATGATATATCCCGGACAACCACGAACGTGCAGTTACTGCAAGTCTCCTACTCATGAACGAATTGCGTGTCCTAGTCTGCAATAAAAGGAGGCACATGCAATACGCCGCTGGGGGATGAATAGGGCAACGGGAAATCTCGCAGATGACACGCCTATACTGTCCACCCCTGCCCAGCACCCTCCCCGAGCGGATTACCCTTCACTACGCAGACGCGAGCAGCAAGGTCCAGTACAAACACCTGTCGGTGATTGATCTGCTGAGCATGCGGTCAACCTCAACACCTTAGTGACCGCGCCACGCCAGATACACTTGGAGGCGGCTCAAAATAAAGTTACTGCTCGCGCAGGGCTACCACCACACACACAGGAAGTCTCGCCACTACACATTCCATTGTCCTCTGTTTCATGGGTGGACAGCATGGACATGAAGAGTGTAAACAATGCAACCACACGACGGGAGCATGTAACAACTGCGGATGAAAATATGTCCGTAAAAGAAAAGCGAACTTACGAACGCGACTCCTGGGCCACAAGAGTAAGTCATGTTCGCAAAGCGAAGGTGTTATCGCAGAGTGAACAATCACAGCTACAGGACAGGAAGGAATCTTTGGACCTAGCAAAGGCCGTTATACATAAAATGTGTGCGTCTAGCCAAGAACGTCCTGATAACCCAACTAACTAACAATGCGACCGGCACATGTGTGCATCCCCACCTGTATGCCCTATTACCGGCCCCCATTTTTCTTTGTCCACTTTTCCTTTTTGTTCACCTTTCCATTTCCTTCTCTCTGATACTATCACTTCATTTTAGAGGAACATATGATAGAGTTATTGACGATTTAACTTTAAATATTTGTGCAGTCTCGGCCAGTGCGCGATTGGCGGCGCTAGAGAGACTGATTCGAACACAGGCAGTTGACATTGCATTCTTGCAAGAAGTAGCGATTCAAGATTTTATAGGGTTTCATACCTTCAATGTGTATACAAACGTTGATGAGCGGGGACGGGGGACAGCGATTATTACACGTGTGGGGCTGGAACTTGAAGACCTGCGCTACCACACGTCAGGCCGACTGATGTCAGGAAGAATAAATGATGTGTCGCTAGTCTATGTTTATGTTCCCTCCGGTTCCAAAGCGAGATATGAAAGAAATCAGTTTTTCTCCGTGGATTTGATTCCGTTTTTCTATCCACCTGTAATCAGTTCATACTCGGTGGAGTTTTCAACTGCATAGTTCACTCCCATGATCATCAGGGTGGCATTTATCCTACTAATGCTGCCCTATCTACTTCAATAACTCGGTTACACTTGTAAGATGTTGCATCTAACTTCCAAGAAATACATTACACCTACGTGACATCATAGAGTCGGACTAGGGTTGAACGATTCTACGTGAAAAAACAGCATACACATAAGGTACTTCAATATGACGTTCTTCCGGTAGCGTTCAGCGATCACTCTACAGTGATATTTACATATGGACAGTTTGCGAATGTAACACGGTTTGGCAGAGGGACATGGCGTCTAAATACGTCTTTATTAGACAGCTAAGAAGTAAAGAGGACTTCCTAGCTAATTGGGTACGTTGGCATAGCAAAAAAAACCAGTTCCCCTTTTTGGCGATGTGGTGGGATGTGTGTGTAAAACCGAACGTCATGAAGCTCTTTAAAACGCATGCGTACCGACTGGGAGAAGAACGTAGGGGAACACGTGCATTCTACGAACGTATGCTACACGAACTTCACCTGCATGCAAATAATGGTGCACGCATAACTCCACGTATTAGAGACACGAAACAGAATCTAATGCATTTATTGAGTGGAGAGTTTAAAAGCGTCATATTATGATAAATGATAAAAGTCTATTCGCAGAAGAGTAATTTAACATGTTTAGCATCATTAAGGAACAACAGCAAATACGACGCAGGGTTATCAACCAGCTTACTGACAGTGATGGCGCAAGTGTTCGGGACTGGCCGGAAATAGTGCAAACGCTTTGCAGTTACTTTGCAAATTTATACTCGAAACAAGACACTGACGATGCTCTGCTTCCATCAGTTTTACAGGGTTGTGAAAACAGAGTTAGCTGTGACAGCAAGACGGGCATGGAGGCGCCATGTTTAGATGAGGAAGTTAATACAATAATACAGCAATTGCCATCAAAAATATCTCCTGGTATTGACAGTATTCCATACGAATTTTACAAAACTCATTGGGATAATATTGGTGCCAACTTCTGTGATGTTGTTTGCGATGTGGTGGAAAAAGGGGAGTTATGCAAGTATCATAAAGAAGGGATAATCGTTCTTATACCCAAAATATCCCGTCCACTTAAACCCGCGGATTATAGGCCAATTACACTTTTATGTGCCGATTATATAATAATTGCTCGGTTTTGTGCGACCCGATTAACCAAGGGATTGTCAGATATTATTGGTCCCGGCCAGACATGTACTGTTCCAGGACGTTTCATTTTACAAGGCGTGCTTGCCCTAAGGGACATTCAATAACGTTCGTCAATACGACACAGTAAAATTGCCATCTTGAGTATTGATGTGGATAAGGCATTTGATAGAGTCGATCATAAATTTTTTTTTTATGTTATGCATCATTTGGTTTTCCTGCCAATGCAGTACAGTGGGTGCGGATGGTTTGTACCGGAATTTGGTCACGGCTGTTGGTTAACGGATTCCTTACCCCACCAATTATGATCGAGAGTTCAGTTCGACAAGGATGCCCACTATCCTTGATTTTATTTACTATCGCCATTGTACCTCTGTGTAGAATGCTCAGTGCCCGCTTGCAAGGATTCCCTGTAGTGAACCTGTCGTTTAAATTGAATGCCTATGCTGATGACATCATATGTGTCGTTCGTTCGGAGCAGGAAATTACAGATACGGCAGAATGCCTGGACCTTTTTCGCAGTGTCTCTAATCTGCGAGCGAATGCTAACAAAACCTTTTCGGCCCTTTCGGAGGGCCGAAACTGTGAAAATATTGGGCATATACTTCCACGCAGACGCCACTCTTATGTTGTATTATAACTGGAACATTACAATAAATAAACTCCGTGTTCGTCAAATAGAAATGAATTATCGTCGTACGAATATTATACAGAGGGTTACTTTAATAAATGTATTCTTACTTGCGAAGCTGTGGTATGTATCAAATATATTCCCACTACCACGTCAACAAAGTGCACAAATACTACATATTGTAGGCCGCATGTTGTGGAAATCTTATATATTTAAATTATCTAGGCCGCAACTTTATCTTTCCTTGCAAGTCGGTGGCCTGAGTCTAATTAATCACGTTTTGAAGTGTGAGGCCTTATATATCAGTCTTCACCAATTGCAAAAATTTTGCCCCCAGAGGACATTTACGCAGCATTATAGAAAATGATGTGGTCAGAAGTTAGACGCTTGCTACTTCAATACCGCGAGGCAAAGGAAGCACTCGCAACTCTAGTAGAACACTTACCGGAAGGGACGGTCGCATCAGCGAGATGTTTGTACATTCGGCCTTCCAAAACGTCGGCAGTCATACCATCTGTTGTGAATCGCACCCCAACCATCCGTTGGGGGCGCCCATGGAAAATACTTGCCGATCCTAACCTTTCCTCGGATCTTCGAGCTGCAGCATTCGGCTTCTACAATAATATCGTGGCAACTCAGCGGTGTAAATACAGCATTCACCTGACTGCTGACCCTGCATGCCCGCTGTGTGGCAACACCGACACGGCCCTTCATAGGGTAATTTCCTGTGTTTATGCAGCTCGCACCTGGCAGTGGTGTTGCTTACGAGCACAAAAAATTATTCGCGATGGACATTGAAAGGTCAGCGACACGCACATGCTTCATTGCGATTTCTTCACATTCCCTCAGTTCGACGAAAAGCTGCGGCCTGGTTTGTACTTCATGCGATAGGTTTTTTGGTGGACCGTTCGACACCGGTGACAGTTCAAGACTTTGTCCAGCTTCTTCGTCAAGATAGGTGGAACATGGCGCGGCGTGGCACATTGCGTCAGTGGTGCGGCAATTTTTTATTTTCATTCTGACATTTACGCCTACAGGAAGTGCGTGTATATTACCGAGATTTGGTTTACGTCGTACGCTGCCCACTCCTCGGTCCTTACAAGTGTACAATTTAATGTTCGAGTAGTAATCGTCGATAGGTGGTTGTGTTATAAGTCAGTGTTTCTAATCGGGGTGTATGCCGTTCCTTGCCCCTCACGTTAAATAAATTTTTATGTGTTCATCGGCTTTGTCAGTAAAACCAGTTCACCAAATGGTCGTATCGTTTTGTGCCCTTATGTAAGAATTGTGTTGATATTTTATTGAGTATTTTGTTATTGTTTATACTGTGGGTTGAATGTGTACTGTATATAATAAGTTAAGGGTAAACGCCTCTGTATATCGTTTGTGATAATAAATCTATATTTAAAAAAAGTGGTTAAGGCGTTGGACTGCTAATCCAATGTGCTCTGCCCGCGTGGGTTCGAATCCCATCCTCGTCGGAACTTTTTTGATGTTTTGTTCAGTGTCAAATATTTCATTAATCAAGATGAACATAACATTTCTGTAATAACAGAAAGGGTGTAACAAAAATTACAGTTAAAACACGTGGGTGTGTTTTTCAAGCACGTTAATTCGGAGTTGCCTGAGTTCGACTGAGGAGATAGCCCGAGTTGCCCAACTCGCGTACGGCGACCACGTGACATCGTCTGCCAGTCACTTCGCCTGCGTCATTCCCGCATTTTAGCACTCAGTGTTTTACGTAGCACAGCTGGATGACACCTCGCAGACGTATGCGACCCTGACTCACCAACAAGAAAGATTCATTTTTGAGTTTGCAGATTTTGCAAATGTCTCGGCAGTGTAGAGAAAACACAGTGGTTTTTTCTTTCTTTTTTTTACGACGCAGTTCCAACATCGAAATTATAGTATATTAAAATTAGCTGATTTCTCATGGATCGTCTCTGTTTAAAATAAGAGAAAATATTTTAAACGGATATCTGCGAAAAGTAGCTGTACTATCGGTAAAACAAATCCACAGGCTGAAGTAGTGCGAAATTTTTTGTCTTCAAAGTATTAATATGTGCATATTCACTTTTACAACTGGCAAAACATTGATTTCAAATCTCCCAACTTTTGTAGGTACTTTTTCTGTTTCATAAGTGAGTAATTAGTGTATTTATGAACAGGTATATCTAGTTGTTGCACTACGTATGATCCTAGGCATTTAAAAGTCGAAGCTAGATAATTACGTCGCACAATGAGACTGCAGTTTGAGGTAGGCACTGGTCACAATCGTTAACTCATTGCAAGAGGTGGAGGCGCGTAGTTTGTCCTAACGCCTTTTTTAGGCACTTTCTCGCATAGCTGTTCAAAGCAGGCGTTTGCCCCGAATTTCGTTTGCCCTGATATCTTTTGTCTTCAACAGACATTTGTCCCTAAAGTGCTTGACGTTAAGTCGTTTGTTCTAAAGGTTAATTTCCCCATTTCAAGTCCAGCTCCGGGATTTGCCCGAAAAGTAGGCTACTTTTCTTCGCACGTCGTTTGCCCTAACGTTTATGAGGGGAGTGGAGAGTTTTGGGTTTGGGTGGCTCTTAACATCGGCGTCTTGAGAGTACAATAGATGAAGCTGAAGCAACGTGAGAATGGAGCAGTGCCGAAATGAAAGGGCGGGGGAAACGGGAGATCCCCGGGAAAACCTACTGACCAGTGGCATCATTCAATATGATTTTTACGCCCGGGAGCGACCCCACTGGGAACCGAACCCGGTTCGCATTGATGGGTGGCGATCGTTGTAGCCGCTGAGCCACCACGGCCCCCTAAAGTTGAGGGAAAACGACTTTAAGGCAAACGATGTGTACCAGCGATAACGCAGAACTACAGTGGCAACCATGACCACAGAGGACTATCTTAAGGAAAATGACCACATACCTAGTGATAGATATCTTAAATTTGATATTATACCTAGAGTAACGAATTTACTTATTATTAAAAATAACTGTTTCCAGTCCTAACACATAATAACTTGCATTTGCTGTAAGTTTACGATAAAGTTAAAATTCGGTTAGTTCTCGGAGGTAGGGTATTTCAGACGTTAAAACATCCTGTTTGCTATAGTACGCACGTCACTAAGTGCAAAAGTCATCTCAACAAAAACTTTGATGGCAGAGAAAAGTTTACAAGGTTGGTATATTTGGAGGATTCCCGAGTGTTCCTTTCCAAACAACGTGCAGCGTAATCTCACAAGTCGGTTTTCAGCACCTGTAGTAAGAAACTGAATGTTTTGGGACCAACTCACTCCAGCAAGGAAAGATTTTGCAATCGTAAATTGATGTAATCTTCATTCACTATAAAAAAAAACTGAAGCAATGAAAGGTGCTGCAAATCATTAAAATATGACTGCAGTCTAGTAAAAATTGAACCACTTTTATTTTAGTGGATACATTTAAAGGACAAATTGTGTAACGACTACTGGTATCGCTTGACATTCATTGCCGCAGTCGCTTCAGGGGTTGTTGGCCGTGCCCCAATGAAGGAGAGGGTGTAGCGCATTTCTCCGTCGCCCCTTCTCACTGTGGAGTTTTATGCATGCAAGCTGGAACTATTCTAGGGCTAGAGTTAGAACCCGTCGAGCTATGTCGTTGGTTTACGTCTACTGTTGATGTCGCTCGTTTTTCCACTGTCATTAATTTTAAAATCCAAAATGCTGAGAGAGGCACCACAGTCTTCATAACCTGTTTTCTATGTTTTCATTCAGACTTTAGAACTATAGAGATGCCTTCATTTATAATCGCTTTAATAATATACTCGATTGTTTGGTCGGTGCTGCGATTTCATTATCATCCATAAAAGAGAAATACCGATGCTTGCTAGTACAGTACAGGCAATCGCCGCGTAGGGAGTTGTCCGGTGTGTTGGAGTACAAAGTCAATTCCACCTCATTCACCTTGGCAACGCTAAACAGTTGGAATGTTTTGAACTCCAAACTGCTTGCTGTAATAGTTTTGTGGGGAACGTTGCAAACTGCCTACACACTAGATCACGTAATATCCAGTAGTGCGTTATATCGATACTTGTATCGCTAACTTGCTAACTAAACTTGTAGTGAGTAGCATTTTACTGTTCTAGATACAATGCCCTAAGGAGCATGCGTGATAGTGAAGCAATACAAAAATACGTATAGGATGTTCACGGTAAAGCGAGCACTTTTTTTTTAAAGGCTTTCCCTAACGGCATTAACCCCTGATAAATTAATTCTATTGCCATCTCGGGCATTAACATTTGAGAGAGGTGAATGTTTACAGTCTGTTTATTAGTCATGTGGTGATGTTTATATTAAAAAGTGGCGTAAAGATAGACATTGGTTGAAAGGAAAAATTTAGCAGGTGCTTAAAAAGTGCTCACTCTACCGTGAATAGCCTGTATGTTTCAACGGCCAATGAGAATCCATCACAGCTAGTTAATTGTGCAACGTAACATAGAGAGGCGATGGTGTACAGAAACGCAACGGACATTTTAGCGCAGAAAAAACATAGATCTAACGAGCACCGTACAGCTTTAACGTTCCTGATTATGGCCGGAACTAGCTGCTACGGGTTATAGGCTTAGATTATTGTCAGACTTAAACAAAAAAAAAAATCTTATTTTCTTTTTAAATGTTTGCAATCAAGAATCACTCGCTGTTGTTGAGTTGTAAATTCAAATGGCGGACACTCAACGACATTAAAGCAGTATCTGAAGTAATCCTTTAAAAAAAGCAATAAAGAGAACTTTAAAACACGTAACGCTATTACAAAACAAGTGCTAAAGTTCCATATCTACACAGTAATTACTAAAAAACTGAAATAAATGCGCCCTTCTTGACCAAAAAACCGTAGGTAGGCCTACTAGTATTCTGAAAGTATTTAATGTCAACAGCTGTTACACTGGTACACGTTCATAAAACAATTTATTCTGCTATTATAAAAATGCAACTCTGTAAATGTGCAATCCACCTGTAGAAATTTAATGGCATTATGTAGCGCAGCAATTCTCCAATTCGTTAATCTCAGTCCTTCCCAAGACGTGAAATTATGTTCAAGGGAAGTGGGGTCGAGTCCTTGAGCAGGCAAGGTAGAAATGTTTTCCCCCCGTAAATATGTTTCAGAATTTTTTTCCGTATTATCTCTTATTTATTCGTCACATTTCTTTTCTAGTACCAAAATAATTATTGTATTTCCATTTCTCAGTTATTAAAGTTGAAATACAAGTCTACACTTTGTAATACTACAAATACATGTTTTGTAGATTTTACAGGAAAACTTTTTGTAGTGCTACAAAAGATGTTATTGGCAACTATGGGTTCCCAAGAAATATTTTTTTGGGAACGTACAAAATAAGTCTTACAATTAGGTTACTAAACACTGTGCAATATCGAATACGTAACTTTTAATTATTTAAAAGATTCGCTATCGTCTGAATCTTTTTGACCAAGTCATTAAGAAGTCTGCTACGCTAAAACCAAACGTTTATGATTCGTTGCAGGCATCTAATCTCTAGCAAACACATGTCATGCAATGATAAAGATAAAAGGTGTTGATTTTTTTTTTTTTTTTAAGATTTTTAGTAGAAAATATTTTTGTTATATATATCTGTGTCTGTTTATCTATCCACGGCACTATTTTTCAAAGTAATTTATCACGTTTCTAAAAACGATATTAATGGTATTGTACAACTATAAAATTGACTTTCAGTTATGCAAATACAATTAAGATCTTTCTACTGGCTGAAAATAACATCGCGTGCAATGTATACGAATTGCATAGTTACCGGCACAATTGTATTTGCAAACCTACTCTATTCTTCATGTGACGAAACACACTCGGCTAGAGCAGTTGACAGTTGAAGAAACGTCACTGGCCATGACTCGTAAGTGAGTACGATTGTCATTTTCAAGCTGTGTAATCTAATCTCGTGTTCTTACAAGGCTGCAAAGTCTTACGCACGTGATACGCATCTCACAAGAATAAGCCAAGATTAAAAGCGGAATGATGTGTTGCTGGAGGAACTAGTGTTCTAACCGAGATAGTCTTCTCTTCGTGGTGGCTGGGCGGTTGGCCTGCTCGCCTCCCACCAAGGCGAACCGGATTCAATCCCCGGACGGGTCATTACAGGATTTTCGAAAGTGTGTATAGTGCCGGATGATGCCGTTGCTCGGCGGATATTCTCGGGTATCTCCCGTTTCCCCCACCCTTGCATTCGGGTGCTGCTCCATTCTCACCTCATTTCACCCTCATCGGCCCTTAAGGCCTCGTTGTTAAGAGCCGCCCAAATAACTGAACTCATTCGCTATGCGGTATACTTAGGTCTGTTGCTGTCCAGAAATATAGCACCGTTCAGAGTTTCTACCTCGTCGAGAAGATCGAGGTTAAGAGCACAGAAAACCTGTGAAACTGACTGCACAACAGAACCACCGGCAGCCCACTCTCTAGTATTGTATTTCCACCACTCTATTCCACTCATTCCTTACTGATTCACAGCGAGTCACGGTGCCGTGGACAATTGTTCTCCGTGAATCCCACACTGTTAAATAAAAAAATTTCCCTCATTTTACGGAAAAGTGCTGGTAAAAATTTATCCAGAAGTGTCCGTAAACTCTCCGTAAAATTACGGACACATTGATTTTCGGAAACGGACTCTCCGTAAATTTCTCTGAACCTCTCCGTTAATTTCCAAGTTAGTTTTCTGTACTTTCCGTTTATAATAAATAGTGATAATGAAAATGTCTTTAATTTTCTTTATGTGGGTGTACTACCGTGTATAACAAAAGTCCTAAAAAAGTTAGAATATTTTGTACTTAATCGAGGTTTCAACTCGAGTCAAAAATGTTACCAGCCCACGACTCTAATCATTCACCTACAACTCTCAGATAGAAATAGTAGTATAACGGAGACTTTCCATATTTTGTATTTACGGACTTAACTCCGTTTTTCGTCATTACGGATTGCCTTTCCGTATAGGCCTATACAATGTACATTTCCGTAAAACATTCCGTAAATCTGTGGAAATATTTAAGAGTGTGCTGATTTGTCAGTCAGTTGCAATTTGTTGAATTTATTTCGAAGCAGCGTTAGCGTACGTTTACATGTGAATCAGCAGAGGTTGCTAGCCAATGTGCAAATCTTACACGATGAAGCAATCAGGTTTTCAGGGGGAGATAGGCAGTCCTTAGGCCATGTTCAGGTCGCCATGCGCCATGCCCGTGATACGAGATTGGCAAACCAGCGAGGGTTCTTTAACCATAAGTACTAACTGATAACTTAATGAATCAGCGTTGGAGCATTACGTAGCCCACTGTATTACGAAGGTTACCTCCCCGTTGGTAAAATATGAGACGTTGGGAGAAAGATTGAAGTACGCGATCAGAGAAATACAATGTAACACGTGATAATTTACGAATGTTGTAAATTATTTTCACTTCTTCACTAAAATTAAAATTTTTATTTATAAGATATGTTTCCTGCACAATGAAATGTAATGCCTGCGAGTTCGTAATATTAGGTATGTCCAATTTTCACTTAAAATATCATTCATGCAAAGACTGGTTCTACATAAATAAATTATCTTCATAACTTACTTCGTTTCCAGCAATTGTACGTTATTTTAAAGTTTCTTGACGTCCATATTTGTTGTGCACGATTCTGATCGGTTGAGACCGTCAAACATCAAATTAATTTTAGAACAGGTCCAATTAAAAAAATGTTTGATGGAAACTGAAGCCATCCGACTATTTGAGACAAATATGGCGACGTTTATGACGTTTCAATTACGTCATAACTGCCCAATCTTATTTGAACAAACTTATTGTAAGCAGCCTGACGGAAAAATTTGACAGCGTAACAGGAGCTTTAGCCAAGCCTCTAGTGTCGGTGCCTTAAGCCCCTGTCACACTGTCCAATTTTTTCGTCAAACTGCTTCCAATAAGTTTGGTCAAAATATTTGGACTATTACGGCGTCACTGGAACGTCATAAACGCCGCCATTTTTGTCTGAGAAAGTTAGATGGCTTCAATTTCCATCAAACATTTGAAAATGGGACCGGTTCTAACATTTATTTGATGTTTGACGGTCTCAGCCAATCAGAATCGTGCACGACAAAAATGGACGTCAGAAACTTAAAATAACGAACAATTGCTGGAAACGAAGTAAGATATGAAGATAATTGATTTATGTAGAAGCTGTCTGGGCATGAATGCTACTTCAAGTGATATATTGCACTATTACGACCTCAGAGGCATTTATTTAATTGTGCAGGAAACATAGCTTATAAATCAAATTTTAATTTAGTGAAGAAACGAAAATATATTACAATATTACTAACATTCCTTCCTGTAATTGACCGCATGGAAAAACAAAAGCAATACCTTACCATGAAACTAATTTTTAAATAATATTTCAAATTGATTCTATCAATAAGATTTTTTACAGTGTTACACATTTGCAACCACCTTCAAGATTATTTGATAAAATTTGTTGGAAGGAAAAATTTGTTGGCCGTATTTTGTCTTCAAATTTTATTGCCAAATATACTTGAAGGCAAAAATTTTAACGTGTGACAGGGGCTTTGCAAGAACTCGAACGTAGCGGCGGGAATTTAGTAAAAGATGCGGTTCGGGAGGGGGGGGGGGGTGATTGAATGAACCGAGTCTGAGCAGGTGGTAGACCGCGTCGCGGGTTGGTTGGCCGGATGCGGCGCTATCGAGCCGCTACTGTGGGATCACTTCGTGTAGCGCTTTATGGCCGGCAGATAACTCCTCGCCTCGCGGGATTACCCAGACTCGCCCGCCGCTGATAAGAGTCACTTTGCGCGCCGCACCGCCGGATTACAGGCGCGTTGACATCCCCTGCCGAGACCATATCCTCTCCTGCACCATAGACGCTCCCGCAATGGCCACCATCAGTTACCAACTTTCCTCCACACAACGTCTCTGAATCAACACTGGTAAAGGCTGTTCACGATGAAGTGAGCACTTTTAAAATCAACCTTAGCAAAAAGTCGCTGCTCCTACCTGCGTATATTTAAACAGGCGCAATGAGTGGCATACGCCCGGTAAAGTTGGTATAGACTGTTCACGGTATAGTGAGCATTTTTGAAAGCCCTGCTTAAGATCTTCTTGTTTGCAAGGTGTGTATTCTTCCGCCTTATGAAAAATTAACATTGCCATGGGCCTCGTCACTTTATTCATGCGTCGGTTGATGAAACTGTCAAATTATTGGAAAAGTAAATATTTTAAAAATCTGGTCATTTTTACACTTCGATGGATAAAAAAAAAACATAGAACACGAAAGAAAGAATTTAAGTTATCACACATGCTTACCTAATACTTTTTAATCGACGTTACGAAATGGCACTACTTTCCATCCATCGTTACCAACTTTACTGGCACATGTCACTCAGTGCGCTCGTTAGAATATATGCATGTTGGGGCAGTGACTTTAACAATGGATGGAAAGTAGTTCCATATGTTAGCGTCGAATAAACAGTGTTAGGTAATCATTTGTGATAATTCAAATAATTTATTACGCTTTCTGTTTATTTTTTAATGCTTTACTTTTTAATGCTTTTTTGATGTTTACTTTCCTAACAATTTCACAGTTTCACTTGACGGACGCATGGATAAAGTGACGAGGCCCATGGCAATGTTAATTTTTCATAAGGCGGAAGAATACACAACGTGCATACAAGTAGATCTTAAGCAGGACTTTCAAAAGTGCTCATTTTACCGTGAATAGCCTATACAAACAAGAAGTCACTGGTATAACTGAGTAGAGCCCCGAGTTTTTCGCGGATTGATGTGGCAGCAGGCTATACTTCACAGTTCTCCATACACTCGAGACAGTATCGTTTACTTATTGGTTGCTGCGATCAACACTCTAAATCCGAATCAGTTGTTTTTACTGATTGTCCATCCGGAATGTGTAGAAAGAATATCCCTAATTCATCAGTTAAAAGAAATCTACTAATTCAAGCAGTGTAAAACCAGTTAATATATAGTTAGATAATCAATGAGCACAAATCATTCCTATGTGATGTAAGTTAGGTACGATTTATTTTGTCGCGGAACACAGATATTGTCTACACAAAAACTTTTTTGGACGTGGTTGGGCTCGAACCTCCGCCCATAAAGCAAAACATGCTGAAGCTTTCATGATCAGCCATATCCACTGCCCTATATTGCCACTGCCAGATGCGTGCTCGTATTATGGGTACTGAACCACAAAATGCAATGTCAAATATTGCTGTAAGTTTCGTGAAGTGAAAGTGCTTCTTGCTGTCGAAAGAATTATATAGATTTTCTTTGCAAAGTTCGAAAATCATTCTGTTTTTAGTTTACGCAAATACGAGAACGTTAATCTCGTTGGCAAAGTAGCAGAGTTGGTAGAACGTCAGCCAAAAGAAACAAGAGAATGTGCTGCGTTTTGAAGTGGTAGTTCGATACCAACCACTTTCAAAATTTCCTTGTACATATATTAAATTTTGTTTTGCGACAAAATAATTCAACTTAATTTATTTCAAACCGTAATGCACGGGTTTCAATCTTTGTGCTTTTTATTAATCGACTTTAAATAACTGATTTCCTATTGTGTATTAGCCTTTATGCAGCACTGTTCGACGCTAACTCTCACTACTGCTTCCTGCTTACTGTCGGCTCACAGTTAAACGCGGCGCGGCGAAACAACTGCCATCCAGCACAAAGAAAGGAGAAAACACCAAGTGTTCGAAGTATGCCTCGCCACCGAATGAATTCGTGAAATACTTGGGGCTATACTAATGAGTCTACTTTCCTCAGCACGGGTGCAATCAGTTTTTAAATAATTTCTTCCTTGAAAGCTGAGTTTGTAGGAAGGTCTTGACTTCTCTTCGAAAGCATTAACTTTAGAGATGAAACCAGAAAATTATGCAACAGTAGTGAGACAATTACAAATACACGCATGCCTTACCCGGGACTTGAACACAAGAAACCTCGTACTACAGTATAAGCTAGCGTGCAATCCCCTGCATTACGCAGCTCGGATTTGGAGCATCAACTTCGGATTTAATCAGTCTAATGTTTAGAATGATAAGGTTTACTAACCTTAAATATCTACAGGGCATATATTTTGAAACTAGTAACTCAGCCACATAAAACATGTAAGTTTACATGGAAATCGGTTGTTTGTTCCCTGAGATATTAAAATTTTTTTTTTTCTTATTTAAAGCTATCGTACAAAATTACCAGAAAAAGATGCCCTATGAGCTATACGATATTCTAATCTATGCCTACTGTCTACATACGATTTTTGGTTGAATTTGGTTTAATTATTTAATACATGTCAAACTTACCTAAGTTATTTGCGAAGTTGCCATTTTGAACATCGTTGTCGGACCCATTTAAATCATGAAAGTTCACATAGCCTTCCACAGCATTTATGGTGTGCACAATTTGGTACAAATTTATTTGAAATTTTCCAGTGTAACATTGGTCCTCGAAGTATGGCATAAAATCACCATCATTTTCATAACGCGATCTTCATAAATGGAAGACAAAAAGTAATGTTGTAGCAATTTCGATGATTGTATACTGCCAATATACCTACACAACTAATTTAAAATAGAATTTATAGTTTCGTAGAGTTTACCCACAAAACTACAATGATTTTGTAGCCGCAATTCTCAAAAAGAAGTTTGTCCTAATTGTCATTATTATTATTATTGTTATTATTATTATTATTATTATTATTATTATTATTGCCTACCACAGTGCAAAATCTTCGCCAAATTTTGTAAGAATGGGTTTATTGTTTACCACGATACGAGATAAAATCATTATTGATATTGGTAGTGCTATCTTGCAAAATGGTAAAGAAAAGAGGCTCTGTATATACACATTTGATGGTTGTAGGTATCGCCGGCGTACAAAATTAAGTTGTGATTTGTTTCGTTAATACAATCTACTGAGCTTAAATATTTATGTAGCCACCATTTTAAAAATAAGTGCTTTAACGACATAAAACATATCAGTTCACACCACCTACTGCAGTACTATTCATTTGCCACATTTGAAAGGCATCTGTAAATTGTTTCCGAGATATGACATAAAAATTTAATTTTATTCGCATGGCGCTATATTACAAAATGGAGGACAAAAATACTCCGTGTAGATAGAGATAATAGTTGTAAGATCTACTGCCACTGTACAAAGTTATGTTGCAATTGATTAGGGCTACATAGTGCTGTGGCTGCGAGGGTTGCTCAGCGGCGCGCTGAGGCAAGGCGCAGAGGGACCTCGGCCAGCCGAGCCATAACATAACAAATTCCGGGGGGATCGAGCGTGAGGTCAGGAAAGGACTATATAAGCTTACAGCGATGGTGGCTCTGGGCGCCATCTTGCCTGCCGCTGCCGAAGGCTCTGCTCGAGAACTACGAGTCGAGGACGCCGTCGAGAGAGTGCTACAAGACGCCGCCTGCGAGAGGGTAAATATCCAACCCCTGGTAGGGCGACTGAAGGCACGATAGGCTCGGAACTTGTGAGGGGTATTAAGTTCCCTCTGAGCACAACACAGCCTTAATAACGAAACGCTACTCTGTGAGAGGATAAAGGCATCAGCGCCTATTGATGATGTTAACTTGCTTGTTTCCAGGCAATTGTAGCTGAATAACTGTAGAAGTGGATTGGTGTTTTAGGCGCCTGCTTGAGGCATATTTGTAAAGTTAGAGTTTAATAAAAGTAGTATTTTGTAATTGAGTGCTTTCCTTTGAGCTATCCTTGATTCCCCTTGTAACTGCGTGTCCAGCTTCCTCAGGAGAGGTCACAGCAATAGTTTCAACTTAATAGCATTCTAAGCTAAATTAACAATATGGTCACAATTTTGAAAATAAGTGTCTGACATATACAAAACATATCACTTAACTTCATCTGAATAAGTACTACTTTTTTGCTAAATTTATTAGGATTCTGTTAACTATCTAGCGAACTATGGAATTATAACTTCTTTAGTTCGTATGCCCTTAGCTTCCAAAACGGCCAACAAAAGTGATTATTTATTGGTATATATGATGCTTGTAATAAATAAATTCGGTATACGAAATTTGGTCAAAATTGGTTAGATAGTATGGCAGATAGGCCTAGGTCCTACACTAAATAAACTTAACACCTTCATATGGCCGCCATTTTGAAAATAAGTAACTAATCAAGTTCAGTCACTTATGTTTACATGTCCTATTACAGTAAGTTTTTATTTATCGATAAATTAATGGCTATTGCAATATGTACTGTCGTTGTGGTATAGTTCAACATTAGGTAATCTATTCTTTGTAGCATGTAGTCCATTCCTGACTGGAAGAGACATTCTCGCAGCCCTGCTAAATATCTACATATAGGCCCATTTCGTATCCATCCGCAAAAGGTAAACAAATATTGCCATGTGACTGTCATGTAGCATCTGTCAAAATCAACTTTTACATTCCATTGTATGTTTGCATGTACCTACATGTGTTCCTATACTTTCGCTATACCTAAACACAAACATTGAAATGTGAATTCTACTTTTATACCTGTCAAATGTGTTGTTTACTGCTTACAGTTTTTCAAAGAATTCTGTCATAATCCAAAAACTATTCTGTACGAATATTCACAGTTTAGGCCTATAACATTATTTATGCAAGTTTTATGACGTTTTAAAAATGCCCGAATTGACGAAAGTTCTTACGGTTTTTTTACATTGTTCACATATTTGTTTTCCACGACATAGCATAGTACACGTAATGCACTTTAATATTTTTCCGCGACTGTGTTTAACACTGTTACAACTGCGGGTTGAAAAACTGTAGTATTTAACCTTTTGTTATTGATATTTGTTGAATTATTTCTTTGAAAGGGCGGTCTCAGTTGGAATAAATATCAAAACAAGGAACACCCAGTCCAACGAAAAAGACACATTAAATTAAAGCACGCGCAACTCGTGTCGCTTTTTTTAAAATACAAACTTAAAAGATAGCGGTGAACATGCACACAAATAAACCTACCGTAACTTTTATTCCGCTCATATTTCTATGTATTGCTACTTACTGTTTATTAGGTGTATTGAAATTTATCGGGCTAGGCTTAGTATTTTGTTGGAATTGTGGCAAATCACGTTACACGATTGTGTTTTAAACACCTAGGGCAAAGGTACAACGTTGTGATAAATAAACAGACGTGGATGTAAATAGTTAACTTCGTCATAAAAATAGTTCACAGTTAAAACGTGTAAATAGTGCACATCAAATATCAGATATCACACACATACACGGGGCCAGCGTAATGACCACTACGCAGAAACGTCACGCCATTACACACGCAGCGATTAACGAAACATACCGTAACAGTACATTTATTACTGCTGTGGAAACACAGATTTATTACAAAATCGTAACTTGTCTAGGTAGGTTTAAAAACCACAACGTCTGCAAACGTTATGTGGTAATTTGAAGTATTTTTCGAAGTAAGTATAATTTAGGCTTCGTTTGGCAATAAGCAACACGCCATGTCATGGCTCGCCACGTCTGCCAACTTCAGATGGCAACTGCCCCGCCATCATATCTAAATATATTAAAATAAGTACTCAAACATTAAAATCTCTTTTCAGTTGTAAACTACAAATTCAAATATCATTATTTTGCTGTAATAATTATGAAATATGCTAACATTCTAAAGATTAAGGTACATTTTGTCTGCTACTCAACGATGCGAAACTTCTCGAGGGGAGAGAGAGAGAAAAAAAAAAAAAAAAGATTTACATGTTACGCCTAGAATGATTTTTCAGAGGTTGGTTTTCAAAAGTCTCTTCCAGTCGGGAATGGACTGTAGTCAGTTACATATTTTGTAGTTTAAACCATGATATACATAAGGGATTCGTTATTCGGTAACTAAGCATTTAGGTCTAGTATGCTTCGTTAGCCACTAAAAACTACAATGGTATAGTAATGAAAAATGTTAACATACCTTAACGCTTTCCACTGCTGTGCAGCAATATTTCCTAACTGTAAACAAAACAAGCTCAAATAAATGTTTTTTTTTTTTTTCGCTTTAAAGAAAGCTTTAAAGAAAGCTTTTTTTCTCTTTAAAGAAAGATAATATTGGCAAAAACCAAAATAATGTAAACAATAACATCAAGCTGAAGTTTCTTTAACCTTTCCTTTTAATTAATGCACGATTTTGTTAGTGTAAATATATCAGTGCCGAAGAACTGTGTTTGTGTGTTTTTTTTCTATACAGAAATAATAGCACCCATATTTCTTACAGTGTAGGTGGGCGCCTTAAGCCTTGAGTAGGTACTACAATAGGCGATGTCCGCGGACATGTCCGAGAGCACCTACAACTTTATCCATTCAGCAGATATATAAACATAGTCAGTGGCACAATCAAAGCCAGCGACTGGCTTGTCGCTTCACAGTATCCCTTTACCGACCATTGGGTTATATGATGCTATAGGCTGTTCACGGTAAAGTGAGAATTTTTGAAAGAGCTCTTATTTGGAATATTGGCCAATAAATATGTTTTATTTTAGGCTTAGACGTTAACTTCCTATTGCGGTGGGATACTCACATTGTGTTTATTACTTACATGGCAATATTTGTTTAAAAAAGGGTCTTTAATGGATAAAAATGGCTGAAAGAAAAAATAATTAGGGCTTCAAAAGTGCTCACTTTACCGTGAACAGTCTATACTAAGAATATTGTGATCCGAAAAGCCAGCCGCTGGCTTTGATTGTGCCACTGGCAATGTTTATATATCTGCTGTCACCTTGGAATGGATAAGGTACAGTGAGTGCTGATTGCTGCACGCTGATTGCTACCCTATGACGGTACGGTCCGCGTCCGCATGTCCGTATGTTCTACACTGTAAAAAGTAATGGGAAAATTACCTGAAAAGTGTAAGGTAATATTCGCAAACTTGTGGGGGAAACACAGTTTTCCTGAGCCTATATTTTATAATGTTGCAAAATAGACCTATATACATTTTTCTTTCATATATAGACTACAGCATAAATCGCACTTATCTGTCAATTTTTATGGTGACTGAACTACTTTTTTTATGAGTTCTTCGCGTTGTACAGTTGGGCGCAGTGCTCCAAAGACAGTTGCTTTACATAAGCCTTAAGCCGCCACAATTTTGTAGCATGCATGAACGTGGCTGAATGCACCCGACAGTGCGTAAAGACAGATCATATTCTGTCAGAAATTTTAAAGAGTCAGCATATCATTAAACAGTAACGTAAACTGATCTGCCGTGGCATACCAAAACGAAACATCAGAAAATTAAATTCCGTCAACTGTGATTGCAGTTTTCGTAAGAGAACTGACAAAAATTACTATAAGTAAGTACCTGCTATACCCACCCAAAAGTTAACTATCTGCAAAAAAAATCGTAAACAAAGTCGATAAAATACAAATATTTACGTGAAAGCACAAATTTATGTTTTTAATAATTTCTTTTCCCATAGTATTTTAATTAATAGACGTATTACCGTCAGTATTTAAGCAGTGTATACATACTTGAACACACACGAGATTTTAGGTCACAACAGAGTCGCCATAAGTTTAGAGGATTTCATCTGTTGAATGGTTAGCCAAGGAAATAAGGCGTCAGCAGTGATTTTTAGCAGTCAATAAATTGGTCGCCTTTCGCTCATTTTTTGCTAACAGGATTTAATTTGCACTCGTTCCAGCAGGTAAAAGTCTACTAGTCACACTTCTGCACCTACCTATAGGCTATTCACGGTAAAGTGAGCACTTTCGTAAACTCTCTCATTTGGAATAGTAGTCAATAAATATATTTTATTTTAGCCTCAGACGTTAATTTCCGAGTGCTGTGGAATCTACACACTGTGTTTATTACTTGCATGGCAATATTTGTTTTAAAAAGTGGCTGCAGAAAAAAAATGGCTGAAGTAAAAAAGTACTGGGGCCTCAAAAGTGCTCACTTTACTGTAAACGGCCTATATAGTATATATTCCAGGTCTCTACTGCTTTACTCAGGACGCAAAATATGTCTTATGCACTATAAAGTCGATTAATTGCAAGACGATACACTGTAAACCTCCCAAGATTGGTTGACTGCAAATGTAGCATATAAAACTTCATTAAATGTTACAAGTCTACTAGTAATTTTCTATGAGCCCCGCCCCTTCCCGTAATTACTTAAAATTAATTTTTTTTAATGTCTTTGTACTGTTGCACGTAGCTAAAAGTTATTTTTAATTATTAGGCCCTTACTTAAATAACTCTAATTAGAATCCTTAGTAATGACCGCAGCTCGAAATTTTGGACATGAAAATTTATTCTTAACTTACACACTTATTCATAATCTCAACGATGTAGTTAATACTGAGTACAGATACGAATTCTTAATTCCAACCAATGAAAATTTTCAAAATGCTCTCTTTACATAACTCAACTGTCAGGCTTTCGTCACAATTTTATTCAAGTAAACAAGTCTAGCACATTCCAAAGGGACTTTAGACATTCCCAATGCAGACTTGAAATTAAAAACATAATCGCGAGTGTACTTTTAAGTTTTTTGTATTATTGTTAATGCTTGTTTTTTTTAATAAACAGTGCATTAATCTCTTGCCGATAAAACCCCCCGACGTGCTTTCTTTGGCTCCTTCTTGGAACTTTTCGATATGATATAAAATTAAACGATTTTTATACCTACATCCTAAAAGCAGTGCATCTTTAAGTTTGAGCGTTAGTTAATAAAGGTACCACTACAATAACATTTCATAATAACTAAGAACGCCAGGATATTTTTAAGTCCGTTGTAAATTTTCCGAATTGTAACCCCAGCTCACCACGTTTCTTTGCGTGTTCTTGAAAATACAGATCTGTATCTACCGAAGAATAGAAGGCATGGAAATGTTTTAAGATTACGTATGGCTTTTTTTTTATTTAGAAAGGCATGTCACAATTACGTAAATTTATTACAAGTGTATGTTTTTCTTCGACGCTTACTTTTCTGCCTGCAAGGGCAGACAATGGAATTAGAAAAGGGCTCGTGACAGGGGAATTCTAACGCAATGTGGGCATGGCATTTGTCTCGTTCAAAGACTTATTTACCCTGGCATATTCCGGAAGAAGTCAAGCTGAAGTGGTCGGGTTCCTTGTTTTCCGATGTTCGTGGAACGTAGTTTTGGCGGTTTCCTCAACCAGCTCCTGACAGCTCGCGGTCATGTAGGAGAGGGGGGGGTCTCTCTCTCCGGGATTGATGGTCTTTGTCGTGTTTCTGGACGCCCGTGTCGAACGCCCTGCTTTTGTCGAGCGAGCTCTCCCCCTTTTACTCCAGATACGCCGTGACCGACCGTCCTTTGTTCGCCATTTAACGGTAGGCGGTTTCGTCACGCGCCGCGCCGCCCAATGAGCGCGCCGCGATACCGAGTCCCCGCCTCCGTGGGCCGCGCCTGCGCAACGAGACCTTGATGAGGGGGGAGAGGGGCTGACTGCGTGCGTGTAGAAACTTTCTCGGCTGGCTCAGTCTCGTTTTGGTTGTCGAATTGGCCTGTCGCGATACAACCTGATAGCTTTCGTCTTTTTTTCATCTCCCTACGCGTGGCCTGCGCTACGCCGCTACTCTTCTTCTTTTTCGTTCTCGTCGTGTATCGCGGGTGCCGCTCTTCGCTTTTGTTTTTTTTGTTCATCCCTCCCTCTTTTTTTCACGACCGTGGAGTGACGCATCGGGCTATTCCGGGAGCGACGCTAGTAGTTCCAGACTCATTCGCTAGATGGCAGCAGGTGTGGCTCTCGCAGAAGACCAAGGCTCCAGCTGTGCCCAAGGTAAGCGCGCGCGCGTGTGAGAGAGTGTGTGTATACGTTTATGTAGCTACCAACAAGCGTACGTAAACATGTAATATATTACCGCGCCTCGCCTCCGGGTCCTAACAATCTACCTCCCTGTGAGCATGAGATGCATGCGCATCCAACACAGTTATCGAGGGCTTAGTGTCTGTTTCGCTGAATATTCTATTCCACATTTACTTTTTTCTTCAAGTCAGCACTCTAATGACCAAAAATATAGGTTTACTAATCAATAAATCAGTGGTTCTAATAACAAATGTTTATACTTGCAACACTTGTAATGAGCATTTTCATAGTAGACTGCTATTTTTCAGCTCTCCAAGTCACCAAATTTTGGAAAATTGTCTCACCGATAGTCTTCATTGACTCGTGTTTTGGAGGTTGCGGGTTCGAGTCCAACCGCTGGCGCTGTGAGTAGTTTATACTCGTAGTTTTTCAACTCTATTCCAAGGACTAGCTGCCTCGATATGAGGCGTGCTTTCTTAACTTTTGTGCGTGAACTTTTTAGCCTACTAGCTTCCACTCAATAGTAATTCCTTTGCATAGTGCTATATCAGTATATCACTAATCATGCCTAGAATACGCAACGGAACACATAATAATGTAACGAAATGAGATCAACAATAACAGTACATCGATGTAATCTTGCAGATCTTGTGATGTCCGGTATTAACCTATTACGCCTACATAAAACCCCACTTACAAGTGATTGGACATTTACGATTTGAATATAAATTATTGTGTTGTTTTCATAACCTCTTATTTTTTTAGTTTTCAATAATACTTCAAGTAAGAAGTTTTCCTACAGATAGGCCTACGACTTATCGTTTGTAAGAATATACATTGAATTATCGTTTGTAGGATTATACATTTCTGTGATAATATTACACTAAATCAACAGATATGCTCAAAAGTTGGCCTTCCTTAATCCTGTTACAGTATAAATAGTGCATTTGTATAGCTTGAAGCATCGTATGCTGGCAGTGTTGTGAAACAGATTAGCATTTCTGTTCTAGGTTATTCACGGTAAAGTGAGCACTTTTGAAAGCCCTCTCGTTTGGAATAATATTAATAAATATTTTTTAAAATTTAATTTTAGGCTTTAGCTTCCGAATGCGGTGGAATATACCTACACACACCGTTTATTACTTACATAGCAATATTCTATTTTAAAAGGGTGCGTAAAAGATTTAAAAAATAAAAAAAAATGGCGCAAATGAAAGATTAACTAGGGCCTCAAAAGTGCTCACTTTACCGTGAACATAGTCTATAGTAAGAATAGGGCCTGTAATGAATGTCTACACTTAATCATATTGGGGTCTGGGTGGGGAATTCGCAAGAGGATTAAAAAAACGTGGATTTTTTTTATCCTGGAGATTCTACGAATGTTTAATACAGACCCGAATGGTATTTGGAGTGCACTGCGCTAGTGATTTAACTCAGACTACGTCGCGGAATTGAACAACTAGCTTGCAGTTTCACAACTGAGAGCAATGCGTATTCTGTGTCGTGTATTCGTCAGTATTATCACAAACAACATTATCTAAACTGCAGCACTTTATTTGTACGGAACTAGGACTTATTAGCAGCTTGATATTCGTCAGAGATGTGGATGAAGTACAGACGATTGTAATGTTACTGAAAATGAGAATGTATCCGGGGTACAGATTTTTAGTTTGTTCACGAAATATTTTTGAAAGTATATTAACGACACTTGTAGTAAAATCACGTGATTTACTCGGCAGCTTATGCGAACGATGTTTAAACTTATTTAATTCTAAGTCAACATGAGTTACGTACAGAAGAATATATAGAATATTATTTATGGAAAGTGATCTGGTGTCTAATTCTTATACTGGTGATGATAATAATACTGATTTTCAAACGCCTGCCGTGCCAAGTTTTTTTTCCTCGTGTGTATTTTTCTCTTCCTTTGTAGAAGAAATGAAATAGTACTTTGTCTTGTACACTCTTCTGTGATGGTTTAATACTGTTGACTTAATAATTTGATTTAAGTATTTGTTGTTTTTGCAGTCTTTGTGTAACGGGTTGGGATCTACCAACTGTGATAGGCTACTCTGTTGCTATCTACCTTACGTCTGAAGCTACATAGGCCCTACTCGGCGCGGTTTTCCCATCTTTTTTATCTGACTACTCGGATATGGCTGACAGTAATAACTGTTATCAGTAAGTTCACGTTTCTAGGCTGGCGCGTCGGTACAAAGAGGGCATGTGTCGTAACACTGGTTAGTAACACTTCAATCCTAACTTGTTTTACGCGATTGGACATCTGACGCCACACATCCATTGTATCTCACTGTGAGCCACCTTGGAAAACTAAGCGGTACTTTAGAAAATACATCCCAGTGGCACCAATTGACATGCCCCTTAAGGGAAAATGAACATGGACTATAAACTAACGCTCAACACGGTAACTGAATTCTTGTGATATTTGAAAGTCAATGTGAGCAATTTGTGATCTATGCGGGGGGATATTTTGCTAAAATGATGAACTTTTCTCGAATAATTTCTCACGCGACAGTTTTTATGGTAATTACTTATTATGGTAATGTTATCGTAAAGGAATTTTCACAAGACCTCTTGAGTGAAAAGTCGTTGTAAAAATAGAAGTAGGTTAACTTGCATTACCCGTACCTGAAAACAATTTAGGCTACTCTTAAAGCTTATACAGCACGCAAAGGAAAATCACCGCACAAATGTGTGGCAAATATAACTACCTGATTAAAGTAAGGGAATATTCCTTGACCGCAAGGGAAAATTACTCGACAAAAGTTAGCAAAGTTACCACGACACAAGAGGATTGTTCGCGTGTTATGCTTTTTCCGGTATCTGAGAGTAGGCCTAGGTGATATTTTTCACGAGCAGCAAAGTAGCAGAAATAGCATTTAGTATTCGCGGGACGACACTAGAATTTTATTAGAAAAATGGTGATAATCATATTCCCCCATTATAATATACGTGTAGGTATTTATAATTTAGGCTACTCAGGGTAACTTCCTTTCGAAATAAATGTGTCTTTCATTATTTTCTTTACTTAGTGCATAGGTATCCTTGTGCACTTCTTATAGATACCCAAAGATATTCTCGTCATCATCTGTGTAAAAAACTATTTGTTCTTCGCATTCGCTACTTCAAATATTTTTCGACGTTTTTATAATTTTAATGTGGTCATTTTTTAATTTTGCCTGTTCTGAAATTTCTGTTGTACTTCGGCGAGGAAAAACAAGCAGAAAGAGTTGCTTTTTATAGTTGAAATACCGACTGTTACCTACTGTTGCCCAAACAGCATACAAAAAAAAAAAGTGCTTCCTGTAACACGAACGCCAACAAGCAGAAATAGCGCTAAACTAGTAGAATAGCAAAACCACACGAACACACCTCATGTAATACTCCCGTTTCTAAATGGGAAAGAAAGTAGTTTTGACAGCAACAAGTAAATGAATCATCACGTACGCGTAAGGATAACACCAGATGCCGAATGTTACATTTTTTTAGGAATCTGATTTCCCAAGGGTTGGGAGCGGACTATAGGCCGTTCACTGTAAAGTGAGCACTTTTGAAGCCCTAGTTACTTTTTTCTTTGAACCAATTTATATCCTTCCGCCACTTGTTAATGTAAACCCTGCCATGTGAGTAGTAAAGATAATGTATGCATTCACCGTACCCAAACCCAAAAGTCCGAGACCACAGTGATATGTATTTATTGGTTATTAGGGCCTATGTCTGATGAAACAGCTTCAAAAAGTGTTCCCTTTACTGTCAACGGCATAGGCTAAACCAACATTTCTGTGTCTCAGGCCAGTGTATTATTATTTATACAGCGATGCTTAGGTACACAATCCGCCTGTGGCCTATTTAAACAAAAACGAGTTTCCCATACTATGTTCGTGAATATTAACTTACAATTGTCAGGTACATTCCCCAATAAATTTTTTACAGTGATAAAATTGTAATTTTCAAGAATATCTGTGGCTAAAATATTTTAAGAAACTGCGATAAAGCTTACGCCGCAACCTCTTAAAAATTAAAATAAAATACGAAACTTGTAAGTATATATTGTTTTTTAGTAAGCAGGTAATGTTCCCTAGGTACACGATACTGATTAGCAATACT
Source organism: Dryococelus australis (assembly GCA_029891345.1). Taxonomy (NCBI): domain Eukaryota; kingdom Metazoa; phylum Arthropoda; class Insecta; order Phasmatodea; family Phasmatidae; genus Dryococelus; species Dryococelus australis. The sequence continues at coordinate 292,998,210 of CM056994.1, forward strand.
ATACAAATCAACTATGGGTTATTGGGGTGTGAAAAAAAAAGGGGGAGGGGTCCTCAGGGAATTATCCCTCTCATACCTATATATTTTTCCCTAGCTCATGCAATACCAGGGAAAGTTATTGCCAATTCGGAACAATAATAATGCTTGATGATTGATGAGAAGAATCGTCCCCACGTACAAATTATAACAACGATTTTTGCTTGAAATCATGTCAGTATCACAGCACAAGAAGTACGCGTAAGCATGTACACATATGTGGTAAATTTGTAAACAATTCTTTAGTGTGTACTTAAATACACATTCCGGTACCAGCAATTAGCAGTAACAATTTTTTCTACTCCACCTTAATTCTAAGTGTTAGGTGGAAACCCGAAGGTATTGGGCAGCCATGGCCAGCGATTTGGGCCATGACTACCTCCCTAAGTCTACTTATAGCTGAACAGTAACTAAGAAGAGACTGGGGAAAAAAACCCGATATAGACACCGTAAAAACCCAGTCGACCGGAAAGAATTCAAAATTGTTGCATGCATTAATAAGAAATGCTACAGGAAAAAGTGTGTGTGGTAACATGCTCGTTGTTAGTAGAGATGAAAAACTAGCAGAGAGGGACCAGGATAGCAGTAACGTGTTTGTGTGTGTTCCTGTTATTATAGAAACGGCCACCTGAAGGTTATATTGTGTTAATGTCAAGTTAACTATCACTTTTTATAGTAGGAATTTCCGTAGATTTACGGAAACTTGTACGGAGATGTAGAATTAATTATGGAAATGCATTCCGTATTGACGAATAACGGAAACGAGCTCCGTAAAAATAAAATACGGAAGCTCTTTGTGTTCTTATGGCTTCGATTTTGAGACACGAACAATGCAGATGATACCTTGAAGCGAATAAAATCCCATCAACACAATAGTACTTCGTGTAAAATTGTATTAGGCGAGTGTGAATCACTCATGGAGTGCCAATTCGTTGATTCGTGTTTAAATCCCACTACAGGACAAAATAGGCAGCCTGTTTCAACTTTTTTCATTTCTCTGTTATACACGGTGAAATACATTACGAAAATAAAACTCTTTTTCTTAACACTGTTTGTTATCCTGAAATAAAAAAACAATTACACACACTCTAGAATGACTAGAAACTAAGATGTGCATGTAAGTTCCGTATTTACAGCACTAATTAGTACTGTAAAAGCGTGGTAGGTGAGTGATGTGTTGAACTGTGGGATTTTTTTTGCGAATTCATATCCCGGCACCGGATAAAAGTTTTTATTTTTTACAGTGATTTTTATGTACAGTGAATCATCCACATCTTTCTTAAGGGCACTAAAAGCGCGAAGATGTGAGAATGGCGAAACTGTTGCCATTCTACGTAGCACGTTATTAACGTTATATAAATCTTTGGTAATTAACACGTCCAGCTCAGGTGACAATTATGTTGTGGTATCGTGCTTTACCAGGCCTCGAGCTAAAGGTGACCCGGTCGTGAAAAAAAGGGCGTGTATTTTGTTGTGGATAAATAGAAGACTTTGCTGCCGTCAAAACCGCGAAGACTCGCTGTGATATGATTTTGCACTGTGGTAAATACGGTTATTAGTCAAGTAACTTTAATCATCTGTGGGTAGAATCCAAGTTACATAATTATCTGCTGCGATTAAAAAAGATGTCGCCGATTTTCGGTACATTTTCGAACTCAATATTTAAGCATAAAAACAAACGAACGAACGCATCTGCGAGACCAAATACCCTTGAGTGTACTGGTCGAGGAAATTTCTATCGCCGGCCCTGGTTACCTGCTATATGTGCGCCAAGCCATTAACCGCTGTGAAAAAAAAAAATCTAAACTTATTCGTACAAGGAATTCTTTGTGCATTTTTGTAACACTACGAATATAAACACAGTGTAGGCCTATACTCCATCATACTCGGGAGTTAGCGTCTAAGGCTAAAATAAAATATTTATTGACTATTTTTCAATGCGAGAGGGCTTTCAAAAGTAACAACTTTACCGTGAAAAGCCTACTGAAATTAGCATGTTAACAAGACAGCAGAGCCAATGTAAGGATAACTGACGAAACCAGAGAAACAGGTTAGAGCAAAACTTCAAAATCACAGTAGGCTAGGTTTTTCGGCTGACTTTATGAATTTTGATCTACCTAACAAAGACAGTCAAAAATGAAGTACGTGCAAACAGAAGAATTGTTCGAATCATTCTATTCTATTCATATGTATCCAACCATTTAAAACTGTACAATTTAATGCATGTAGGTTAGTCTAAGAGACCGTAAGCTAGTGTTGAAAACATTTTGAAATGAAATAACATACTAGGTGATATGGGACTACATAGCCAAAGAGCCGCAGAAGTAGGTTAGCAAAATTACTTAAGTACAGAAAACAATTTAGTTATTTAATAAGTCGCAATTATTTGTTTAGTAACTGAAATGATTCTTACTTTTGTCAGGGGATGAGGGTAGACTACTGACAAATTCAAATTCTTATAATAATAATAATAAAAATAACAATAAAGGATAGTGGTAGTATGCCTGTAGCAGGTGCTGTACTCTTAGTTACTGTAAGGACTATAACTCTAAGAAATTATTTGTAAATTTACCATATCAGTTTATACGTACAGTGACAAAGCTCGAATGGTAAATTATTTCCGCATACATGCATGGTAACGTTCTTACAGCTGCCCAGGAAAGAGTCAAATGTGTGGGGAAGTTCCCAACTTTGTATAGTAGCAATGCTAAACACTCCCATATTTTCAGCCTCACATGTAGCATTATTTCCATACACTGCATAGGCCTAGAAATTCCATTACTCTTTAGGATGGATTTTTTTTACAGATAACTTACATACAGTAAAAACTTTGCAACCGTAGAAGACTGCATACGTGGTAAAATCAATTTTAGTTTTATTTCTTATCCATTCTTGTACCGTCGTTATGCTAATAGTACGTGTTATTAGAAAAATATATGGTTGTATGAGTCATATTTGAGCTCTGATGTGATATTTGAATTTCTATGTGCAACTGTAAATACAATACTACAGCAGAGATACCTACCGTATCAGAAAATGTCCAGCATTATATAGATTGTTCAGACAACATTAACAGAAATGAATTAAAATACCCTGATGGTATTGTTGCTTAAGAAAACTGTTTACGTACCTGGCACCAGTTCTGTAAATATTCCTCTGCAAATTGTTCTTAGAATGTAGACAACTGCATATTCCTCTTTCAGCTTTAAATGCTTTCTGCCATATAATTTAAGTGTGAATGAATGCAATAAACTGAAATGTCATGCTCTATTGCCAGCGTAAAATGTGTTTTTAATCCGTAGAAATCCTCAGAGACGATCAATCATCGTGTTATCGAAACAGGCCAGTTATCAATGTAATAATGTTTCCTGCCGTAATTCACAGTGCAGGCTTGAGTGATCAACAAACTGAATGTGCAGTACGTAACATGACCAAAGGTGTTTTAAAAAAAAACCTTGGTGGTGAGTTGGTGGTACGTAGCGTCTAATAATTTCCAACCCTTAGGCATAGGCTATGCAAAATTAGCTACTCGGTGATCAGGTCTGAAGAAGGTAGAAGCAAAAACTATCTTACCTCAAAACTGCACATCTGTTTTGAAAACAGTAGTCGCAGCTAGTTTTCAGATTTAAAGTTATATAGCGTATTTTAAAAAAAATGTTATAGTGAGTTCATGTAGTAAACTAAGTCTATCTGTGACCGAAAAAGCCACTTGATTTTGTGGGTGTTTGTGTGTGTGTTGGATGAAAAGGAGGGGAGGGAAATAAAATGATGTCTTTGATCAATAACAGCCGCAGGTAAAAACAAATGAATTTGATAACATTTGTATCATCTAATTTGTTTGACGCACGATTAGGTTGATTAGTTTTGGAGAAACGTTAATTTTAAAGTGCGATTGGGTGAGACCCCGTGAGTACAAAGAAGTGAATCAAGGCTTCCAGAAATGCCCAGTTAGTATCGAACCATCTTTCAATTCTCTATTTAAAAATCAGCAGGAAATAATACGAAATTAATCGTTCTTATTTGAATAAGTTACTCTATCTTAGCAACGCCCAAGTTCTTTTCTAAAGTTTCTCTGACCTGCATGCGAATACTGAGTAAGAAACATGAGAAACGTGTGTTCGCAAATCGACAGACTAGAAAAAAAGGGGCATGTTCACAAATGTATGATGTTTTGTTAATCGACAAGGCAAACCTAGACGAAAATTACTTAGCCTAATGGAAGATATGAAATTAAATAAAAAATACCTACGCCTTCTTTTAAATTCATGCAATCATCAGAATTTCAAACAAGGCAATGACGTACACAGTGCCATTTGTATAAATTATGATTAAAATAGTGTCACAGTTAGAGAAGAGACTCCAATTTTTGTTCTCCTGACTAACAGGTTATTATGAACTTTAAGAGAGCGTCGGGCCGGCACAGTTCAAAGTTTCAGCTTCATTTGTTAAAACCTTATCTTCAATTTTCTTGTGAATTGTTTATTTTGATGGATTGCATGTGCAGCCCTTAAAATGAATAATCTTTCACAGCGAACCTTCATATGTAGAACCCCGAGTATTTCGCGGATTGAGTTGGCAGCAAGCTAGGCTGGGCAGTCCTCTATACACTCTAGACATTAGCGTTTGCTTATTGGTTGATGTGATCAAGTGAGGCCTCTGAGTTAAACACTCACACTACTGCTTCCTGCTTATCACTAGCTCACAGCTAAACGGGGCATGTCTAAAGATCTGTCGTCCAATCACAACAGCAGGAGAAAAGAACACGTGTTTGGAGTTTATCTCGCCTCCGAATGAATTCGCGAAATACTCGTGGCTCTATTCATGCGTTGTTAAATAGTTTTTATATAGTTCTGCCTAATTATTACAGTTCTGCCTAATTATTACAGTTCTGCCTAATTAAATCAATTCTGCCTAATTATTACAGTTCTCCCTAATTGTGGGCGCACAGCTTAGGGCAAGGTGGGCGTGTGCGTAAGATAGGTGTGTCATTAACATTTCGTCACTCCATCTCTACGCGCCCCCCTCCCCCTTTCCCAAACCCTTCGTCGTTCAGTTTTGCTGTGGAATTTTTCTATTCCGGCATAAGCGTTCTCCGCGTAGGGCTTAAAAAATTCGCTACTTACGACTACAAACGAGCATTCGGCTATGAGTGGAGGGGAAAAAAATACTGTTTCATCATGTGTACACCAACAACAAAAATGGTGTGTTTTAACGAAAAATGTGTAGATTACTGTACAATTATTATTTGTTATATATATATATGCATGGGTCAAGATGTAGATATATATATATAGCGTATATAAATGTACGCTATATATATATATTATATATATATATATATATATATATATATATATATATATATATATATATATATATATATATATATATATATATATATATATATATATATATATATATATAGCGTATTTTATGTCAGCTCCCGAGTCCTCCTTTAAGCAGGAAATAGGTTTGTAAGCTTTTTGGTACGTAGCAGTAAGTTGACTAAAGAAAAATAAAAAGATAATGATCCCCGATTAAATCCAGATGTAGACGAGACCCCAATTTGCTGGCTTTCGAGGCCGGTCGTATAGGACTGATTGGTGGAAAATGGAGAGGGGGGCGCAAGAGGGTTGATATTCTTTCCCCTAGAAGGTAACTGTACCGTTCGGGAGCCTGCTGTGGGGGCAGCCGGCTCACGGACCGTGGTTGAAGTCGTGCTGTAGTGAAGTCCCCACTGCACCTTGTGCACAACTAGATCAACTGACTGTAATGCATTCCACCTCGATTATAGGCTGTCCGCAGTAAAAAAAATTATCACTTTATTAATTTATGCTTAAAACCTACTTGTATGCACGTTATGTATTCTTCCGCGTTATGTAAATTTTACTTTGCATGGGTCAAGTGAAACTGTGACAATATTAGAAAAATATATACTTAAAAATCTACACATTTTTACACTTCGATGCATTAAAACAACAGAAAGCGAACGAAATAATTTAAGTGATAAGAAATCGTTATCTAACACTTTTTATTCAACGTTAATATATGAAACTACGTTCCATCCATAGTTACCAACTTTACTGGGCGAATATCACTCATTGCGCCCATTAAAATATATGCATGCAGGGGCAGTGACTTTTTTTAAAGGTTCAGGCCCTAAGGTAAAGCTTCGCAAAGGGAGGGGTTTAACCAAGGAAACAGGTGTGGTATGTAGATGTGGAAATTTTTTTTTTGAAGAGACTGTAACTTGCGGGTTCAAATAACGTAGTGTATGCCTGAAGAATTTGCTATGTTTCCACACAACAGCCTGGACCCGAAAGTATTTTTTATAAGTTAAAATACACTTTGAAATCAATTAACGCGTGTACAAAACTTCAGTTAATCTATTTATTTTTAAAAAGTTATCTTTCAGATAGAGAAAGCGAGGATGGTTTTGGTCGAATTTAATCAAGACTCATAGTAGTAGGGTTATGTTCCTTCTGGAACAAAGTATTTTTAATGGGAATTGTGTAGCTGTGGCTGGTGGTCTTCGGCTCGACACGGACGAGCTCGGTAATCTTCGGCTCAACTCAGGTGGAGCTCGGAAAACGTCAATTCGGGTTTGTCGAACGTACACGAAGGTGCTCGGCAGTTACGCCTACTTATTTTTCAAGAATATGTTGGTTTCTGCTAGCCATATTGGTTTTATAGGCATTTGGTATGTCATATCACAAATTTAATTTATTATCCAATAGTATAAAATTATTTTTTTAAATTATATATTAATTTTTTATTTTGTGCTGAAATTATAGATAGGATATTATGGAAATATGCAAAAGTTACCCATTCAATTACTACATTTACAGCGCCCTCTCTTGAAGACTGATTAGTACACGATGCCAGAATCTGCAAATTATTCACTGCCACGACTGCTTTATAGGTATAAGTATGCTACTCAGATTTTTTTAATGTATGCTTATATGACTAAATCAAGACAATCGTACTAATAGCGACAACATGCACGAGTAAGTTATAATCATGGCATGGATAAGCATGTACCAAGAGTTTTATGGGCTTAATTTGCGATGGTTTAAATGCCAATACTTTCAGGTCCTGGAGACTTGGAATGTACTAGGGTGATTAACAGTCATAATTTTCGTGGTCTTCTTGGCCATTATTCTGACAATCGTCAATAATTCCATTGTTATTTGGATCAATCCATTAATCTTCCAATCTTTCCATCAATCTTTACATCAATATTTCAATCTTTCCATCAATATTTCACAATATTTACATCAACCTTTCAATCTTTCCGTCAGTCCTTCAATCTTCTCATCAATATTTCACAATATTTACATGGATATTTCAATATTTCCTTCATTCTTTCAATCTTCCCATCAATTTTTCAATCTTCCTATCAAACTTTTGCTTTCTTTCCATAAATATTTCACTATCTTTCCACCACTCTTTAAATATTCCCATCAATCTTTCGCAGCCTTTCCATCAATCTTACACAATATTTCAAACCGTTCATAACAATCTTTCCATCAATCTTTCACAATATTTCCATCAAACTTTCACAATATTTCCACCAACCTTTCGCAATCATTCCATCAATCTTTCGTAATCCTTCTTCCAATATTTCCATCAATTCTTTAATATTTCCATCAATCTTTCGTCTAATCTATCAATCAGCCATCGATCCATATTCATTCTATGGGTTTGTCTGTCTCTATCCATACATATTAAAAAGAAAACGATTCACCAACTGCCTCCAAAATTTGCACATGTCGAAAGAATTAAATTTTTGTATGCAGTCAACTATCCAAGCATTTCATATGCAGATCTTTCCGTCAATTGTCGAGGGCTCATAGCTAGGGGCAGGTATTTTTTACAAAAATTTTTATGGACTTGCTAGACTTCAATATCCTACGGCCACAACCACAACTTCCTTTGGTTATTGGCCATGTGTCTATGTGAGAAGATGCGTTCTTATTTGACTGGGCCAATCGTCATTAAATACTTCGATACCGAACGTCCTTTATTCGATGAGACACTTGAGGCATATGACATTTAAAATCATCCAACCACAAATGTGCATATGAACTATAAAGTGTTTTGGAGTACTACTGGTCCTGAAATCTTTTGCGAAAAACAACTGTTTCTACTTATAACACCGTTTTAATGTTGTGAGGGAAGGAAGGATACAACACAATAAAATAAAGAAAAGACAGATATTTTTATAACAATTTTTTATTATTTTGTAATTACAATTTCATAGGAAAGCAGCACTCTATATATACTTTCTCCCATCACTAGGAAAATTTATCAGATGGTTTCTAAGTCCACGAGAAAATTAATATTTTTTTCTTTATGGTCTCAGGGCCCTAAGCCATGTATCACCTTCATAGATTACTAGAATATATATATATATATATATATATATATATATATATATATATATATATATATATATCATGCACAACTGATATATATATATATATATATCAGTTGTGCATGACTGCTAAACAGTGAAAATTAGTGTACGAACATCGCTAAAAAAGGCAACTGCTTATGTTACCCCGATCCCCATATCTGAAAGCTAAATCCATAATTTCGTCTTTATTATGAGTTCCTAAAACAGTCTCTGAAATTTTTTCAAGTCCGAAAATGAATTAATAAATAATTTATAGTTTCAGGTCTCTAACTCGGGTACCTACACGATGCCTCACTTTTGAGATTGCATAAATGCTTATATCAGTATGTTAACAGACAGAAAATAATGTAAAAAGTTTGTTAAAAATGATCCAAAACTCGGGCCGGTATTCGACCTGTGGAGCCTTTATCTCACTATAACACATTTATCTTCATCCAAAAATTGTCTAACAGCCTACATTATAAGTTTCATACACCATGTACTTAAACGAGATTTATTCCTGAATTTTTTTTACTACAGTGTCACTTACGTGGTTCTTACATGTAAACTAGTAGAAGGAGTTGGGGAGTTTGGCGTATTTGGATCTGGGTTAGGACCTATATTGAAGTTTAATCTCAATCATTTAACCATCTTGGAATGTTTTCTGTATTGAAGACTTACCAAAAATCGGAGGATTATTTTTTTAGGAATAATTAAATAAATTCAGAATAAATTAATTTTGCTAGTTTTGTCGGCTAAGTAGGTTAGGTGGTAAGTGGGTGTTCGACTTGAAGCTGATAACCAGACGATGGTATGAGCGAAGGTGAGTAATCAGCAATGAGAATCAGGGGTGGGAGTTGTGGCCTGTTCGAACGAAGTGAGTAATTGGTGGGGCAATTAGCCAACAAGAATAATTGGCCGAGCAGTTAAATATATTGGAAGCTTGTGGAGGTTGTCAAACTAGTGTGAGTAATTGGTGGGACAGTTAGTCAATGAGAAACATTGGTGGTACAATTAAATATATTGAAAAGGGGTGGAGGTGGTGAGGGGTGTGGAATGGCATCAGACGTCTGCCGGGCATGGTGCTCCGGAAATCAGAGATTTTAAAATAAATGTAAGTAATATATTTTTTAAATTTTAAATTATTTTTACTAGTAAATTATACATTTTAAATAATTTTTTTTTAGATTTTTAGATTTTTTTTGGGGGTTTCCGAGGTCGCCGGGCTTAAAGGTCAAACGTAATTGGGGTCCAATTTCAAAGGTCGCTGACATCCAACATGGTAGATAAGATGGCCACCGGCCTACCAGAATGACAGAGCATGAACAGCTCCGAGCTCCAACGCCGGGCACCGATGTGCCGAAACGAATTATAACATTCTACTAGTTTACATGTAAGAACCACCTAAGTGACACTTTAGTAAAAAAAAAATTGCTGGAATTAATCCCGTATAAATACATGTTGTATGAAACTTATAATGTAGGCCGTTAGACTAATTTTGGATGAAGAATAATAAAGAGTCCACAGTTTGAATAATAACCCGAATTTTTAAAATCTTTTTTAGCGAACTTTGTATGTAATTCTCTGTATGTTTACGTGCTTATTCATGCCTGATATAAACATTAATGCAATTTAAAAAGTGAGGTATTTTGTAGGGACCCGAGTTTGAGCCCTGAAACTATAAAAATAAATATTGATTATTTTTCGGACTTAGAAAAAATTTCAGACGCTGTTTTACGAACTCATATTAAAGACGAAACAACGGGTGTAGCTTTAGGATATGGGGATCAGGATAACATTAGTGGTTCGCTATTCGATTAACGTCCAAGTTTTTGAAGCTTTTTTTTTTTTTTTTTTTTTTATTTATAGAAGTTCGTACATTAATTTTTCACTCTTTAGTAGGCCTATTCATGCACATCTGATACAAAGTTTTAAAAAATCTATAAAGGTGATACAAGGCTTATGGCCCTGAATTCGGGGCCCGAAATCGTAAAAAGTTATTAATTTTCTCGTGGACTTAGAAAAATCTTGCAGATTTTCTTATTGATGGGAGAAAGTATATGTAGAGTTCTGCTTTCTTGTGAAATTATAATTGCAAAATAATAATAACAATTTTTATAAAATAATAGTTTTACTTTATTTTTGTGTCTTATCTGTCTATGCCTCACAACTTTAAAGTGATGCTATGAGCACTCGACTATTAACAGAAAGATCTTCTTATGGAATGATAACAAATACTTTAGTTTAAAAATGCATGGATAGCTGACTGCATACAAAAACCTTAATTCTGTCAACATTTGTAAATTTTAGTGACAGTTGGAGAATCTTTTTTTAAATATGTTTCGACAGAGGCAGACGACAACCCCATAGAGTGAAAATGGATTGATGACTGGTTGAAAGATTGGACGAAAAATTGATGGAAAGAGTGTAAAAGATTGCGAAATGTTGATGGAAAGATTGAAGAATTAATGGAAATATTGAAGAATTAATGGAAATATTGCAAAAGACTGATGAAAATTTTGGAAAGATTCAAAGATTGATGTAAATATCGTGCAAGATTGTGATAGATTAATGGGAAGATTGAGAGATTATGGAAAGACTGTGAAAGATTGCAAAATATTGATGATAAGATTGTAATATTGATGGAAATATTGAAATATTGATGTAAATATCGTGAAAGATTGATGGTAAGATTGACATATTGATGTTTAGATTGTGAAAGATTGATGGAAAGATTGTATTATTAATGTTAAATTATGAAAGGTTGAAAGCTTGATAAATAGATTGAAAGATTGCAGCTATGGTTGCAGTACTGATTGTGGTTGTTTATGGTGCTGATTGCAGTGCTGATTGATGTAAAGATTGCAAAACATTGATGGGAAGATTGAAAGATTGATGGAAATATAGCGAAATATTGATGTAAATATTGTAACGAATTGATGGAAAGATGGGAAGATTAATGGGTTGATCAAAATATCAATGGAATGATTAGACTGTTGATGAATTAATGGTCAGGTAGCGCACGAAATTTAAGACTATTTATCACCCTCGTGCATTCCAAATTTCCAGGACCTGTTAGTATTGGCATTTAAATTGACCTCAATTAAGTCTATACAAGTGTTGGTAGATGCTGAGCCATGCCATGATTATAACATACTGATGCATGTGGTCGCTATTAGTATATTGGACTTAGTTTAATCATATAAGCATACATTAAAATATTCTGACTAGCATCCGTATACCTACAAAACAGTCTAGACAGTGAATAATTTGCCTATTCTGGCATCGTGTATTAATTAGTATTCAAAAGAGGCAGCTGGAAATGTAGTAACTGAATGAGACAATTTTGTATATTTCGGCAATACCATGTATAATTTAACCCCTTCATAAAAAATAAATATCATGCTTTAAAAAAATATTTTTTATTGTCGGTTGAGAAATACAGATTTACGATTGGACATACCCTATGCATATAAAACCAATCTGGCCACCAGAAACAACCTATACTTCAAGAATTTGTTGGCCTAACTGCCGAGCACCTTCGGGTACGTTCGACAAACCCGAGTCGATTGCTTCCGAGCACCCCCTGTTGAGTCGAAAATTACCGAGCTCTTCACCTGTTGAGTCGGAAATTACCGAGCTCTTCAGAGTCGAGCCGAAGACCGCCAGCCACGGCCATAGCCCTAATTAAAAATGCATTGTGCCAGAATGAACATAACCCTACAATTACTCATAGTACGACCGAATGTTGGTAAATATTTTTCGCTGCAGTATCGTATGTGTATTTAGGGTTGTTGTAAAGATAAATATAATGACTTTGTCGAAGCAAAATAATGTATTATAGTGATTATAACACATTTGGTCTATCTTTCAACTCACATTTGGATATTCTTAATGAAATGATGGTTCGATATGAAAATTGTTCGAAATCCCTCCCTTATATACGCCTTCAGTCTTGGGTTACATTCTCAGTACATAACTTGTTCAGGTGATATATTACGGTTGATTCACATAAAATATGTCGCTTGGTTCTGTTATATGAGGCTTAGAGTTCCACTGCTTGCTAGAATAATTGATGGTATCAGTGCCAGAGTGAGTTATCCCACAAATAAGTATATGTTTATGAAGAAAATAAGTTTTAATGGAATTATTCTATAGGGAAAAAACGTACATTGAGGTACAATTGTTTTGGGTTCAATAATCGATACACATTTTGTAATGACCGAAAATATATAAGAAAGCGAAATATGTTTCAATTTTCATATACTTATATATTAAAGTTTTAAGGTTGGTGACATTTGGCATTGTTTACACAACGGCCAGCATTCTAGTGTTGTATAACACCCTCTGGCACAAAAATTCTCACTTAGGAAGAAAGCACTAGTTTCTGTAAATGAATGTAGATAACACAGTGTACAGTCATGCGATTTCTACAGTGAAAGGGAGATGGCAGAAGTTGTTTAAAAACGATATATCATTTTACCAATGATGTGTGGGATAGCTCCCTGTCGCACTGAGCAGCTCAACAGAGGAAATATTGTTTTACTGTGGTCTGTTAGAGAAACCATTATCTTGCAGCAGAAACAATAGAGTTCTAGCGATTCACAAATTGAGATTCGTGTTATTGTAAACGTAGGCATCAGATGATGTTTCATTTTTGAAATTGGAAATTATTAACAATCTACTTGTTGGGAGAAAAAGGAGCTTAAATCCCAGCAATGGAAACTCAGTTTTAGAGAGAACTACATTACGCTTAAGCGAGAAGTTTCGCTTGCTGTTCTGAAGTCGTAACTAATAAAGATCACAACTAGCAAGTTTCATTGGTATAGTCTATTGGCCGTAACGTCACACGTTTTGAATTAAACCTTTGAAAAATCACCAGATGTACTACGTGGTTGGTTGTTTCCAAAAAATGTTATTTATCACAAACGTTTTAAACTTCTGCTGCAGTAAAATTATCTTATTTTTGGTTTAATTGTACTTTTACTGATATTTTATCTATAAATCATAATATTCAATTTATAATTACTATGAGTAAATCCACAGAGAAAATAAGTGTGTTGGTAATGCCTAGTAAGAAATAGTTCTCATAGAAAATATTGTTAAACTGAGTGCGCACGGATGTGGTGCGTTGTCCCTTTGGTTCAGTTTTCTAGACTTAGTTCAGTTATTTTCATGAAGCGGAGGAATATCCTAAAAGTAGAACTTTAATAGGGCTTCAGACAAGTTGTAAGTAACCGTGAATTAACAATTTCACGAATCATGCTTAAGAACATTTAGATAGCAGCAACGCCAAATCTGAGTGTTGCTTTGATGTCAAGAGACGTGGACAGGCCTGCGCACAGAACGTTCGCTCCTACAACCATATATTTTCTAGGATGTATGTTTTAGTCGGTTGTGAGCGTTGCTGTTTGCCTACTCATCACGCGCGTGACGTCGAGAGGAGCGAGTGCCCATGGCACACACGTAATCCCGAGAGAGATCTCTCTCTCCAGTCGTGTGTTGTTGTTCTGTCAGGGTGTGTGGAGGGGGTGGGCAGATAATGTGCGCCGTGTGTTGTCTCGTGTATTAGCCGCAAGACTAGGTTCCCACCGCGGGCAGCTCCGTGCTTATCTGCGTGGGGCGGCGCAAATCAAACAAAAAATGGCCGGGGGGTGGGGGGGTGTATATCCGTGGCGGTGCAGCAAACACCCCCGTGCGCAGGGGTGACGAGGCGCTGTAAATAACGCAAGCAGATAGGGCGGGCGAGCGAGCCACCCCCCTCCCCCGCCAAGGGAACGCTGACACCCTCACAGTCCCACAGCAGCAGGGGCCCGTCTCTTAAACAATGGCTCCGGCGTCCACGCCAGATAGCCCACCATCATTCCTTCTCACCCTTTCTTTGCATTTCAGGCCTTTGGTGCACGAAAGCAGTATATTTATATAATTTCTGACATAACTTGTTTCACAGCGAATTTTTTAAAATTTTTGGCACTTCAAGACGTAAATAACAACTTTTAGCACCTTCTTACGTTCTTGTTAGATATTCACCGACGTCATTATTCTCGGAGTACTGGTAGCAGATAAGAAAACAAACCCTTTCATTTCTTCCATCAATGCTCCGCAAATAATGACGACAGTGAATAACTAATAACAATGCAAGAAGGTGCTAAAATTTGTTATTTACGTCTTGAAATTACAAAAAGTTTGAAAAATCCGCTGTGAAACAAGTTATGAGACAAATTATATAAATGTACTGCTTTCATGCACCAATGGCCTTAAGCACACTTGCCACAAACAAATTCGTTATTTTAAAACTATACTACATACTGTTTTAAAAAATGCCACATAGGTTTTGTATAAATAAATGCCAAAATGGCAATTTTACTACTAAGAAATGGTCATATAAGTATAAATCATACTATTCACTCTGAAAGACTTCTATAAAATCGTATAATTAAATGTTTCTGCGATTTCACAAATTTGCTGAAAATTAGAAAATTCTTGCGTATTTTGACTTGTGGCTGCCTCCGAATTTTCTTTACATTAAGTTTTGCTAAGCATACCTTAAAATTAATTATGAAAAACCATCAAGTTGCTATTGTTAAATTTTGTTCAGATAGTTTTGTTAGTTTTATTTGTACATTACAAAACAGTAAAACTTTGATATTGACATGTCATTTTGCAAACACCATTCGACCTAAAATAATTTTATCTTAAGGAAAAGTAGTCATAGATCATGTCTGTAAGTTGTACAGTAGGATGGTGCAAATATTAGATAGACTAACAAATCTTGGTGCGGCCAACGCCCTTGAGGCTCAAATTCTCGTCTCATGCAGAAATGATTAGTTGTTGTGTCACAATCTCAGTTTCAGAGTAATTATGAAGAATTCCTAACTATAAGAAATTTGCATTTTATGAGCCGTGTGATATTTGTACTTGATAAATACTTCGTGTTATATGGTAGTTATAAAGAGGCAACAACATATTGATATTTTAAAGTTTATATTTGGATTTTAGTGTCAACATTTTAAGTTAACGGTTCGGATTACATGTCGATACCTACAAGCAAAGTAAGGCAAATAGCTGAACCTATATTGTGAAATAAAAATATTGCTTTAAAACCCCTTACATCAGTAGGAAATTAAAGAATTATATATAAGTTAGTGATTGACGTCAAACATTAAGGCGCTAGTCCAACTGACGCACGAACTAGGGTGCAACGTGTCTTTAATATAGTCCATTCACGGTTTCTTCAGATCTTTTAACCCAAGCCGTTGAAAAATCACCGCATGTATCAAGTATTAAGTTATTTCCTAAATGTGCTATGTATCAAGTGTTTTATACGTCTGTAAACACAGGCGTATCTTCTTTTCGTCAAATTGAAGTTTCACCTATATTTTGTTTATACATCATAATATTTCTTTTATAATAAACGCGATTAAAAACTGCGAGAAAAATCTGTGCTGGTAGCGCCTAGTAATATACAGTTCTCATGCAAAATAATATTACAACTGAGTGTGCAGGAAAGTGGTGCGTGTTGTCCTCTGGTGCAATTTTATAGACTTAGAGCTTAGTTTGCACGAGGCGGAGGAATATCCTGGAAGTAGAGATTTTTGCAGGTCTTCATAATAGTGTGAAGTAACCGTGAATGGATTACACACGTTTTTGAAACAAACTATTTCACGTGAGCACAATCTGCACACGAAACAAATAACACTCCGCACGAGTGCGGGAAAAAAAATTTCAACCGATCACTTTTATTGCAAACACTACTTTGGAGCTCTTCAACATGATCACAAACTACGCATTGAGCCTGTTTTAATTTAAAGTGTTCTGGGTGATTTCCTGCGGAACTAGAACAGCTTCCTGCGTTGAACTTGCTGCAGACTTTCCACCTATAGGGTCACCTCTTATAGTCCCACAGACACACGCAGGCCGTTTCATAATTGACAAATTTCGTTATTTTGCAAATTCGTGATTTGGTAGGTATCAATTCGGACGTTGTCAACAGTCACTTGTTTAGCGCACGCGGCAACACATTAGGCATATTATGTTAACAGTGCAAAATATTGTTATCTAAATTTAATGCTTAAAACAGGCGTAAATTTCTGCCATCATCACTGGTATACTACAAATGCGTTAATAAATAAGAAAATAATAAATTATGCAATAACGACTTTAAAAAAATTTTGTGCGGCATATAGCCTCTATATACAAAGCACAATAGTTACTTGCTTTTTAATACATGCCTAGTGTATTTTATGTACAGTTATTTGTTTGAAAGTCATTTAATTTACGCATTATTGCAAGTAAAAATAAACATGGCGCTGATTTGGTAATTTTGTATTTTTGCTAACATCCGCTAGATACAAAATACCAAATTGCCAAATACGTCAACATTTTTGTATACAAAAGCAGATCACGCGATCATTTCGCCAACAAAATCTGCCAATTCGGACACGGCCTCAGCATGTCGAGAATACACTCCACGCCATTTTAGAGCCCTGCGCGTAATGGTGATAGCGTATATGATGCGCGTGGTAATGTCGCCTTATCGCTCTCGCTATTCTTGCCACTTAACGTTGAAAGAATTTCCAGATAGATGGGCCTTTTGAATGTGTTATTCACCAAGAAACGTCATTATTTTATATTTTTATAACATTAAAATGTTAATTTTACGTTTGGCGGAAAGATACGTGAGCAGACTATGAGAAAAAATAAATAAAAATATCGCCAGCCCGATCAAAACAAAGCAAGTTCTCCTTAGCAATCTCTCTGTTCCAGTGTTGCAGACATACTTTTAATAAATATTTATTCCTTCCCATCGCCTGCTCTAGTAGAAACCTATTTTTTACTTCATAAATTGAATAGAATTTGCAATTCTTTCCTGTTGAGGGTTTTTTACGGTGCCTATGCCGATCTGCCCCATCTCTCTGTATCTCAGGTTAGAGGCAACCATTGCGCGAATCGCGGTCACGTGTGCCCAATCGTAGAAAAGTCGCAATACACGTACCCTAGTTAAATTATTTACGGCAAAGCTCGGAGTATGAGGCTCTGTTCTGAAACGTATTGACGCCCTATTTATACCTAGGACCTCAGACTGTACCTGTTAGTTTTAAGATAGATCAGAAAACACGTCACGAGACTTCCTGTGAAAATAATGGCGCAAATAACGAGCTCTTACTCGTGGAAACTGGAACAACGCGTTCCCTGGAGAGCTAAATTGCATCTTCCCAAAGACATTCACTTTTAAAATTCGTGGTTTACCGTAATTTTTTAAAGAGAAAATCTGTTCCGAAAACTGGCCACAATCACTAACAATCTTAGCTTAATTCCCTTTTGAGACACATACGAAGTTTGGATTCCGCTACGCGTAACATTATTCCACTTTAGCACACGCCGGTTGCAAATTTAAGTTCCAGTAGGTTTTCGATGGATCTCTTCGAAAATTGACGTCTGCTGGCGTATTTTTTGGCCACCCGATATCATGATGCTGCGGACTAAGAGCGAGGCTTTGGAAACAATTTGTACACTTGTAATTGATGTTATTTTGTAAACCTTGCGTAGTTACACATATGTGAAACTTATAAAAAAGAGACAAAGGTACCGCCTGTATACTATAACGCTCATTTTTTACTCCAAGAAATAATTTTATGGACAGAAAATAGTTTTCTTTAAGGTCAATGGTGCACGAAAGCAGTGCATTAGCCCGATTTTCGTTATAGCGTGTTTTTCAGAGGGTTTGTTGACATTTTTAACAACTTCTTGCATTGTCAAATATTCACTGCCTTCATTATTCTGTGAGCACTGATGGAAGATAAGAAATAAGATATTCTTTCTTATCTTCCATCAGTGCTTTGATAGTAGTAACGGTACTGAATACCTGTCAATGTAAGAATGTGTTCGAAATTATTATTTATGTCTTGTCGTGCCAAAATTTTTGAAAAATTCTCTGAAAAACAACGTCTGACCAAGATTAAGGTATTTAAACGGCTTTCGTTCACCATTCCCCTTAAACCAATATGCCACAAAGCTTCTTTATTTTCTTGGTATGTAGCATATATAGCAAGTACTATGTAAGTTACACAGATGAAGGTGTGGTAGGGTTAGTACCTATCTGTTTTATTTAAGACTCCTCACCGGAGCTTTCATAAGGGGCCACACCGTCCTAGAACATGTACACAAGGAGAAGGGTATCCTCGCATTGTGTACAGGCTGTTCACGGTAAAGTGAGCACTTTTTAAGACCCTTCTAAATTTTTCCTTTCATCCAATTTCCATCTTCCTGCTGCTTTTTAATATAAAAATTGCAATGTGACAAATAAACACAGTGTATACATTTCACCGCCCTCAAAATTGAATGCCTGAGTCTCCAATTAGATATGTTTACTAGTGGTTAATGCCTGTTGGAAGGCATTAAAAAGTGCTCATTTTATCGTGAACAGCCTATAAAAGCGATACTGCACTGTTAAAAAAAATGTCCTAGATTTTACGGAAAAATGCTGGTAAAAATTTATCCACAAGTGTCCGTAAAATCTCCGTAAAATTACGGACACGTTGATTTTCAGAAACTGACTTTCCGTAAATTTCGCGGAACCTCTCCGTTAATTTCCAAGTTATTTGTCTTTACTTTCCGTTTAAAATAAAAGGAGATAGTAAAAATTTCTTTAATTTTCGTTATGTGGGTGTTCTACCGTGTATAAAAAATGATATTAAATAAGTTAAAATATTTTGTACCTAAGCGAGGTTTAAAACCCGAGTTAAAAAATTACTAGCCCACGATTCTAACCATTTTCTTTGCCGTTGTATTTGTCGTTGTTGTTGGTGTGGAGTTCAATTGAGACCGGCTTGTTGGCAAATTCCCAGCGCATAGGAGGCACCGGGGCAATGTGTGCAAACAGATATTCAAGTTTTAGAGCTTTGCATGTCAGTTTCTTGTTGCAGTGTTTTATTAATGTGTTTATACGATTGTTAAAGCATCAAAAGATGCACTACCAAACACAGTTACTATCCTAATTGTCACAAAAGTACAAGCAAACCGTAGAGCTGTATTTTCAAACGAAGGCAGTCAAATGAGTGGCCAAACAATTATATACAGTTGATTCAACGAAATATTTAGTTGACAGTATACTTTTTTTGGCCCAACGCAGAGATTTTGTTTACTCACACATATATTTTGTTAGACGAACAAAAGTAATTCTGTTGCTTTTCAAATGTTGTTTGCTCAACAATAGGCCTATATTTTGATAGGGCAACTAAATACATATTTGGTCCTATACAAACAAATAATTTGTTCGATTTTCTCTCAGTGTACGAACACTAGAAATGTTTAAAAAATAAGCGGAACTAAATTCGATGATAAACTTAGTATCTAATAGAAAACATACAAAGGCCTTTGCTTATCTTTGCCAGTGCTGTATATTGCCTCAACAATTTTTTGCGCCAGTTTTTCCCTTTGCGTGGGAAGAATACTTAACGTGTAATTTTTTTAGAAGACGATTCTCCTAATTTAAAAACTTACGGTAGGTATATATAGAAGCTCCTGTTGTCTGTGGACAAGATAATCGTCCTCCCCTGGATACGTAAGAGCTTGGCGCGGTGAGAAAAACTGCTGATTGAGCTGACTTGTCTTCTTTCCAGCAATGCTTCTATACGTTCCTCTTCCAAGAAAGACGGCAGGCGGCACCTTTGTGGCAGCACTGTTTGCGTATCCGCGTCACATCTTTGTGGCGGCGCGAACAACTACAAAGTAAACATCGTCCGTTAGTTTATACGTTGTTTCTGTAATGCCCACATACCGACACTGCGAGGTCAGGAAACCGACACGCACACACCGGCAGCCGCAAAGATACCTCCTGGCGTCTGCTCGTGTAACGGAAATTACGGCAGATATGGTAGCCTATAATCGTACACTTACGTGAAGTTGTTTTGCGTAATTCAGTCCATTCAACTTTTGTAAAGCCCTGCCAAAGCTCTACTTCCAGGATATTCCTCCGCCTCTTGCAAACAAAGTTTACCCGAGTCTATAAAATCACACCAAATGGACAACACACCGCATTCGTTCACTCAATGTAATAATATTTTGCGTTCGAACGATTTCTTATTAGGCATTACCAACAGACCTGATTTATTTATTTTTTCATATTATTTAGAAATGAAATATAATCTACTGAATAAATATACGGAAAAGTTCAATTTAACCAAAACTAATGTACTTTGCAACAACAAAAGTATAAAACACTTATGATATATGCCATACTAGGAAATAATCAAACACGTCATACATAGCGTGATTTTTCAAAGGTGAGATTAAAAAATTGAGAAGAATCCGCGAATAGATTACAACGTGCAGCAGTGTAATGCAGAGACTTACACAATACGGCAGTAGCAAACATGTACGCTACATTTCAGTGTTTAAAATTAAAGTTTGCAATTTTCGTAATAGTGCTGGTAAAAAATTCTCCACGACTTTATATCAATTGCGGGCGCGCCTTGTTTTTCCATTGACGCTGTCACCGTAAAATTCGCTGATCATTCCGGGATACCACACATTCCCTCTCCGTAAACTTTATAGTTACTTTTTTTCTGTTTCTTACTTCTTATTTGAGAGAAATTACGAAACTAAATCTTAATTTTTCGTTAGCAGGTGCTTTACTGCGTATAGAAAAAGAATTTAAAACAATTTGAGAGAGTTCCTTACAGAGCAAGGTTTCAACACAAATTAGAAAGTTTGTAATCCGTCAATATTACAGTAGAGGGAGCGGCGGGTTCCTGGCCCACTTGTCGAATGACATGTGGATGGAGTGGATAATCGATTGTTTGATTAACCAATATAACGACATATCGATATATTGAATATTCGATTAGTTGCTAATCGACTAGTCGATTAATTGTTGATTAATTAATCAAATTTATTAGTGTAATTAATCAAATTAATTAAATCATTCTTTAATTAATTTGTTTGTAATTGTTGGATATGGAATTTCTTGAGTTTCATTGTTGTTGAAAGTTTCATTGTTGTTGAAAAGGTTAGAATTGATATTAGCGGAGTAGTATCGATGTGTCCTCTGTGACTAGCTAGAGTCGACTGAACAGAGGATTTTTTTCTTGCAAGCCCCCAAATCCCGCTACGCCAGCGTGAGCACTTTCACAGTTCTTGCGTAACCTCCGGCATACATGTTAGTCGCTAAGTCGGTTGGAGAATGGGATGCATCTCAGGGCAAGCCCTTTACGACTTAGGCCAGGTTTAGTTATTATAATGGGCGCATGCATCGCGGCTTAGCAGGGTTATAGTGCCATGGCCGCAATTGTAGCCATGTTCACACCCCGAAAGAAGAAGGGTCTAGATGGAAGAGCATTGCAAACCAGGCAAAGCGGAGAGGACCGTGGAAAATCTATGAGACAGTCGTGGATGATAAAAATAATTCCTTTTAACTGGATTAGGGCTGGATAAAGTATGGTATTTGTTAGTTCGGGAAGAAAGATTTCTGTTGATTTGATGCAGTGTCAAATGAAATGAGATCGCATCTGGTGTGTTTTGCTGGGGACAGAACAGCCCTCGCACTGATGCCAGTCATTGTGTGGGCGCAGGCATCCTTGAAGTTGATCCACTGTCAATACTGCTGTGTAGGCGAACAAGTACTGCAGTACCGACAGTAAATGAGGATGCAGGGCCCCCCTTATTCTCGTCGATTGCGTCGGAAAACTGGACAGCTCAGTCATGACACCGACTCTATCTTCGCTCTTCCGCACCGATGCCGAGATCGCCAATCCATGGGTGAAGGTGGGGAGAGTTCTTTCGGGGAGCCACCCCCTCCCCTTCCTCCAAAATAACCCGTCGGTCTGGGAAACACGAGACATCCGGGGCTTACCAGTGGTGGTGGCGAATCTGCTGGCCCAGGAGTGAAGTTCGATATCGGGGTGCTTCCAAGGTCCGAATGCATTTCAATCCATTCATCACACACCAACAGTAGGCAACCCGCATAATCCAGCAGTGAGGATCGCTACACTTCGCATTTTTCAGCACCTCGAGATCCCCCTCCCCGCCTTGATTATTGGGCAACCACCAGCAGTTGCGCTTCGCGATCTCGTACCGAGCTGCCCAAGTTCCCGACGTCCACGACGTTGGCGCTCTCGCACCGGCCAGTTGGGACGCAGACTGGTATTTGATTATTTCCAGCCACCTCAGAACCTGGGGATCCCCTATCCACCACATGGGGATGCGACGAGTTGCAGATAGTCGCCGCACCCAAGCTGCCATGGTCCCATCGCACTCGCAGATGCACCTCACTTTCGCTGGTCTTCAAGTCATGGGCAGTTCCCAGCTAGCGAGCAGCCATGAGGGTGATGTACATCTCATGACAGCTTAGTTCCTGAACAGCGGAGTGGGTTGTAATTGCTTATATAGAAGTTGATGTTGGTGTAAGAATGGTGCAAGTAGCATTTTAAATTGTGAATGGAGCGAAAGCCAGCTGCAGTTTCCTGGCCCACTAGGCGAATGAGGTGTGCGTGGAGCAAGAGCCAGCAGCAGGTTCCTGGCCCACTAGGTGATTGAGGTGTGGATGGAGTGAGAGCCAGCGGCAGTTTCCTGGACCACTTAGCTTGGAAAAGGCCTATACGTTGTGCCATAAGATTATGGAGGAATTTATGACTCACTTAGCTAGTGAGTTGTGGATGGAGCGAGAGCATGCATGTCACTTCTGGCCCACTAGGCGAGTGAGGAGCGGATAATCGATTGTGCGAATAATCGATTATGAGCAAGGGCATGCATTTTACTTTGGGACCACTATGATTTATGTTTAATTAGCCAACTGAAATAAGTACGAATCATTAAAAAATTTCTTTAATCACATGATTACCACACGCAACATTAAATCGAATTACTATAGACTCGAGATGTTAAAAAGTACTTTAATAATATGATAACCATGAGACAAATGCATTAAAATGACTTACCCAGAACATGACACAAGGGAACACAAAATTTATATTAATACCATAGTGAAATTCTTTAACAATATTTCAAAAACCCAAATAAATTACACGAAACAAAGTTAATCACACCAGATGAATTTCTCATGTTCAAAATACAAAAAAAAATGTATTGATTAGATTGAACACACAAAATGCTACAACATACTATTTAAATATGAACACATGAAAAATATATTTTACACTCACCCAGGAACAAAATAACTATAGAACACTAAATAATTCACTTATCGCCCATGAAGTCAGGTGTAATAAATTCACAAATCAATAAAAAAAAGCATGATTTACAATAAAAATTAAAACTACAAGCCAAGACAAGCTAAAAATCTCCCCCTAATTTAATAACCTCCCACACTGATCCATGCAGCCCAAATCTCCAGGTGTCATTACAATTTCCTGCTGACAAAAATTCCCTCCAACACTGACACACACATATACAAAGTCACATGTCTGTTTTTAAAAACATGTATGTATAATAATTTCACAAACACGTATTTCGTTAGCTCATACGACCCTCACGATTGTTTGCCTATTGTGAAAGCCTATTGCTAAAACCCGATGCACATACTTCGTTATATGTAGTACCGCTGCTTTTACAAAAGTGTATGCTGGCAGATCATCTCTGTAGCTCCGATGTTCGCCTAATGCAGAAGCCAATCACACACATTTCCCATAAAGTAATAATAATAAAAATGTTTCAATTAAATAAAAACCTAATAATTACCAGAACATGCCAGACTTTAATAAACGAATTGAGAAGTGTATTAGGTAGGAACGTTCAATACCTTGTGTTTCCCAAAGAGGCAGGCCAGATAGAACTATCGACTCCCGTGAAAATGCAGTTTCTCTGCCCGCCTTGTCTCCTCCTCCATGCAAATGCTGCGGTCAAAGAAGAATGGTGCAAGCTCTCATGCCGCGCTGCCAAAAGGTAATATAATATTTTGCCCCCTGAGCAGCACGGAGACAACGCAGAACAATATATTCCCATAGCCCCAGGGAGGACTTTCTCCTCCGCGTATCACACCCTCCGTCCCGCTCGACCGGCGAAGTTTCCCCGCAGAGTGCTACAGTGCATTCCTCCGTCACCCTTGGCCAACTAACTCCGGAACGCACCTAGCAATACAAATGCTGTCACCCCCTGTGCTTGTCTCTTCTCACATCGTTCGTGAGCAGCCATTCATCTAGCCAACAATGTCGAACATCTCACACCACACCTCCTCTGATGCGTTTTTGGCATAGTTTAAAAGAAAATTCTCCAATTTCTCATGCCTCAGGATGCTCGAAACCACCCCCGTCTCTTGCAATGCATTGTCGGCAAGAGCTTAGCACAATATGTTATGCCATACAGATTGCTCAATCAGAACAGAATGCTATTGAAACCATAAATTTTAACAGGTACCTCCAAACTCCTTTAAGATTCTGTAGGCAAGGACAAACCCAAGCTCTTACACCACCAAGAAAGCAATATATTATTCAACTAACTGCTTCGAATGGTGAACGAAGTCTAATGAATCACCAAGCCGACAACTTTCCCCGAACTGTTATCCACACAGTCGCCAATGCTAATCGCACACTCTTTTTCCCACAACAGTACTTTTGTCCCAGCCCTGTCCACCAGGACAGAGAAACCATTTCCAAAGCAATGCTCAGAAAAAATCTATCTCATTTCCTCCTGATTATATATTTCTGTGCCATTACTCTAATGCATACGATCTTGAAGAAATGATACTCCCGAAACTTGTACATACTACATTATAGTTAAAAAAAAAAAAAAAAAAAAAAAAATTAACACAAAAATTGATGTTACAAGCCACATGTCATAATATTATTGTTTTTTCATAGATTTACACAGGAAATGAAATGATTACATTCTAGGTGTATTTACAATTATTAACTCGAGAAAAACAAAATTAACAATGCAAATATTTTCACTCCTTATGAACCGGAAAATTGAATTACATAATAAATAAAATGTAATAGATTACCACCCAAACAACAGGAATGACTCCACAATAAGTTGTACATATATTACCCATCCAGAGGTTTATTAAATAAATAACACATCAAATATTATTTAAAATATTTTTATTTAGCATAAAAACAATTTACAAAACATTGTGATTCAATCTTTCAAGATCTTGATTCTTCACCCATGAGTAGTGTGCTTTTGAGAAATCTCTCCATCGAACCAAGGACATATCTTTTTTCTTTTTGATGATTTTATCAATTAAATATTCATTTGGAGAACTGAATTTTTGCAACTCGCTTTCGTAAAAACCACCTCTTATGGGCTGACCATCATAGGTTTCTATGAAATAAAGTCTGGGAAATGAATTTCTAACTAAAATAATTTTTAATATTTAATAAGTCCAATTAATGGTAAATTTTTTCTCGAAGATGCCTTTCTGCTTTTATATACGTATAAATTCACCAACTTTGAACTTTGGTTTTCTTTCGTCGATTACTTTAACATTGCTATACATAGTTTTCATCAATCTACTAGTCATAACTTTTTCAGGCGCCATATTGATAGTTCTATGATATCTGGAATTATAAAATTTTAGTATTTCAGGCAAAATGTCAACAAATTATAGGTGCCTTTCGATGTGAAATGCTTGCATTTTAATTGCTTAATCGATTACATAATCGTTCTTCAACACTGGCTTTAAGCTTCAAATATGTTGCATAGTGATTAATACCATATTTGATCATTAGTTTTCAGAACAGCGCACAAAAAAAATTCAGATTTTTGGCTGGGTTGGAGCAAATTTGGCGGTCTCTCTTTCAAAACGATCTGCATTGCATTGGTAACCTGTTTCCCAGTTTTCTTTTTCAAAGGTATGCCCCAGCCATATTCCGAATAAACATCTATTACGGTTAAAATATTATTTGTATCCCTTATTGTATTTGGAAAGCAATGTCATTTTACACAAGTTGGCTTAAAAAAGATCATTTAAGCATTTAATAATAACTGTTCTTCTAGGATATCTTATCCTTGCACGGGCGTGAAGCTCTTGAGCAATCTTACTGAACTTCATCGGCAAAATAACCATCTTCAGTCAATTCTTCAATAATAGAAACAATTTCGTTCGTATGTGAATTATTACCAGACTCTCTGGATGCGATGAGAAGTTTTAATCTATCGACCAATTCATTAGGATTGTTCCAATATAAAGGAGAAAACCAGTTGTCAGTTTCATTTTATATATTCCACTTCTAACAATATCGCTTATCGTTAATAAATGTAGTTTTGGATGATTTTCATCACCTAAACAATTATTTGCATTCGTGCGACAAACGAGATCCTTATATTTCTCCAAATCGATGTCGGAATAACCACTCGGCTCATTTTAAAATAAGAATTCAAATAACCCTTCACTGACATCAGTTACATAATCACCTACTTGAATTCTATTTTCAGGCAAAAACTTAATTACCGAATCTCCCAGAAACCATATATTTCCATGTCAATATACACGAAATGTCACCTCGCACATAGACAAAGTTTGTTTTATAGCTGAATAACGTCGTGTTAATCAAGTCAGCTTTTCCTTCTTTATAGGTTCTTCCAATTTAATTTCCACTGGTGTTTCATTAAACGTATTTAGCACGGAATGTAATGTATCCATTCTACTCGTAACAGGTTTAAATATTTCTTCATTCAAAACAATCCATTCCATTCGAACACGTTTAGCTTGTAAATATTTCGCTTTTACAGCAGATATGACAATGTAATTATGAAGCAGCGTTACGTTTACATGAAATTCCATCTACTTTTATATGAATTAAGTCGATGGTTTTTTAGTGGGTGTAGTAGGTCGATTAGTTAGCGCTTTTTCATTCTTATCAACTTTACTTAAAAGTATGTCTAATTTACTCACAGTTTTAACCCTCAAATTGTTACTAAAATAGTTTATTTGAGATTTAAAATCATCAATTTTATATTTGAAGTCCGTTTGCATAGCTAAAGCAGATGTTTCATTAATCAATTCAACACTTATATATTGCATCATTTTGTCCATCTGTGTATCAAATTGTTTCGTAAACGTAGCGCTTACCGTTTCATTAATTACATTTTTTAAATGTTCCAAACATTCGTTTGTTATAGTTTCCATATTTTGCAGTATAGTCATCACATTTGTCAATATTTCCGAAATATAACTAATGTAAGCAGACACTTTTGTGATAGTTTCGATTACGTTTATTAATTTCTCTTGCATATCGGTCGATTGCGATTTAAATACGTTTAGTGTAATGGTGTTTTAGTCTTCCACGTAACGTTTATTTACCGCATCGCTAGCTTTCACAGCGATGCACACATTACGTAATATATGTCCGTTCAAATCACAGTTCTCATAGCGATTTCTTGCTTAACAGGTATTGTAATGATTGCGTCTTATACCACTATGTCAATACTCACTATTCTTCGTCAAGAAGTAAAAAAAACCGTCAAATTCAGACCTATATCTTTCTTTATATAGGGGAAGAGGTGGTATAATTACCAGAAAACGGTACTTGTTTTTCCAACAGTAAAAAAACATGTCTTTAAACTTTGTAAATGTCATATCGCATAAAACGTGATCATTGTAAATATGTTGCAGATTCATATTGTCCATTTTAAACACAATTATCATATTTGAATTATCACGCAAATTGTGTTTCGGTATACGTGCGTAACTTTATGATAGGTAAAAAAAATCGACACTTGAATGTCTACCAAAACTAAAGTATTGTTGTGTTTCACCCTGCAGTTCGCACCAAACATTGTCAAATATAAGTACGGAATTGGATAATGCTTCATTTGGAGACACTATGTCTTCTTTATTTGTAAGAGGGAAATATCGCATTCCTTCAATTAACGACAAAATAGACGCTAATCGATTATATTTATCTTGTATTGTTTTAGAAAACACATATACGTTTTCAAATTTAAGTCCATTTGGATGCTCCAACAGCGACATAACACACTTTTTTCCCCATGAAGAAGGACCGCTTATTATACAACGTATATTTGGAGGTAATAGAATACCATGTTTCTGTTCGGTTACATTTTCTTTCGTATTTAGAGTTACCGGCAGATGAATGTTTTGTTTTATAACCTTAATTTCTACAATATTAGGTAAAAACTATAAATGTAGATTTATATATAGGTTTGTGTTCAGTTGAAAACAATGCCCCGTACTAAACGTAACAGAAAAGGATGCGGTGTATTGAATATATTGATTAATAAATTACCAATTTGAATTGCATTTACCGAAATGCAATTATTGCGAACCTGGTACTAAGCTTGCAAAACGTTTAGCACTGAACAATAAACTCTTTGGATAACGCTTGTAAAGAACACGATAAAGTATACGGTCGAACAAACGATTTGCAAGAAACGCATATGGCGGACACAGTTCTATCCAATAAAGCATAAAATATAAAGAAGAATCTATCAACATCGACTGGTGAAAGCTAGGCGCCTCGGTCGTTGACAAAGTGATGCGGGCGAAGGGGAAAAGAGGCTTGGGCTTAAAATGCAATACGATATGAAAAGCCAAGAAAGGAGGCATACTACCATTTATATTTCCAGCATTATCAGCTCTTGGAGCTTTAATGGGAGGCGTTTCAGCTCTTGCTAAATCAAGTTAATCAAGTAGTAAAGGAATGTATCTCAAACCATATAAAGTCGGTCAAGGACGAAATAACTCCAAACGTGGAAAGAAATGCAGAAAGTCCTAAGCAGTCTTCCAAAGTCCATTAACACACATAGGCATCAATGTATGTGTAATGAAACTGGATATTCCCTATTTCCGAGATGTGTACATGAGAGACAAATTACCAAAGAAACCAAACCTTCGCGAATGTATGATTGTTAATACAGATTCGAAACAAAACGTATTAACACATTGGGTTGCATTAATTAAAAACGTAAATCAATCATTGTAATACGACAGCTTTGGCAATTTATGTCCTCCAATTTAAATACGCAATTATTTGAAAAACACTCAATTAAGACACAATTACAAAATGGAACAATTACTAAATACAGCAAATTATGGTCATTTATGTTTGTGTTTTTTGACTATAAATAGGATATGTAAGTCAATGTAATTGTAAATCTGTTTAGTAATATGTCGATTACGTTGATATTAAGTGGAAATTTGTCACAATTGCGGTCAGTATATTTCCCGGCTTTGGAGTTAGATTAAGAATAGCAAATATGTCTAATCGAATTCGTTATTTACAATAGCGTCCCAAACATCGATATAGACAATCAATCATTTGTGTTCAACAATGGTGAAAAAACGATACCGGTAGGAGTTTATGAGTTGGATGACTTAGAAACATCCATTAAAGCGACATTACCTGAAAATGTACAATTCCGATTACGTGGAAATCCAAATATGTTAACTAGTGTGATGTATAGTAATGTTGATATCGATTTAACAGAAGACAATTCAATTGCAAATATGTTAGATTAAGAAAGGAGAATATATCCAGCTAATCAATTACACGAATCGTCAAAACAGGCTAATATATTGTTGGTTAATGTATTTTGTATAAATGTTAATATTGTAGGTGGACCATATTTGAATGGAAGGCAAATTATGACTTAACTGCACCCACAGAAAAATAAGGCGTAATAAATAAATAAATACTGGAAATATGAAGATGTTCAGTATTTTGCATATACGGTACGGGACTCGGCTCCGTTATTACTCGTTACGGATAGCATTTTCATTTTATTTAGTTGAATAATATCCGTAAAAATTCCCGTCGATATACGGAAATTTTCAACACTGCAGCTCTGACGTTACGTCCTGAAATGCATGGTAAAACGTAGGTAATCTCGACCACATCGACGCGGCTCGTGCTCGACAATTGTTCCGACAGCCGCGAAAGTCTGCAATCACTTCACAAATGGCGTTTATCCTCAAAGAAAATTACTCTGCACATTTTTTTGATTGCTATTAAGGACGCGCGTTTTAGTCATTTTCGTGATCGAAATGAAAGTTATAAAATTACACCAAGAATCGTATTTATTTTCGCGGGCGTGAAAGTTTTACTTAAAATTCTGTTCTTAACCACACACTGCCGACAATTACGGGATAGTTTTCCAGCTTTATTGATCCCTTTTAGACTCTCGGAAATAAGCATTTCTCATAATTTAAATAATTCAAACAGGGGTTATCTCTTTCTTTTTCTACATGGATAATGTAGCATAGTGTGAGGTAAATGTCTCTCATGCTAAACTTAACGAAAGTGAAATATACATCTATTTTTAACTGATTGATGTGTAGGTTTTCGACATTCTGCGTATATTACAAAGTACGATATATACAATCATTTTAACTTAACATATTTGCAAGTCAATTTAGTACAAAAGTCTGTATAATTTATTAATTTTATTATTATATTCCAAAATCCACTATTTCGGCTTTATTTTATATAGGGGAGCTTATGCGTATTCGAAATTCATGTGTGCTCTCTATACGAAACTAATGGTAGAAATTTCAGAGTTTAGATTAGAATTATCATATGTAATATCTCATAGATCAGCCTAGGAAGGCAAATTGTGAAGTAGAGTCTCATTATGAAAGGAACACTAAAGAGTTGTAATAAATCTATCCCCTTAAGTAGCTATCCAAGCTTAAGTACAGTAATTGGATACTCCACTGAGCTATCATCATAAAGCCAAGATGAACAATGTTTAATTACAGGAAGCTGCCGCGTCACAACCAGTGCGTTAATAATCACCGGGATTCAATGTTCATTTATTAAATCTTTACTTCTGGGGGTCAGATATTCATGGGTGTAAATTCACGTAAGTTTTTTTTTTACAGTGCACTTGATTCGTTATATTAGGAGAAGGGGTCATTTTGCTTTTCATAAATATACCACCTTCTTTTTTGCCCCTCTTGTCTATAGGATTGCAAACAATTTGGGGTTTGTTTTAAAAAAAATAAGGACCCAAAATACCTTTCTTCTTTTAAATTCTAACAATTCAGGTGACGTATTTGCCTTTTAAATGGCTTCAACAAAGTTGACTGAAATTGTTGTGACAATTTGGCGTTCGGCGTCGCGCGGGTGAGCGGAGAGAAGGTCAGAAGATGCGATAAGCAGAAGGCGAGCGGGCGCCGCATATAGTATGCCGACAAGATAATATTTTGCGGCATGACGCAGCTGACCCTGGCAGCATTGATATCTGCGTTTATCTGAGGTATACTCTGGATTACTTACGTAGTCCCTCAGCGCAACTCGGGGTGTGTTGAACCTTCGAGATGGTCAGGGCTAGACTATACATTCCACAGCATGCCTTTGGATCGACAGTTTTGAGTTGGAGTGGCTGAATGAATGACTGACGGGTTTCCGAGCAATAGAAGACGAGCAGCGGGAGAAGACCAGCGGAAGGGGAGACTGCAACTGCAAATAGCAAGCAGTAGAGCAGGCGGCTGCCAGGCTGAACTATTGGACTAAGTGCGTGAGTGAAAGACATTATTGCTGGTGGAAACATATACTGAATACATGCTAATAATGGTATGAGTTAAATGACTGTATTCAAGAGAGCCATTAGGAAGGACAATAATTAAATTTGCAAACAAACATTAAATATTGCGCTCTCGGTTAAATTGAAAGAGTAAAAGTGTAGACAGCTAATTCATGTTGTACATAGTAGCACAGTGAATATATTATAAATTATATATTATTATATTTAAATTTAATTTCTATTATTAAGACCTCCATCCCTCACGAACTTAGATACGCCCCGCAGGCGTCCTCCTCACAGGTAACAATATAATAATTCAGAAGTCACTCTGAATGGTGTTGGTTTGTGGTCACATGTACCACATAGCTTAAATAACATGTGAATTAACTAAAATAGAACATTTAACTAACATAACTGTGGACCTCGAATATACGTAAATACGTGTGCAAATGTATAGCCATATATACAGTGAACTCTTAATTACACACACAAACTCGTAATATATAGATAGTGAATTTTGTAGTTCGCTGATTTTAAAGCACATAAACATATAAAAGCTTAAGGCCATGTTTCACGATAAGTTTTAATGTAATTATCTAGAGATTTATTTAAGGACTACATATATGTAAATATTTGTAGCCAAATGGTTATAGTTTTCAAAATATAGCAAAGAAAAGTCCAAATTTCAGAATATGGAAGTTCAAGATTCTATGCTCCGAATTAACGTTGCCAACTACATCACTTGTCTTGTGATTTATATCATACGTACAACATATTGAGTATTAAGGATATTTAACAATCGGTACTTGGGTACTGGCATCCTGAATACATTTTGTAAGGATCCGTTCCAGTATTCACCTGGAGTGATTACGGACCGGGGATCGAACCCGGGTCCTCATGAATGCGAGCCCACTGAGTTACCACTGCGCCACCTCGCTCGGTACAACTGATGAAGAACTATCAGGCGCGGAGTGATGGAGATGGACGGCGCGGCAGGCTGACTCGATGATCCGCGCGAGTTTGCAACCGCAGGCAGTAGGTAATTAGTATGCAGCTGGTTATCTGCGCGCGGTTAAGGCGATAGCAGGCCTCATCGACCCAGAAGCGTTTGTGTTACGCAGTCGGACTTCTTGCCCTTTGGTCGCATGCACGATCCTTCCCCCTGACAGGTGACGGTCCGGTGCAATGTCTGTAATAGGCTCCGTCACTTACAGCAGTGAGTAGGGAACCGTAGAATTTACGTTAATATAGGCTGTTCACGATAAAGTGAGCATTTTTTTAATCAACTTGAGAAAAAAAGTCACTATCTCTATCTACATATATTTTAACGGCGGGACTGAGTGACATGCATCCAGTAGATAACGTTCGTAACAATTAATGGAAAGTAGTTCCATATCTTAACGTCGATTTAAAGTGTCAAGTGTTAAGTGTCAAGTAACCTTTTGTGATAATTTTAATCATTTAGTTCATCTTCTATTCTTTAATGCATCGAAGTGTAAAAATAGGCAGATTTGCAAAACATTTTCTTTTGTAATAATTTCACAGTTGCACTTGACCGAAGCATGAATAAAGTGACGAGGCCCATTGCAATGTTAATTTCGCGTAAGGCGGAAGAATACGCAATGTGCATATAAGTAGATCTTATGCAGGGATATCAAAAGTGCTCATTTGACCGTGAACAGCCTATAATAGGCTATTCACGGTCAATTGAGTACTTTCCTGTCTACATTTACTTCTCATTTTGTATCCTTCCGCCACGTGTAAAATTAACATTTCCGCATGGGCCTGATCACTTTATTGATGCACCACCCAATTTAAAACCATAGAACTGTTAGAAATAAAATGTGTTAACTCATATGCAATTTCAAGAAAATAGGGATATAGCCCATTAACGGTTACAACAAACTTTTCTGCAACCCTGCTAAAGCTCTACTTTCAGACTGTTCGTCCGCCTCGTGCAAACAAAGCTTAATCATGTCTAAGAAATTACACCAAAGGGACGGTGCACCTTATTTTTGCGCACTCAGTTTAACCATATTTTGCGTAAGAACTGTTTCTTACTAGGCATTACCCATAAAGGCTGTTAACGATAAAATGAGCACTTTAGAAATGAAACTTAGAACAAAAGTACGTGCTTCTGCATGCATATATTTAAATGAGTGCACTGAGTGACATTCGCCCAGTAAAGTTGGTAATGATGGATGGGAAGTAGTTCCATACCTTAACGTCGAATAAAAAGTATTAGGCAACCATATGTGATAACTTTACATTATTTATTTCACTTTCTGTTTTTTCAATGCATCGAAGTGTAAAAATGAGCAGATTTGTAAAGTAATTACTTTCTTTTTAATTAGACAGTTTCATTTGACCGACGCATGAATAAAGTGATGAGGCCCATGGTAGCAGTGTAAATTTTACATAAGGCGGAAGAATGCACAACGTGTATGTATGCAAGTAGATCTCAAACAGGGCTTTCAAAAGTGCTCATTTTACCGTGAACATCCTATTCACTTATTTTCTATGTCTTCATTCGTATTAATTACAAACGTGAAATTATGATATTATAAATAATATACAAGTAAAATTTCAGTTGAATAAAAACTAAGATACTGTTATGATAACAGAAGTATAAAAGGATCGTGACATATCACGTGTGTATTTAGAAAAAATTAAACCAAACAAGTCACGCAAGGGGTGGTTTTTCATCAAAGGTTTGATTCAAAAAGTATGAAGAAACCGTGAGTAGCCTATAAATCTGCATCGTTCATACCTTCTACATCAAAGATCGTGGATGCGTCCGTCTACAGGCATTTGGCTGCCGGTGATGTATTCTGACTGAAAATATTTTTTCTCGTGGAGGAAAGATAGTGAAGTTAGTAAATGGAAGTTCTCAGTGAACGTAAGGATCTCATCAAGTCAACAGTCCTTTGATCGTGCCTTGAATGTTTGCAACGATGGATTCAGCATCCAGTTGATGAGAATGTTGGAGGTACTGGATTCAGCGCCACCATTTCAAAATTGAATAATGTAGTATTTCTTACGTATTGACGAATGCATTAAACATAAGCTCAACAATAATCTATTTAAACTTAGTTTAAGTAATTATTCACTATGTAAAGATGTTTACTTAAATGAATTACTGATTAATCTACACTGTTGCGGTAGCTCTCGCATCATTCATAAACTGAGATGTGACTAATTACTATTTTTGTACTTACGTGTTATATTGATGTGTTAATTTGATAAATTTAAGTTGATATTCTAGTAAACAGGTCATAAAGTTGGCCTATAATACGCTTGTGAACTGCATATAATTTTTTTAATCAAAATAGGAATAATTGAAATATTTTTCGCAAAATAATTTACTTCACTTCTCAGTAAAGTGTTTTCTGTATTATACATGTTTGCTATTTATTTGCATACAACTAAATGTGAAATGGCGGTTAATACAAATCACCGAGGGAGGGAGTGCTAAATTCATTCCTAATAGTGAAATATTGTTCACAGCGAATATGTGGGCCTATTAAAAAATGATGGTCGTTTAAATTTATCTCGGTTGGCCTGGCAAATTATTTATAGCAAGGTTATTAGCATAAACTGTTTTTTTAATATGCCTGCATACAACTGTATTGTCAATGCCCGCATCAGTAGAAAGTCTATAATTACACGTGCAAATTCGTCCTCAGCGCTTGTGCACTCAGCTGTCTATGCACAGGTGAAACACAGTTTCTATAGATGACAGTGTGTGTGTACCTTCGCTTCAGACCGCCTAGAAATTCGAAATTTGTACTTGGCCGAAGTTAAACTGTTAAAAGATTAAGGAATTCAGTTTGCTTTTCAACTTGTTTCTATTTCGATGCTCTAAGAAACAACATCAATCCGAAAACGAGACGTTTGCAACGATAAGTTTTAGTTATACAAATACGGCATTTACAAAATATTATTTATCGAGCATAGAAATTACTTAAACTGGAACAGGAACTGACGAGCAAGTCTTTTATATTAATTTACGCAGTCATTCACTTCTCGCCCTACACATTTTCACATGTAGGCTAATTAATCATGTGTATTTCAACCGTTCAGTCCAATTTCATTTCACAGTAGACCTTTATCTTTACGCGAGACACGTCAGTTTTTTAGATGTTACCGAAAACGTCCACGAGAATATTTACCGGGACATTAAGTTTAGGCTGTTCACGATAAAGTGAGCACTTTGTAAGGGCCTTCCAACAGGCATTAACCACTAATAAATATATCTTATTGCAACCTCAGGCATTAAATTTTGAGGGTGGTGACGTATACACCGTGTTTATTGGTTTCATTGCAATGTTTATATTAAAAATCAGCAGGAAGATGGAAATCGGATGAAAAGAAAAATTTATAAGGGCCTTGAAAAGTGCTCACTTTACCGTGAACAGCCTATATCAATAGTTTTTTTTTAAAATATGTTTTCTTAATGGTAAACATCGGAAAGGCAAATTTTACGAAGGACAGCTTGCAGACTGTTATAATTTCATATATAGTAAATACAAGAGTTCACGCTTTAATATAGCAGACTAAATTTTCAACTATCCTAGGTCCTCTGGTCTGCCTTTTGACATATTTCGTATAACAAAACAGAAAAAAAAAGAGACACAGACGCAGGTTCTCTTCATATACCCCAAGAAACAGTCAATACAGAAACTGACGCGTAGTATAATAGTTTTTCGAAATTCTCTGATAGTGCTGCCTGTATGCTTTCTAAATGTTTCTCTGGCCAAGTTTTTCACAGTTATATTATTCCTATCGTACCAAAATTAGCTGTAAAACTAAGTTCCATTCTATCCGTAAGCAGGCATTTAGATGCGTTTGTTCTTTAAGGGAACTGAACCAACTCTAATATAAATCCATAACAAGTGGCCACAATGGAAGGCAGAAAATAGACTGTATAGTGCCTAAGTTTCATTGGTTACAGTTAGAGAACTGAAGAATACGCGGATTCATTTTGGGACAAGCTAGAATTCAAAACACATGTGTTTATGTAACTTTAGCCATTGGCCTACACGGTGTTTGACACCTCCTGGAAAACGCTGGCCCAATTGTTGCTATCCACTGTGACAGCATACAACCAATGTGCAATTGATATCGGTGTGTTTTGTACATAAGACTGTAGAGTCTAGCCTGTAGGTCATTGTACTCGCGAATTTTTCAGGTCTCTAGTTACAGTGAATTTAATTGATCCACTTTCCAATTATGTTCAGTTTGCTCATCTGAAGCATTGGACACGAAACGTAGTTCTACTAAAGTTTTCCTTCTGTATAACTTCTCGAAACTCCTAATTATATATTTTTTTACGGCACACGACACATCTGGAAGTGGCTTACTGCGTTGAATTTACAGTCATTTCTAGTGAATTATGATATATCGCTCAGCATTGACGATTATAAAATTATGATTAGCCTAAGTATACTGCTTTGAAACTCTGAAACAGAATGTTATATTAATTTTTTTACAGTAAAAGAATGATTTTAAAACGTATTTTAACTGACAACAACTTGTGAAATTATATGCCTTACGAGCACAAAACAGCTATAAAGCAATGAACGTAGTTATATTTTGTTCCCCTACATTTTCGGTAGTAACTACAACGAAAATGGTGTAAGGATTTTTTTTCCTCATAAAATGTCTGGATATACGATCCTATTTAAACTGCGGTCTGCACATTAATCATCCAGAGCACTTTCTTGCAGTAAAAATGGCCCAAAGTATTTGATTCCTCCTGTGATGTTCAACGATTATTGCAGTTAGACTAAATATGTTAGGAAAATGTTTAAATTTTCAAATGACAGGTCGTACACGTCAAGCGTATCCTCCTACTGCCCTTGTTTTTTGAAGCTTCAGTATGCAAAACTGATTTACAGGTGAAATTATACGTGTTCTTTCGCCAACATAAATTATTTACTGACATGTTACAAACATGTAGTTAAATGCACGTATTTTATCGTGAAAATATTTACTGCCAACGTATCCTTCTGCCCTTTCCCCTAGGACGCTGTGTGATATTCGGTTCATTTTTGACGCACCTTAGACTTCCGCAGTAGAATCAGCAATTTTTTTTTTTCTCTAAGATCATTGTTCTTGCGTATAGCCAATTCCGTGAAAGTTCGAGTCTTGTTGAGTTGTAGTCCAGTGGACTAGGGCACAGATTTTCTCATTTTTTTTGCAAAATACACCCTCTGGACAAGATACCTTCATATCTAAAGCTACGTTAGTCGCTCTGTGTACAGCATTCCTACTCGCGTAGCCTATGCTAGTTATCGTGACGTAGTAAATCATGTTTTATTGCCGACTATGTATGTACCTGTTTACTGAAAGTGTCGGCTATTTCTTATCGTTGGAGATGACAGCTGAGCAGGAAACATTAATTCGTGCAGTATTCCGATAACTTAGGTTCTGATATGAAAACTAGTGGCAGCTGTTCACATTAGGGTAACTAAGTGAATAGTGATGATATATTATTATTTGTGATTTATGCTACATGCTGTAGGTAATAAATTTATTCAAACAAGCCTTATTTGGAAATATATCGTAAATATAAAACTGTGGTTGCCATGTTTTCTTCTCCCGAGCAACTTAGCTTGCAGTTACCATTCGCATGCATATCTATAAACACTGCGTGTTAGAAAACTGCAAATGTTCAGGAAATAATCATAAATGGTGTGATAACGCATGGTTCGTAGAGACGCAAAGTGAATTAAATATGGGCTGGCCTGGAACGTACTGTAATTAATTTGTGTCAATTACAAGTCGATAATAATTTATGTACATCAGACTGTTTCGAAATACCGAAATGAAGGAATTCACTAATTTTTCTGTTACTGGTCAGGCGTTCATCAGTACTGCCAGCCGACATCATGTCTGCAGTCTTCAAAGCGACTGTTGAAGTCTTGATCCTGCCACACGCAGAAAATACAAGTGCACGAAATAATAAATACATGTATTTGTCTCTTTCATTGGAATAATTGTGTAGGGATTAGCGTCGCCCGGTTATATGGAGAAATAAATTCGACTTTTTTTATGCTCATCGCTCAGCGGGTGGCATTGCAGTGACGAAAGTATAGCGCTATTGGTGTTAAAATGTACTATGTAAAGTTTCATCATAATCGTGTAGTTGTATGAGGCGCTGTGCTCCATTCACAAAATATTTCATTGCAAGTATTATAATTTTGTAGTGATTTTCGATACCGCATATTAAGTTGACTGCTAATAAGTTACTTTTGTGGGAAAATAATAATGCAATCCTTTTATAGTGCATTTGTGTATCGTCTCTGTTATTATACTAAAACCAACTGTGTAAATATTCACTATTAATTTTGTATATACCCACACTTCAAGGAACACACATATTTTTTTTAAAGGGTGTTCATGATAAAGTAAGCACTTTTGAAATCAACCTTAGAAAAAAGTCATTGCTCTTACCGGCGTAAAGTTTAATGGGCGCACTGAGTGACATGCGCCCAATTAAGTTGGTAACGATGGATGGGAAAGTAGTTCCGTATCTTAACGTCGAATAAAAAGTGTTAGGAAACCATTTCTGATAACTTAAATTACTTATTTCACTTTCTGTTTTTTTTTTTTTTTTTTTTTACGCATCAAAGTGCATGTGCATATTTGATAAAAATAATTTTCCTAATAATTTCAGAGTTTCACTTAACCGGCGTATTAATAAAGTAATGAGGCCCACGGCATACGGCGGACGAAAATACAACGTGCATGCAAGTAGATCTTAAGCAGGGCTTTCAAAAGTGCTAATTTTACCGTGAATAGCCTATAACACAGTTTTTCTTATAAATATGCTGAGTTAAGAAAAAATGTTCTTTTTTTTTATACGATTTACTTGTTACTTTGACTCTTCTGTTAGTTTCCTTTAGGTTGTTTCTTAGGCATTTCAAAACGTAAGATCCTCTTCTTATTATACTTATTTGCTAGTGATTAATAAGTGAACAAAATATTGAAATCGCCACGTTCAGCGAGGAGGACTGAACGATTTGCAAACATCCGAACCACATTAGAAGTAGCTCTACAAGTGCGGCGGTGTTTTTTCTGCCTCATCTACATCTCTTCATGACCCACCCTTGTTCGCTGAGCAAAATGTGGTATTGTATTTTTCGGAGGCAAGCTTTGTCAGCCCCTATCCCTCTCGCACTGCAAACAAAAGTTTCAAATTAAAGGAAATTCTTCAATTGTATGTCACGGAGACACGGATGCTGTTAGCGTGCTCTATCACAGGTGTTAAATGACACGTAGAATAAACAATTTTGTAGCAGCCGTGTCGCAATAGACGGTTTCGTTTGCAATTTCTTCTATAAAGTGGCTAGTTGCTCGCTTGTGTACAAATTTATATTGACACCATTTTCTGAACATAGTTCGTAACAAATGAAGTAACAAATTTAATAATATTTTCGTTAAGAATTGTCGTTAATGCCGCTTTTTTTTTTTTTTTTTTTTTTTTTGTATTGTAGCCAATATTAGAAACTTTGTTCAGTTTTTACGCATATCACAAATCTCGAACTTGTACACATGTTTTTGTAGCTTACGTTTACACAAGACCTTTCCATCCCTCCTGGTTAAAAAATACCACTCGGCGCATGAAGTACGTCATATTGTATTTATTAAATATCTAAGTTCTCGCAAACATTAGTGTTGGTTAAGCGTTTTCCCTATTCAGAATTTTTTTTTTTCAATTTGAGTTGGCGAAATCATTTCAAATATTTTTATTTTCCTTGCGTTTTGTGTATTTAATTAACATTTACCACCTCATTAGAACCACATGATTGTGTGTTACATATAAATTTTTATAAACGATGTAATTATGTGGCTATGATACAATTCATCGGTGATAAATACAAAAAAAATCTGATTTCAGTTTTAAACCTACGTTCTAGGGTTAAATTTTTAAGGTGCACATAGGTGCTTGTCATTTATATTAAAAAATTGTTTTAATTCTTGGGATTTATAGAGAACCAGTCAAAGTTTAGCGATTTCCTAATTGAACACGAATTATTTATCAATAATTTTCTAATTATTCTTGTTTTTCAGGTATATCACTTGACGCCTAAACTGTTGCTGATGCCGTGCGTCACATACTTATTTGATAATAAAAAAGTAGACAATAAACTAAATAATTTGTAAGGTTATGTGGTTTCCGTGCTTGAAAATTAGCCAGCCTTAACTTTAAAAGTTTTATTTGAAAACAGTAAGATAAAATTATAACATGAACATACATTATTTACAGTTTATATCTATTGTTGTATGCAGTGTTTAACTATGTTTTATATTTACGAATTACGTTGTACGCGCATGTATGCAAATTATGATCTAAGGTAAATAGAATATGTCACAACAGTTCACGGCCAACGAGTGTTTATGAACGAAAAATTAAATTTCATTACACCCAAGTGTACGAAATTGTAATAATTATCAATTTTAACATAAATTTGTTTATCGAATTACTTTTTACTTGAGAATTAAGTTGGAAAGTCAAAGCTTCCATATTTTGCATGCAATTAAAATAACCCTCATTTTATTTTATTCACAGTACCTGAAGAGAATATTAGGCTAATGTGCAAGGGATTTATGACGTACATAATTAAGGTGTTTCACCCACAATTGCCTGGAATTAGGCTATAAAACCACACAAGTACAAACAAATACAGCACAGCCGGCCAACATTTCTTGATGCCAATCACGAGGTGTTTTCAATTTATTTTTTTTTCATTCGAAATCTTTCAAAATTTATAGAGTGGCTGCAATCACTTTTGGTCCATTACGAAATGAACGATATGTAATTGAACATGATAACTTTCTACGTTCTTTCATGTGAAAAACATAGGCAGTAATTTTAACTACCAAATCACTCTTCTGCTAATTAATTCGTGCAGGTGCAGCTCATTAGAAAATTACGCATTTAATCGTCCACAGCTTGATTACAAGAAGATATAAGAGCTTCTACTTACAGATCTCGAGTGTAGCTAACCTAACCAAGCAATACCTTAAAAAAAAAAAAAAAAAAAAAAAAAACCTTGATTTTTTAAAATATGAATGTTAAGTGTTTAGATGAACGTACGGTTTTGGGTTTATCATATGAAACCAGAGTTAACATAGAACTGAAGGGCGAGTTCCAAGTTAATTTACGATATAGGCATATCATAGATTCTGTTTACAGATATTTATGCCACAGTTCTGCTACATAGGAAGTTCCGGCGCTAATTGCCCATATATATATTTTAAATAAATATTGAAACAGCTAAACCAGATTTCGTAGCCTTGTTACGTGGGATAACAACTTACAGTTAAAGAGGCTCTGGGTTCGAGTCCCATATATATAAGGCACTGGTTTGTCTGCCATTTTTAGATTAAGATCAATTTTATGTAAGTCAACCCCTGAGTAACCTTCCAATATAATATGCTGTGTGGTGGAGGGGTTGAAATTTAGCTAACATGCTAAGTTGTATGCGTTTAAAATTACATCAGTATTGTCCGGTTTGAAAATACGTTGGTGTTAAACTCATTGAAGAACTCCTTAAACCATAAAAAAAAAAAACATGATAAATTGTTTACATAAGTTTCTTTTATAAAGCAGCATTTTAGCCCAAATTTTCCAGAAAAGATAATTTTAAATAAAGCTCTCGGTATAAATCACGCCTTGATGGTGGTAAATATGTTGTCTATGGTAGCGGACTCCTTTCTCTGTTCACAATTAACCTTCGCACTACATTTGACCTGTTGAAATTCACCCAAAATTGAGCTGTCGGCCACATGAAATCCTTCTTGTGCGGATATGGACTCTGTTGCCCATATATTGACGCTACCTGCAGGGAATCGAGTCTTGGCGTTTTATCTACATTGTAGGTGTACAGTAAGATAACAATGTATGAAATCTTAAAAAAAATATTATCACGAATGACGTTTAACTCAATTAGAAGAATTATACCATACTCTCGTAAAGGCGGTGCCCAATGAAGGAAACAGTTGCTGACATCTTATTAGACAGCGTAGCTAACTCTCAGCTATAGGCTGTTCACGGTAAAATGAGTACTTTAGCACTCTAAATCGGAATCAGTGAGAATTTCATTTTTTTTTCAATCAGTCAAGCGTATCTGACTGATATAATAGTTACTTCAATTAATTTAACTGATGAACCAGTGAAAAAATGCCATATTTCCTTCACTGATCCATTCAGTGACATTTCTCACTGATTCGTCAGTCATTTTTTCCACTGTTTACTCAGTGGTTTATTTTTGACTGATGGACTAGTGAAACATCTGTGCAACTTGCTCCGTCTCTAATTATTTTTGACTGATGTATCTGTGAAACTGCCTGTAAAAATCGCCGTCGAACATCATTTAAAAATGGCTGT
The DNA here is from genome assembly GCA_029891345.1 of Dryococelus australis. NCBI lineage: Eukaryota > Metazoa > Arthropoda > Insecta > Phasmatodea > Phasmatidae > Dryococelus > Dryococelus australis. The sequence goes on from CM056994.1 coordinate 293,041,487, forward strand.
TAAACGACGTGTAGCCTATCAAGCGAAGTACCATAACAACGAATAAACGAATAAAACAAATACAAAATACTTTCTAAAATGCGTTTCGTCTTTCAAAACGCCATTTTACGAGGTAATATGAACACACAGAATTTCATTCCGTTTCACGTCTTTCATTTCGTCTTTACGCCTTTCATTTAGTTTGCATGTAATCGTCACAGCACTCTGAAGGTTTAATCTGCATGTAATGCGGCGAATAGAGTGCACTCATAATGTACTATTCGTCTTAACAATCCTAGCGGTACCAATCAAACCAAAAACAAAAAGTATGAGCAAATAATTACAAACTATACGATTTCGCAGCGTTACTATAAATCATATATTTTCTTCCAGCACTTGTGGTGGCTTAGGGGGTAAGGCAGCGGCCTAGAGATGAAGGGTGCGTGAGTTCGATCCCGACCACCTGGGTTTTTTTTTACTACCGTAAACCGCACAATATAAATAATAAACTATCGTAAATATGTTTATTTTATGTAATTATTTGCCTACGTTCAATAAAAGCAATATTTAATTTACCACTGCAATAAGCTGTCATTTATTCAATCAGTGAAATTTTTTCACGTCACTAATTCAATCAGTGAACTTTCTCACTAAAACAATCCGTGGTTTTCCACTTATTCCAAGTGGAGCCATTTGCACAGATTATAGTAGTTGAATTTCACTGTGAATCCGTGGTTTCCCGCTGATTCGAATTTGGAGTGTGAAAGCCCTGCTTAAGATCTACTTGTATGCACGTTGTTGGTTTTTCATTTAAGTTAAAATTAACATTGCCATGGGTCTTATCGCTTTCTTCATGCGTCAGTCAAGTTAAACTGTGAAATTATTAGAAAAGTAAGTATTTTAAAAATATATTAATTTTATACTTCGATGCATTAAAAAAACCGAAAGCGATAGTACTAATTTAAGATATCACAAATGGTTACCTAACACTTTTTATTTATATGTAGATCAACTTTCCCCGTCATCGTTATTAACTTTACTGGGCGCATGTCACTCAGTGCACCCGTTAAAAAATATGGAGGTAGGAGCAGTGAATTTTTCTAAGGTTGATTTTAAAGGTGCTCACATTATCGTGAACAGCCTTTAGCAACAGCAGGCACAGGTAGTGCTGGCTTTAAAAATAACAGGTTTAATGTTGAAAGATAAAATACAGAGATGACTTGTGTACGAGACACTGAATCAAACAAACAACTTTTAAAACAACTATTACATTGAAATTATTTAACTAATAACATTATCTCGTTATGTTGTTCACATGCAGTTAACTGGTTAAGTGAACGTACCTACGCCCTAAGGAGTCATTGCATGCATATTGTTCTCATTACCAGATATTCGAAAAGTTTCATAGTATATATTTGTGTACACACACACACACACACACATATGTTCAATATACGTATATATGTGTGAGACCAATCTGCAGGTGACTTCTGAATGGTGCTGCTATTATGACTTATTTGTTCACCGTTTTAGGTGGGTGGAAACCAGAATAGCACAGCACTAGACAAGGAAAAAAAGACTGCCAAAGTAGTGGTAACAAAATAATTTTATAAATTATGGTCTGCATATTTTTTAATATTGTATCGAAACTTAAAAGTTGCTTGGATATAGAAAAAAAAAGGTTAAATGTTTGATAGTGTCCCTGGTTACTAAGCGCTACTAAGTGATTCAGTTTGCTCCGTTCATTATTGGTTTATCACGTGAGTTTCCCGTGCGATAAGGATAAGCTTTCTTGATTCAAATTCTGTAGTAGAGTTACGTCCGATCGATGCTTTTCTCGTTCATTCAGTATAACCAATATTACAGAGGGCTATTGCGAAGACAGTATTAAGCACATCATCAGGGAGTGTCAACGAGTTACCATCTAAAATGATAAGAATTATGGGTACCCGCAACAATTCTCCTCTCCTCCCACATTTTGCAAACAAGTGCCAAAGCGTATCCTACGCCGGTTCAGTAACTTGCCACTGGCGTGACTCAGACTACTTTTTTTATCTATTGTATGGAATATAATATTACCATTAAAATCCCCAGATTTTATTCGTTGTATAACTAACACCGCAAGGATTTTCTTTCCATAAACCAAGTAACCATCATATTATGGTACCTAGCATTGTAGACCTAATAATTATATACACAGAGTTGAGTTGTTCACAATATCGTTGGCTACTTCTCATGACAAGACTTGCCAGGTGCGAGTTAGTTACTGGCTCAGAATCTCTTACAGTGTGCCAAATTGATTTGTACTCCCATTGCTAACTCAACATAAATTTAAGGCGCTTCATGAAACATAAAGAAGGCCTATCTCTTCCCGCCTACATTTTCATTAAATGCATTTGGGAAATTTTCCTTTTCTACCTACAGAAAATGCCCTTCATATATTTTCTGTGTTCATAAACATAAATGTTGTTGCTATGGGATGAAGAAAGTATTATAGTCTATTCGCGGTTTATTCGCACTTTTCGAATTAAACCTTTGAAAAATCACGCCATATATGACGTTTCATAATGTGCCATGTATCACACGCGTTTTATGATTGTGTCAAAATAAAAATACCTATTTTTTTTATTGAATTGGACTTTTTTTTTCATTGTACTCATAAATTATAAAATTTTTCACTTATAATTATTATAAAAACAGGGAGAAAATATGTGTATTGGTAATATCTAGTAATAAATAGTTCTTACGCAAAATATCATTAAACTGAGTGCGCATATCGAATACGGTGCGCTGTCCCTTTGGTGTAACTTTCTAGACTCGATTAAGGAGTGGAGGAATATACTGGAAGTAGAACTTCAGCAGAGCTTTATAAAAGTTGGAAGCATTCGCGAATGGACGATACTTTGCGAGCAGTGGCGTAGCCAAAAATTTCCCAAAAGGAGGAGAAAAGGGGGGGAGCAGGATACACAGACTGAAGGGAAGAGAGGAAGTTTATACTGACTTTAGCTGTGCTAACACATTTGCTAATGATAACAAATACTACGAGAAAAATTACTGCTCAATATAATTAAAAATTAATTATTCATAGCTTGTGACGACATATTTTTATCGCGTTAGGACTGTTGAAACAGTGTGTATGAATGCACTCACTTCGCCATATATACTCTTGTTTGAACCTTCTATTCGAGCGCTGTTATGATTAAATAACTACGTGAAAACGAAAAGAAAAACTTAAAAAAATGAAATTAAATACAATGTTCATGTTGCCTCGTAAAATGGTGTTGTAAAAGACAACGTTCAAATTAAAAACTTTATATATTGGGGTTTTTATTAGTTTATGTGTTATTTCATTTGATATACGTTGCTTAACTGATCCATCAGTCAAAAAGTGGCATCCTTAGCTATCATATAGTCTCATTGTAAGTTGTGCATATTCCATTTATAGACTGTTCACGGTAAAATGAGCACTTTTCAAAGCCCTGCTTAAGATCTCCTTGAAATCACGTTGTGTATTACTCCACCTTGTGTAAAATTAACATTGTCATGGGACCTCATCAGTTTATCCATGTGTTGGTGTTGGTGTGAAGTTATTAATAAAGGCAAAACTTTACAAATCTGCTCATTTTTACACTTCGATGTATTAGAAAAACACAAAGCAAATGAAATAATTTTAAGTTAACACAAACTGTTACCTAACTCTTTTTATTCGACGTTAAGATATGGAGCCACTTTCCATACATCATTACCAACTTCAATGGGCGAATGTCACTCAGTGCTCCCATTAAAATATATTTATGCAGGGACAGTGACGTTTTTCTAAGGTTCATTCTTAAGTGCTCACTTTATCGTGAACAGCCTTTATTCTGTTTCCCATCGCCGCCGCGTTGCTTCCTTATAGCCGTATGTAAACAAGAGACGTTTAATATTGTTTACAGGACATTCCCTTAATGGGGTGGTATCTATCCCACCATCGATTTTTCTTACAAATTTTCGTTATAAAAATATATGACAGGACATAAAAATATCAAAGCAAAACATTGAATAGACGACTACTAAACTAATTTAATGAAATGTGTTCGGTTTCAATTATACCTGTATTTTCCATGTGGGGTTGACATTAAATATGTAGTTCGGTAATATTTTATTATGGTTACAGATGCGAAACCAAGCATGTAAAAAAGTTGGATTTCAAGTTCCCTATGCCTTGACTTTTTAGTTTTTACGTATTGACTCCGAAAATTAAGTTATTGATATAAATACGTAAATCCAGGATATAATGCATACTTCCCCCTTAACGGCTTGTTAATAACATTAATATTGATTCATGACAACATTAGGATCAAAGGATGGGTTAAACCCCCATATAACCTCATGGCAGGTTCTTGTTTGTGGGGTGAGTAATGTAAAGCGGAGTGATAACCAGGAAGGGATGCTACAGAGGCGGTGTGTGTATGTGTGCCCGCAGGGTCGCCGACGATGAGCAAGCGCGCAGACGAGGGGACGCTGCCGCTGCTGACGCCGCCCCACACGCCCACCGGGCCGCACGACGCCGAGCGCCGCCCCCTGCCCGACAGCACCTTTACCTTCGACGACGAGGACGAGGAGGACGCCGCCTCCAACAGCAGCGGCGGCGGAGCCACGGACCTGGCGCTCGCCTGGCCGCCCCCGGCCCACCCTTCCTCTTCCGCGCGCCGCCCCGCCCCCACACCACTTCGCCGCCGACGTGCTGCCCGCCCTCGTCATGGACCAGTGGCTGTGCCGCGCGCTCTACGGTCACGCTGTCACGGGCTACGTCCAGCCGCCGCCCCCGCCGCCCCCCAGGCCCGGCGGCGTCGGTGGCGGGCCCGCGCTCGCCCACAGGACGCTGTCCCGCCCCAAGAAGCAGTTCATCTGCAAGTTCTGCAGTCGACAATTCACTAAGTCCTACAACCTGCTCATCCACGAGAGGACGCACACGGACGAGCGGCCCTACTCGTGCGACATCTGCGGCAAGGCGTTCCGAAGACAGGATCACCTCAGGGATCACAGGTAACTCAATCCACAATCATCCTTGCTATGGTTATGGTGGTAGGGCCACTTCAGGGACATCTAATCACTAGCTAACACTCCTTGTCGTCTTATAGTGTCAGAACCACGTAGCACATCACTGGTAATCATCATCCTATACAATATATTCCTAGTTGGTATTTTTCTGGTGGTAGCATCCCATGTAGCAAAACACATTTGGCCCATTTATGGTTTACAGTCGAATGCCAAGCCGGTAAAATGTTGGCCGACAGTTGGCATGCACCCGGCATCATTGATGGTCTTGAAGTGGCACCAATAACTAGCCATACTCTGCTTATAGTTGGCCCAGGTGTGGTGAAAACAATTTGCTCAAGCATGCCCCATTACAACAGCAATGGTCCATCAATTTAATACTTAACAGCCATCAGATGGCCTACTGATGGCTAGCCATGTTTCTACGACATGTCAAACACTATATCGTAGAAATAATTATTTTCTGCGCCATTCTCAACTTTTCATTCTTTTTCAATTTAATTTACTTCACTGTTAAACACATTACACGGCGGCATAAAGATCTTAAGCTTACTGGTGGAGGGGTGGGGGCGTGAACTTACGGGCCTTGTAGTGACAGCCCAGCATGCCAACCATTACACCACTGTGTATGCTTAGGTTTAGATGAACTAATTTAGAATACATTTGAACTTGAAATATTATCAATCACAAATATAATATAAATTACAACAGTTATCTCATAGCCTTAAAATTTACCATGTGAACAAATCAATTTTAAAAAAAAGATGCAGATGAAAAAATACTGTCGAGAGAAAACTTCCTACCTGAATCGCGATATTAAAACAAAACCTTGCCTTTAATGTAATTTTTCGCAGTATATAAGTCACCTGGATTTTATCCATCTGTTTTTAAATGCAGTCGTACATTAAAAATATTTCATATGTCAAATTATTCAATACCGGTCACGAAGTTGCAGCTAATACTGTATTTCCAGCATTTTGCCATAAATTTTTTCCAGCACAATAGGCTATATTTACAAATAATCTACTCATTGTATCATATGATCTATAATTATACTAGACATATACATACAAATATACGTATACGTGTGTGTAGTGTGAAAAAGCTACCTGCGAAGATCGGGAACCATAAAAATTTCTATAATAAGCCAAATTGCACCAACAATGGTCTATCGATGTAACACTTCACAGTCATCAAATGACCTACGGATGGTTACCTATACTTTCACCAGCAATACGTATAGGTTATGTGCGGCCATTGCTAGAATACAATTGGTAAGCCATTTTATGGACTATTAGTAGTTCACATACTCTCAGCCATCAGTTTCATTCCCATCAACATTCCATTAACGCGTCATTGATGGCATGCCAAGTATCCTGTTGCCAGCAGTCAGTCATAACATGGCCATTTGTTAAACCCATAAGTATTCAGTGCCAGTAGTAATCCGGCAGTGCCAGCAGTAAAAACACAGTCAGCCGACTGTGGCTTGCTACATGGGGTAGGACCTATTCATGGGCCATAGACAACAATTCTTGGTATGGTTCCGATGGCAGGCTACTTTACACACCACGACTTGTGGTGACATACAATCCTGGCTGATATGATGTCTCCTGAGATTATGTTTAGATGTCAGCTATCAGTTTTGGTTAGTTTGATTCTAGTAACATGACTATTTAGGTGGCACAGGTAGCCAGTATCGAACATGTGTGGTTGTATCTCATAATCTTAAATTAAGTTCTCTTTTAAATATCGTGTTAATTTTTTCTGCTGCGTAGAAATGCTATTATTTAATAACTAGATAAAATTCTCTCAGTGGCCTTTCACGTGTGTTCTTTTTGCATTGGTCAGCTAAGATAACGTTTGAAGACAACGCTCTACTGATATCACTATAACCAGGTCAACGTCGCACATGTAAACAACCATCACTTGCATGATGACAGAACCTGCTCTCATCGCTAAACACAACAGAGCGCCATTCCATTTTCCAGGCGATCCTTCCACGATACTGCAGGAGACGTGCGTGATGGTATTGTGGAAGAAAGGGAAGCCTGGCAAGAGGGACATGTGCTCGTATTCCTGCTGCACGTTGTCAGTTCCCAATAGTATATTTGGACACCTTTGGTACCACATTCGCTCTTATTTCTGATGTGGATGCGGTACGGTCTGCCAGTGCTGCTCTAGCAATGCGTAGATCGTGCAATGCGTCTCTACTACGCAGCCGTCCCAGACTTGGTATACGGATTTGGGCCCCTTAATTTGATCCTCATCGATAAAGGCTGTTCACGATAAAGCGAGCACTTAAGAAATGAATCTTAAAAAAAAGGTCACTGCCCCTGCATGCATATATTTCAACGGGTACACTGAGTGACATTCGACCAGTAAAGTTGGTAACGTTGGATAGAAAGTAGTGCCGTATCTTAACGTCGAATAAAAAGTGTTAGGTAACCATTTGTGATAACTTAAAATTAATTGTTTCACTTTCTGTTTTTTTATGACTCGAAGTGTAAAATTGAGCAGATTTGTAAAGTATTAACTTTCTTAATAATTTCACAGTTTCACTTGACCGACGCATGAATAAAGTGATGATGCCCATGGCAGTGTTAATCTTACATAAAGCGGATGAATACACAACGTGCATAAAAGTAGATCTTAAGCAAGATTTTCAAAAGTGCTCCAGAATAAAACTATTGCACTCACATTGACTTAAACAGCACTATTTAGAGCGTTGCAAATTTTTTTCCGTTAGTATATTATGTTTTCTGAAAGTCAGAAAGCCAAGGGACTGATCCGTACTATTACTCAACTCGATCTATACAGAATGCTGCAAAATTGCATGTCAATACTTCGGGAAACATTATTCACATCTGGAGGATAAAAAAAATGGTATACGGTATGAACAGAGGCCCGCTAATGTTTCGTTTCTTTACTACAACCCATGATACATAACGTACAGTGTATGTTACGCGGCCTGGAATATGTTACTGTGGAATGCCATCGCAGCTGTAGTTGGCAGCCCCGTGCCAGCCCCCGAGGAGCCCTGATTTGAATCCACCAAACTTATATTTGTGGGGACATTTAAAGACACTTGTGTATGCAACCCCAGTGGACGATGCGAGCAACTTCTGTAACCGTATTGTGGTGGGTTGCGAAACAATCAGGGATTTTCCAGGGATTCATCAACGCATCCGGGTGTCCATGCAATGGTGGGTTGTTGCATGGGTATTTCGAACATTCCCTTTAGTGCCAACAGTAGTAATCACACATGCATTTCAAATCAATTTCAAATACGGGAGGTGCTTGGATCCGAACAGTTTACCAACCTCATTAATTACCGTGTGGCATAGTAACAAAAAAGCTTTAATGGGTTCATTGCTTGGAGAAACTTAAAACATTTGTATATTAAGTGTTCATTGGGGTAGACTTAAGAGGCCTAATTTTCTTTAGACAAGCTCCTACTCTGTCTTATAGTTTGTTAATTGTCTGTGGTCTTTCAAAGGAGTCAATTTTATGCTCTCTCTCCCCTAGATTAAGAACTGATAATGCATCAGCAGGTGTCTCCATGACTCTTAGTAATTACACCCTCACTTTTATGATCATGGTCAACCAGGGGTTTGCTTTTACGCCAAACTATCCCATAACTCTTTTTCAGCACAGTGTTTCTTATTTAGAATTTTAACACAGGTCCCGTCGCGCCACGAGTTTGTTTGTACCTAATTATGGCGGCAGATGTCGACCTTGTGGCTAAGTCATTCATCAGATGTTTTACAGCAATTATTTGGCGAGAAATGATCGAGAAGAGAGGTCAGACTCTGCAAAGGAACACCGAACGAGTTGACGCAGTGATAAACTTACGGACTTTCATTCGGGAGGACCTGGGTTCGAATCCCAGTCCGGCCATCCTGATTGCCATTTTACATGGTTTCCCGATCTCACTCCAGCGAACGCTGGGATGGTTACTTCTACATGTAATGGCCGATTCCTTCCCCGTTACAACTTCTCTTATCAACTTGCTCCTCTTATATAGGCCAATCGCGGTAAAGTGAGCACTTTTGAAATCTACCTTTGATAAAAGTCACTGCCCCTACCTGCGTACATTTCAACGAGTACCCTGAGTGACATGCACCCAGTAAAGTTGGTAACGATGGATGGGAAGAAGTTCCGTTTCTTAACGTCGAGTAAAAAGTGTTAGTTAACGATTTCTGATTACTTAAATTATTCCTTCCACTTTCTGTTTAATTTTTAATTCACCGAAGTGTAAAAATGAGAAGATTAGTTATATATTTAGTTTTCGAATAATTTCACGGTTTCACTTGACCGACGCATGAATAAAGTGATGAGGCCCATGACTATGGTAATCTTTCATAAGACGGAAGAATACACAACGTGCACACAAGTAGATTTTAAACAGGGCTTTCAAAAGTGCTCATTTTACTGTGAACAGCCTATACCTTCGTTGTTGACGAGACGATAAGTCTTACCTACCTACCGTGCATGGATGATGGGAATAATCCTGGACGTGGGAGAAGTGCAGTTGTGGTGGAACAGGCCAGTTATGGTACCTAAAACGTGTGTTGGCTCTTAAAGGCTGTTCACGATAAAGTGAGCACTTTAGGAATGAACCTTAAAAAAAAAAGTCACTGCCCCTGCATGAATATATTTTAATGGGCACACCGAGTGACATTCGCCCAGTAAAGTTGGTAACGTTAGATGGAAAGTAGTTCCATATCTTAACATCGAATAAAAAGTGTCAGCCAACCATTTGTGATAACTTAAAATTATTTCTTTCGCTTTCTGTTTCTTCTTTTTAATGCACCGGAAGAGTAAAAACTAGCAGATTTGTTAATACGTTCACAGTTTCGTTTTACCGAGACATGAGTAAAGTGATGAGGCCCATGGCAATGTAAATTTTATATAAGGCGGAGGAATACAGAAAGTGTATACAAGTAGATCTTAAACAGGGCTTTCTAAGTTGCTCATTTTATCGCGAGCAGCCTATAGTTAGAGGAATGTGATGTCATGGTGCCGTCAAACTAAAGAAAACTCCTTCCACAGACGTACCCATCACTTACGAATTGCGAATTGTATCTACTACTCGACCACAACAAGTGGACATTCGGAAAATATGTGAACTACACGAGGTCACAGCATCCCCTCCTTTCATTCTGTCTTCGTTCCTTCCGCTTTTAAAAGAATGAAACCGCTCGGGATCAGGTGGCTAGCGTAACTGTATTCATAAATTCCTGAATGATAAACTTCCGTGTAGTTTTAGATTGATTTCCGTGTCATAGTGTTCCTCTATTCGGAGTTCATCGTCCCTTTCTCGATAGCCGCGTTAGCGATAGGGTCCCACCCCTCCACAGTTGTAGAGTTCACTTGGCCGAGTAGTACCTACACTGTTAAAAATTTCCGTATATTTACGGAATATTTTACGGAAATGTACAGTGTATATACGGAAAGGCAATCCATAAGGACAAAAAACGGAGTTAAGTCCGTAAATACAAAATACGGAAAGTCTCCGTATCCCCTTTGGCTTCGAGTTACACGGATAAACAATGCCGGTTCTACACGAAGCTTTTTTCGCCACTGTAACAAGAAAATTATCGTTTCTGCGGCAGTTTAGGTTATCCACGCGACTATGACCTATTCTTTCAAACATTAAAAAATTGCATCAGGCGTCTTTAGCATGTGGCAACACTAAAGATACACTAAATTTAATAGAAACTGAATTTCTGATTTTGTCTTTCGAATATAAATATAAAAGTTTTACTACTATTTTTAACTGAGTGTTGTGGGTGAATGGTTAGAGTCATGTACTGGTAACTTTTTGGCTCGATTTCACACCTCACTTAAGTACAAAATATTTTAACATTTTAATATAATTTTTATACACGGTAGAACACCCACATAACGAAAATTAAAGACATTTCCACTATCTCTTTTTATTTTAAACGGAAAGTACAAAAATCTAACTAGGAAATTAACGGAGAGGTTCCGTGAAATTTACGGAGAGTCCGTTTCCGAAAACCAATGTGTCCGTAATTTTACGGAGAGTCTACGGAAACTTCTGGGTAATTTTGTACTAGCACTTGTCCGGAAAATGAAGGGATTTTTTTTAACAGTGTACCTTTGTGAAAGAACCAGTGGAAAGTTGCTGAGTAGGGGCGAGGCTGTTTGACTAACAGAGCTGGTGTGCGTGTTGCAGGTACATCCACTGCAAGGAGAAGCCATTCAAGTGCGGGGAGTGCGGCAAGGGGTTCTGCCAGTCGCGCACACTCGCCGTGCACAAGATCCTGCACATGGAGGAGTCGCCGCACAAGTGCCCCGTCTGCAGCCGCTCCTTCAACCAGCGCTCCAACCTCAAGACGCACCTGCTCACGCACACCGACTTCCGGCCGTACGAGTGCGTCGCCTGCACCAAGCTGTTCCGGCGCAACTGCGACCTGCGCCGGCACGAGGTGACGTCGCACTGTCCCTCCTTCCAGCCGCCGCTGCTGGACCTCAGCATGCCTCCTCAGCCTCTGCCCCCGCCCCTGCCGCGCCCCTCCAGGCGGTTCACGGGCTTCACCATCGCCGACATCATGAAGTGAGCTCCTCGGGGCGATGGGGTAGAGAGCGCGCCCGACGTGCGCTGTTCTCTCTCCGTAGTCCAACATTCGAATGATCACCTGCCAATACAACTGTCATAAACAACACGGATAGGATTTGAGTGAGTGAAGAGATTCGGGCGTCCCTTAAGAGGACTATGTACTGAAACATTTTCTGTGGAATGATCGTTTGCTCGGTAAATAAAAGTTCTGGAAATATGACTTTTCGCCAGAAATGATAAAAATAACTATAGTCTATATCCCTATCTTTTTACTTTTATCAAATTAAGTTTATTAACGGAGAAAAAAATTCGTGAAAGTGGTCAAATATTGCATTTTCAAAACTTGCCTATGCAGTTTCGATAAGCGGCAAAATAAACTTACAAAGATACGGGCGTAGTTTAATTTGTAGTCTTTCATCACATGTAATAAAACACCACAGTTACAGATGTGCATTGCTTGCACAGAACAGAGTCACGGCGGAAACACTGCACGCCTTGCGCGTAGGAACGATGAGGCGCTAGGCTTGCGTGTGAGAGTCGCCCGTATCGCCCTCTCGCTTCTTGACCTTGAGCGCTCAGCTACATAGTCCCTTTAACAGCGAGGTCTCGAGAGACGATGATAGGATTTGGGCATAGAACACTGTTCATATAAACAAGTACTTTGAAATGTTGGTATACTTCCTCTAATCAATTTTCAACGAAATTAAAATAAATTCAAATCGGTCAAAGTATTTCATTCAAATAAAAGCACTTGTATTTTTAAAAGTAAGATACAAATAAACACGTTCATCACTGTTGACCACGAGACTTTTGACAGTTGTATTGGCGTGGAATCGTTCAATGTTGGGTACATGCGCAGAAGACTGAAGTCAGTGCACCTCGTCTTCAGTCTATACTGCTGCGCCTGTGACCAAAGAACTGAGCTCTCCGTGCGGGATCTCTTCGCCAGCCGTTCTTACTTGACCCGGTCACTTTTCCCGCAAAATAATCTCGGTTCCACATCAACCCATTCCGACCCCGCTGTACACATTTTTGTAGGTGCATGACGCGCAGAAAGTTTATTTTCGGTCAGTACCCTACAGTATAAGACTCAGTATCTGTCAATCTTCCCTGACGGCATTTGATTTTACAACCGTGTTATTGTTCTAGATTATGAACACAAAGCCCACACTGTAAGATATATATATTTTTTGTAATTGTGCAAGGAATTCTTTGGGAACTAATTTCCAAAGAACTTTTTGTAACACTGCAAATAAATTTGAGTGAAACCATAAAACGTTAGCGAGAAATGTGTAAAACTAAAGGCTGTTTACGATAAAATGAGCACTTTTGAAATCAACCTTAAAAAAAAAAGTGATTTCCTCTGCCTGCATATATTTTAATGGGCGCACTGAGTGACATTCACCCAGCAAAGTTGGTAACGATTGATGGAAAGTAGTTCCATATCTTAACGCATCTTAACGTCAAATAAAAAGTGTTAGGTAACAATTTGTGATAACTTAAATTATTTCTTTCACTTTATATTTTTTATAATATATCGAAATGTAAAAACGAGCAGATTTATAAAATATTTACTTTCCTAATAATTTCACAGTTTCACTTGACCGACGGATGAATAAAGTGATGACGCCCATGAAATGATAATTTTACATATGTCGGAAGAATACACGAAGTGCATACAAGTAGGTAATTAGCAGGGCTTTCAAAAGTGCTCATTTTACCGTGAACAGCCTATAATGTCGAATTTGTAACGAACAAGCACTGTAGACTTCATGATTACTTTCAAAAATATTTATATACATAAGCAACTTTGTATTTTTTCCTCCCAAAATAATGCGTTGTAAACGTACAATATTACAACCGTAGAGTTAACAAGAAAATGTTTGGCAACTGATTTCCAAAGAATTGGTAGTAACGAGTACATAACATTTGCATCCTGTATACCTCATCGGGGGCGATAAACCAAACAAGAGTTGTGTAAGGCACACGACCGTTGGTTTTATGTGAATGAGTCAGTGCTATAGGGCAGTATTTCTTTTGGGATACGAGAATGAAATAAATGTATCGAAATAGGATACTTGAATTATATGGCGAAATTGACAGCTATAGACAACGTCTTTCGTTTAGCACAGAAAGCAGTGAATCGGCATATCGGAGTTGCCAGATACACTGCACAGAAATTTTCGCCCAAATTTTGCCGCCACTTCGCCGCCGACCCCCACCTGCCCAGATCGAAGTCGTATACCAAGTCGAATGAGACCACATTTGTTTTAAGTTTTAGAGTCGGAATGGATCAACCTACATACATTACATCGCTGTTTACGTCCTGGCAAAGGCTGTTCACGATAAAATGAGCACTTTTGAAATCAACCTTAGAAAAAAGACACTGCCCCTGTCTGCATATATTTTAACGGGCGCACTGAGTGACACACGCCCAGTAAAGTTGGTAACGATGGAGGGAAAGTAGTTCCACGTCATAACGTCAAACAAAAAGTGTTAGGTAACCTTTTGTGATAATTTAAATTATTTCCTTTGCTTTCTGTTTTTTATGCATTGACGAGTAAAAATGAGCAGATTTGTAAAATATTTACTTTTTTAATAATGTCACCGTTAAATGGATGAGGCCGATGACAATGTTGATTTCACATAAGGCAGAAGAATACACAACGTGCTTACAAGTGGATCTCAAGCAGTGCTTCCGAAAGTGCTCATTTTACTGTTAACAGACAATACATATCGGGAATAGGCCATTCAGCATTCCGTAACTGAAATACCGAACAGTGGTGGTTCACCTGCCAAATATCAACCAAGTCTTGCCAAAGAAAATTTTCTTTATCCTGCTTTGAAATATGTCTTACGCCACATCATTGTGGAACAAATTTATCTTCGAAATCATTTTGCAAAATATCGCTGCACCCAGGCATGGTTAAACACAGGAGAAATTCGTGATTTCGCCGCTCCAGCCTCTGCCAATGGCTACACTCTTTATGAGGAGCCGTTATTAGCTCTGGTTTTGCTTTCTTTTGTTTTGGTTTTGTTATTAAATTCTCGAGAGTATGTCGAATATTTCGCCACATTTTCTTAAATTTTCGCACAAAGCACGTACAAGTACAGCCCCAGTCAAAGTGAATTCGGGAATATGTCTAGTCTATAGCAACAGTGTGACTCATCAAAAGTTATCTGGGCAGGGATTAATTGTGCAAATTCACCCCTACATTTTTTTTTGCCATGGAAACAAAATAGTTTTGTAATATCGCTGAATGTTTGTTAGTATTTAAGACTAAGAAGTGTTAATTTTATTGTTATACAAATGAATTTGTAGGGTGAATTTCCAGATTTCTTTTACATTATTGGTAGTACATCGCTAGGTTAAAATATTTTTTTTTTCATAACTTTTCCCAGCTGTACGATCCAAGGAATCATAATTAAATCACTATGGCCACAAGTGTGCTAATAGCTGTCATTCTGTGAAGGAAAACTTCAATAACTGGGAAACTTTGGCGAGACTTAGCGTGCCTCTCTTCGACATATTCGTGAGATTCATACCGAACAAAACACACTTCGCGTTCATTCAGTACATATAAAGTACGGTACTGAACAAACTAACATTCAGTCTCGTTTGAACAAACGAAAACTAGACTACTAGGCCTTTGACAGTTTTACAAATTAACTATGTCGTGTTGATGTGTTTCGACTCGTTTTAGCCATTTTTAAAGCTACCGTCTGCTTGCCAGTATCTTGGTTCATGGCAGTCAAAACATTTTGGAATCTTTATTTTATTGACGGAGACATGTGTCTACAGTTATTAGATATTTGTATGATTTATTTTTCAAAGTTAAATTAAACATAAATTGTTAAGATTTTTGTAAAAGTTAAATATATTTTAGTGTTTCGAATTCATTACAATTTCAGCTGGGTAAAAATAACTATCATTCATACAATATACCCTGCCAGTGCAAAAATATTATATTGTTTTGAAAGACAGCATAATTTATTAATTTATCCTGAATACTACTTGTAATTATTGTTCCCAAGCCAAAGAGAAAGTTTATAGTCACTTATGTAGCAGAGTTCAAAAGTGTACATACATTCTGTTCAGCAACAATGGTTACCAGATAAACTAGTATATGTATTGTTTCCTGATGATCTCCTGAATGTTGTAAAAAGTGTAAATATTAATAGAAATAAAAAGCGTGAATGTTTTAATGTATGTTGTGACGTATATAGCAGTATTCAAGACAAGAGAAAGTGTTTTCGGTGAAAAGTTATCTAAGTCCTGTTAAAGTGACACTGTAAGAAAAAAAAATTCAGAATGTTGAATACCACCCTCATAATGAAAATATGTGTTATGTAAGAATAACTTAATTATTTCATAGGTTATAAATACACTCTCTTCCAATGTAAAAACTTTTCAGTGTTTTCTGTTGCTCACTAATTTTATTTCGACAGTTTGTTAATAATGTATGTAAAATAAAACTGTGTAATATTTATATAACTTTACAGGAGTATTATACAACAATTTATTAATCTTCCAACCCCTAAAAAACCGTGGAAGTGGTTCCAGTGCAACCCGTCTGTAAATGTTAAATACCGGTATTTAATAGGCTATTTACATACGCCTATTATAAAACATTTTGTATTATTATTAAAGCTAATTTATTTACTCAATATGTTTCAGAAAATAAGGTATGTAAGACATGACCAATTATTTACATTTTGAATAATATTGCAAATTTTCGAATTTGTTGACTTGTAAATTTCAGAGATATTGCCTTAAATTAAGAAAATTCCCTGAGGTATAAATTATGGAGATTTTCTTTATTTAATGTAGAATGTTACGTGCTCTTTCCAAATTTTGTAATAATTACCAATATTACTGACAGATCATATACATTGCAACTTATATCTCAGATGGAAATATGCCTAGAGAAAATAGCTAGCATCTTGGACTGGGTTTTTAAGAATGAACAGAAAAATTACAAGACACTGAGCAAGAAGATTACGTATTTCTTGTCTTGCAAAATTTTTTATTTTAGTACTCATCAACTAGATACATCCAAATGAAGCTATTTTTTTAATATTCTGTGATTTAAATCTTTCATTTATAGAATGAATCAAATAATTGAATTTCTTTATTTAAAGATGTAACAAATTATTTATGGGATTTGGAGTTAGGTTCGCAACAAAATCGACACAAAGGCAGCATGTTGTGGGTGGCATAATGATCAGCATTCAGAAGAAAAAAAAAGAAAATTATGTGATACGATAAAGCTGTTTTGCTGCAAAAAGCAAACCAGTCACTTTGTAAATTGGTCTGTATCCTATCAACAGAATTTGAATGTTTCAAGTTCCATCGACCTACAAATGTTTATGTTTTCTCGACATTTAAAATTGTGGCTTTCATTCCATACACAAAAGGTAGACGACGTTTTTCCACTTTATGCACACCGGTGAAATGTTAAAAGTACACGAACCCCGTGTTGTTTATAACTACACCAGTGCACTTCAAACAGTCAAAGAAACACCATGCAGTCAAAGTTCCCCAGACATCCCCCTGCTCTCATGGAACTTTCCCAGCAAGACAATATAGGCCTATGCATATGTAAATGCACAAACACCTTAACAATATATACATGTTCTCTGTCACAATGAATCAACTGGGAGAGTCGTGTGTGTGTGTGTTCAAAAGAAACATGAATGTTAACACCCATGTATTAGGGCACCCCGTCACATATTTCCCAGCATTTAAACTGTCCACTGATAACGATACCATTGTAGAGTGGGAATGTCATTGGAAGCACTAGCCCCATGTAATGTTCTGCTAATCCTGAGAAATTAACCAATAAGGATCGCCGAACTCTGAAGCATGTTGTGCAAACCAATCGTCAGACAGCCATGTTGTCCATTACAGTTTGCTTCCCTCGCAGCTCAGATACAGATGTTAACACTCTCGACACTGAGCCAAATTGTTTAATGAAGTCGTTATTTCCAACAGGCCTTGTGTGAATCATCTATACGTGCCTCTGAAGACATGAACACTTCAATGACTGTTGCATTATGTTTACGTCACGTCTCCATTGTTATCGCTGAGAACTTCCCAGCTCTACTGACGAATGTCTGCTATTGGTCCATTGTGGTGGATGACGAGGCCAGCTTCATGTGCATCTCTAACACTATTCGTAATTTTGGTTAGTGCTTATAGGTTCATAGTGATAAGGGATGTATTTTATAGGTTGTTTTTATTCTGCGGAAAGTATTTCTGAAGGTCAAGTAATTTTGAAGGGCAGGTATTTTATTTTATGCTTCTTATTTACCAAAGCAAATAATTAAATTCAAGAGATTCGGGGATTATTAAAAAATCGTCCATATCATACACGGGCATCGTGTGGTGTTAAAAATAGGACTCTGGTGAGATATGACAACATGTTTGTTTTAGTGGTCGTGTTGCTGCCAGGAAGCCATCATCACATGCACCAATACCCGATGTCGTTCGGAGTGGTGCAGACAACACCGTCATTCGACTGCGGAGCATTGACCCACGGAACATGATCTGGCACTCAGATGAACAAGCGCGAACCTGCTGTATGTCTGGCGAACGGTATTTTCCTGAGTGTGTCGTGTCGACACTAAAACCTCGTGATTGTAGTGTAATGATTTGGGGCTGTATCTCTTGGTTTTGGGCATGGTTCTTTAGTTTGTTTCAATCAACGCATCGGTAATATCTCGCATGTACGAAGACATTTCGGGCAATAACATGTTTCCCACACTGTGGTAATAGTTTTGGATTGTTCGTAGCCCCGACTTTAATCAAATGCATCTTTGGGATGACCCATTTCGAACAAATACCAACTAAATAAAAGTATTGTCACTCCAGTTCAATTTACTTTGAAGACAACTTACCTAAAGGATTTTGTTTTTAAAATCATTACGAAAAATACAGTGGATTATTCGTGAAAACTAAAGTCGAGTTCTGGGTATGCCTGACGCTAGTGAGAAATTATAGGAGAGGGAGCAACTGTGGAAGTGGAGCACGTGATGTTTGTGGTAATGGAAGAACCTAGCCAGAGGCGTGGCATCATATGAATATGTGGGGAGGGGGGAGGCATTCCAAATAGAAACCACTATCCCTAGCGCTGCTTTCATATCAGAGGATTTAACACAGGCCTATAGTTTCATTTCTTTTTCATTAATTATTAATCCATTTATTTTTTAGATGTTCTGAAAATATTGTATTCAAGGTAATGAAGAGTAATCAATATGAAAATACAAGCACTGCAATTTTTCATAAATACTAATAAATGGTTTATAATAGAGGTAAAATTTAGAACAATTGCATCACCTGGTAGGATACAGTCGTTCATGAAATGCGAGATCGCTAGATAGCTTGGTGTAGCTTCTGTTATTTAAAATGCTTCCTATAAATAGGCACTTTTCCATGCTTAATAATTGTCAGCTCAAAAGGTGTATAAAACAATTTCTCCTTTTTCTTACAAGCTGATTGAAAATATTCTCAATGTAATGCATACCTCCACATAAACTTACATCTGTAGTGTAAACTGAGGTATCGTTAAGACCATAGTTTTAATGGAATTAACTTTGGTTCCACCAGCTCCCCTGAATATACCAGCAGGGGAGATGGCCCCTTGCCGCCCGGTGTTGCTGAGCCTCTGAATATTTGCGTAGTGGAGCTACAATTACTCATTCTTTTTATGTACATACTGCTTTGTGGGGATTAAAGAGTGCTTAAAATGTTGTAATGGCTATTTCATTCAAATACTTGTATGATTCGCAGAAGTTAGGGCAAATCTTAATTTAGAGTCCACTATATAGTAACTAAGTTCATATTACCAAATAACTAAAATGAGAAGACCACATATCTAAGATTACACATTAATAGCAATTTTTACACTTTCCATTCAATTTCAATTTGAAATTAAAAATGGTGCACATTATGAAAACCTGTTTTCACACTAATCCTATATTAATTATTGTTTTGGTCACTGCAGGTGATGAGGTAGGCCATATTTACATTTTTATCAGAATGAAAGTTAGAAATACAGTGGAAATTTCAGTCGCTACCAACTGATAAATCTTGTTTTAATGTAAATTACATGGAATAATTTGTGCTTCGTTTATTACCACTAATTTTTATCGTACGTTCAAGCGGGAACTTAACACTAGGGTTGGACGATATTTCCACGATAATGAAACAGCTGAAACTCTGGAACTCTATTTTTAAACTGTAGGCATAAATTACTCAGATATAGGTATGTAGCCTGCATTCATGTTCATGCACAGTAGTGACAATACTTTATACTTCTCAGCAACACACAATAAATAGAAAACGGTATTGTATATAGATACCACTTGAAACACCATGTCAATAGCACGCACTGAAGTAGTTGGACTTCTATAGTTGCATCATTATTTTCCCTCTTACTTTTTCTTGGTTACTGAATTTGTATTTTCATAACAAGTTAATGCAAGATTCTGCCATCATTATTCAAAATTGATAGTGACATATGGTTCTTAAAGAAGTGTTTTGTTATGAATAGTCTGGCATTATTACATTTACAGTCTAATAGATATACATTAAATATAACTGTTTTGAATGAATAACAGGGAACAAATCTAAAAAAAGTGTGGTGATTGGAAAATTGTGAGTTGTGACTGTATTATCAAGCAAGAACCATACTATATTAATTTATATGTTATCGACAGTAAATTGTTTTTTTCTGTGCTTCTGTACAGTTGTATTGGTAACACTGAAATAGAAAGTGAGAGTGTTGTTAAAAATATAGGAACGTGGGTGTAATGGTTTTTGATGAAAATAAAAGGCTAGTAAAACTCATCCTACTTCGTATTTCGTTCAAATCCAGTACAGGTTATGGGGCCAGTAAGCTTATATCGGTGTCGCAAGTGAACGTCGCAGCGGTGATGTTTTTACATCGTTTGGTAGCAGCAGTAACATAGTGATATGAACGGCGGTGTGGGAGGTATCTGTGGTGTAACGGTACCAGGATGTGGTACTGTTTCAGACGATTTCGTCGTCAACGACTTTTAACGTTGGGGTTTGTTGAGTCCTGGATAAAACAATATAGAGCAACTAGGGCTAATTACCAGTGGATCAATCGAGTTAGAGGAGCAGAGGAACTGGAACTTGTAGAAGTTCCAGGTAATGGTGCTGCTGTGATGGATGAATCTATTTTCCATTGTGGATGGAACTGAAATTAAACTAGAAACAAGTCAAGGAGAACGGCAAAAAAAAAGGATGGAAAAGAACAAAGTCATATTGTTAGACATCTGAGTGAAGCTGCAATGATACACATCCTGACCTGCACCACTGCAACTGAGAAGTGGAAGAATCTACTTATTGTATATGAGCAGCAGTCAAGTACTGGTGTACACTTACTCCAGAAATGCTTTTTCCAGTTTAGATATGAGGAGGATTCTGACATGTCCACATACTTGTCAAAAATTCAGGAAATGTTTCACTTGCTTAAACAGACAGAAGAAATGTCTGGAAAGTTTACTATCAAAAAATATTGATGTCACTGCTAGATAAATGTAGTCACTTCATGATAGCATGGGAATCAGTCGAACCTAGCTAACAAGATCTCAATGACCTGGTGTTGCACCACCCAGTCACATGAACTGTATATCTGTGATCGTAAAGATCTTGACAACATATAATTCGTCAGACCAAAGATGACCAACGCCAACGCAAGGAGTGGTTCCAGTCTACCTTGTGGTGTATTGAGAACAAGGTTAAACACTAGGGCCTAGCCAGAAAGAAGCCCTCAATATTAAATTATGCAGTTAACTATCGGCCATCATAAAAATTATTATTATTACAGAGTGCACAATTTTAAGGTTCAAATGGAGATTAATGTAAAAAAAATTAATAAGTAGTCGAAATTCTGTGACTTATGTAGTTGTTATACAAAAAAAATACAAAGTATTTTAATATTTTAGAATCTTGATACAATCTTTTTCAAAACATAATTAACAAACACACAATAAGTACGATCACCTCTACATCAAAATCAAATTTTTTTGGTTTCTAAAAAGGAGAGGTGTGCCTAGTTGTTAAATTATTAAGTAATAAACTTACATGAGCATGGAATTAACATAACACTAAACAACAATTATTTCATATAAGCAAAAGAGATATTATTTTCACATATTTCCACATATCACAAATATTTTTTTATGTGACTGTGATGGTGACTGGGTATAAATACCCGAATACTTTTATTCATGTTGAATTATACCAAATTTTTAAGTACAATAAAGTTGAAAATAATTTAATCATGCGGGCTTTCCTTATTAATTGGTGCCACCGTGAGCCAGATCCACTGCCACTAGATTGAAGCCAAAGAGCTACATGGCAGTTATCATAACACTCGGAGACTGCTCGGGCTCAGTTAACGAAACATGGTTGGAAAGTTCGCCTACTTCGTGCACCATACAATGGCAGTATTATATGTTTTGTCACCACATTAAAAGAAGTTTTTCAACAGCGAAAATAAAGTCAAAAGTTAACTACTTGATGATGGCCTTGTGAAAAGGAAAAGGATCGCGTCAGTACCATGGCGCAATACACGAAAAGATAACTCTACAGAGCAGTGGTTCGACAGAGTAACCATTGCTCCTGGTCACAGTTACATATAAATTATTTAGTGATTTTAATTTCTATACATTTGAATTTTGGTCCATGATATTTAATGTTACAGACCTGGCAGTATATAATAATTATGTGAATAAAACAATTATATTAATAAAATAAATAACATATATCACGAGTGCTGATATCTTATGGGACTGAATTGAATACAAAACATACCAAATTTAACACACACATATTTGAAATACATTTAAGTGGATATTAAAACCAGGAGGTATTAAACTTAAATGAAGCTTTTCCATAAACAGTGAACCACATAAATAAACACATCACTTTTAACCATTAATTCAAATTATAACAAGAGGTAATTTTAATAAAATTTACTTCACATAAATGTTTAATTAACTTTGAGCACAAAGAAGAAAAAGTTTGCCAGTAGATAATTAACCCAAAATAAATTAAGAACAAGTATTTGCCAACAAAATTTTTTTTTTGCCAGAATAAGGGCAAAAAGACAAAAATCATAAGCAAAATGCTTATGGTGCAACAAAATGGCACACACTCCTCACCTCACCCAGAACAGTGCTGGTCAAAGGTCAGGAAAATCTTAAAAATATACTATATCATATTCTAACATAATACACTAAGCTACCTCCAAAAATGTACAAATAACACATAAGAAAGCTTCCACAATTAACCCCTAATCTCTTGTAGAGCAGGAAGTAGAGTTACCATAAGGGTTCTTTCAGGTAGGGAAGGTGAAGTTGTTGGCTGTGGTGAATAACGGTTGGGAAGAGACCAGAATTCAAACCATAACCAAAAAGAAAAGGCAAGTCAAAGAGCAGTAATGCTGCAAGAAACGACAATGTATACTAGGCTAAAGTCAGGAGTACTTAGTGGGCTATGTACTGAATGGAGGTGAAGCATGTCATTGAATTTGGTAACATGTGGTTAGAATGCCAACATAGCATCAAGTTCCTTAACCAAGGAGCCATTCAAGGTAAGGATGGGAAACTTTGAAAAGAGAAGAGATGTAAGTTTAGGTGCAAATTTTGGAACATGAGTTATGGTTAGGGTAATATTAATGTGCATGGCTGAACTAACATAACCAAATGTTTTGAAATAAAGACTTTCTATGTCACAATGAGTAGCATCACCTATATATTTGCTCCCATTCGGAGTGAGAGATAAAGAGCGAGTAACATCAGTAGTAGATCTACAGAGAAGGGTGATTTCGAGAGACAATTTAGTAGTTAATAACCAAAAGGAAGGGGTTTAACAAAAAAATGTTAGTTCAAAGTTAACAATAGATTTGTCACAGAAGTACTGATAGGGTTTGCCAGAGAAAAGGTTGAATTCACAGCTATCAACATGGCTGTCAAAAAATGGGAAAAGAGGCGGACATAGGGTGAGTAGTTGATTTTGACACTTAAATAAATCTTTATGATTTAGTGAAGCAAATAACTATCTATCTGGGCTAGCAACAAGGAATTCATTCACAAATAACAATAAATACTGGTTCACATTTTCAACCTGAAAGGGCAAGAGGAATGCATGCTATCTTTCAGAAAGGCTCTCCTTATTCTCTAATGGAACATCCACAATAACATTTAAAGAAGTATTGTAAATTACTGCTTGCACTGAACTATGCCCAAAAAACATATGCAAATTATCAGGTGTTACAGGAGCTATAATATATAGAAGTAAAGCAATTAAGTGTTGGGCCTTATTCAAGATGTTAACAAAAGACACTGGATTCAATAAAGTAGAGTTCAAATAATCCGTGAACACTGGTTTCTATCGCGTGTTTCAGATAAAAAATTTCCAACCTAGCATTGGACACAGCTTCAGTAACATGGAGTAGCATTGTATTAATGTCGACACAAAAACTGACTAATAACATTCGGCAATTACCTCATGTAGAGTTTTGTACATAGCCACATAGATAGCATTATAATGTTCAAAGTAGTGGCTTGCCAACACTTCAATGGTTTTAGTGTTATTCAAAATTTTGTCTTCCATATTACGCAGTAGAATTATGTGATTAGCTAAATTGACATAAATCTCATCTTGATTGTTGGAGAGAGAATTTAGTCGCTTTCCAATAGAGCAAAATCTTGACTCTCGAGGATGCCAAACATGGTTGTCAAGATTTTGCCTCCAAAATTAAAAATTCCATGTTTTGTTTGGGATTCAGAAGGCAAGAGAGAGGTTCGCGAAAAAAATTCAGAATTAACACCATGCTACTGCAAACTGAAAATTGTGATCAAAACTAGAATTCTGATTGAAGTCCCGAATTTATTTTTCATGCAATACAATGATATTTCTTAAGTATCTCCTCTAGTTCAACAGATTCCATTTGGAGAGCTGGAATATTATAATCCAGTCCAATGGACTAGTAGCTGTTAGTGAATATAACATCATCTTCCTTTTAAAATACTCTACCAGAATGGAATTTTTTTACCATTTTAGATGACTCATGCATGCAATAGGCAGTAATGAACACAACCAGGTATCGCCACATGTTTTAAGGCAGCAAACAGCAACACAGAAAATCAGAACAAGTTCACACAGGAACTTAACATTCACTAAAACTAAAAATATAAGAAATACAAACAACAGGGGATTCAATTCAATATTTAAATTCCCAAATTAATAAATCGAAATATAACATAAATTATACAAATTATAAATCAACCAAATTACATTCACCAGATTCCTGTTACTACTCTACCGCCACATAATATTAAACCAAAGGTAAATACACGATTTGAATGAAAACTTATATCTAAGAGCCATGGATTTTTCTATTATTTAGTAGGCCTACTTTAAATGTGAAAGCCTGGAAAAACAAAGACCTGTGGGTGATCAGGCCATGGTCGAAACTAAGCCTGGGGAGACACCGCAAAAGAAGGACAGGGCTAAACACAACACACAGCAAAATCTGCAGCTCCTAACACAGTGGACATCGATAAATTAGGAAGTAGCCCGAGAATGAAAAGGTTTTAGGTGAGAAATACATGTGTGTGTGTAATATAGGCTCCCATTTTAGGGTCAGCCAAGTTAGCTGCAACAGGTCTCAAAAAGCGCTGGATCTGATAAGGACCAGACCAACAAAATGATAATTTGGCCATATATTTGTCCACCATTTTTAATTGAATCAAATCTCCAATTCTAAAACGATTATCTTTTCTATTGAAGTTATATTTTACATGGCTCTGCTCGTAGGACCGTTCAAGATTTTCGAGGACTGGCACTCAGATTCCTTGTATGTCTGAGACATCATCAGGAAAGTCACTTAACTGCCATAAGTTGGAGAGGGGATGTTTTGACATGTAAGTGAACATCAAACTGAAAGGTGTAGATTTATGTGAATAATATCGAGCATTATTGAATACCATTTGTAACCAGGGAAAATTCTAGTCCCAATTAGTTTAATCCTTTGCATGGAAGGCAATTAATGCCTAATGAAAGTTTCTATTAAAATGTTCTGCATGCTAAGGTGGAGGATTATATGGGTAAAAAGTGATGTGTTTGATCCCATAGGAAAAACATGTATCTGAAGATCTTGGAAATAAACTGAGACGCACTGTCTGAAACAATAGTAGAAGGTATACCAAAATCTGGAAATATGCGCACCTGAAGCACCTGCAGAGTAGGAAATGAATCAGCTTTCCTCATGGGAACTAACAACACAAATTTTGAAAATGCATTAATACATACAAAAAAGAATGTTATGAACAGACTTACTTCTAAGGAGTGGACCTACGAAATCAATAGATAATTTGCATGGCCTTTCGATTACTTTTGAGGACAAAAAACCTAAATGTGTTCCTTGACTAAGATAACTCATGGCACATAACTGATAGGTCATCGCGCAGTCAGCAATATCAGCATTCATCCCTTGCTAGGTAAAATTTCTCCTAACAGCCTCTATAGTTTTGAAAATGCCAAGGTGCTCTCCAAAAGTTGTAGAGTGAAAGTACACAAAACCATATTGTGTAATAGAGCTGGCACAACAACGCGTTTCCTGTTGTTTGTTTTACAATACAGGTCATCTTTGGTCAAAGAATAAGACTTGTGTTCAACTCCAGATGCAAGATTTTTGAATAATTATTGTTAACTCTGGGTCTTCATTCTAATGATCCTGAAAATATTTGAATACTAAGGGAAAGTTAGTAAAACATTGCAATGGGGTAAATTTTTAGATATTACAGAAAAACTAGAACCCTCAATCATTCTTTAAATAGTATCAGCTACAAGATTTTGGGTACCTTTGATATACCGAATTTTAAAGAAGAAATATGCATGACCCCAAAGTCAATTATTCCTAGGTGTCTCAGATGTGCCAAAGCCAATATAACGCCTGATTATCTGTTTCTAAAAGCCAATGTTTTCAATGCCAAAAACCACAGCTAAGTACCATAGCACATAGTTCGTAGACGATTTTCGCTCTTGAGCAGTCAGTGTACATGATGCAAATGTTATGGGGTGTCGAGCACTGCCATCTTATTGGGCGAAAACTGCCCCCACAGCTTGTCTAGAGGCATCAGTTTGTAGAATAAAAGGTTTTGATAAGTCTGCCATGCTGTGTACAGGTGGATTGATAAGATATTGTTTTGATGTTTCAAAAGCACTTTGTTGTACTGGACACCACTCGAATTTCACAGCCTCTCTATGCAACTTATTCAAGGGTGCGGCCTTCTCAGCAAGATGGGGTATACATTTCCCAATAAATCGAAACATTCCTATAAAACAGACAATGCCCATAACGTCTTGTGGAGTTGGAAAATTTTTAATGCCTTGTTTTCTATCCGTTTTCATGGCAATGCCTTGTGGAGAAATTTTGTGTCTGAGGAATGATATTTCCTGGACTGCGAACTTGACTTTTGCAGGATTGACATTGAGGCTGGCTTTTTCTAACTTGGTAAGCACCTATTTAAGGTGAATGATATGTTCATCATCAAAGTCCTTGGCATACATGACAAAATCATCCAAATAATTGTACACATATTTCATTTTAATGTCATGGAATGTATTATCCAACAGTCTTGTAAGGACTTAGGCACCTATGGCAAGGCAAAAAGGGACATGGGTGAATTGGTAATGGTTCCATGGTACACAGAAACTAGTGATGGGTTTTGAATCTTTTGCCAAAGTTATCTGATGATATGCCACATTGAGGTCAATGGTTGTGAAAAATGTTGACTTACTAAACCAATTTAAAGCAGAATGGAGGTCAGGCAATGGTACAACTTCAAATTCCATTTTTTTAAATAAAGTTCCTATAGTCAACAACCATTCTTTGTTTTTCATTATGCTTTTGCAACAAAAATGCCGGACTAGCATATTGAGATGTGGATCATTCAATAACACCTCCTTGATTAATGAAATCCTGAACTTACATTCTTAAAAGCTCCATTTGTGGAGGCTCTAATATATAGGGATGAATCTTAACTAGTTATTTATCTAATAATTTAATCTGATTCTCAAGCAATTTTGTTAATCTCAGTTCTGGGGTATGCACTCTAGGAAACTGACTACAAAGGTCCTGAATAGCTGCACACTCCTTTTCATTTAGATGAAATAAAGGACTTGCAGATGGGTGTGGATTTAATTCAGCATTTATTTCAGTGTTCACTTGTTGGTTGAAAACCAACAAATATAATTTTATAGTCAGGAGGAGCAAATTAAAAAAAATAACTACAACCATGAATATCAAGAACAAGACGAGAGTTTCTCACGAAGTCAGCACCTAATATAAAAGTTTGGCTTAAGTTTTCTGCTACTAGGCACTTAGATACCCATGCGAAATTATGCATACATAACTTTACAGTTGCACTGTACGATATGGGTAAGGGATCATTAGATACAGTAATTAATCTCACGAGACTTTACTAGGTCCAAATTTTGTAGTTGCTTAAATAATTTGCCTGAAATAATGGTATGTGCTGAATCGGAGTCAACAAGGGCATTAACCTGAAATAGCCCAAGGTAACTTCAATTCATGGGGTACTAGACCTATGGTATCCTACAAGATTAGGAAAATGCACACAGCAGAAATTAGCTTCAATCTTAGGTTATTAAGGCTTAAGAGGCCGAAACAGATGTTGGAAAGATGACAACAATTTACAGCTTATAAAATGTGTGCATTTACCTGGGAGTTGGCTAATTTGCTCTTATTGGAAGAACTGTAGCTCACTTCCTGCTCTCACACATATTCCTTCTTAGCTTCCTACAGTTTGGATCAATATGTCCGACCTTATTACAGTAATGGCAAGTTGGATGCCTAGGTTGCTTTTTGTTCATCGGCTGTCTGCTCAAAATTAGCCTGATCCTTCACAGCATTTGAAGATTTATAACCGATAGCATTTAACTCAGATTTGCCTCAACAGTTCATACAATGTCCATGTACAAAGACTTGGAAATTCAACAGTCGCCTCTTTTGATCTATGTAGCGAATATTCTGTGAATGTATGCACATTCTGTCAAGCTCAGCAAAACTGGTGGGTTTACTATGGAACACCAGGCAGGAGCTCTCCTGGAGAGTGAGGCCTTCTAGAATGTCGTCCACTACTTCACTTTCAGATACACCAAGCCTGAGAATAACCAAGATCTATTTAATGCTCCTCACATTGATGGAAAGTTGCTCGTTAGGGTTTTGCAAACAGTTACACTAATTTAAACATAGCTCCAACAAAAGCCTAAAGGGTACGAAAAAGGGCAGAATTTCCTCTTGGAAGGCATCAAATGTGAGGGCTTGAGCAATAGCTATATGTGTACTCTCGCTTAGTGGGCCGTAGGTAAAAGGTTATTTCACTTCCAACAGCTGTGTTTCAGGAACTGTTTTGTGACACCATCACACATTTTGGCTGTCAGCTTGAAAATTACGTTAAGCTACAAGCCTGGGTGCTCTAAATTTTACCAAAAAATTTCTGAAAATGTCTCTTCTACCTGCCCATAAAGTTTGAACAGACATGGTGGTTACCACATAGCTGCAATTCTTGATGTCTGGACGAGCAGTGATTCTACAGGCGCAGGCATTTTGACGGCCAAGTTGGCGGAGTGCTGCCTGGCGAAACACCGTTCTTGGGGACTGTAACAGCGTCGAGGTTCAACACACCCGACTCCGCACGTGATTTTCTCACTTCTGCCAGGTGGCGGGAGTGCACTCAGGCAGGTGCTTCTTTCGTGTGGCAGCTGTGTGAACTACTTTACTGACATAATCCACCCACTAGCCAGTGCGAGTGGCCTGCCTGCGTTTGACGGAGGTGACGTGCGGCTGGGATGTCACTTCCGGTTATAGCTCAGAGTGCTGAAGTGTGATTATGTGGCAGTGCATGTGTCACCCATATATGGACATTTTGGACTGCTACACCCTGATCGGTCAGAAATACCAAGACCCTGCTAAGAATAAATGAGACCCCTCCAAGGATAATAAATGTGTTACCTTTATTTGGTCACCTATGAACATATAGGCAGCTAATTATATGAGACCACTCCCAGGGTAATTTCCTGTTATTTTGTATTTAAGATGCCCCACCTTTGGCTCGGGGTCGATTTCATCACCCCAGAGGTAGGACATCCAGCCAAAGTTAAATCATGAAATAATTTGAAAACATACTAATTCAGCAGGCCATTATGGCGGAGACAGGTTGGATGCACTTTGTGTATTGAATAGGAGGTTGAGGCATCATGTTGGCGGGATATTTTCAGTGGAAATCTCATTTTTTGAAGTAAAGCAAAAGAAAAAATAAAACTTAATATCACTTAAAACTGTATAAATGTAGATTAAAGAAAATCATGTCTTTAGAAAGTTTGTGATGCTTTTATTAGAAAGTTGGAAGTTTTCACTAAATTAAGGAATTTAAAAATGCTTTTCCTTTACAATAATGTGCCATTTTGGATGTTCTTCATGTGTAGTAACTAGCCAGAGAAAAAATCTAAATAAAAGATTACGAATTTGTGTCAACCTCAGGAGAATTAAATATTTTGTTGGCCTTGGTGTAGAATATGGTCTGTAACTTTTTCTTGAAACTTTAAAATTGTGGCCTTGGAGTGTATCTAATGGCCAGATAAGTTACAAAATAAATAAATTGCTGTTTGTATTTCAAATAAAATAGGACGAAATATAACCTACACTTATATTTTGTGCAGAAATATATGTAAGCCAGTATAAAAATCAAATTAAAATTTCAAAAAATATTTAGTCTTACAGTGGCCCTGTTTGTGTGCATAAGGAATTGTCGTCAAGTGTAATATAGTACTCCCTTAAATTTTTCCTCCTGTTTTCATCTGGGAGGCTTATTGGCCTAATTTGAAGCAATAGTAAAACATTTATATAAAATTTGTTAGTTGCATATATTACTGTACTATTTGAAATCCGGTAATTTTATTCCTGAAGGAAACTGTCATGGAATTATGTTTAAATTTGCAAACAAAATAATACAGAAAAGAAAATAGAAATTACTTAATTTACAAATTACAATGACTCATGGCTTTTGTTATTTGTTCTATAACTTTGGTATTGTATGTCATTTTTTCTCTTTTTTCTGCTCAAGTGAGGGTTTTCTTTCTTTATGAAGGTTTTTCTGAATTGTGGACTGTTTATGTCCAATTTGCCACGTCCTAAGGGGCAAGGGCGTAGCAAAGAGAGATATATGCTACACTCTGCTCTCACTGGGCAGTGTGATTAAGCTATATAATTCGAAATACACAAGTTATTATTTTTTCATGAAAAAACCAGGGAACATACTTCAATGGATGGAATCTTTATTGTTTTTCCTAGGTTTGGTGTATTTGCTAACTTTAATTATGCCCACAGCATGACTACAGAAGCTGTCCAAAGCTTCTCTACTCCAGTTTCTGAAGGAAGCAGGAGTAGAGGTTGCGGACACAGAGCCGATTGATGATTTGCGAGTAAATGCTCGGGCACGGGTGCGTCGTGAGGATGCAGCAGGAGTGGGAGCAGTGGCAGTTTTGAGTGAGTCCACTCCAATTTTCAAAATATTAAAATCTATTCCAGTAGAGTTATCCACAAAAATTCCCACATTAACCAAGTTAACTATTGAGGCGTTAGTACAGTTTCTCCTGCACTTAAAAGTGGCACTTTCTTTAAAGTTTTGTGATAAACAAACCATTCTTGCAGTAACCACCTTTAGAATTCTGTATGTGTTGCAGGCAATTTATAGTAAAGCCCGAGAGGAGAACTAGGAGTATGATACACTTGTAAAAGCTTGCATTCGGGAAGTCTTTAATGAAACAATGGTGACAAATTTTCGGTTGAGGTTGTTAGAGCGAAAACAAAGGCTAGCTTAATCAATGAAAGAATTTATATTAAAAAAAAGTTGATATTGTAAATGTAGTAGGAGTCCCATGTTCGGATGAATATTTCACTCAATAAAATTTTATAACCTTTATTCCGCAATAATAGGTATTTCTGTTTTGCATCCAAACCAGACACTTTGCTGGAACTTTTATAATTGCTCACTGAAGTAGAGAGAACTTGGCTGTTCAGGGGAGGAAAAGAATAGTGAA
Source organism: Dryococelus australis (assembly GCA_029891345.1). Lineage (NCBI taxonomy): Eukaryota > Metazoa > Arthropoda > Insecta > Phasmatodea > Phasmatidae > Dryococelus > Dryococelus australis. The sequence continues at coordinate 293,073,256 of CM056994.1, forward strand.
GTGAGTCATCTAAAGAAGGAAAAAATGGTACATGTGAAAACTGCAGGGAAAGAGAAATCTAGATTTTCTAAGTTTTGTTTAATCTGTGGGAAAACGAATCACTTAGCCATGGATTGTTTCCATAGGAAATCATTTTTTAATATAACACCCAGTTAAGAGACCCGAGAAAGCAAATTTCAGACTCGATCATGGTATTCTCAGAATCAAAATAATTCCCAAATTCAAAATAATTCTCCAGCTCAAAAAAATTAGGGTCATGTCAGGAAAGCTAGTAAGTTACAAGACTATACTTGTTTATCTGTAAGCAAAAGGGACACATTAAATATAATTGACCTATGTACCCCTTGAAGAATAAGATTGTGGGAGAACCTTCTTTTAATGTTTTGGGGTTGAGAGGAAATATGGTTTGTTATATATTCCTGTAGTTATTGCAGACCAGGTAGTTGTAGTTGAGTTGTTGGATTCTGGCATCACTTGCTCTCTTATAAATCATAACTTTTGTAATTACCTGCTTACCCACATGCCCAAAGGCCTTGTTCAAGTCCAGTCAGGAGAAGAGTAAGGGTTTTCCCTTGAGAATGGAGGTGAGTCGCAAAGAATTGATATTTGCCTTTAACAAATCCCAAACTGTGGAGGTAAAATCGAAACCTTTTGATTGTTATAAGAATTATGTTCAGTTGGTACAAAATCAAAGTAATAGTAAACTGAGTGTTTAGGAGACTCAATTGCTACATTTAAAATATGAATTTTCGGACATAGTAACTCCCAAATTGTGACATTATAAGCAGCAACCCATTGTATTTAAACTTAACTAAGGTGATCCTGTATCCTGTGTACCATACAGAGTAGCTCCCCCAAAGTTTAAAGTGTTCCGGAAAATCATTCAAAATTTGCAAGAAGAGGATATTGTGGAAATTTCTAATAGCATTTATCCAAGTCCTGCCTTTTTGTTGCATAAAAGAGTGCCAGCAGAATTTGGAGTTATTTGTGATTACAGAAAGGCAAAAAACGAAATTTTTGTAGATCCATACCCCTTATGTAATATAAAGTCAGTTTTCCAGAATGTAGGGGATGCGAGATATTTTTCCATGTTTGATTTAAACTCAGCTTTCCTTCAATGCAAGTTGCACCCCAATTTACATGGTATTTTGGGTTACATAACACCTTGGGGCTAGTACCAATGGAAGATGTTATCCATGGGGGATAATTGTGGCCTGCAGGCAATGTCTAGGGTACTTTTTAATGTGTTAGGGAAATATCAGTATGACTTCTTCACTTATATTGGTTATGTCTGTTTGTATAGTAAATCATTTGAGAGGAATCTCGGAACATCTAAGACTTTTTTTACTTGCTCTGAGGGGTGCAGGATTAACCGTGAACCCAGAAAAAGTTACCTGGGAGAACACTTATGTTAGATATCTGACATTTGTAATCTCAAAATGTAAACAGCTTATGGACCTGGAGAAAATCAGACTGGTAGTGAATTTTCCTCCGCCTAAAAATCTACATGGGGTTCGTCAATTTAATGGGGTTAGTGGGATTTTATTCAAAGTTCGTTACAAATTTCGCTAGTATAGCTGAGGCCCTGAATGCATTGGAAAGGATAGGAGTTGATTTTGTTTTGGGTGAACCTCAGAGTTATGCTTTTCAGCTTTTAAAGATTAAAATAGCTACTCCCCATCTTTTACACTTGCCAAATTTTTCTAAGCAATTCACACTTCAAGTTAATGCCAATTCATTAGCATTAGGTGCATTGTTATGTCAAGAACAAGATAATAATTTAGTTCCTGTAGCCTACACTAGTAGACTTCTGTCTCCTTCTGAGCAGAGGTACTAGGCGTATGAGAAGGAAGTGTTAGCTGCCATTTATGGAATGGAAAAAATTCTGTGATTATCAGGAAAGTGCTGAATTCTTGTTACACACCGATAATCAGCCACTAAGATGGTTTCTGACCACCAACAAACCTGTAGGTAGACTGGCTCGATGGCTTGTAAGGCTAACGTGTTTTAAATTTTCTGTAAAACACATAAAAGTGATAGATAACGGGGTTGCTGGTGCTTTTTCCAGAATGTATGATTCTGAGGAATTTCAGGAAGATCTCCCAGTATCAATAACTGCTATTCAGGAGGATGTTTCTAAATCTATATTGCGAAAGGCGGTTTGTCAAGTAGAAGTACAAATTGATTCCATAGTGTAGGTTGATCAATTAATAAAGTCGGATTGCATAGAGCATAGAAATCATTTTAATAACATAGAGTCATCCATAGTTTTAGATAATCAACTAGGGGATGAACAGTTAAAGATTCTTCAAAAGTTTCCCCAAGCGTGTATGAAATTACAGCATGGCCAGGGAGTTGACCCCGAGTGTGTAAAAATAAAGGCTGATATCGATACTGGCAAAGGTAGTCCTTATGAGATCAGGAAAGGACTGTTATGATATGTGGACACGAAGACTCACAAACGTTCATTTTTTGTACCTCAGTTGTTATGTGGACCTATATTCCAGTATTATCATGATAGTTATTTTGGAGGGCACCTTGGGCAAGATAAGACTGTGGCCCAATTCAAAGAGATGTTTTAAGGGCCAGGATTAATTAAGGAGGTTGAACCACTAGTAAAGGACTGTCTAGAGTGCCAAAGTGCAAAGCCCAGTAATGTAAAAATTCATAGTCCATATAGTGCTGGTGTAACCATGTCCCCGTTGGAACGGGAGTATTGGATGTGTTTGGACCTTTGCCACATACTGCTATGCATTTCTCTTCAATTTTAGTTGCAGTGATAGTTTTACAAAGTTCGTGTTCTTTTTCCCTTGATGAATATTAAGTCTATAGAAATCTGTAAAATACTTCGTTAAATATTATTTCCTGAGTTTGGGTCCCCAGTGTGAATTGTGACAGATAATGCCATGTATTTTGTTTCAGCTGAGATCAAGAATCTCGCCTTTGTCGTTGGGGCTACGTTGATACCGACCACTCCATATCATCCAATGGCTAATTTGGTAGAGCACTACTACTGTGATTTAAAAACAGCATTGAGAGCATTCCAAACATCATCACATAGGTAATGCGATGTGGTATTGCATAAATTGTCCCTTGCCATCAACAACATGGTGACTGATGCCACCAAAAAGGTACCTGCAGAATTGTTCCATCCGTTGAGTAACACATGAGGGCTTAATTAATTCTGTTTGGATTCTGTTGGCAATAAAGATCTGGACGACATCTGGAGAGAAGCTACCTTGAATTTGAGGATATTCCATTCTAGGTTAGCTTCTCGAATTGTGAAAGCTGCTGGCTCTATTTCTTTTAATACAGGAGGCAGGGTATTTCTGGAAGCTCACTTCCTTAGTAACAAAGCTGCTAGCTTCAGTACTAAATTGGCACTGGCGTTTTCTGGTCCCTATCGCGTAAAGTGGTTTTTAATTCCAGAGACTGTGCTTTTGGAAGATGAATGCCATCCTGGATTCTTTAACAAGGCTTACTTCACCAAATTAAAGCTAGGAACCTCTCAGTGAGAGGGATTGTTAGTTTTAATCCACTATCGTGATTTCCCTTGTCAATTTTGCAAGTAATAATTGAAAGTTTTTGCATTTAATATCATCATACAGTGTATGTGTTTGTAATATGCTACTTTAAAATTTGTTGTTTTTGATTTTAGCTAGATTTCCCCAGTGGGACGGGGATAATTTACCATTTCATGCACATTTCATTAGTGCGATTCATCTTCATGTAGATTTTAAGATGTAATTATGCTCATTCCACTTTAGGGTTTCATCTTCATGTAAGTAGGAAGATGTATTCGACTATTTGTTATTAATTTATGTACTTTTGGTATTGCCCATTATAAAATTGAGTACTACAAACTTAACCAATTTTAGTAGTGTTGTTGTAGGGTTTAGGGATAAAAGCACTCTCAAATAATATAGTGAAGGAATTTGCTGGAGCGGTGATTGACTTCTATATTTTTGTATCAGGGAGAAGGAGGTGTGATTGTTCTGAGACTCGTCTTGAATTGATGCTTGCACAAGCTATTTGTCTCTGTTTGTCCAGAATGTTCCTGATGCTGGAGATTGGACAAGTGAATCCCACTTCTATACCTGGGTGGAGGAGGACCCCATGGCTGAGCTTCTGGATGGAATCTTCACCCAACACCTTCATTTGGGGGGGGATATGTGTGACACCCTCGCCCATTTTAACCGCCAACCTTAAAATTATGTGAAGTACAAGTCTGGACACTCGAAAATTTACCAAAAATATTCTGAAAAACACGTGTCTACCTGCCAGACAATTTTGGAAAAGACATGGTGGTTACCACGTACATGCAATTTCTGATGTATGTACGAGCAGCGACCTGTGCGGTATAGAACGTTCGATGCATCAGACTGCCAGCTGGCTGCCCCGCACAATTTTCTCACTACTGCAGAGAGGCGAAAACGCACTCAGGCACACGCTGTTTTCGCATGGGTGCTGAGGGAACTACTCCAGAGATGTCACCCACCCACCAGCCAGTATCAGCTGCCTGCCTGGTGGTCTGCGGGGTTGGCGTGCTGCTGTGGCGACATTTCAGACCCCACACCAGATATGCGGAAGTATGATTACATGGCAGTGCATGTGTCACCCATATTTGGACATTTTATAATTCCTACCCCTTGATTGAACAGAAATACCAAGTCCCACTTAAGAGGAATTGAGACCCCCCTCCCCCAAGGACAATTAATTGAATTATCTCTTTTGGTTAATTTTGTTATTATTGGCGACCGATTGTTTGTACCCCTCCCAGGGAAATTGCTTGACTCTTAGTATATAAGATGTCCTAACATTGGGCTTGGGGTCGATTTCACTGTTCCAGAGGGAGGACATCCCGCCAAAGTTGTCATAATATAGTTCGGAAGACAATCTTAATTTAACAGGCCATTATGGCGGAGTTAGGTAGGGTGCATTTGGTGTCCTGAATAGGAGATTTAGGCACCATGTTGGCGGAAAGTTTTAAATAACATCTATTGTGATTGCTTTTATCAGAAACTTTAAAGTAAAGTCAAGTAAAAGGTAAAAATGAGACTTTTACATTACATCAAAAAATGGGGAAATGTTGTTTTGTCAGAAAATTTTAAGTCAAGTCAAGTTAAGAGAAAGTTAAAAATGAAACTTTTATATCATTTCCAAAATGGAGAAATGTAACAAATTATCTCTTTTAAAAGTCTTGTGATACTTCTAGTGAGAAAAATGGAAGTTTCACTAAAATTGAGGGATATTGAAATGTATTTTTCTTATAAAATATTGTGCAATTTTGGATTACCTTCATGTGAAGTCACTGGCTAGAGAAAATTCTAAATTAGAAAATTTTATTAATCATCACATGAGAATTAAAGTTTTAGCCTTTGTATAAAATATGGCTCGTAAGAGTTGGAAATAACATTCTTTGAAACTTTGGAATTTGTGACCTTGAGTTGTAGTAAAGGCCCAAAAAATTACAAAATAAATAATTGATTTTTATATTTCAAATGGTATATGAGAAAACACTCTCTACACTAATATTTTGGGAAAACTATAGGCATGTCAGTATAAATATTTACTCAAAACTATAATAAATATTTAGTCTTGCTATAGCACTGTTTGTGTGCTTATTGAATTGTCTTTTAGTGTCAGATAATAATCCCTTTCAAATTATCGCCTGTTTTCACCTGGGATGCTTATAGGCCTAAATTTGAGGCCAAAGTAAACATGTATATAAAACTTATTATTGGCCTATATTATTGTAATATTTGAAATCTTACATCTATGAAATTTAGAAAACATTTTATAGAATTATATTCAAATCAGAGTATTGATTTTTAGTGGAAATATATGTAAAACCAAAGATAATATCAAAATGGAAAGTGTAATAAATATACATATTTTTATATGTCTGAAAATGTTAAAAATTAATGGTTTCATGTTTGAATATGCAAACAAAAATAATACAGAAAACAAAAGAAAGAAAACAAAGTACAAATCGCTAGACATTAAAATAACTAAACATTACATCAATAAAAATTATTGATCCCTGTTTACGAATTCACATGTTTATATTTCCACTGTTAGATAACCACAATTCTAAACACATATAGCTTATAATGTAACATGGACAAATAAAGATTTCCAAACTGAAGAGAAACTCGCATTCTGAATTATACCTACAACAAAGTCAAAGCATACCCTATTTCACTACTAATCTAGGTGTTACAAAACAATAAAATTTTAACCAAACACAATAGCCTACTAGACATACATGTACGTCTCCACCAATGTTAAATGTTTCAAATGAAATTTTAAAAATGAAAAAAACCACAAAACCGTATATAAAAAACTTACCCCAATGCCATGTTTTAAATTATTAATTCCTGATTTCACTTCCCTGGGAAAAATAAAGAACTCACTACTTGCATTATTTAATGTAATTTCCACATACGTAGTTTACCACTAAGAATAAATTGCCCTATTGTGAGAAAATGTAGATAGACTAAAAAACAGAAATAGCATATAAACACAATGTAACCAAACAATTAAAATTAAACATCCTCGAAGAAATGCGATAAAATTATTTAAAATCAATAAAAGGTAAACATAAATGCAGTACATCGGTTCGATCCTTTTTACCGCACTGCTTAACACAAAGTAGTTGAAATCCTACAAACTCTTGTAGACCAGCTTCAGAAACGCATTTCACACGGAAATTTTCCCGATTATCCACATTTTATAAAAACTGCAATTATTTTATTAACAAGCATACATAATATCTTGGTTCTAATCGCACTTCATATTATGAAGGATAGCAGCGAGATCTGAATCCCGGCCAGATAGTTAAAGAAAGTGCTGAATGAGAATCGTGAGTAGCAGCTAAGCATACAGTAGGTCCGAGGTCCACTGCTCAGGTAACCCTGCGCTGCAGTATGACAATCCGCCAGGTTACCGAACATGGGTGGTGAAGTAGTAGGTCCTAACAGCAGAGAGCGGAGGTGTGTGGAGCGAGTGAGGCTTGGCGAATAACTAAGATGGCTTCTCCTGACCGCACGGTAGCGGACCAGAAGGGGGAGGGGGTAAGTTGGAAGGTTTAATTTCTCCTCTCTTCTCCCAATTGTTCATCTTTTAAGCTCTGAAGCAGGATGCTAGTGGCGATGACCTCGGTTCTTTGTCACAGGGGTATAGACCACCCTGCTGGAATGTCTTCAAGCGGCCAGTCTGTCTTGCGCTGGACAAAGTGTTGCTACTACACTGCTATGCCTTTAAACATGTCCTGAACACGCCCTACATGTAGGAAACATGCATGCTTCACGCAAAACATCAAACACATTTGCTTTCTGAATAGACACAAAATTAACTGATTTACACAATAAATGCAGATATAGAGGAAATGTCATTTCCAAGAATTTTAAATAATCTGTGAAAATGTTTGTTAAAATCCATTATCTAAATTTTACATAATATGTCTTTAAACCTCGTATACTACGAGCAAATTATTTATCTATTATGGCACAAAATCGTCTACTCTGTTGCAATTCTCCAAAGTCTTTACTGTGTTAAATATTAACTATTTCGCTGTTATAGGTGATATTCACGTAATCTGATTTCACAGCGAGACTGTATTGTCCCTGATATGGAATGCGGTCAGAAAAAATGATTCGTCAGTTGTTGGGAATACACTCGGTAAACCAAATGAATGAAAAAATGATGCATTATGTTCACACAAAATATGTCTGCTCACTGAAAACATATCAATCAACCAGGTATTATTTGTTATGTTGATACGTGTTTTTCAAGACATTTCTGTGAAAAGAGTACACCATGAATACATATGTGTTCTTTACACAAAATGTGTAAAATTATGATCCTTGCTTGTTAAAGTAATACATTCGATTTTATTTCTTACGAAAACATTGACTCACTCACTCATTTCTCTAAGAAATATTATGTTAAAAAAATTCCAGATCTGCGGACTGTTTGAAGATAAATAATAATAAAAAAGAAACAAACGCTTAGTTTGAAATAAATTCTTAATTCATCCCATTTTACAACAGCCACAAAAGTTCTTTATTAATTAAATAGGTATTCAATCATTACATTTTACATGTGATATAACATATTTGGTTAGGGTGCAGTAAGGCGTTGCTCTCACATCTTTGGAATGATACGGAAAATATGTAGATGTTGTCGCAGGGAGACGAGCTCGTTACTCTCAAATCTGTGAGAAGTTGTTATTCACAGTGGTTTCTAGATGAGGTGTTGCTTCGCTGGCTTTTATAATTTGAGATTAGTTATTTTAAGCCACTATCTGTCAGTTGATTGGTTCACTCTGATACAGTTGGGAGTTTAATTGATTTGTAGATTGTATTGTGCCTTTTAACTAGCTCATTGATGGTATTGCAGATGACAGGGCTGAATTTATTATGGTATTGAGTGTAGTGTTGCGGAAAAAATTTAGACAGGGATTCTATAATGCCCCAAAGGGTAAAGTTGATACACCTTGGGACTGAATTTCGCACTGCAATACAAGAGGTGAAAAGCTGGCGGAGGAAATTTGGCACACGCCTCATACAGGCATGAAGCAAGCCTCGTAGTTCAGTGGATCTTCACATATTCTAGGTTCTGTGAAACAGAAAATTTATGGATTTCCAATTGTACTAAAACATTACACCAAATAAAAAATTTTATCTGGACATCGAAGCAAGTGGAGAGATTTTGGCATCTCACCAAACCGAGGTCTTGGAGCTGATGAGGGTGAAGCAAAGCGAGTAATGGAGCAGCACCAGAATGCAAGCCCATATCTTCGCCAATAAACTTGTATTAATAAGTGTACATGCCACAAGCAGAGAATTCCCTGTGCCCTGTATTGTGAGATATGAACGTCTATTTGTGATATTAGTTGTAAAGTCCACCTGCTCCCATGAGTCCTAAATTCTTCAAGTCTGGTAGTTAAGTAAGGCATGGTTGATTAATCATAAATTATGCCAAAATTGGATGAATGCAGGACACGGAGGGATTTTCTCTGAAAACAGAAAGTCTTCATATCATCTTCATCCATCATGGCAGATTTCAGGTACTTACACACTACTGTTATGCTAATTCTAATAGGCAAGGGTGATGCTGTAGTTAAATCAATCAGAGGAGATTTGTTCCTAGAGAAAAATCTTTTAAAATCCATGCCAGTGTTAACCCTGTCATTAACTATTCGTGCATCTGTTAGCCTGCTGGCAAATGCCATGGCCAGTATCTCATGTCTGAGATTGGATGATAAACTCTACATTGACGAAGACGAGTCGGAAATCGAATTACTTTTTATCCCTGGATTGACATATCGACTTTTTGGAGGAATTGCAGTGGGTGGAGCAGGAAATGCTAAGTGCTGTGGAGTAGGTGCACTCTGTGAACTCTGTGGAGCTAACTGTGGTGCTGTTTTGGTGTTTTCCTTAGAATGTGGTGCATGTGGAGTCTGTGGAGCATGTGGAGCAGATTGTGGAGCAAATAGAGCAGATTGTGGAGCACATAGAGCAGATTGTGGAGCATGTATAGCAGATTGTGGAACATGTAAAGCAGAATATTGTGGAGCAAGTTGAGCATGTGGAGTAGGTAGAGCATGTGGAGTCTGTGGAGCATGTGGATTTGATAGTGGAACATGTGGGACATATGGAACAGTTTGTAGAGGAAGTGTAGCATGTGTAGAAAGTACAGTAGGTGGGACATGTAAAGCCTGTGGAGCAGATTGTGGAGCAAGTTGATGTAGAGGTGGAGAACTCTGAGAAAACTGCTTCTGGCAGAAATCAAAAGGAAAGTACTTTCTTGGATTTTTCATTCCACAGGTCGTTTTTTCATGTCGTCTTAAGTTCCACAAACCCCAAATTCTTTACAGCAGAAGCAACACAGCAAAGGCATCATTGCTTCCATATTATTCCAAGTCTACAATGAAACTGAAAGTTGCACACCTTTTATAGACAGTTATAGGCAATTCTAGTAAGTGCAAAATGCAAGCAATAGGTAAATTCTAGGAATTGTAAGTTCGATTACATTATTTGTTTTTAAACATGGTATATCTAAATTATATTACATTTACAGAGTTTTATATATTAAATCACTTTCAAATTACTCATTTTTATTTAATCAATATACTGCACTCAAACCTTTATGTGGAAACACATTCAGATTTGATTGCTAAGTGCATGTAAACAAATTTTATGTAACATATCGTTTTTAGAATAAAACATACGTGGATATTGCATTTCATGCATTTGTAAAGTCACTAAAACACAAACGTATTTTCCAAACATTTAATTTATTATATTTTCACTTACAGAATATGTATTCTCATCATTGGGTGTTTACAGAACACTTTTTACATAATTTATTTTCCATTATCTCTTTGGAAATACAATTACATGTAGTAATTTCATCTGTTCGATTGTTAATATTTTGTAGTATATTTGTGTGTGTGTAATATACATTCTGGTAAATCAGGAAAAGTTTCATAAAAGTGCGAATGCACTTCTTCGATGCTTGCTGGTTATACAGGACATTTTTTTCAGATTTGAACAAGATATTAAATCATTACATTCTTCATCTTGTAAGGGACATTGGATATTTTTGAAATGAAACATTCCATAGCATATCTCTCCAAAATTAATTTTATTCCTTTAGACAAACAAGAGTAATTCACACTTCATTCTCTAGGGGTGACAGAGATGTAAATAGTTGGGTGGAATAAAGACATGTTTACTTTAGGAATGTCACAAAGATACAAAAACCATTTCTTTCCTAAACAACTACTTAAAGGTTAACTCCAACATGCAAATAACCATATTACTCATATAATATCAACTGGTGACTCAGGAGGAGAATCATCATCATCTACTTCACCCCAGTTAGTCATCAAGGACCAAGTTAGCATTAATTGAGAGTTTTTATCTGCAGAGAAGAATGTTGATTTATATCCATATGTTTAAATAGTTGTTTGAATGAGGACAATTGTATACTTTTTGAATATCTGTTACTTTCCCATTCCATGTACTTTCTAAAATACGTTTTTTCAACTCCACCTACATATATTTCACAATTATTTAAGTATTTCTTGAAAATATCTTTATATTCTCATATTTTATGCATGCACTCTCCATTTTAAACTGTGGTGGTGTTTGGCACCCATCTGTTTGTTCTCTTGTATTGAGCAGTTAGATATTTCCAGTCGAACAGTGCTTTGAGGCTGAATGCCATTGCTGTGTCTTCCATATCAGTAATAGCTAATTCTTTAATGATAAATTTATCTGGTGTTTGAAATCCCTGCATATTTCAAAATATCTTGACTGAAACATGGTAGGTTGTCTACTGACTCAAGTCATTATCTTCACCATCTTATCTCTTACATTATAGCTAACCAATATATCATGAATTATCAAACTGAAAGCCTGTATCTTTTCTGAATGGGTTTATTTGCAATTATTTCAAGTCATGAATCAATTATATTATTGGTAATGGTGTTGTTCTATTTGCTTACATCAAATACAAATAAAGCTATTCTAGTTTTAAATGTTTTGGGTTCTAGTATCAGTGAACTAATTTTATTATAATATGTTTCCTGAAACTTTGAGAACATATTGTAGCAAATAAGGAATTCACCATTACCAAAGTTTGTATTAAAATCAGCATAGGGATAAGTTTGTCTGTTTGGATATAGTTTAATATTTTTCATTTCACAGTTACTGAATAATGATCGATCTGCTTTAAATTGTTTTGTCATTTGCTTGAAAACAAATGACAAATTGTGGTTTCTCAGATGAAAAACTTGATTTCACACACCACACCACACTATTTTTGGTGAAGTTGGTATTGTTGGAAAAGACTTCAGAGCCCATGATATGAAAGCAATGTATACATTCTTCCCTTTTTCGATATATTTTAAAAACTTAACATGTTCACAAGTGTTAATTTCAATATGTGGCATTAGCCATTTGACACTGTTTAATTCAAATGTTACACCTTCCTTGTTATTAGCTGTGTTGTATGTAGCAATAAAATGTGTATTATGTAATAGAATGACTAATTCTTGTTTATAATTTAATATGACGAGTTTATAGCCTTCAGCATAGCCAAATATCATACTTAACAGTATAATAACTTGATATTTTCCACCTTGGTTTATTTGTAGTGAATAACCACTAGCATTACTCCACTCAGCGATAAGCCCTATATGAAGATTGTTTACAGTTTGCGAGGTATAATTCTTTATCATGGAAGTAATTACAACATCTCATGTTTGATCGATTTCCTCACCATTGAGCAAATATGTAATTCTGTCGATTAGATCAAATATTTCATTTCTTACTATTTTTATAGTTACTGGATTAGTTGCATCGGCTCTCTTTTTATTTGTTCCTCTAAAAATTAAACATGATTTCGATGGTAATGTGTAAATATTGTGACGTATAGAAATCCTTATTCTGATGAAAATGTGTATGGACCTGCTGGGAATGGTTCATACACATGTATTTTCATATTGCTGATTGCATCTTCATAACTGATTAGTTCTTCTAGATTAAATATGTCTTCCATTTCTATTAACCATATAGCCCAATTCCTTTAAAAACTATTCATTACCTCGTATTAACTTCGTGGGTAACTTATTTGAGGTGAGCATTTTATGATTGAGTTTGTGTCTTTTTATAGTTTCTTTCTTTGAAATATGTTCATTAGTAACATAGTTCTTAAAATAACTGCCTTCTTTATGTCCGTATTGACTATTATACACAATACCCTTTGTGATTGCAATGGGCACGTATTGCAACTGTTTATATAGCTTTTTTTAATGTAAACAAATTGTGATTTATTCGTTCCCAAAATTAAAAATTTACCATCCTGACAGACAATTGTAACAACTATTTCATTAACCTGATTCACTATTTCTGGAAGATATAGCAATCTATGGTTTCTTAATTATTTTATATCCTTGAGCCACAGCACACATGAATTCATGTAGTGTATATGTCGGTTTTCCATTCGAATATGAACTGTCTACAATATTAACATTTATAAGACATACATTTACCAACAATATATTAACCTGTTTTGATGATTTGTGCAATTCATTATTGTGATACACTCTCTGTTCATAACCTAACATGTTTGCAATTGAATTATCTTCCATTAAATCGAATCGATGTTACTGTACATCATCTTAGTTAACGTATTTGGATTTCCATGTAATTGGAAATGTACATCATTAGGTAATGCCACTTTAATGATTTTTTCTAAATCATCCAACACATAAGATCCTACTGGTATCACAATCTTGTAGGTTTTTTCACCAATGTTGAACATAAATGATTGGATGTGTATATCAATGTTTGGTATGCTGTTGTAAGTAACGAATTCGATTACATTCTGTGTTGAATACACATGATAAAATGCTGCTATAAATTAAATTGGAAGAATCTTTAAAGAAGAAAAAGCAAAAACTTTCCCATTTAACATGACTTTATTTAGTTTTACAACATTCGTCACCTATGCGCGAAATGAGATTTGGTGTCTATCGACATGGAAAAATATAGTTCCTGGGAGATTCGGTAATTATGTGTTTACCTGAGAATATAATTAAAAAAGGTGATTATGTAATGGATGTGAGTGAACGATTGTTTCACTTATTATTTAAAAACTTTCCAAATGGATATTCCCACACCAATTTGGAGAAATATAAAGAACTTGTTCTTCATACGAACGCGAATAACCATTTAGGTGATGAAAGCCATCCAAAACTACATTTATTTAGTGATATTGCCAGAAGTTGAATATATAAATATGAAGTTTGGCGATTGGTTTTCTCCTGTATATTGGAACAATCTGAATGAATTGGTCGATAGATTAAAACTTCTCATCGCTTCGAGAGAATCTGGGAATAATTCACATATGAACGAAATTGTTTCTATTATTGAAGAACTGAAGGAAAATTGATATATTACTACTGAAGTTCAGTAAGATTGCTGAAGAACTTTATGCCCCTGCAAGAATAAGCTTTCCAAGAAGAAGAGTTATAACTCATGGTTCAAATGAACTTTTTCAAGGTAATTTGTGTGAAATGACATTGCTTTCGAAATACAATGAGGGATACAAATATATTTCAACAATAACAGACATTTATTAAAAACATGGCTGGTGTATACATCTCAAGAACAAAATTTGGAAAACAGGTCAGCAATGCAATGAAGATTGTTTTGCAAGAAAGAACCCCAAATTTGCTCCAAACCGATCGACGGTCCGAGGTTTTTACTGAATCGTTCCAGAAATTAATGGCTTACTATTGTATTAAAAATTACGTAATGTATTCAAACCTTAAAGCTAGTGGTGCAGAAAGATTCAACAAATCGATCCAGCAGCTTACTATTAGACTTACTATTAGGTGGACATTTAGCCTGAAATACTTCAATTTTATAATTCCAGATATCATCGAACTATCAAGATGGCAACCAAAAAGTTTACGGGCAATACATTGATGAAAACCATATATAATAATATAAAAATATTTGACAAGAGAAAACCAAAGTTTAAAATTGGGCAATATATATGGTTCTAAAAGCAGAAATGCATCTTTTGTAAAAGTATTTGATGAGAGAAAACAAAAATTTAAAATTGGCTAGTATATATGGAACTAAAAGCAGAATGGAATCTTTGAGAAAAATATGTGGTTAATTGGTATTATGAATTATTTTAAATTATTCAGTTATGCACTCATTTCCCAGAGTGAATTACCTCGAAACCTATAATGGACAGCCTATAAAAGATGGATTTTATGAACGCAAAAGTTAGTTCTCCAAATTAATATTTAGTTGATAAAATCATTAAAAGGAAAAAAAATAGGTATTTGGTCCGATGAAGAGGTTTTTCAAAAGCACATGACTCGGAGATGAAGAATAAAGATCTTAAAAGATTGTAATACAATGTTTGTAACACTATGATACTAAATAGAAATTTTTTAACATATATGATGTGTTATTACATTTAATATTCCTAGCAGTATCGATTGTGCAATAATTCCGCTTGTTTGATTGGATTATTGTTTCATTGGATTAGTGGTTCTGCGGTAATCCGGTTTGTTTATTTCTTTAAATAGTTTATTTCTTGGAAATTGGTTAGGTTTAAAAACAGTTAGTCGGTGATTATTCATGTTTAGGGTAAAAGATATACTTTTCTGAGGTGATTTATTTCTTAAGTTAAATTTTTGCTAGGAAGAAGATTTTGTGGGCGAAGCTGCAAATTTTTTCCAAGTGGTCTGTATGAGAAAGGACTGGGGTTATTGGTCATTCTGTCTCAGGGTTTGAAGAGAGAGGAGAGGACGAGTGAGATAGGACGAAGCTGGCTGCGTGATTGGTGTTCCTAACAGCACTTTCGACTAGTTTCTCTTGACCATCTGGATTGGTTGGGTGTTCTACATGGAGGGTAGGGTTCTGCATATATAACACATATTTTTCTTTCATATCCTATGCCTTGTGACATAAAATATGATAAGAACCACCATATTATTTATTTGTGTTAATATAATAATTTTTGTTTTCATAAATGATGGATTACCGGAAAAATTTTTTGTGTGGAATGCATTTCTGGGCCGGTCTATAAGAGTTCGTAGGATTTCAACTACTTTGAGGTAAGAAGTGCGGTGGATTTCGGAAACTCGTCTCGCGATACTTACATGGAAAATATTCGGACCTATGAACTGCGATTACATTTGTCTATTATTTATTTTTAATAATTTTATCACTTTTCTTCCAGTTAATTAAAATAGTTCGGTTACTATGTGATTATGTGCTATTTCCATTTTTATGTTAATCTATGTCTTCTCACAATAGGGAAATATATTCGCAGTGGTAAGCTATGTCTGTGTAAACTATGTTAAATAATGCAAGTAAGTTCTTGATTTTTCCCAGGGAAATAAAATTGTCGATTATTAATTTAAAGTGTGGCACTGGGGTAAGTTTTTCTTCTCTGTGATTGAGTGCTTGTTTCTGTTTTTAAAATTTCATTTCAAACATTTTATGTTGATGGAGATGTACATGTATGTCTAGTACGCTATTATGTTTGATTAAAATTTAATTATTTTATAACACATAGATTCGAAGGGAACTAGGATATATTTTTGACTTTGTTGTAGGTATAATTCAGAATGTGAGTTTCTCTTCAGTTTGGAAGTCTTTATTAGTCCGTGTTAAAATATAAGCAATATGAGTCTAGTATTGTGATTAGCTTACAGTGGACATATAAACAGGTGAATTTGTAAATAAGAATAAATAATTTTTATTGACCTGTATTTAAAAAAATGTCGTAAGGTACGTGTTTTGAATTTGGTGTATATATAACTCGTATTCTATATAACACCAGTATTGATGGGTTCTGTAGTGAAAACAGTTCGTTCTAGGTATAACTCGTCACTTGATTTCGTTGACACCAGGAATTAAGTTCTGTAATTTGTTTGCAATTGATGTCATTTATTTTGTAGGGAAATAGTTTTTGGATTTCATTTTTTCATCTAGTACATGCGCTGTAACCATAATTTGTAATCAGTGAGAATTTCACTGTTTTAATCAGTCAACAATACCTGACTGATTTAACAGTCACTTCAGTGAATTTAACTAATTAATCAGTGAAAAAAGTGCCAGATTTCCTTCACTTATTGATTCAGTGACATATTCCATTGAATCATCAGTCATTTTTTTCACTGCTTTCCAGTGTTTTGTTTTTTTGACTGATGGATCAGTTTAACAGCGTGTAAAAATGGCCTTCAAACAACATGTAAAAATGGCCGTTAACCAACGTGTATCAAGGGAAATAACGACGAATAAACTAATAAAAACAATAAAAATACTTTCATAAATGTATTTCGTCTTTCAAAACACCGTTTCACGAGGTAATATGAACATTTAGACGTCATTCAGTTTTTACGTCTTTCATTGCGTTTTCATGTAATTAAAATATCACAGCGCTCTGTTTGAAGGTTAAAACTGCATACAAATATATACAATAAGTTGTAACAATTTAACAATCCTAACGGTACCAATTAAACCAAAAACGATTAGTATGGGCATACAATTTAAATCCCTACGATTTCGATAAGACTATAACATATATTTCTCTGTAATTCTTAAACCTGACTTGTTAACGCAGGTGGTAAGATAATGACCTAAAAGCGAAGAGGAAAGGGTGTGTGAATTGAATCCCGGCTACCTACGAATTTTTTTTTGTTACTTTTTTTTAAATTACGGCCATTTGTGCAATATAAATAATAAACTATAGTAAATATGTTTATTTCACGTAATTATTTGGCTAAATTCAATAAAACAATATTTAACTTGCCCCTGTAGTCGGCCGTCACTTATTCAGTCAGTGAAATTGTTTCACGCCACTAATTGAATCTGTGGAATATTTATCACTGGAACAATCAGTGGTTCTCCACTGATTCTAAGTGAAGCCTTTTTCACTGGTTGGAGTAGTTGAATTTCACTGCGAATCAGTGATTTTCCACTGATTCGAATCTAGAGTGCAGAAAAAGCCTTTTTCAGAGCACTCCAACATATATGAAAACGGCTTTTCCAATACGATGTATTCCAAAATATACCTGTCAGATACGTACAAATATATTCAGGGACCGTGCGTCGAACCTTTCCACAACTTTCCATTAAAAGTGCGATGTACCCTCGAATTTTTTGCGAAATAGTTATTTGCGCGAATAAGCGTGTCTCGGTAAATAAATGTTTTGAAAAAACTACTTATTGTCAGAAAAGGAAAAAAAAAAAATCTATCCCCCTATTTTGTTACTTTTGTCATATCAAATGTATTCTTAGCAAAAAATCGTGAAAATGATTAAATATTGTATTTTTAAAGCTTGGCTATGCAGTTTCCTTAAAAGGCAAATTCCCACCCGCCATCTTGGATTTATGGAATTTTTTGCCGTACTCTGGAAATAAAGTTTTGTGTCATGTTTTTTTGGAACAACACAGCACAGAGCATTGTCCAGTGCTTCGTGTGAAGTCAGTATGTCTTGAGTGCTGTTGATATCTTCGCCTTTATAATCGTTCGCAATAAAAAATCTCGCGTTTCGCCTCGACAATTACCAGCTAAAAATTAATAATTGTATCTAAGCTATGGGAATTAGATAAAGTTTGAGGAGTTGTTATTTAGGATATGTCGTGCGTGAAATTTCAATACACCTTCTTAAATAGAAGCCATGGTGAAAAATCGATCAGTCCAAGATTCCGGGTAGAGACCACCTTAAGCGGCAAGAGAAAAGTATGAAGATACGGGCGTAGTTTAATCTGTGGTCTCTTATCGCGTGTAATAAAAACCCTGTGTTACACATTTAAATTTGCACAGTACAGCGTCACGACGGAAACACTGCACGCCTTGTGCGTAGGAGCGATGAGGCGCTAGAAGTGCGTGTTATTGTCACCCGTATCGCTCCCTCGCTTCTTGACCTTGGACGCGGGGTTCCCACGGGAGTCCATCCCACCGCTTAAAATCCCGATAGTACACGCAGCACGAATACACTACACGCCAGTTCAAAGCCTCGCGCTTATCGGCGATTGCGCACTTGATATGTGAGACAATGTAGCCCTTATCGCTCGCGCGATTCTCGGGCCTCAAATACGGAAATTAGATCCAAGTAGGCTGGTCCCTAATGGCTCGTTTACTCGGTGATAGTGGCTATCACGATATTAGCTATCACGAAAGTGTGTGAAAGTAACTGCTGCGATAGATCTTGTTTACACACACGAGCGAGACACGCTGTGATAGTTAACCTCAAAAGGGACATGCCCTACAACATTTGTGTCAATACATTGATAGGCTCTAAATGCACATAATTTTGTCAAGAGGTTGATATTTGTTGGGGTAGTTAAATATTATGAGAGGATATTAATCACATGTAAAGATATATACATACTGTTCCCGTGGTTTATTATATGACAGTAAATATGTTGTCAATACTGTCGTGTCATACCTATATGGTAATATACGTCCTGTCATACCGCCACATAGTGTAAGAAACGCCACAGGTATTAACAGAATCCAAATAATTCTGCAAAGTTACTGTCGACATGAACACATGTAAAAATTTGTTACCCGCACTATCACGATAGTGATGCTATACGGTTTACACTACGATACTTTCATGTTCTGTCACGACAGTTACTATCAACTATCAAGCTCGAGCTGCTATCGCAATGGTGCTATCGCGACGATGCGACAGTAACTATCGTGCAGTTTACACGGCGATAGTAACGCGAGAGTAGCTCTTGCGATAGAAATTATCGCGAATTACTATGGCCGTGTAAACGCGACTTTAAATATCGGGAAATCAAGTGTCTGGCACCGTCAAACACGAGAGTTGAGTTTACGCTAGTCGGCGACAAGAAATACAGCCACACTTATTGGCCATTGGAGTGTCAGGGTGGGAGGGGATAGGGGGGCGTGGCCTGCATCTCGCCCCGTGGAGCCACGGGTAATTAAGGTTAAAGGGGAGTTCCGAGTCAATGACGTGTAAAAATGGTAGCGACCCGGCCTGCGCTTCTCTCCCACTCTATTTACACTTTCTGATTGGAAGTCGGTCCAGATGCACACACGGGTCGGAAACATTTGATCGCGAGGCTTTTCCCCACCTGCGCGCTAAAAGCGTTGCGTGGCGAAGTGCTTCGGCAGGTCGTCAGTTATTAGGTTATTTACGATAGTAATAATTTTATAAATCAACCTTTGAGAAGAAAATTCTGTTAGTTGAGGTTGAAGTAAAGCAACTACCTTTGGAGAACTGCACCCGATTATACAACTTGAATAACTCATAAGAAACATGTACAGACACCATAAGAATTCTCAGAAAAGAGCAATTTATGCTCTATGTGAAAGAAGAATGTATATATGTATATGATAGATTATTATTATGCTTTTCTTACATAAAATCATACTAAACATTATAACGATATTCCAAGACGATGATTTTCTTACAAATTTTGCTTTCCAAAGCATCCAAAACGGAAAATGCGCTTAAATTTTGTTAAAAATGCGAACTTCATTGATCGATTAATTTTTTACATTTAAAAAGTATATATTTTTGAATATTTTATAATGTTTCAAAACATACGAATTCTTCTTTCATAAACTACAGCATAAATCGCACTTTTCTGACAATTTTTATGGTGTCTGTACTTCTTTTTTATGAGATCTTCACATCTTATAGGCGGGTGTAGTGGTCCATAGGCAGTTGATTTATTTCTACCTTAAATGCTTATATACTGCCGTAGAGATTGCCATGCAGGCATCCAGTTACGTTGGCAGAGAAATGAGTAGAATAGTTTTAAATCTTGACGTTATATTGCATGCATAATGTTCGAATTAATCACAAATCATTTGAAACAATTTTACCTTGCAAACGTTAACGTGCGTATTGTAATATTGGTCATAGGCTTAAAATCTTTTCGTATGTGTCTTGTGTATGCTTCCACCACACGTAAAAATAATGTTGCCATTGGTCTTATAACTTTGTTCATGCGTCGGTAAAACAAAGTTGCGATACTTTCATACAAGTAAATATTTTACAAATGTACCAATTTTCACTCTTATATGCATTTGAAAAAAGGAACTAAAAGAAATCATTTCGGTATTCACAAATGTTTCCGTTGGCCCTTTGAATTCAACTTTAAGATATATGGAACTACTTTCTCTCCGCTGTTACCAACTTCACTAGATTCACGCCTGACAACGTGCCCGTTAAAATATCCGCAGATAGGAACAGTGCCATTTTTTTTTTTCAAAGACTGAGTTCAAAAGTGCTCACTTTATTGTGAACAGCCTTTACACGTTTACAATCTTAAGAAATTATTCGGAAATTTACCATCCCAGTGTATACGCATGGTAAAAAAGCGGGAACAGTAATTTTTTCTCCTATACTCAAATTGTAGCGTTCCTATATTTGGCCAGGAAACAGTTAAATGCGTAGGGAAGTTTCCAACTTGGTATAGTATTAATGCTAAACATTCCTATAGCTGCAATTTAATGTGTGGTAGGCCTATTATTTCCATACGATGTACATGTTCAAAACTTCCATTACAGTTTACGAAGTTAACAAGAAAATGATTTTTTACTGTGTAGGTTCCTAACAATTTTCAGATTTTCATGTTGGGGCCGCGGTGTTGCAGCGGTTAGAATACTCGCCTCCCGCCCAGGCGAACCGGGTTCGATTCCCGGCGGGGTCACCCCCGTATTTTCGCGCGTGGGAATCGCCCCGGACGATGCCGCTGGTCGCCGGGTTTTCTCGGAGATCTGCCATCCCCCCATTTTCGGCTGTTAATTCCGGTGCTGCTTCACTCCCACCTCGTTTCACCCTCATCGGTTCTCAAGACCTCGCTGTTAAGAGCTGCCCAAATCTCTTCACCCACTCACGTTTTCATTTCACTGACACTTGGATAAAATGACTTGGCCCATGACAATGGACAATTTACGGTTGAAGGGGGGGGGGGGGGGGTAGGAAATACAAAATGTGGAGAAAATTAACATTAAAAAAATGATTATGGTTTAACACTACTGCACAGATAGGACACAAAAAAAACCAAGATAATTATGACATAAAAATGAAAAAGAAACACAAACAGTAAAAATATGATACTCATGGCTTATTTTCTCTGTCTGTTATTTACGTCATATTGTGTCTTATTTTAGTTACAGTTTAGCTCTGCAGTTGCGTACGTAGTCTACATAAAAAATTATTAACATAATTCATTCTAATGAGAGGTACTGAGGTTATATTTAAATCGTGCATTTTACACGAGGTAAAAATACGTAATTAAATTTTGACTGTGAAACTCAAAATTACCATAATGTAAATAACGCTTTTCATACATTCGCGCAAATCTGTTGTGAACAATGCAGCTTAACAAGTGGCTTTGTTTTAAAAGGGCTTAATTCACTGTAATTTAAACCTCTTCCTTGATATTATGTTACGTTACCAGGCTGGTTGTTCATAGTTCTAAATAAATTTCCGGATGGTGCAATCGATTAACCGTCACATTGACCGAGCGGGGTAGCACAGTGATTAGTCCCGGTCCAGCATCCCGATGTCGCTTTTCCATGGTTTCCAGAAATCGCTCCAGGCGAATGCTGGGAGGGGCACTTAACAAAGTCCATGGCCGATTCCTTCCCATTCCTTCCCCAATCCCTCTTCCCTGAGCTACTTGCGCCGTCTCTAATGACATCGCTATCGACGAGAGGTTAAACCCAAATATAGGCTATTCACGGTCAAATAAGCACTTCTTAAAGCCCTGCTTAAGATATCCCACTTGCATGTACGTTGTGTTTTCTTCCGTCTTGTCTAAGATTAATATTGTCATGGGCCTCATAACTTAATTCATGCGTCCGTCAAGTGAAACCGTGAAATTATTAAAAAAGTAAATATTTTACATATCTGTTAAATTGTACTCTTCGATTCATTAAACAAATAAACAGAAAGCTTAATAAATCATTTAAGTTATCAGAAATGATTACCTAACACTTTTTATTCGATGTTAAGATAATGAACTACTTCACATCTATCGTTACCAACTTCACTGGGTGCTTGTAATTCAGTGCGTCAGTTAAAATATATTCAGGTAGGGACAGTGGCTCTTTCTAAGGTTTATTTCAAAAGTGCTCTCTTTATCGTGAACAGCTTTAACTACCTACCAACTATCACAGTGCTTTTCTTATGGTCGGATATAATACCACGAAGTACATAGTGCTTGAAATAGAAAGTGCTCACAGGATCTCCTTTACAGTTATTATAGATTCGTTATACTTCCTGACAAATACTTTTACATGAACTTCTCTCATCGGATGCATTTCTCAAATATGCAAACATAAAATGCTCCGAACTTTTGCAAAGATTGTGAATAGCCTTAAGTAGGAAGTAAATAAATATATTTGGACAAGATGGAGATTTTTGGACATTCCCCATTGCGATGCAGATGTCTGTTATGGAAAAAACAGAACTGAGCAGGAAAAGATACTTAAAACAGACTAGCAACATATGGACGAGAAAATCAATTTATGTATACAACACTGAAAAATTCCAAGAGGGAATAGAGTCAAAAAACAGAACAGTAACTAATTACGAAAAATATATGCATTATATATATATATATATATATATATATATATATATATATATACACACACACATGACCAACAGATAACACATAGAAACCAACGCAGGCAAGAAACCTGCTGACAAAGTTAAAACAATACTGACAAGATTAATAAGAACCAAATAGGACAACACAGCAAATAAACAAACTAAAACAAGCTGTGCACTGAAACACAGCTGCATTTCTACATCAAAATAAATATATATGTTAAAATGTATTAAATATGTAGAACATTTCGGACCTCATTTTCCTAATCATTCAACTTGTTCTTTGCATGCATATTTCACTCTGTTAACCTCCAACTAGCTACAGCTGTGGGTCCTCTTTCCTCGGGGTGCAAGAAAATTAAATCTCATTAATTCTTTATATAGTCTGCGTGTCCTACCCAACAAATCGAATTTCGCTGAAACAGTTTTGACTGATTTTACTATTCGAAAGTGTAATATTTATTTCATTAACATTTCCTAGTAATATACTTTTCCGACACGAAAGCCAAACCCACTTTTTGAAATCGCAGCATCGTGACGCCGGAGTCGGTCACTTCCTTAAAGTATCAAATCTTTACTGCAAGTTAAAAGTTGACACAGTCAACAAGCTCCAATAATTAGAAAAGAAAGTTATTTATTTTAACTGAAATTCTTGCATGTTCACTTATGCTAAAGCAAACGAGGTGACAAGCTTTATGCGTAGTCAAACTTAGGTTATATAAACAAGAACAAATTTCAGTGTATTTATTAAAATTCCGCTGAAGCTTGTGTCACATTTATACATACTAGGTCTGTTCTAATTAATTGATAGCAAAAAGTTTTATTCTAAAATGCTGTGAGTTATGAACGTGAAAATATGAATATACTTCAAGCACCATAAGATATCATCAACATTTTTTGCAAGAGGTGTCATGAATACCGAAAACATTTTAGAGTCTTAACATTTCGAGGAATAAAATTCGGAAACCAGGCTCCTAATGGTATTGGTAATGAAGTTTAAATGTATATTTTAAATGGAGGGGAAATTACACCACGTGACTTTTTAACCCCTGAAAATAGCCGACGTATTAATTTCCTGTCGAGTTGTCGAAGCCAAGCCGGAGTAGTTTTTTATTAAAAACACGCCTACATTCATTTGTTACGGAAGGATATTTGTCGAGCGGGATGGTTTGTGAAGGACGGCGGAGTAAGGGGAGGGTCTAGCGCCGTGCTTCTTAATGAGGGGCGGCGCCCGAGGAAGAATGTTAATTAAGTATTTTCCCGGCGAGAATTTGTGTATTTTTGGGAGCCGGGCCGGTAGCCTGAGCTGCCGGGGCGAGAAAATTGCAGGTTTCGGCCCACTTTATGTAGATGGCTGGCGCTGAAGTGGCCACTGGTCTTCTGTGGATCGTAGCTCGCGGCGGTACCTGCAGCGGCTTGTTGTTAGGATGCGTGGCTAAGGGTAGCCACTCTACGCTTCTACCAGTGACATTACTTATGCTTCATGACAGATTTGCTTTGTTATTTAAAAAATGTTCCTATCTTAAAACACTATTTACACTCATTGCCATAAAAATTCGAGCTCCATGCAGATTCCAAAATAATTCAACCGGAATAATATTATTGTAATCGTGCAGCCAAAATAAAAAGTAGCTACAATATAATTGGATTAGAACAATGTTCTGCCCACATGGGATACAGAAGGGGGGCACAATATTATTACCCTGTCCGACTGTGTTGAGACTGAATATACGCGTCAATACGATCTGGCATGGAATCAAACAAAATTGTGGGGAAATTATCTATCCGGCCACATATTTGCCACAATATTGTTTCTAATATAGACATATATAGGTATGCTCCACATCACGAATACTTAAAAAATATGTTGTTGGCGTGCATCTAGTACTTCAGATGTTTGCTGCAGTACTATTCTGGTGAATGTTGAATGGGTAAGCAGTAAAAATGATGAAATATATCTTGAAAACTCCTGGTAAACCAGAGTGTTTGCGGGTGAGCTTTGTCTCGCTGGAGACCGGCTCCTAAGGACTGAAGCAGGAAAGGTAGCGCATGAGTTCACAGGATGTATATTCAAATTACCGCTTGTGAATTAATATACCCTTGTATTACTACCATTGGCGAACCACAATCATATGTAATAGGTCCTCAACAGGAGCGAAGGGAAGTAGATGGAAGGGGGGCAAGGTGACATTTATCCTTCCTCCAATCACACTACGGGATGCCAAAGGTTTTGCATTGTACAAATATATATTTTAATAATATTTATGTATATGTAGTAAAGCTGGAGGTCCGGAAATAATGTTGTATGGTATTTTTCGTAGTGATATAATTTTTTTGGGTAAAATGTGCGGATGGCAAGCAACATGTGACACAATTATAAAAAAAAAATTGAAGAGACACTTCCCCCTGTTCCATCCCAAGCTAGCTGGGAAAGGCTCCGACGTGTCTGGACTCCTCAGACCATCACACTGATAGCATGGTCAGCGCTATCTACGCTCCTACAAATTCTGTTTCCCGAAGAGAAGAGTAATTCGTCGCTGAAGACAATACGTCGCCAAACCATACCGCCCCACGTCGCTCACTGCTGAAAATGGACACCGAGGCGACCATGTCGTGCTCCTACATCGCTCACTGCTGGCAATGGACACCGAGGTGACTATGTCCCGCTCCCACGTCGCTCACTGCTGACAATGGACACCGAGGCGACTATGCCGCGCACCTGTGATGCGGCGTCTCTCAAACTCCGTCAGTTTTTCGTACGGCAGTCTCGTACATCTTCTCGGCATGTCTATCTCTCGTTAACCATCAATGAAAAGTATTGCGGGTACCACGTCACGTGCGCCATTCTAATTTGATATTCACCCCAATAAGAACAAGGGCAGCGCCACTGTACGACATACGTACAAGCGGAATCGTACGAAACATAAATCACTAGAGTATAACCCATCACCTATTTACCAACATTCACGATTACAAAATGATTTTTATATTACAAACAAATTTTACGACAGTTGATGTATATTAAATGTCTTCTGCATTTCCCAGCTGCAGCGAAAATTCTACTCACCAAATGGAACTAAACGCCTAAAAAACAACTAATATGTCAATTCCCTGAAGTTTGCTTATTTCAATTTTACTAAATACAGGGGATGAGAATACATTTTTGATACGTAGGAAACATTTTAATATTTTATCTGAATTTATTTTAAAATAATTATTTATTTTAGATTACCAATTGTCAGCATGTCTATGAATCTGATGCCATATTTGAATTACGTGGATCGATTAATCATTTTACTGGAAGTGTGAGATTATAGTTTAGGAGATGTTACAAAACATGTTTCTCAATTTTTGTAAAATATATATTAAATGACTTTTTATGCGATTTAGATATGGGAATTCCTATCCGTTGTTCAAATTATTAACTTCATGTATAAATGATAAATTTGGAATTTGGAACCTCAGGCTGCATGAGACGAAAAATGATTTGCACTGTTATTTACAAAATGTCTTAATTATAAAATCTTTAGAAAGCAACTTTATTTTCCTTTAACGGAATTACGTATTTTTTTTCATCCAATTACACGTGCTTACGTACACTTACTACCAAAAAGTAATTGGGCACCCGTGAAGATAAGTAATTCAGTACGTCAGTTGACATGTGTTTCATGGCCTTCGGCGTAGGATCGCTGGTGTTTGTACATGGTAGCATGAAAACAGAGGCTATTGTAACATTCTGGATAATGAAATGCTCCCAACATTGTGCCGTTTTTACGGAATGGACCTGTGTTACTTCCAGGATGACAATGCCAAGTGCCATGTTTCATGGGCTACTATGCAGTGGTACGCCGACAACAATGTTCGCCGATTAGATTGGCCCGCCCAGAGCCCCGACCTCAACCCTATAGAACATCTTTGAGACGAATTGGATCGACGGGTGAGGGCTCGTCAGGTGCGGCCAAATTCCATTGCTCAACTCATGGAATGGTTGTAAGAGGAATGGCGACGAATCCCCATGGATGTCCTGCAAACACTCGTAGAGCGCATGCCAGACAAAGTGGCTGCTGTTATAGCCGCAAGAGGTGGTCCTACGACATTCTAACTGGATGACAACCACCGAGCAAACATTTTGGACAGATGTCCAATTACTTTTTGGTAGATAGTGTATTATACACATACTGAAATTGTTTCAGTAAAGTGATTTAATAATATTACCTTGAGTTTTACATGAACTTGATCGGTAAAATTTAGATTTACGTTAAAAATAACCCATTAGCTCTCTTCATAACCAAAACGGAAAATTCATTGAGGTATGAACAGATCGCCAGAGTGATGCCGCAAGCTGAATTTAGACAGGACAGATCTTGGATAATCACTAGAAAGGATCAATTCTGGTAAGTAATGACTAATTTCCCAAGCACAAGAAGTTTCAGTAAGAATTCAAGTTTAAATTTTATCTTCGACCAGTCGAGTTGCAGCATAATAACAATGAAAAACTATAGCATGCGGTGACGGTGAGCGAATTTCCTCAAGCAGTAGGCATTTATAAACGAAATGGTATTTTCCAGTGATTTGATACTGCCTCTCTGTATTGGAGAGTAATGCGAAGCTTAAAGTCAATAAGTAATCACTTAAATTAAAGGAATATGCTGTATAAAGTTCTCAACTGAGATCGTCCATAAATTCATGTTTTAAAGTAATCTAATTATAAACATACCGGAACACCTGTCAGTTAGCTAGAGTGGGAAACCAAACTGGCCATGTAGACATTAAGCTGTGACTGGAAACAATTCAGGTCTCAAGTGAACATTTTTGGCAAGCATTTGGTTTTCACGCAAATAGTGTCTGTGTGACAGTAGCCAGACGAGTTAACTTAAATTGGCGATTTCCATCGAAATAACATGAAAAACTAACATAAATATTTCCTGCTATTTTCAACGAAAGTACCAAAAAAATTTAAAACTCAAAATCTAAAATTCGATGAAAAAACATGCAATTTAAGCTCAAAATCAAGTAATTTTATAGTTTTCAAGCAACTTTTCATGTTTCTAGAAGCATCAATTTTCGATCCTCAAAAACAAGGAAATTTAAGCCAAAATCATGTTATTTTAAGCTAAAAAAAAAAAACAGAATTTTCAATTTTTTTCACAAATTGTTGAGCAGGATTTGTGTGAATTAAAAAACAGCGAATTTTAAGCAAAAATCAAGTAAATTACTCAATTTTAAGCAACTTTTTCATGTTTTCTAGAAATTTTAATTTATCAAGCGAGCAATATAATTCAATCAAATTTTATCCAAAACCAAGCAAAATAAGCCAAAATCAAGTGAACTAATAAAAAAGATAATAGATTCAAATTAATAGAAATTTATACATTTTAAGAGGATTCAATTTCATGTACAGATTATAAGAATTTGTTTCTCATTTATTAATATTTAAAGCATTTTTATCAAGCATGTTTACATATTGATCTGGTAACATAATTTTATTATATTATTTCCATTTAGAACACAACTACTTTTTTTTACCAAACCTATATTCATAAATCCAAAAGCTGCACCCTATTTATTAATTTCAAGATCTTGCAGTTTAGTCAATTCATATAAATTGCTTAGCTTCTTGATAAGTGATTCCATTTTGTTCTATTTATAAGGACAAGAATATGAATAGAAAAATAAAAATAACTGTTATTTTTTTATTTTAATAAATTTCTTTCCTTATAATAAAATTGACTCAATGCTCAGAATGGAAAATAATATCATATGCAAGCAATGTAAAAAATGTGGTGAAATATTAAACATTGAATGCTTTCCAACACATAAATCACAAAAGATAAGCATATTAACACATGTAAAAAATGTGTCAATTCATATCTGAGAAATCATTATGGGTTGAATAAAATACAATGTGAATGTGGAAAATACATCTGTATTCCATATCTCGAAAAGCATAAAAATACTAAGTTACAAAATACAAATGTAATTCGTCATAGTGATTATTAAACTAAGGCATGTGTAGTGTGTATTGAGAATAAATCTATTGGGTTCATTTGTTCCCCATAAACCTACTATAGACAAACATAAAACAAAATGTAAAAACAGTTTTAGTAAATGTAGAAAGAAATATGATCAAAACAAAAAGTTAAATAATTAAAAACATTGTTTAAATATTAACAATAAATAAATATGTTTTATTCCATTCGATTAGTTATTTTATTTTATTCTTGTGTAAAAATAAATGTACCAAACTGCAGTAAAAAATAATTTCTTACTAAATAAATAATTATAAATGTCAGCGAGCAATCTAGCAGTTGAGTTGGGCGGAAGGAGAGTGCAGGAGCTAAGATTTTTTGTAAAACAATATAAATTAAAATATTGGTGCCATCTAAGGAAAGCTGATTTAAATTAGAACACTTATACCTTTTATTTCAAGTTAAGAAACAAAGAACAACTATATAAATTTACCATTTTCATATGCCAATGTCAAAGAACAATATTCAAAAGATAGAAATGAATTAAAATAAATATTTCCATTCTCTAATAATATATTTTAAAAGCCTAGAAACAGAAGTTAGCGAGTAACAGAAGGGGTAACAAAGAATAATTTTAAAAATTTACTTATAGCTGATGCTAATATTAATGAATTATATGAAGAAGACCATAAGGAATAAAAAAAAATATTCCCATTTTCCTCCAATGTAATTATAAAGAAAAGAAATAGAAGCACCAACAAAAACTATATAGTAAATCAAGCTTTTAAAGGTAGGATATCAACATATAAAATTGAAAATTATTTTAATTTAGTACAACTTAGTCAATTTTTAACTTCAGTAAAAAAAATAAAAGGTATTTGAGATAATACATGATCGTCTTAGGAAAATTAGAGGGGTGAAAACTAACATTAAATGATATGCCAATTATCGCAGGAAAGAGACTAACCAAGTAGAATTATTTACATATCAATCACAAAAGTATATAGTACTGAATGAAGAGGAAATTAAAAGGATTTACAAAACCATTAACAAAAAATTACTTGCAAATTTATCCCAATTTAAAAAAAAGGTTCAGAATGGAAATTAGATAAAGTGATTGGAATACAGTTAACTATAAATAAGTACAATCCATTAAATGGAGCATCATATATCGAATTACCAGAAAATATTAAGAAAAAACAAGCATTTATTAATGTGAAAAATGAAGATCAAAAAGTTTTCTTTGGGCAATCAAGTCTGCATTGTTTCCGGCAGAAAAATATCCACAAAAATTATCTAAATATAAAAATGTGGGCATTAATATTGACAAAATACTAGATAAATATAAATATCCTATTAAATTGATGAAATGCCAAAAATAGAAAATCAAACTGATTCATCTATAAATTTTTACTCTATCGAAGGTAAGTCTATAGTATATCCATTAAAGCTTACGAAAAAATAAAAAGTAAAACATATAAATTTACTTTATTTCAAAAATGATACGAACTCGCCCTACTGTTGGATAAAAGATTAATCTAGGCTGTTTTCTGCACAAAAAACTAAACATATAGTAAAACATATATATATATATATATATATATATATATATATATATATATATATATATATATATATATATATATATATGTGTGTGTGTGTGTGTGTGTGTGTGTGTGATATGTCTTCAATTCTTTTATTTCCAAGAAAGATTAAATAAACATGCAAAAGACTGCTCTAAAAATGAAACAGTCAAAATCAGTTTACTTCTGGAAGGAAAGAAAATATTTTTCAAAAACTATAAATGTGCAATGAAAGTTCCGTTTGTGGAGATTTTGAATCAATTGTAAAGAAAATATCAACAACTAAACCAAATCCAAAAGAAATATATAAATATAAACTAATCAAAAAATATCCAATTTTAACACAGGATTATATCGATAATAGTTTTTATAAAGAAATACTAAAGCAAAGATATAATTTTATTACTGAACAAATAAATACAATTGATTTAAAGTTGAATGATGAATCATATACAATGCAATATCAATTACACGAAGCTTCTGGTTTTTGCTATTATATTGTATCTAGTTATGGTGATTATAAACCATCTGTTGTATATCGAGGCCCAAATGCACATAAGAAGTTTATACAATCAATGAAAGGGAAGTAGAAGAGATTGGGGAGATATATTCACAAAACGAACTAATGAATACACTAACGAAAGAAGAAAAAGTGTCATATAATAGCTCTACAAAATGTACAAAAATTACATAATCAAGATCATATAAATTGAAAATATATTAACACAGTATGTAATAATTGTAATCTACAATTAAAATTGCCCAATTTTGTGCTAACTTATTTTCATAACTTAGCTGGA
Source organism: Dryococelus australis (assembly GCA_029891345.1). Taxonomy (NCBI): domain Eukaryota; kingdom Metazoa; phylum Arthropoda; class Insecta; order Phasmatodea; family Phasmatidae; genus Dryococelus; species Dryococelus australis. Next base: position 293,104,763 of record CM056994.1, read on the forward strand.
TATGATGCATGTTTATTTATTAAAGAACTGGAATATGGTAATAAGCAGATCGATTTAATTGCAAATAACAAAGAAATGTTTATTACTTTTGGGAAAGAAATGGAAAATTTAGACATCAGGTTTATAGACACATTTAAATTTATGGCAAGTAGTTTAGATAAATTATCATCTAATTTAAGTAAAGATCAAATGAAACATACATAAATGCATTTTCCAAAAGATCAAGTAGATTTAGTAATTAGAAAATGGGTTTATCAATTCGATTATATGGACAGTTAAAAAAATTTGAAGAAACATAACTTCCACCAAAAGTGACTTTTATAATAAAGTAAATGAATCTGATATAACTGATGATGATTATAATCATGCAAAATGTGTATGGGATCCATTTAATATGAAGAACCTTCGGGGATTTCATGATTAATACTTTAAAAGTGATGTGTTACTGTTATTTGAAAACTTTAGATACACATGTATAAATGCATATGCTTTAGATCCAACATGCTATTTTACAGCATTAGGATTATCATGGGATGCAACATCCCAATAACTAAATAACCATTATATCTATTACATAATTATGATATGATTTTAATGGGAGAAAAGGGAATTATAGGTGGTATTTCACAATGAGTGTAAGAGATATGTAAAAGTGAATAATAAATATTTTGACAATTTTAATCATATTCAAGAGTCTAATTATTTAGCTCATGTCGATGTGAATAAGTTATATGGTTGGGCAATATCTAAATATTTACAATATGGTGGTTTCGAATGGGTTGATTATCCAGTATTTAAATCAGATTTTGGAAAAATTATACTCTAAATCTTAAGGATGATTATGATCATGATTACATTTTAGAAGTAGATTTAGATTATCCACAAGATTTACATAAAGTACATAGAGATCTTTCATTTTGTCCAGAAAATAAGGTAGTTCCAGGAACATCAGTCAAAATTAGTAACAACTTTACTTAATAAACATGTATATGTAATACACTATCACAATTTGAAACAGTGTCTAAATCATGGGTTAAAGTTTACAAAAAACATGGAATATTAAAGTTTAATCAGTCTGATTGGCTAAGACAGTACATAGATTTAAACATATTAGTAAGAATTAATACAATAAGAATTTTGAAAAAGATTCTATAAGCTGCTATGAACGTACTAGATTTAAATACATATATGAGAATTAATGCAAAAAACAATTTTGAAAAAGATTTATAAGCTGATGAATAATTCTGCTTTTGGTAAAATTATGGAAAATATAAGAAACAGAGTAGATTAATATCAGATGCAGAAAAATGTGAATATTAGTAGCAAAATCAAATTTCAAAAGAAGTACCATTTTTAATGAGAATTTTACAGCCTTACATATGAACAGGACGAATGTAAAATTTAATAAGCCTATTTATGTTCTCATGCCAAATTTAGATACATGAAAATAATTGATGTAAGATTTTCATTATAAAGTGATGAAACCAAAATATGGAAACATCGATTTATGCTATAAAGATACATGTTCCTACATTTATAACATAAAACACAAGATGTTTACAAAGATATGAAGTCGATGATAGAAAAATTTGATAGAAGTGATTACCCAAAAGATACTATATAATATACCTCAAATAAATAAGAAAGTTTTAGGTAAGATGAAAGATGAATGCAATGGGAAACAATGAAGGAATGTGTTGATCAAGAACTCAAATGTAGGCATATAAAGTTCATGATAAAAAAAATCGGAAGGTGTAAAGGAATGTCTAATTAATAGGATAATAATATTTGAGGACTATAAAAAGTTTGTTTAAAGAAAAAATGCAAAATGGAACAATGCATTTAATAAGGAGTGAGAAACGTGGCATATATACAGCTGAGGTAAAAAAAAACAGCATTAAGTTATTGTGATGACAAAAGGATTATACAAGAAAATAAAATAGATACATTAACAAATGAATATCAAAATTTGTAGTTTTTTTAAATGAGAGTTGAATAATGCATCAGTCGGTGCACCGGCCACTGAAATTACACAAATTATTTTTTAAACATCTTTAATTCCAAAACAATGTGAATATCAGCTCCATAAAATCTATTAGTTTTCCATTATTATCTTTAATTTCTAAAACTATATGCTTAAAAGTTCGTTATTTATTTTATAAAAAATTGAATATGTAGGATCATAATCAATATAACCTCCTTATCAAACATAGTTTTCAATGGAAAACTAGCAAATATCATTGTTTCTAAATGATCAGATTCATCATATTTAAATGAACATTTCATATGCCAAATTACAGTGGACATTTATTGTTTTAAATGGGCTAAAATTAGATAATTTAGTACCTACAACAATTTTTATTTTTCAATACGCACATTTCTTGCAAAACCATGTATATCAGATTGTCTATCATCGAATTTAATATTAAACTTTGAATTGATAGATAATCTGTTTTTCACATTATCTGCTGTTAAATCAATATTATTTGTTTAAAATGGTTCAAATGAATTTATAAATTCTTTTAATGATTTAATATTGAATTTCCCTTTAGGAATAATGATAGCTTTTTTTATCAACCACTCCACTCGATTTTTCAATTGTAATTATTGTGTTATTGGTTATATCGAGTATCACAAATTTTGTGGAAAAATTAATATATGCTATATATTCATCTTTATGAATGATATCATAATGACGTTTTTTCTTTAGAATGGAACTATTATTCATTAATTTAAATATGTTATTATCCATAAATATTGTTAGGAATGAAAAAAAGTCGATTGGTGTGTTAGTGTCATAATTTCCTTACAAAATGCTAAAAATGAAAAGATTGGTGATCTTTTGCCTGACAATATGAGAGCTATTATCATTGGGCCCAGTAAACTGAGAAAACCAACTAGATGATTAGTTTTATTTATAAGAATGGTTGGTTAAATTTCAATAAATTGTATGTTTGCTCAAAAATTTTAATCAACCAAAATATATTCAGTTGCAAAATCACTGATGTATATCCAACAAGTTTAATGAAAATATGGCATATTTTTAAAATAGCAACGATGAAATAATTCTACTAGATCAATGTGAAATTAATTCTCTAGTCATTTTCGATTATGTCATCTTAAAACAAGATGTTATCCAAGAGTTCTTTACTATGGGAAGGCATAAAAATGTTGATGTATTTTATTTGGCACAGACTTATTCACAAATACCTAAGCATTTGTAAGAGATAATGCAAATAGTTTGTGTATATTTAGACAAGATGAAACTAATTTAAAACACATATAACAACTTTGTTGGTGGAGATATGACATATGAGATATTTAAAGAGATTAGTACATAGTGTTGGGTTGAAGATTATGGATTTAATACATTAGATTTGATTAGAAATATGACAAGAAGGAAAGTATTGTAATAAGATTAAATGCTTTTATAAAATAACTTCATCTTAATAACAAGTGGAACTGAAATGTTGCACTAGCAGTAATTCTTTTATCTGCTTCAGCAAACATGCTGCCCTCTAGTTGTGACATAATATAGCTTTCCTCCTGTGCTACATCCTAGTTGAGACAGATAAAAGCTTTCATCTTGTCGACCTGGGGCGAGCTTGTCACAGCAGCTTTGACACACTTGGCTAGAGTTACTTGCAACTTACAGCTTTCAACTTGCCACAGCTCACCACATGAAGTTTTATAACAACTGCTTTGCTTATCTGGTCAACATAGTTCATTGACAATGTATTTTATTTCAAATGTGAATGTCATGGGTTCGAACCCCGGTCTGAGCAGATAATTTAATAATGTGAATATGAGGCTCTCATACTAACACTATTAGATTATCACTGAATCATTGAAAATTTGAGCCAAATAACATTGTTCGTGCTTGTTTAAAAATATTAGCAGTGGATTATTTAATTGCTATCACCTCTATATATAACATATGTATTGTTCGAGTATTCCTATATGATGTAAGGTGCCAAGATCATATGGGAAGGGTGGTACTAGAATTTAAAAAAAATTAAATACAAAAATAGTAAGAGAACTCAATCAAATCTACATTTCATATATATATATATATATATATATATATATATATATATATATATATATATATATATATATATATTGGCAGGCCGAGTGGAGATGTGATTGGGTTACTCCATTGGAGTATTGCTAGAGTCAATAGCAAGGCTGGAAAAACTACAGGACACTGGTGAGGTATAAAAGTCCCTAAGCCTGGAAAGTCCCTGGCATGTTGTAATAGCCCTTACACCTATTGCAATTTTTAAAAATATATTTAAGGTCAACAAGAAAAAGGTAACTTGCTTTAGAATTTCAGGAACAATAACACACATAACAAAAATAAACTAGAACATTTTAACATGAATATGAAACATTTTGTAGACAAAATCAAGCCAAAAACCAATAATGCATATATAAACATTGCAAAATCTTATCGATATACTTCAATTAACATTTTTTAAGTATGCGAAACATAATTTAATGCTTAGAAATTCTAATTTCATTTCTTCCCAAAATTAACAAGATAATTTTTATATTTGTTTGCATAAGAATGTTTATGATGTAAACAAAAGAGAAAAGTTAATTCATGAGTTATTGGATGATTTTCGTGATAAAAAGAACAAGAAAATATTTGTTTTACATTATACTTATCTACTTTAAATTGTAGAAATGATAATTGAAAACAAAATAAACCTTTTGACATAGCCATAACTTAACTAAAAACCATCTAGCAGAAATATATTCTTTAGCCAGTTATTCCAGAATCAATGTCTTTAAGTAATGATGATGATGAATTGTTATCTAATCTGGAAACAAAACTATTTAAAGTATTAGATGACTTTATTCTGGAAATGAAATTAAAAATATGTTCTAAATATTTATAGGCAGATTAGAATTAGGCAACACAAGTAATGCAAAATCTTGGAATGAAACAAAACAATTATTAAATTGGAAGGGTAGTAAAAAACAAATTACTCATAACAATAGAAACATTATAGTTGCATATCATTAAGGGTTTAACCAGCAGTCACACCATTAACTAAAAATATTTAAATTCACAAAACATATGTTTTATTAATCCATGAGTTATGTGAATTATCAAAACCTAACCATTTTATATAAATTTATTACCTTTTGTTTTTAAGACTTTTTCAAACAAATATTTATCAATATAGTTTGTTTTAATAATTTCGTATTCATAAAAACTTTGTAAGTTGGCACATCATAATTTAAAACCTCGATGATAGTAAATAATTTTGTTGTCCAATTACTTGTATAACCCTTTTCAAAAATTAATTTAGTTTTGCTAACATGGACAAATCGCCAACAATAAATTCCAGTTTAGTAAACATATATTCACAAAATCTTTTTATTTTTTTTATTGACTTCAATTCGTTTCATGCCAATATTTCGATGTTTTCTATTGTTAAATTCTTTCACTAAATCATTAATATATTTCCCATTTGTAATTGCCATTTAGAGCTAATTTCTTCCACGTTTTGTTCTTCATTGTACGATTATATCTCTCTCCGACACTGGCTATAACTTTACTAAATGTAGAATAATGATTGATATTATATTTTTGCATAAGTTAATTAAATATTTTATTATAAAACTCGGACCCATTGTTATTTTGTAAATTATGTGGTTTTCTTTTCATCAGTATGCAATCTAAAGCATTTGCTACATTTTTAGCAATTTTATCTTTATTAGGTATAGCATATGCATATTTGGAAAAACATTGATAATTGTCATAATATAAGTATATCTGTTGTTTATATGTGATATTCCTTTTAATTCCCATTTTCCATCTCAACAAGATCGATTTGCTATAAATCATCAATATCAAATTAAATTACTTTTCTTCCTGGAAAATTTCTTCTTGATGGGTTATATAATACATTAATTATTCCTTCTCTTACATTGGACAATTTTTTTTAATGTTGATTTATTAGATATACATATTGAACATTTACTTTTCTGAACTAATTGTCCATTTTTATTATTTACATATTGTGTATTATTATTTTTAGTGACCTTACAATTCAAGCACTAAGTATTCTCCATTTAATTGTAAAAAAGCTGTTAATCATTATATTTTACGAATATTTCTTTTGTGGTCATCAATCCATCATAACTAAATATTTTATTTTTCTGATTTTAAAAGATAGAATTAAACCTACATTAACTCCAAAAGGCTTACTATAATCCCTTTTTTTATAATCATAAATAACAGTCACAGTATAGTCAAGTAAATTGAAATTAGTAAAAATTATTTATTTAAACAGTACAATGCATTAGAAAAGTAAAGAATAATTTCATTATTATCTAAGTTAAAAATGTTATTTTTCTATCCCACTTTGCAGGTAAATAAAATATATGAGACTTTTCTTCCTTGCATTTTTTATCTTTCGAATTAACTATTGTTTCACAATTAATCAAAACCGATTAATTTATATTTTGCTATTTATCTGTTATTTCTTTATCAAAAACTCTTTTATTGAGCATATCTTTTCCATCTATAGGATCAGCCATATTATTAATTCTTTGATTATGAAGAGAAACATAATATTTAGTATAAACAAAAACTTAACTAATTTGATCTTTTAAAGCAGAAACAATAATATTGTATTCTGAATCTACATATGTTTTTAGTTCATTACCATTAGTGTCAGAGATTTTTTTATTTAAAGATTTGATTAATTTTTTCCCAACAATATCCGTAATTTAAAAATGAAGAGACTTAAAACCTCTCGAAAAAATATGTAACACAATTAAACATAAATGTCCACAGATAACTGAATTAAAATTCTGAATTTGATTATCACTGTACTAAACAATTCTATTTTTAAAATAATTAGTTAAATTAGTAGGAATATTAACTCCAAATGAATCAAAATAGAAAACATTATTTCCTTTAAAATAACAAGCTCAATGAGTACCATGATTTAATGAAATGTCAAAATTAACCACAGCACATTCATTTTCGTGCATTGGTTTTGATGGTCTTTCGTCAACCATACAAACATTTCTGAAATTTTTTTAATTTAATGTTTTGATTTCTTTTTTCAATATCTAAATTAGATAATGGTGATATATTCAATTTTTTTTGGTCCCCCCTTTTTTGCAACTAAACCACTTCCTGATTTATTTCCCAATTGCCAAATTATGTGTATTTTGTTCTTCAAATTCTTTTTTATTTTTTCTGGTTTGTTCAACAGAATAGCTAGCTCCACCAGCTAAAGCACCGAGTGCAGCTGAAACTGAAACTAAAAATTATAAAAAAAACCTCCATGATGTAAACCATGTCCAGATTTTTCTTTTAGTATTTTTATGATTATTGGTATTGACAAAGTTAATTTGAAACCTTTGCCTTCTTTTAATTTTTTTCTCAAGTTGTTCTTTTGTTAAGATTTTATAGATACCCAAATCTCTAAGTTGATCAATGGGTATATGGAATGTTATATTTGTTAACTTCATTTATAAGTAAAAAATATAGGTAATTAATAAATTTTATTACTACCATCCTAATTTTCTTTTTGTAAAGATAGTTGAAGCTATAGCTGCAGAAGCATTTTTTTCACCGATTGGAGTATTTTTATCTAACATGATTTATTTAGCTTCTTTTTGTCAAATTTTGTTAGCTTCATGTCTAGATTCTAAATATCTATGATCCCTATAAGCAATGTGTGTTTGCAGGCTTCGTCTAATTTATTTATTCATGGGTCAACTCTTTCCAGTCTTTCATTCAGTTTTGTAAATGGTCCACAATAATTATACCCTGACAAATACATTTCAGGCAAATTGAAATTGTTTGGCACCCAATTTGTTATTCATTTTCTGAGATATTCAGAATTCCAAAGAGAATGAGGAATTACATTTAAACTTTTATAAAATAAGGAATTACTTTTGTATGATTAATAACAAAATCAGAAAATTTATTGTTCAACATATTATTTAAGCTCACTTTTTCATTGTAATAATTTTTTATTTCCAGCATTTTCTTCGCCATGAATAAATAATAATCTATCAACCAATTTTCTAACATCATCCACCCAGACATATTCTTTTGCCAAATTGTTGTATTTTTATATACCTTCTCCAGGATTATGAGTTCCTGGAGAAATCATTCTATCTGGTGCGTTTGGTATTGATCTTGACCTTGGATCTTATATACAAATATTTTTCATAAATTGATCTAATTATATTATTATACTTCCAACCAACACTTGAACTTGGATTATTCCTTTTCTTATTGGGAACATATTTTTGAAATACACCATTGGTTAATAAAACAATTTCTGTATAATTGTTAGATCATTAACATTGTAATTACCTTCAAATTCTTCTGTGCTATTTTTTGTTAACAGTTTAGAAAGTCCTTCTGTTAATTCATATTTGCTATCTTTGACAAATAGAATATCACCATCTATATTTATTTTGTATCACCGATATAAAAATCATGTTCTCCTCGTAAACCGTATTTTTCTTTAATGTTATTAATATCTGCAGAAATATTTTTTCCAAGACTAATAGTCGAGTCTTTCAGACGTATTATACCCAAATTTGGAGGCCTATCTTTAGCAAATAATTCTCTTTCATGTGATAATTCTTCAAGAGCAGGTGTATAATCTAAATTTTTTACTGCAACTGGAACTAGTGTTGTTATTAAATTTTTATTCGCTTCACTTACTTGTTCTACGTTTTCACCAGTGTCTCGAAATTCATGAATTAAAGAAGATTTTTCTTTTTATTTCTTTCATAATCTGCTGCATTATTCTTTTTATAATTATTGAATTTTTCAATGAGTAATTTAACCCGAGAATTTTTTTTGATGTATCTTTCATTTATATATTTAGGTTTTTTTTTTTTTTTTCTTATAAATGAGTAATAAAAGTATCTAGAGTTTTGAAAGACAAACTTTTCCTCGAACTTATCAAACTAGGGAGAATTTTAATGTTTACAATAATAGAATTGAATTTAATATTCCTTTAGGTGAAGGATATTCTTTCCCAAATGATGCTTATGTTTTTGAGCAGTTTAGACTACTAAAGAGAGATAAAGAATGAGATGAGGCAAAATATGCAAAATTAGATAATATTGATGTTTGTGCTAACTTTTCCTTTCCAGTTTTTTTAGAGTGGAAATCTCAAAACATCGACATATTATTGAAGCTGTTGATAACCCACGTTTAACTTCAACAAAGATGAATAATTTGTTAATATCTCCAAGTTAGCAAAATTATTTAGAATTTACTGGTGTCGATAGTACATATCATGTAAAATCTGTTCACAGTGATAAAACAAATGAAATAACCTTTCCACTGAGATGTGTGTTTGGTTTCATTCAAGATAACAATGAAATTTACTGGAAAGGAGAGTATAAAATTACTTTTTTTTTTTTGTAATTCATCTGATAACAATAGTTTATATGTTTATGAAACTAAGAACGCAGACAATGCAGTTCAGAAAAGTTATGTTGAGCCAGGTAAAATTGTTATTCAAAAATTAAAAATTATGTGGCCAATTGTTGAATACTAATGTAACACAGCCATTGGAATTAAAGAAAAAATATTCAAACATCCGAAAATACCTATTAGATTTAATTATTGGCAATTTCTAGAAAAAAAAGTTCCTGCTGGGACAACTGTTTCTAATTTTGATATAAGAGATTAGTTCAATAATTTACAATATGATATGCCTGATTTTGTAATTGTAGGCTTTCAAGCTGATAGAAAAAATTGTGTTGAACAGTATGTACATGCTTCTATGTTTGATCAATGTAATGTAAGAAATATTTATGTTAAGAACGGTAGAGATGAGATGTTTCCAAAAGAAAATTTGAATTTAGATATTGAAAATGGCATTTGTGATAAAATGTTTCTTACTTATAATGATTTTAGAAATTCAAAATCAAAACTAGATACTCTATATAGAAATAATGAACTTTGTTATAAACCAACTGTAAACGCTCAAGGTGATATCAATTATTATTCATTTTTGGGGCGAAGACCATTATTTGTTATTGATTGTTTATATAGAAAAACAACTGTTGTTAAAGATAAAACAAACATAAAAATTAGTATAGAATTTAACAAAGCTGATGAAGCAGGAACAATTTGTGATGTTGTTCTAATTAGTGAAAGGAATCTAACTTATGATTATTTGAAAGAAAATATAACTGAAGATATGTAAATTTTTTAAATTATTAAATGGAAGATGTAAACGATTTTATGGGAAAAACAAAATGTTTCGATAGGTTAATACACATTTTTAGATCTACAGTTAAGTTGTTTAATCGAATAAAATATCATTTTGTTAAACCAGAATGAGATTTTTCTCCTAGTGTAAATTTTGATTTGTGACATTTTTATTTGTGCAGGATTTGTGTGTCATTTTTATTTTGTGCAACCTTCTTTTCATCTTAATATATTTCTTTCTTTATAAATAGAAATGAAAACGTTTGTGTTACCATGCAGTATGGCAAACTTTTTAAAGGTGGTGATGTTTCAAATACACCTTCCTATAAATTAGATAATACTTCTGACGAACTCAGAGAATTAGTTTTCAAATTTCATCTAAATCTACAAAACTTACAATTATTGCTCTTAGAAAACATTGGCGATAAATATATACTTCATAAAATAGGTGACGACTTTGAGAATATAGAAGAAGTTCTTTAAAAGTTAGTAAAGCGTCGAATATAATCTGTAAAGAATAATACGATAATATTTCATTTTATTTTCGCTTATTTTGCTTGATTTTGGATTATATTTGATTGAATTAGATTGCTCGCTTGACAAATTAACGTTTCTAGAAAACATAAAAAATTTGCTTAAAATCGAGAAATTTACATGATTTTGGCTTAAAATTTTGTGTTTTTTAATTTACACAAATCCTGCTCGAACATTCTTGAAAAAAAAAATTAAAAAATTTGCTTGTTTTTAGTTTAAAATTATATGATTTTGACTTAAATTCCTTTGTTTTTGAGGATCCAAAATTTATGCTTCTAGAAACATGAAAAAGTTGCTTGAGAATGATATAATTACTTGATTTTGAGCTTAAATTGTTTGGTTTTCCTTCGAATTTTAGATTTTGAGTTTTTAATTTTTTCTTGTACTTTCGTTAAAAATAGCAGGAAATATTTATGTTTGTTTTTCATGTTATTTTGATGGAAAGTACCGATTTTAGTTCACTGCACTGGCTCTCTCATTTCCTATTTACTCGTGACGCCGGGTAAAATTAGCGAAGTAATTTCAGTTCCGAAAGACATTTTTCAACATTTCACTTCCAAATAGCTGCGGCTCTATGTAGCCGAAGGTAGTGGAGTGGAGAACCTTGGCGGCTCCCGACATCGAGGTCTTGGGAGCAGATGGGGGTGAAGCGAGGTGAGTATGGAGCAGTGCCGGAGTGCAAGGACGGGGGAAATGGGAGATCCCCGAGGAAACCCACCAGTCGGCATAATCGTCTGGCACGCCGGGAATTGAACCCGGTTCGCCTGGGTGGGAGGCGAGTAATCTAACCACTACCTCATTGAGGTCCCTTATCCGAAAGCAATTTGAGTGTGAAACATTTTTCAACGTTTATAGGCTGTTCACAGATAATTGAGCGCTATTGAAAGCCCTGGTCTAGATCTTTTACTTTCTTATCCTTCTGCTATTTGTTAATTTAACTTTGCCATGAACACGATCACTTTGTTCATACGTCAGCCAAGTGAAACTGTGCCTTTATTGGCATTGTGAATGTATTACTAATATTAAAATTCGTAATCTAACTTGCATAAAACCAGAATCTCTAAATCCAGCGGCGATATATTTAAACATTACACTCGTAATTTAACGTCGAGTCTTAGAACAATTTTTTATTAATCCCCTGCCAACTTAACTGGAAGCCTGCACGCCATTGTAGGCGCAGGGCCTACGTGTATAGCTTGTCCACGGTAAAGTGAGTGCTTTTGAGGCCCCAGTTACATTTTCCTTTCAGCCATATTTAATCCTTTAAACAATTTTTAAATAAATATTACCATGTAAGTAATAAACACAGTTAGTATATTCCACCGCATTCGGAAGTTAACATCTAAAGCTGAATATATATATATATATATAAGAACGTTGTGCGTGGGTTCGATCCAGACCGGTGAATTATGAGTATTGGTTTTCCATGAAACTCTTATACCAGCCTACTGTTTAAAGCATGTGATTAGCCCAATCGTGTATAAAAGAAGATTAAAATATTTGTAATTTTGGTTTAGTAGTTTGATGAAGATGTATGTTATAACTATTATATGACAGTGACTTCCTGAATTTCAACTGAAATCAGAACCAAAATTATTAAATTAACTGTTGACGTAGTAAACTGTAATGCTTTTCAGTAGCGAACACGTGATTTTATTTTGGGGTGGTTGAACCCCGATATTTAAAGTGATCACTTTGCACGATAAGAAAAGCACCTTTCCCAAATGTAAAATTTACCTATTCTAATTTCAAGACTAACACTAGGGAAACTTATTGCAATTGTCTGTTCAATTATCAGTTAGTAATTTTCAGTTAATTTTCGAAATTTTTCCATATTCATTTATATTTCCACTTTTTTTGGGAGGGGCTGCAGCCCTTTCTGTTCTCCCCCCCCCCCTCCCGGCGACACTTCCACCCTTGCGTACAAGTTGCGTTGTGGCTTTGTTACATTTAGTTATAGGCCTATTATAAATGCGACGAAATGCCATTTTAAACGCCAAAATACCCTTTGCATACTAAAGTTTCCAAATTATAACCTTCATCCAGAATGAGAAAGAGAGACATAGGGGTCTACAGACGCTGGTGTCTTGGCACTCTAGCGCGAAAGGTGGCTTCGTTGTGACAAAAAGAACAAACTACCATGCACTGTATCGGTAAATTCTCTCTTATTGTCTCATTTTAGACTTATGACTAATGGCAATCATTGCTTAGTCATACTTTACAATATTTGCTGACATATTACGTTATATCCGGAATGTTACAGATTTTGGGAGATACGCGTTAGAATGTGATGCTCAAATGATGAGAGGAATGTCTAGCAGTTAGGCACCTCAAGCGATTTTCACGTTCCACGGGTGTTTCGTACATCACAGTTTTGATGTGACCCCATAAATAGAAGTCTGAAGGATTGAGGTTTGGCGAACGCGATGGCCATGGAATGAGGTTATGTACACACGTCATGTTTCATAGTTGATGGGTACTCTATAAACATCAATCAGTGAGAATTTCACTGTATTTCAATCAGTTAACAGTGCATGACTGATTCAACAGTCACGTCAGTGAATATAACTGATGAATCAATGAAAAAAATGTTAGCTAGTTTAGTAGGGAAGGTTAGGTGTCAATGAAACACCCCATATCAAAATCCTAACCTGATAGAGTAGGCAGATAGTTATCAACTTGACTTGGTGACTTCGGTGGCAAGGTAACGGCCTAACAGCGAAGCAGAAAGGGTGTGTGCGTTCAATTCCGGACAGCTCCGAAGATCTTTCTGCTTTTTTTAATTACGGCAAATTGCGCAATGTAAATAGAAAACTATCGTAAACATGTTTATTTCTCGTAATTATTTTGCTAAATTCAATAAAACGTAATTTAATTCGCCACTGCAGTTGGCCGTCACTTATTTAATCACAGAGATTGTTTCACGTTACTAATTAAATCAGTAAAATTTTTCCACTGTCACAGTCAGTGATATTACACTGATTCAAATTTAGAGTGCAGTGTGCTATACACAGTCCTATTGGTCACCACGCTTGAGCGTTGCCTAACTGCTAGGCTTTCACCAGATTCGTTTGTGCTGCGCGTTTGTAGGCGTATCTGCTTAACGACTCAAGTAAGGACAGACTTGGTCTGAACTTTTCTACCTGTTTTCTCATTCATGATCACCTCTCAAATTCTATGGCTTAAGTTACGAAACAGTCTGTAGTACTGAATATGACCTATAGTGCTATTCTACTGAACATACTTTGCGCATTATTTTACAACATTTCAAGACCACATCACAATGCATTCGTTGATTAATACATTACAACGTACAAATATAGCATATATATAAAGTATTTTTTAAAAATATTTTATGTAGTCGATGGCTTAAAACAAAAAAGAAATTACTACGTGTTTTGAGATGGTTTTGCTGGAATAAAATTTTATCGTTGGCACTCGGGTGCGATTTATAAATACGGCGTTGTTTAGGTTTACAGTTATTTTATACACTAAATACTTAATGTAACTAACATAGGATTAGGTAATACTGTGATATTCAAAAAGTCTTCGTAAGTGAACCCCTAAAAGACAAAAATTGTTTTATGTGTGTCATCCTTAAAATATAAACATATGCTGTCGAGGACCTTTATTATAGACCTTTTTGAGATCAGCAATTCTGTAGCACATTAATTTGGTGTATATCTTATGGTTTAGTCAGCATAAGCCTTGTAAGCGCCAGAAAAGCAGCTTTTTCCGACTTTATTCTAAAACGTAGAATATTTCCCTACTATCAATATTATAGATATTAATGTATTATGTACCTAACCGTTCCTCAAGAAATTCTCTAAGTGATGGTGAAAACCGCATCAAAATCCATCAAGTAGTTTAGAAGCCTTAGCCGAACACACTGACACGCGTGGTCGAACTACTTTGTTTTATACTATGTATAGATGCGCGTAGCAGTATTGCATATTTCATACCACGTATATCGACAAACTGTTTTAGGTTTTGCCTTTACCGTATCAAGGAGACTATGGTGACTATATACTTGGACAGTTCAATACTAATATGTATTACTCTCCCTTCATAGGATAAATAAGTTATATAGGTATGTATGTAATTTTCGTTCTAACATTTCTCTGACATTTTCCCCATTCCATTCAGTTTAGGATATTTTGTCGAAACAAGCTATGGATTCCATACTCTGCAGTCAAGTACACTATATAATTCAGAGAAAAAAAATATGTTTGTACGGATTCGAAGTAATCTAACACATTCAAAAAAATTTTACGCCGGATCCTCTAGTATTTCAGTCGCGAGTATTTGTAGAAGTCATACAGTATTTGTGATAGAGTAAAATCCCAAAACCTAGCCCTTGGAAGTGTAAAAAAAAGTAAATAAGTAGCTTCACTCTGGATTTAATGAAATAGTGTTTAAAACATGTCAAGTTAGAATATCATGACGCACTGTTATGCTCAGAAAGAACTAAAACGGATATAAACAAATTTAATCGTCTCCGAAGGACTTGTGTACGGACTTGGGTCGGTACTTGGCAATATATTATATTTAACCACATTTCCTCGCCACATTTTAGAGACCATAGCCACCGAGAGTTGAGTGAGGTAGAGGTCTGGGTGGCGCTTAGTATCGAGGTCTTGAGAGCCGATACAGGTGAAGCAAGATGAGCATGGAGCAGTGCCGTAATGCAAGAGTGGGGGAAACGGGAGATCCCCGAGAAAACTGGCCGAACAGCGGCATCGTCAAGCACGATTTCCACTTGCAAAAATCCTGAGTGACCCGGCCGGGGAATGAACCCTGTTCGCCTTGGTGGGAGGCGAGCAGTCTAAGAGAAAAAAAGAAAACCCATCCTGTGCAAATTGCCTTCGAGACAAAAAAGATTATTATCATTCAGTCGATTCTAAGCAATGGCCACAATACGAGAAAGCATTCACAGTGGAACTGGAAATGACTGATTATAGAGCGCAATGACTTTTCTAATGAAAATTAATGTGGAACAAATTAACCTGCAAATATCTGCGGTTGCAACATCTGAAGTAACGATCGTTGCTAATAAAAGAAACCTTGGCATCGTACCAATGCAAGAACCTTATGCTTTACGTGGAGAAGTGATGGGAATGCCAGGAACGATTATCACATTTGGTGATAACCCAATGTCAGCTATCTGGATGAGAAATAATTTGAACATACTGACAATGGACAATTTGTCCAACAGTCCTCACGCCTGTGTTCATCTAGAATTGAGAGCAACTAGTATATATTTGGTAAGCTCCTACTTCCAGTACTCAGATAATCTCAGAGTTCATCTTGAGAAGTGAGACGAATGGATTGGAGTACTGGGTAGGGAACAATTATTTGTAATCAGTGCTAATGTTAATGCCAAAACTGGCCAGTAGAATTCGCCTGTCACAGACGATCGAGACATAGCGATGGATCGCTATTTACTGGCGAACAACCTTTATGTCACCATTGAAACAGAATCGCTCTCCATGTATGTTTCTCCTGTGCACAATACAGAATCTTTCCTGAATGTGACTCTGATATCAAGAAGGGCAGCCAGACAAATTACGAATTGGACAAAAACTGAGGATTCATCGAGTGATTATCGGTTTATTACGCACGAGATTAACTATACACCTAGCCCCAAAGAAGGTGGCGAAGTGCCACGAACAAGATACATTCATAGGAGCACAGATTGGAAGAGATTCGATGAGGCACTAATGGATAATCTCCTGAGGTACAAAGTAGAATATGCGGAAGAGCTGCACCAAAGAGCATTAGAGTTAAAGAAAGTTATTCAATACACATGTAACAGGACATTACTAACTTCCAACCCTAATGTCCTACTAAACAGATGGTGGGATGAAGAACTAAAAAATGATAAGGAAAGCGCAGAAGATAAGAAGAAACCTGAAAAGAAGCAGAAATGGGACTCAATGCCTAAGTCTGGTTGATGACTATAGAAATCAGAAGAGGGCATATGCAAGATTGATGAAGGATAAGAACAGAGAATCTTGGAGAAGATTTGTGTCCGGGAAGGGAATGAATATCCACGGGGGATTTGTAAATAAAATACTCACAAATAAATTTAAGCATAACCAGGCCATGAAGAGCCTAAGAATCCAGGGAAGACTGATGATCAGTCAGCAAGAAAATGCAGAAAAGTTCGTCTAGGCTCTCCTGCCAGAGTACAGCGAAGAAGCTGAAGAAGAATTACATTGCATGAAGAGAATAAATTACACAGTTGCCAGACACTACGAATACTGCAGATTTTGATTTAGAAGAACTTGACAGGTTAGTGAAAGAGCTGAAAAATAAGAAGGCACCTGGACATGATGGGATAACTGCTGAAATACTCACAAGAATGTACCTCAGGATACGAAAGGACTTACTTGCACTGATGAACGATTGTCTACATAACGGATGCTTCCTAAATGTCTGTAAAAATGGAATTCTCAAGATCTTGTATAAAGGGGGAAATAAATACCGAAACAAACCGAAAATCATACAGAAACCTTACATTATTGCCGGTACTCAGAAAAATTCTGGAAAAGTTAGTAAATCAAAGATTACTAGAGTAGCTAGAAGCAACTGAGAAACTCCATAAGCAAAAGTATGGTCTTCGGAAAGGCAGAGGCACTGAAAGAGCTGTGCTTGATGTGGTTCAGAGGGTAAAATCCTGTCGACGATCTCATGTGTTGGGAATTTTCCTTGACATAAGTGGAGCCTTCGATAATGCATTGTGGCCAGGAATGATTTAGCAGCTGAGAGAGGAGTGCCCAACTAATATTTATGCTATATTAATTAATTATTTTGTGAACAGAACAAATCAGTGCAAAGTGAATAACATATGTGTACGGAAAATAATTTCTAAGTAATGTCTGCAGAGATCGGTCCTAGGACCTGTTTTGTGGAATGTCCTTTTTGACTTACCAGCAGGTGACAGAAGAAAGTGAAATATTTGCTTACGCCGATGATGCTCTTGTGGTAATTCTAGAATGGAACCGAGCTGAATTGGAACACAAACAAGAAGAAACATTACAACAGATCGAGAAATGGTGGAAGGTAGTCAAGTTGTAATTCTCTGTATAGAAAACCAGTACAATCATATTAAAGGAAAGACTCCAAAGATCGCCAACGATAGATTTAAGGAAGAGCAGTGAATATAAAGAGCACTAGAGTGGTATTGGATAACAAGCTACACTTCCAGGATCACATCAGGTACCTGATTGATAAAGCTGTAAGTTTTTACATGAAAATGATACCAGTGTCCACATCATCATGAGGACTTGGATTTTAAACCATAATAACGTTTTACAAAAGTGTCTTCCTGGGAAGAGCATTATACGGATCTGTAGTGTGGTATGAAAAAGCAAGATTATTGCATACACAGAGACTTCTACTGAAGATGCGGAGAGCTGCAATGCTTGCGATTACAAAAGCATACAGGACAACATCTACTGATGCATTGCAAGTGATAAGTGGAATGTTCCCCCCTCGATCTGTTAGTAATAGAGAACGAGAAATTTTTAATAATTTAAATTGATGAAAGATCTGTATCTGCGGCGTGGAAGAATAAACTCAGAAGAGAGACACTGGACCTCTGGCAGAAGAGATGGGATGCCTCAGAGAAGAGGAGAAGAACGTACAGAATATCCCCTGACATAAGGGATAGAGTCTGTCATAACTGGATTACGATTGATTATCATCTGTCACAGATTTTTACCGGACATGGAAATTACAAAGCAAATCGATACAGATTTAGTTTGGTATACTCCCCTCTCTGTAGGATATGCAACACTGAAGACACAATATTACATGTACTACAATATTGTCCTAAGATTGAGGACATAAGAAGTGAATTCTGTAGAAGACTTAAAGCATAAAATCGACGTGATTTAGGTGATACAATGTTTAACAAGGGAAATACAAATATAATGCAGGAATATGTAAGGGAAATCTCTATAATATTAGAAGAGTTTGATCTGTGGATACAAAATAATCCAAAATAAATGGAAGAAACATCTACCTGAAAATGATACAACATCCTGTACAAAGAAAACAAATATATATACTTCGATGCTGGGAGCGGACCTGCTCAACTGAAGTGAGCAAATCTAAAACAGTTATATAACTGTTGTAGTGGGAGCGGACCCACTACGCAGTCTGGGTCATCCCAGTGCAAATAGTCAGAAGGCAACTAATGAGTTTGACATCCCCCCTCCCTTTCCCATCAAACACTGAAGAAGTTAGAAGACATGATGCATATTTGGATATTTGGCAACGTACAAGGAAAATTAACTACGGAGGAACAATGACATAAGTAAGGAACAAGAATAATAGAGACTGGAAATTCACGGAGTTGGCAATGGAACATGGAACAGAAGAATTAAATGACGAAAATTCAAACTGAAAGTAGGTTTGTGCGGGCGGAGGAAGATCTAAAAAGATACAAAGGCCCCCATACCGGCTGCTGCCCAACGAAGGGATGAATATATGTAGAGCTGCTATACAATGGCTTATAAAAGTAGAGTAGATATATGTACATTAGAATAAATATAATAACCCCCACGTTGCTGAGAGAGTCAGGGTGGATGGCAAGATCAACCATGCCACACTCACCGTCCGAGCAGCTTGGCAGTAAAATAAAAAAATATTTTGTAATCATGTACAACAGTAATCTATTAAAGGATGATGGTATGAAAAGTGATGAAAACAAAAAGTTAAAATTACGTGGCCCAAGAGAGCCTAAAGAAGGGAAGTTATGAGATGGAAAACACCATGACAAGCTAAAGGAATTACTTACACGCCTGAATTACCCAGGAAGGGCACAGGCGCGGTGGTGAAAGGAAAAGATTGCATGCCTGGCTTTTGGCTGGCCATGAAAAAAAAAAAAAATCGCTTATCCACCGCGGCTCCTCCATGATTCGTAATAAATGACAAATGTTATTTTCAAACTTTTCATAATTCATATTTTATTTAAAGTATAATGTAATCTTCAAAATGAATCAAATTGCCGTTATTATAATTATATATATATAAATAAACAAAATTAACAGAAAATATTGGTCAGTTATTCTTTGGAAATTGTATAGACTGTACACGGTAAAATCAGCTCTTTTGAAGGCCCTGCTGAAGATCTACTTTGTGTATTCTTCTGTATTATGTAAAAATTAACATTGCTATGGGCCTCATCACTTTTTTCGTACATCGGTCAAGTAAAACGGTGGAATTGTTAGATATGTAAATATATTATAAATCTGCTAATTTTACACCTAGATGAATTTATAAACCAGAAAGCGAAAGAAATAATTTAAGGAATCACAAGTGGTTACCTAAAACTTTTTATTCGGCGTTAAGATATGGAACTATTTTCCCATCCATCGTTACCAAATTTACTGGGCAAATGTCACTCAGGGCGTCCATTAAAATATACGCAGGCAGGAGCAGTGGTTTTTTTTTCTAAGTTTCATTTCTAAAGTGCTCACTTTATCGTGAAGAGCCTTTACGAGGCTGTGCGCGGAAACAAATTTCCTATATTACGTTATTACTTTTTTAAACATACAGTGAAGAGATCTAAGCGCAGTACCATAGTTTTTTGTTAGGCTACGATATTTTTGCTTTGATAACGGGAGAAATATATATTTTTTAATATAAAAATTTTTTGTAAACGAAAATTAAGTCGCTATCCCAGAGAATCCGACTAGCACTTATAGGTGAATGGTACGGCTGAAGTTTAGAGACCACAGGGACTAATGAAAATACTGCGAAGGCCTGCCGGCCGGGCGGGGATGGGGGTCAACCTTCAGTTTGACAAAATGCAACCTATACTTTGCGAGTGCAGGTACGGCGCTTGTAATTACAACGGCGCGGCGATCCTCCCGACCGCAAGCCAGCCGCGGAACACAATGGCGAGAGAAAGACAATAAGGAACCGAGGGGGTGCGGGGGATCGGGGCAGTCCGTTTAGTCGAGGAGGGGGTCGATTCCAGCTCGATTCTCGTACTGGGAAATATCTTGATAATAACTATGTTTCGCATCTGGCTGCACACGCTCCTTCCCTCCTCGAGCGGTTTCCCGAGACCACTGATTAAAATTTACTGACGCCCCTTGGCGCCGGAGGTTCTGTCCCCTCCGCCCCCCCCCCCTCCTCCTTGAAGCCAGACCCAGGGGGCGGGTTGCGATATGAACTGCTCTGACGCCAACCTACCCGTGCTAGCATGTCGTTACCCCCGGGACCCCCCCGCCCCTTGCCGACGTTTACCGCCGGCGGCCCCTCCCACTGCATCACTGCTGACAAACTCCTCTGCTACTTTTCAACTTGCTGCTCGTGTGCGTGTGTGTTTCGAAATCGATATAGAACAGGTTACTACCGGTTAAAGGTTGTTCACGATAAAGTGAGCGCTTTAGAAATTTCCCTTGGAAAAATGGCACTGCTCCTGCATGCATATATTTTAACGGGCGCACTGTGTGACTTTCGTCCAGCGAAGTAGGTAACGATGGATGGAAAGTAGTTCCATATCTAAACGTCGAATAAAGTGTCTGGTAACCATTATTCATAACTTAAATAAAATTAATTCTTTAACTTTTGTTCTTTTTAATGCATCGAAGTGTAAAACTGAGCAGATATGTAATGTACTTACTTTCTTAATAATTCGCAGTTTTATTTTACCAACGCATGAATAAAGTGATGAGGCCTATAGCAATGTTAATTTTTCATATGTAAGGCGGAGGAATAGGCCTACACAATGTGTATACAAGTAGATCTTAAGCAGGGATTTCAAAAATGCTCATTTTACTGTGAACAGCCTATACGTTTCTTTGTATGCGACGTTCGGTACACGGAGCTTCGATGTCTCGGGTTCGACCTTCGAAGTCGCTTTATCCGTGCACCAGCTACCTTATGATCCTTGTGGTATAACCAACACGGCGTAGTTTTTCGTGACTCAAGTTTACAGTTCCTGATATTGAGTGAGTGAGTGAGCGAAGAGATTTGGGCGGCTCTTAACAGCGAGGTCTTGAGAGCCGATGAGGGTGATTGAAGTGAATATCGAGTAGTGCCGGAATGAGGGGTAGGAAGAAGCGGGAAATCCCCGAGTAGGCCCGCCGACCACCGGCATCGTCCGACACGATTCCCACTTGCGAAAATCTGGCGACCCGGCCGGGGATTGAGCCGGGTTCGCCTTGGTAAGAGGCGAGCGTGCTAATCGCTCAGCCACCGTGTCCCCTCCTGATATCGAATCCCGGGTAGTTACAGACAGCTTTATATTTTATGGACATTCATGGTTGGATAATTTTAAATGTCACGTGCCTCAAGTGCCTGTCCGCGAAACACGGACATTCAGTATCGGAGTACTTTATTACGATTGGTCCAGTCAAATAAGAACACGTCTACTTACGTAGACACCTGGCCAATAAGCAATAACCAAAGGAAGTTATTGTTGTGGACGTACGATATTGAAGCCTATCATGACAAAAAAAACACCCGTCCCTACAGATAGTGCATGGAAAAGTGACATTTTTAAATGTACCTTTTAAATTACTGGGTTCGTCATTAATAACGAGCAACATTTCTGAAGTGTCAGTAGAATCACGAAAGGATGATTGTAAGTAATACAAATTTTAAGGAGAGCCTGATTTTCGAACTAATCTAATTATCAGTCTGAATTTTGATCTTTATGTATAACACTGATCATTATGATTGAAAAACACACACACACACACAGATATATATATATATACTGTTTTCTGTGCCGATAAACGAGTTTTAAAAGTATCGCTTATTTTTAGAATACACGCTACTTCAAATTTTATGTGTGAACGAAAAAAAAAAAAACTTTTACTTTAATGAACCAAAACTGCGTAATAAAATATTTTATAGATGTTTCATGACAAACAATAATCTCAGACACCGCTAAGGTATTCTTGCTTGTTGCTAATTATTTACGTCTCCACGGCAATCTCGAAGCTTAAGACGTTTGAGTTTACATGCATTAATTATCCTTGATGGAAAATATATCGATTAAAGATTCTTTTTGAGTTGCAAAGAAGTGTCCTTTCTGTAATTAACACAATAGCAGGTTTCACTCATGACACCATTGACGTCAAGGAAGATTTCGTCGTTGTCTGCCTGAACTGTACGGCTAAAATCTATTCATAGTTATTCCAAATTATCTGAAATCCTGCTAAAAATCTGCTTTCAGGTCATTCATCTACTTTCATGCAATGCAAAGAAATAATGGGAAAATTATTTGACATTGCAAGGTAATATTCGCAAACTCACGTGGGAAACACAGTTTTCCTTACAGGTAAGGTAAAATTGCCGCACTCTGAAGTAAAATTCACGTACATGGTAGTGAGAAATCCCATACATGGATGGGAAAATTACCTTACGACGCGTTCATCTCTTCAGTATTGTCTCTACAGTTAAATGGGAGAACGAGTGGAAGAAACAGTCCTCTAACACACTAATATTCAGTGATGCTGTCACGCTGTCATCGTGGTGTGATGAATAGCGCGTCAGCATGTCGTGCTAGAAGACCCTTGTTCGCCCCCACTCACCAGTCAGTGTCGAAGATTGTAATGTTGAGGTTTTAGTTACTAATCGTCAGATGGTACAGGTAATAAAACAATTAACAGTACTAAAACTCCGATGTATTTTGAAAAATATAATTTTATTACAAAATATAGTTAATATTCCCTTACTTGTATGGGATTTTCCCCAACTTTTATCAGGCATTTCTTCCGTAGATTAGGGAATAGTACTTTACGTGTTATGTAAATTTACTCTACATTTAAGAGGTAATTTAACCTTACATATAGAGGTAATTTGTTTCCCTTACATGTAGGGGAATTTCAACTAAGATTTTTTTACAGTGTGCTGTACCTCCGCCTAATGCAAACAAAGTTCAAGTTAAATCTTGAAAATTACAATGAAGGGACAACGCACTCAGATTAGCAATATTTTGCATGGGAATTATTTCTTACTAGGCATTACCATCATACCTATTTTACCTGTGTTTTTGTTCGTATTAATTGTAAATGAAATATCATCATCTATAGGAAGAAATTATGTATATTTATTTTAAATAGAAGTACAAAACGCTTGTGATACATGGCATATTCATGAAAAAAAAAAAAAAAACTCTACGCATCATACGTGAGGTGATTTTTCATAGTTGTGATTTAAGAAGTATGAAGTTAGCGAGTATATGCTATAGTAGTACATTTTAATATTCTAGGGAGATATAGGTTAATTGATAAAGTTAAATTTGATTGTATAGGTCTAAGTTTTAAATTAATCTGCTTAAATTGGGCAGTTTTACAGGTCGGCCTGGCGAGAAAAATTACGTGACAACTAGAAACAAAAATTATTTGCCCAGTTCGTGTAACAGTTAGAAAAGAAAGGTCTCAAATAATTAGTTATATTCCAATTTCTGGAAATATAAGTATACTGCACGCAGATCCAGCTTCTAGAATGTTAAGTATATTCGGGGCGGATTTTTGTCTAGGTGATTGTAGATTCATTGAAGGAAGGAAATATAACTTTACTAGTACTAAAGGCCATTCACGGTAAAGTGAACACGTTTAAAAGTCCTCTCATTTCGAATAACAGTCAATAAATATATTTGATTTTAGCCTTAGACGTTAACGTCCGAATGTGATGGAATATACACACTGTGTTTATTACTTGCATTGCAATATTTATGTAAAAAAAAAAAAGGTGGTTAAAGGACAAGAAATGGCTGAAAGGAAAAAGTAACTAGGGCCTCCAAAAGTGTTCACTTTACCGTGAACAACCCATGCGTCTTTTTAACAGCTGTGATGATTGCGACTATCCATTACACTCTTCGCGCTACTGTTGTTCAACGAAACGATTAGATCCGTGTTCGATATCGAGGAAATGACCGAGAGTGATGGTGGGGAGAGTTCTTTGCGGAACCGGAATGGCCGGGCTATTACCCGGGCTGTCGAAACAAGAGGAGCAATTAGCGGCGCCGACATCTGCGTGGCCGCAGGGAGGCGGGCGGGCTGGCTTCCTCCAGTTCGCGTTCATCTGGGCCGGGCCGGCCCCGCGGTAGTCTAATTGCTGCTCGCGAAAGGGCCGGCCTCTCCCCGAGCGACGCGCTGCTGTTAATTGCAGGCGAGGGCGCGGCAATTGAGCGTAATGCTTGCCGCGCGCGATTGCCGCCGGGAGGCAAGTGCCGTGGTTTCCCGCGCACGTCTGCCGCGGTAATTGTGGCTCCTGAGCGCCTGCGCGGTTCGCCCCCACCCCCTACTCCTTCACTTCGTCAACCTGATATGGCCACATCTGTCCAGCGACGAAATTAACACAGAATATAATCACGTATTTGCGATTCTACACAACCCGACTTCTTCTGTACACAAAGGCCAATAAGGCGCCAAGATATAGGCTGCGTACGGCAAACTGAGCATTTTGATAACCCAGCTCGATATATTTGTATGTGAAGTGTGCATTCTTCCGCAATATGTCAAATTAACGTTGCTATGGACCTGATCACTTTATTCATGCGTCGGTCAAATTTCCTAATTGTTAAACTTCCATGCTGTAAAAAAAAAAACAGAAAGAAAGTAAATAACATCAGTAATCAAAAATGTTAGCCTGACAACTATAATTCGACGTCAAGATATGGAACTACTTTCTCTCCGCCGTTACCAACTTTACTG
Source organism: Dryococelus australis (assembly GCA_029891345.1). Taxonomy (NCBI): domain Eukaryota; kingdom Metazoa; phylum Arthropoda; class Insecta; order Phasmatodea; family Phasmatidae; genus Dryococelus; species Dryococelus australis. The sequence continues at coordinate 293,130,203 of CM056994.1, forward strand.
GGCAGGTAATAGCCGCCCATGGCGGTAGGGACAGTGACATTTTTCAAACGTTGATTTATTATGAGCTCAACAATTAACCGTCAAGCAACCTAAAAAGGAACTGAAATTAGTTTTATACTATTAAAAATTGCTAACGATAAAGTGAGCACTTAAGAAATGAACCTTAGGGAAATGTATCTGCCTTGAACGCATATATTTTAAGAGGCAAGGTGAGTGACATTTGCTCAGTAAAGTTGGTAACGATGGATAAAAATAGTTCGGTATCTTACCATGGATTAAAAAGTGTTAGGTAACCATCAGTGAAAACTTAAATTATTACTTTAGCTCTCTGATTTCTTTGATGCATTGAAGTGTAAAAATGAGCAGATTTGTATAATATTCACTTTCCTAATAATTTCAAGTTTTACTTAACCGACACATGAATAAAGTTATGACGTCAATGAAAAGGTTAATTTTACTTAAGGCGGAAGAATACACAAAGTGCATTTCAGAAGTGCTCATTTTACCGTGAACATAATATACGCGCGTTCGCTTCACATTCGCATCCTTCGCCCCTTGACCCAGGCTGGACTAATGGTTGCTTCACCCTTCTCAAGGCAAAGCCAGCTTGCTGGGAAGAGCGTGATGGTGATGTCAGCATCCCTGCCTCGTTACCGCTAACTGGACTGACATCGTCACTACTGCCATGAGCAAGAGCAACTGCGTGCATTATGTGTTGGGTATAGGATGCGATGCCTATGTTACGAACTTTATCACTGCGTCTTCAAAGGTCCGGAAATTATGAATATGTTCATAAAAGGGCTTAAATGTATAATCAACCTCGTCAGAAATGTATTAGGGCTTAAATGACGTTAGCACCGTGAGGGATATCGGGTACGGTGTCTATGCTATGTTAGGTGCTAAGCGAGGAGGAGGAGGAGCAGCAGCAGCAGCACCAGTTTTATATCCTCCTGTTTGAGACCCTTCCCAGGTTAATCTTATAGCACTACGCCTGCTGATGACCAAGGTGAAATGGAACCCCCACGCCCCTACTACGTTAGAGCAGCTGCGTGCATTCTTTGGTGTCATAACATTCCTCGGCGCAGCTCGAGGTGCGAAGAACACTATGGGCCTCGTCATCGGCAATTTTGAATGATGATTAAAGTGTATTCGCTGTTTCATCACAATTTTTTAATCAAACATTTTAAAAATCACCCCATGTATGACGTGTTTAGTTATTTCCTACAGTACCATGTAACGCAACCGCTTTATACCTCTATTATTATAAAAGTATCTTATTTTTTTCGATAAATTGCAGTTTCGCGTAAATTTTATTAATTAATTATAATATTTCATTTATAACAAATATGAATTAAAACCGTGAGAAATGATGTGCGTTGGTAGCGGCTAGAAAGAATTAGTTCTCATGCAAAATATCATTACAATTGAGTGCGCGCGAATTCGTTGCGTTGTCCTCCTGGTGTAGATTTCTAGACTTGGTTAAGCTTAGTTTACTTGAGGCTGAGGAATAACCTGGAAGTAGAACATTAGCAGGGCTTCAGAAAAGTGCGAAGTAACCTTGAACGGATTATAGCTGCTCTTCGGGACGAAGCGAGGCGGCGCAGAGTGCGGCCATCGGGAAAGCAGGGACTGAGCCTGACCGGCTGGACTGTAAGGAAGTGGCACTTGATGAGTGAGTGGCGGACATTCGGAATGATGTAGATGCATGGAAGTGGACATTTTCAATCGTTGTAAGTAATAAGTGAAGATTAAGTGATGGTAGTAGTTGGCTACGAAGACAGTTATTAAAGGTATTTGGTGTTATTGCTATAAATACTGTGCTCACAGATAGAAATAAGAGTTAATAGAAGGGATAGGCAATTTTATTCTCGAAATAACAGTTTCGTGTATTTTTATTACATAGAAAGAAATTTAAAAATTAAAATTACTTCTTGGACTCTTACAAGGTCTCCATCCTTCCTCAACTTGGATATACTCTACACAATTTGCAACACTATGTGTATTTTTTTTAATGGTAAACTTCCCGTCGACAGCGGCGAAGAACTAAATATGATTTGTAATTTGTCCACACAGTTACTATTTAGGCCTACAACATTAACTACATATATCCACTATTACTGCTCTTATTCTCATGTAAAGCAATATTTAATGTCTACCTCAGTTATAATTATAGTACTTATCAATGTCTCTGTACACTGATTACATTAAATTAACTCACATTAATTAATTGCACATGTTATGTCTGTCTACTGCCGCCATTCCCAATGTCTGTCACTCACGCATCCAGTTCAATAGTCCCGCCCTTCAGTTTCACTCTTCACTGTACAGCTGTTCGCAGTCCGCAGACTTCACTCTCGCCGCCACTCGTCGCTCTGCTAGCTCGTCGCACACCTGGCGCTCAAGGTCGCACAACTCTCCAAACTCTAAGCTGTGTCAGCTCGGAGGCCCGTCGCGGCTTAAGTACGTAGTCTTGCAGGCCTGGTCTAAAAGATACCCCGCACTCTGTGTCTCTCTGAGAGAGATGACCAGATCATTTTTGCAAAGATAACCTCAGAAATTTAATCCACCCAAAGTCGGAAGATGGCACGAGTCACGATGTGCTTATGACTATTCGCCTTTGTAAATCTCCACCCGCTTCTCGCATTATCGCACTATCTTGGCACGCTGTTTCCCCCGTACGAGTGGAAAGGGGGCAAGTGAAGTGATGCGGACAAGCAACTGTTCACAGTATGTACAGAAAAATATACGTACGTACATAGAAGCCTCGTTACAGTGGACTCCGAAACATATCAGAAAACGGTAGTAGGGGCGGGCCGATCATAACTCAAGGATGCCTCCTTTATTGATATCAGAGGGTTAAATTGATTTAATTGGTTAATTAAACTGATTGAAAGAGTTAATGAAATTGATTGAAAGGGCTAATCAGATTGAAAGTGTTAATCAAATTGACGGAAAGGGTTAGTGCGATCTTAATCCGATTAAAAGAAATTTAATCCGATTTTAATCCGATTTTAATCCGATTAAATTCTTCAAAATCCGATTAAATTTTTGTGTGTTTGGTGCAAGAGTGTACTAAGGGCCCAATTTATTAGTTTCTTTCTCACCCTATGTGAGTCTCCAGGTGTTCTAAAGAAAATTAGCAATCTACAACGAAGCAAAAATGTTCCTATAAATTAAACGGCTAACGAACACAATAACAAGGTATTTGAAGAATTACACTACTTGACACCTCTCACACGTACCTGACATGATTTTAAAACATGTCCGTCCACCTTTGAGGCTGGTGAGGACCTTTTGAAACTGAATCCATTCGTTAAACGACGATTATTAAAAAATAAATTAATTTATTAAACACATACAAAAAAAAAGAAAACGTTTAATATACGCCCATTTGCACGGGAAGTCATTGCAGCACTGACTTGGATATAGCACTTAGGTCAACTTATAAGCTGTGTTGAGAGAAAACATAACTTGCATCGGCCTACGTTTGATTATAGACTGAGGTGAAAAACTTGGAAAAGAATGAAAATACAAAACATATGATTCCAAATGAATTAAACGGCTAACCAACACAAGTACATAACGATCAATAAACGCATTATGGAACCCAGCTATACTTTTTTTTTTCAGTAAATGAAATGGCACCAGTAGCTCCCCCAAAACACATCCATCCGCTCGGGAGGTTGGTGAATGAATGAGTCGAGCTTACGTCGAGAGCCTGACTATATACGTGGAGCGTGGCTGAGTTGAAATTTACGACAAAAACTTTGAATACATTATGTCCTACAACAGGCAATGAAACAATAATATTTAAAAAAAACTTAGCCTGATTTTTAACGAAACTTTCACTATTATAAGAAGACGAATTCACTTTTAACACAAATTTGTTCCGTCGAAGCATAAGGAAACTCGGATAGCTTAGTCCTACAACACACAATATAGAAACACACAATACATTATTTTAAGTTATTTAAAATAATGGATGTACTACAAATTTTTCCATTAAGTCTGTGAAATTCACTGCACTGTTTAGCGAAACGAAAGTTGAAAACGCTACGAAATTTCGTCGATGGAACTCAGAAACGGGGTTTACACTATAAATGTACTATATAGGTTTAGCACACAAAAATTATTTTTTCCCAATAAATTAAAAAATATATATATTAATTTATTTTTTATATTAAAACAAGAATCATGGCTAACACTCAGGCGTATGATGTACCTACACCTTCCGAAGCCCACTGACTGTCGAACGCCTTGGTCATGGGTGAAGTCGGGAGAGCTGGTGTATACGTCTATCCAAAACAAGTGTTTGCGAAGAACTAAGATTGCACCAGACAGCTAAAGCTGTTCAAGTCGTTGCTGCCCTCCCTCCCTCCACCACCCCTTGTCCAGACCGCATCTTTGTGCGCCCCTCAAGGTCATGCAACAACATCCCAGAACACATTTTTGGAGGACTGCCCTTTCAACGCCGTTCTTCGCAAAAACTGCCCACGGCCCTCTCAAGATCAGAATGCATTTTCGGATGACTGCCCTGTTCATGGAGAGCGTTGCACAATCCCTGCTATCGATACAAGGCCATGTACCCTTACCCTCCTCCCTTCCCCATCAGCACAGATATAACCTCTTTTGTCCAACAACTTCGGGGACTCTCCACCTGCCAGTCACCCCTCAAGACACCAAGTTGGGCTCTTCGAAACTGTTTATTTGTTTGCAAAAACTACGCTATACCCATGAATTGTGGACACTCCGGAAAATCTACCCTGTCCGGTTCTGTGAGAAGAGTACATATACCCCCTGCCCGCTCCTTCTCCTGACTCGCCATACCCGGAGCTGGTCAACAGCCTTCAATACTTTGTGCCAGGGGATATTTGAAAAATTCTTGCATTTCTAGTCTCAAGTTTTTTGAACATTTATTTTCATCGAATAAATATTTAATAAATTTTGCTGAAAAAAATTACTCCCTTAATATTAATAACTAAATTGATAATAAAAGCAGTAGATATGTAACTGTATTTACGGAAATGCTATATATTGCTTCCGAATAACTTTCGCTATCACAATAAATTATTTTTTACACCTCTTCCACCAAATCCTGCATAACAAAGTGAATACTTTTATAAATGTTTAATGAAATTTTCCGAAAAGTAATCTAATTTTTTCATTATTATAATTACCGAAATTAATGCTATGAAGGAATTGAAAATATAACATTAATTTTCTAACGCCGAAACCATAGCTTGCTTGAATGGTTGTGTAAACTTATTCCGAATGTTTAAGGGAAACTAAATGGAAGTCTTGCTATGAACACGCAATGATCACTGAACTATATTAAGTCATATCTCACTCGGTCTACCATCCTGTTTCTACAGCATTGTATCCGATCATTAATGCAGGATCAATATTCCCTTTCCTTTGTAATAGGCACCAGTTAAGAAAAACTTTACGCTCTCCCTGCATAGAATTCTTTTTAGAAAAAATCTAAATTAAGAAATAAATAACTTGGGAATATTTTTTAAGAAATATATAGTTAAATGGATTTAACCACACTGGATTGTCGCTTAAATGTTTATCCAATGAAACAATAATCCGATCAATATTCCCATTGATTACAGAATAAATACTACATCCATCATCTATCCAGAGGTTTATTAAATAAAATAAAACATCAAATAAGATTAAAAATCTTTTGTTTAGTATTATAATTTTACAATCATAGTATTAAGATCTTGATTTTCAACCCATGAATCGTGTGCATTTGAGAACCCCTCCACCGAACCAAGGACATATCTTTTTTCCTTGTAATGATTTTATCAATCAAATATTCATTTGGAGAACTAACTTTTCTCAGTTCATGTTCGTAAAATCTGCCTTTTATGGGCTCTCCATCATAGGTTTCTCTGTAATATACTCTGGGATGTGCTTGTCTAGTTATTTTTTAATATTTCATAAGAACAGTTAATCGTAAATTATTTCTCAAAGATTTCTTATTGATTCATGATACATATATATTGGCCAACTTTGAACTTCTATTTCCTCTTGTCGATGACTTCAACATTATTATAAATAGACTTAATTTAACTATTATCCTTAACTTCTTTAGGTGCCATCTTGATAGTTTTATGATATATGGAATTATAAAATTCAACTATTTCGGGCAAAATGTCAACCCATTTGTAAGTCCATTTCGATATGAAATCTGTATATATTAACTGCTTCATCAATTTATTGTATCATTCCACAACACTGGCTTTAAGTTGCGAATGTGTTGCTTGGTAATTAATACCATAATCTGTCATTAGTTTCCGGAATGGCAAAGAAAAAATTCGGACCCTCTGTCATATTGAAGCGAATTTGGTTTTCTCTCTCTCTCAAAACGATCTTCATTGTATTGGTAACACATTTCCTAGTTTTGTTTTTCAAAGGTATACCCCAATCATATTTCGAATAAACATCACTTACATGTAAATATACATGTATCCTTTATTGTATTTAAAAGTAATGTAATTTCACACAAATCTGCTCGAAACATATCATTTAGCCCTTTAGTAATAATTCTTCTTCTGGGATATCTTGCAGGGGCGTGAGACTCTTCAGAAATATTACTGAACCTCATTGGTAATATAACTGGTTTCATTCTGCTCTTCAATAATAGAAACAAATTTGTTCATATGTGAATTATTACTAGATTCTCTCAAAGCTATGAGAAATTTAATCTATCAACCAATTCATTGGGATTGTTTCGATATACAGCTGAAGACCAAATATATCTCCTATTAATTGTAGTTTTGAATGTTTTTCATCTCCTGAACAGTTATTCGTGTTCGTAAGACGAAAAAGTTCTTCATATTTCTGCAAATTGGTATCGGAATATCTGTTTGGAAAGTTTTTAAACAATAATCCAAACAATCACTGACTCACATCATCAGTTACATAATCACCTATTTTAATTTTATTGTCAGACAAAAACTTAGTTACTGATTCTCCAAGGAACCATGCGTCATGTCGATAAACATAAAATGTTGTATCGGGCAGAGGAGAAGAATGTTGTAAAGCTAAATGACGATTTGCTAAATGAGAAAGAGATTGCTTTTTCTTTGTTAAAGATTTATCTTCCTATTTAATTTCCATAGCTGTTTCATTAGGCGAATTCACCACAGAATGTGATGTATCCATTCTACTCGTAAAAGGCTTACATATTTCTTCAGTTAAATCATTCTGTTCCATATAAGCTTGTTTGGCTTGTAAATATTTCTCCTTCATGGCAGATATAACGTTATGTAATTCGAAAGCAGAGGCAGACAGTTACGATTATATTACATTAAATTCAATCTCTTTATATATAAATTAAATCGTTGGTTTTTTAACTTTTTCAGTAGGTAGAATAGTTTAAACTTTTTCTATCTTATCGATTTTACTCAAAACAGCATATAATTTAGCTGCAGTCTTAACTCTCAAATTATTAATAAGATAATGTATTTGTGTTTCCAAATCATTATTTTCTTTCTCAGATCTGTTTGTATAACTAAAATTTTTTTTTATTAATGAATTTCATTGTTTATATATTGCATTATTTGTTCCATTTGTATTTCAAGATGTATTGTAATAATATCCATTACCACTTCATTAATTAAAACTCTTAAATTTTCTTGCAAATAGTATAGAAATGCCGATTTGAGCACAATAACAAAAAACGACTCAAAAAGTGGCGTTTGAGTGCAACTACAAAAAGTGGCTCAAAAAGTTGCATTTGGGAGTAGTTGCAACAAAGTTGCATTTGGGAGCATCTGCAAAAATGCACATAAAAGTTGTGTTTGGCACAGTTGCAAAAAAATAAATTTTAAAAGGTGCAATTGAGCATAACTGCAAAACAAGTGACTCAAAAAGTTGCATTTGGTTGGATTGCAGTCTTCAGAAAAAAAAGTTGCATTAAATTTTGCATTTCAGTACATCTGCAAAAATATGCATAAAAAGTTATGTTTGGGCAAGTGGCAAAAAAAATGGCTCAAAAAATTTGAATACATAAAAAATAAAATATTGTATATAATAAAGATGGATCAGTTGCTAAATGTATTAAACAGGACCAAACAATTTAAGAAACTTTCAGAACTTACAATTGGACAGATCTATCCCATAAACCATGCTGAAATTAATGATACATGGTATGGATACAAAGTGATAATTACTTCTGGAAATTTTAAAGTAACCTTACCAGACAGATATGTTCAGATTTTCAGTGAAAAAGTTTTAAATGTGGTTAATCGTGGATGTATAAGTTTTGCATATGATGACATGATGGATTGTGGTTTTAAACAAATGCATTCTATTCGGTTTTTAAAGTGTAAATGATCGTCGTCGTATAGTTAGACATGAGTTTATTTTTTATTGTGCTCGTATATCTGTAAAGTTTTAATGGTTATCCAATCATTAAAACACAACTATCGTCCTGACTTCGGCCTTGTGCTACAAATTAGTCTAATAAAAATTTAGATACACATCACCAAATTCGACATATTAAAGTAGCCGAAACATTGAATTCTTTTTCTAAATTTTTCATTGCACTTTCTATAGAAACATTATTCATCTTTATCTCATGAAACTTTAATAGTTTTTTAACTATTAAAATTATTATATGTAGAATATGACTACATCCAACCCAAAAATATATATGATCTCATCTCTAATACCACTCTTCTTTCGGACAAATCAAAGTTATTTAACTTACCTTTTTCATTCTTAATTTCCACTATTATTTCATTAACTTGATTTGTTTGCACTGGAAAAAATAATGTATAATCTGGTTACTAATAGATCGTTTCCAACTGGCCATCTTTTCTCTCTATTTTCTTCTCTATGTGGTTTACAATTTTTGTTGATCCATTTATTATATAAATAAAAAAATTAACAATGATAACTTAAATGCATACTTTCTCAAATGGATGAAAAATACACTAAGTTCATATAAACTTACAAATAATAACAAAGTAAGAATTAAATGTGTTTATAGATGTTGTGTTACCAATAACTCGATATTCACTGGTGGGGGTATAAAAACGATATTGTAAATATAATTTATAAACCAATGCGAAAAAACTTTCCCAGAAAAACTGTTCTATCTTTTGGTTTCGATGATATTTGGCAAGCTGATATAGTTGAGATGAATTCTGGATCTTTAAAAGGTATACATAGAATTAACAAAGGGTTTAAATATATGTTAACCGTGATAGATGTTATTTCCAAATATGCATGGGCCATACAAATCAAAGATAAAACTGGTGAAAATGTTACATTAGCATTAAAAAATATTTTGAATGATCGCAAACCCATGCATTTACAAACAGACGAAGGGAAAAAATTTTACAATTACCAATAACAGCATAACACACTATTCAACATACCGCGAAAAGAAAGCTAATGTTGTAGAAATATGTAATAGAATATGGAAGGAGAAAATGTGGAAGATATTTACTGTGCAGGGAAACTATAAATGGGTGGGTGTATTATCTAAATTTATAAGTGAATACAATAACACTGTTCACTGTACAATCCGAATGAAACCCACGAATGTGAATGCAAGAAATAAAAGTTCCATTCTAATCAACATGTATGGAGGAGAAAGAAAAATGGTCAAGCCAAAGTATGCAATAGGAGATAAGTGCGTATAAATAAAGTAAAAATTTGTTGGAAAAAGGATATACACTAAATTGGCCCACTGAAGTATTTGAATTGTGTGGAAGTATTATGCACAAATCCTATGACATACAGTATAAAAGATTAAAAAAAAAAACTATTAAAGGAATATTTTTGAGCCAGAGCTGCTTAAGACAAAATATGATAAAGACTACATATTGGAAAAAGTTTTGTTACGAAAAGGAAATACGCTGCTAATTAGATGGTTAGGTTTTGATAGTAGTCATAATTCTTGGGTTGATAAGAAAGTGAAGTATAAGAAATTTTTTTCCATGTAATAAATGGATCAACAAAAAATTTAAATCTATGAGCGTCAGTCGTTTCCGCCAAACAACCAAACAAAAAATAACTTTGAATGAATACAACAAGCATTGAGTTTGATATTCCTATTTGCGTTGCATTTTCACATCCGAATGAAGCTTATGTATACCAAAAGTATAAGCTTACTAAAAGAGATACAAATTCAGATCATGAAAAAACTTCATCTATTGATCATTGTGAGAATTTCTTCCCATTCCAGTTCTCAAAATTAGAGATCTCTAAACATGGTTCTGTAATCGAAAGTATTGACAACCCAGGCATCACTTCAACAATGATGCATATATTGCTAGGTTTGGAATCAGAATCAGCATACTTCCAAATGGTAAATATGTTAGGAAAGATAAGTGTAATGAAATTACCTATCCATTAAGATATTTGTTTAGGTTTATGAGAGATTGAAACGCAATATTCTGGAAAGGAGGTTACAAGATCACATTCATTCGAAATTCTAATGACAATGTTTCTTTTTACAGAAGACCCGCAAAGATAGTAGATGGATCTGATGGTGAAGATAATAGACCATATTCTGCTAAAATTGTTATTGAGAAAATGGAAATTCGGTGGCCAATTGTTAAATACAATCCTATTTATGGAGACGAAATTAAAGCAAAATTATACAACAACTAAAAATTCCAATTGGTTTTAATTATTAGCAATTTCTTGAAAAAAACCAGTGCCTACTAATGCAAACTCATTTCAGTTTGATATAAAAGATCAGTTCAATTCAATCCAATTCGATATACCAGACTTTGTCATTGTTGGTTTTTCGCAAATCAGAAAAGAAGATCCTGGACAATCCCCACAATGTCCAATGTTTGATACTAGTTTTGTCAAAAATATTTCTATTAAGAATGGATCGAATGAAGTGATTCCCAAAGAGGATTGGAATTTAAACATTGATGATAAAATTGTCGATAAGATGTATATTGTTTACATTGATTTTAGAAATTCAAAGACTAAACTAGATACCCCTTATTGTAATAATGAACTGCACTTCATCTCTGGGTCATTTATTGGGAGAAGACCATTGTATGTTATTGATTGTTCTTACAGACAACCTGCTATTGTAAAAGATCGAACTAATCTGAAACTTACAGTTGATTTAAAAAAAATCAATATCAGCTACAACTATTTGTAATGTGGTACTAGTAAGCCAAACAAACCTAATTTATGACGTTAAAGTGAAAAAAATCACCAAAGTCCAATAGTGGGCAAACATGTATGGTTATTAATTTTTAATGGATGGTTATCCATTTAAAACATTTGCTGTTATATAATTTTTCATAGTATCACTCTTTTTCAGTTTTATAGTGCACCTATGGCAGTGTATTAATACCAACTTTAAGAATAAATCTTTTATCATCTTCGTAATTTAATGCTTTTTTTCTCATCTCAATCGTATAGAGTTCATGTTTCTTTCTTGTAATAAGATTCATACTTTTGTACAGCGCTTTTTTACCAAACACTTTTTGTAGTCAGCAAAAATAATCTCATTTCTGACTACAGTGTTTTTCAAATCCTTTGCTATTTTATTTACACCACCTTCCATAGTTATTGCATACATTTTCGATTTCAATCCAATAAATTCTTTCATTATTTTTCCATTATATTCATCTTTCATTTTGCCAATAATCTTTTTGTTAACTAATGGTATACCATATGGATTTTTTATAGTCAGAAGTACCAAAATGATCTACCATTTCTTTCATGTCATTGTAGAAGTCTGATGTTTTTTTATAAAATTTTATAAAATTTTTTATAATATTGATAGCACAGGTCAATATTTTTCCCATACTTCATTATATTATAGTGAAAATCGTACATTAAGAATTTTGATAGATCAAACATACTCATTCCAACATAAATGGGTTTGTGAAAGCACAGTTTTGTTTTAATCATATGAACTACAACCAAAGAGTTAGTAAATATAGTTCTATCTTTAAAGTTTGGTTCAGCCACTAGTTTATCCATTTGCTTAGACCTTGTGCACAATTGTATACCCACTCTGTTTCTAATATTTTCCATTGTTTTGCCAAAAACAGAATTGTTCATTAATTTGTAGAAATCTTTTTCAAAGTCATTTGTAGAATTCTTTCTCATATTTGTGTTTAGATTAATAAAGGACTTGAGCCAATCTGATTGATCAAACTACAGAAATCTATTGATCTATTTCAACTTCATTCCAAGAGATAGATGATGCTTAAGATTTACATAGTGTAATACATATTTTTCTTTATCATCCAGGATAGTCAAGAGTTTGGGATTTTTTAACCTTCTGGTATTTTATCTCTGATGCCAATGGCAGATCTTTGTGGAGATTGTGTAGTTCGTGTGGGTATTCTAAATCAACTTCCAATATATAACCTTTTCTAGAATCATCTTGTATTTTTGTTTCATCTATATTTGTATTTCAACACTTAAACCCACCATAGGGTAAATACAGGCTCATATCCCATCCATATATGTTATTGGCATCCAGATATGAAAGATAAAAGATTTCCTTCATACTATCGTAAGCATTCATATATTTATTATTTGCTTTAGCATATAGCTTACAACATTGTGAAATTCCACCACGAACACCTTTTTCTATCATCAAAATCATGTCGTAATCTGTTAATAATTCTAGTTCTATTTTAGTATGTTTGAGCATAGCATCCAACGCTAACCCTGGGGCTGAGTAATACCATGCTGGATCAAGCTTATGTGGTTTGAGACTTACGTCTCTAAAATTTTCCATTATATTGGACAATATCAATACATCAGATTTGTTATAGAATTCTGTGTACTCTCTTAGAGATTTTATGTTGAATTATTTCCATGCCTTTCTCGCGAATTCGTAATCTTCGTCTGTAATATCACATTTATTGAGTTTGTTGTAAGATGCATCTTTGGATGGAAATGATATCTCACAAATTTTTTTAGCTCTATCCATATAGTCATATGGAAAAACATCTTTTCTTATAACACAGTCAAAAAGTTAATTGTTAAAATGCTTACATGTTTTTCAGAATTGGCTTCTGGAAAGTTTGCCAGAGAGTTTATCGACAATATTACCCATAAATTTAAATGAGTGGATAAATCTAAAATTTACACTTTCACTTACCTGTTTTGTTAAAGAAATATATTTTTCTTTGCTGTTTGGAATTCGATAAATTCTATTTTCATCGATGCCAAGAGTTCTTATGAATAAATTTGTTTCATAACCAGATGGATTGTGTATAAACACTAGGATAAAACATGGGTTTTCTATGCGATAAGTTACAATCTCGGTGTGCAGCTCCCCTAAATTTCCCCATAAGATGATCATGATTTCTCACAGAATCACCATTCAAAGACTTTTCACATATATGACAATGGCTAGCTGTAAAATAAACAATTTGTTCTTTTTGAGTTAGTGGAAGCATTGGTTTTTCATTGGTGTATATATCGGCAATAGACTTTGCTTCTTCCATTAGCATTTTAAAGAATGCAGTAGATGCATCAGATCCTTCATAAGTTACTGGTGGTTTATAGTATCCATTTTCTTATTTTACATAGTAACACAAGCTAATAGGCTCGTGTTTTTGATATGGTTACGTGTAGGATTCGTCGGGGTTTGGTTGGCGAGTTTCAATTTTAGTCAACAAACTTTCAAAATCAGCATGTCACAAACGGACCTCTCAAAGAATTATTTTATTTTTTAAATCTTAATATGTCATTTATTCCTTTAGATAGTAGTTCAACTCTAACACCATCCTGATCTTGGCAGTCTTGTTCGTGATCTGTTAGCTTGCTTACAGAGTAGAAATGTTGCAAACATCTAGCTAACATATATATTTTGTGACCATTACTTGTTACTTGTGATGCAATAAGTCTCGAAAGACTTTTTATCCAGCAGTAGTGATCGTTCTTTTCATCTTTGATATAGAGTATTTTAATGTGCTTATCCATCTTATTTTTTGTTGTTCTTAATGGGGAGATTATATATTCCTTACCGCCAACTTTTTCTTTGTATGCATATACATCAATACAAATTCCATTTCTTTTCTCAAAGGATGGTATGCTATCCAATTTCATTGGAAATTCCAAACCCTTAAGTGCATCATCAAACTCATGTTCGTAAGCTATATATTTCACTCTTTGGGGTCTCTTTGTACTTGATGCAATGGTGATAGAACAGACCACAAAAAATATTTTTGATCATTATACTTAACTTTAATTACCGCCTGCTTATATTTGATTTTTTCTCAGAAATCAACATAAGAACTGCCTTTGAATGGTAGATATTTATTTATTCGCACTACTAATTGAAATATTCTGTTGAGTACCCACTGAGATCCCTTTGCTTCGAAAGTCCTTATCTCAGCTATGATTTTCGATATACTGTTGGCACAATATTCTTCCAGATTTGTCGATTTCAGTATAATTTCGTTCTTTGTTTTAAAGGAGCTTTCTACATATTTAATATTCTCACCAATTCCCCTTTTGTACTCAGTGAAGAGTTTCATGTTCACTTTGAGTGATTTTAAATGTTTATTAATTAGTTTCATGATAGTTTCTTTAAATCGTTTAAGAAATGATTTGGGTCTTTGTATTCATTCACATTCTTTACAGCACAAGTCTTGATCTTACTGTGAAATGCTGTTTCGATTTCTTCTACACTGAATCTGAGTGTGTACTTATGAATTTTACTTCTCAAGTGACTGCTTATGAGAGATGGTTTGTAATAGTGATTACAAGTTTCACACTTGACATACTTCTCTTGAGGTCTCCTCTTCTTTCTTTTTGCAAAAACATCTTTCTTAAATTTATATTCTTTCCAAACATTACCAGTTTTATTAGACTTTTTCATTGCCATGGTCGTCATCGTATTAGACATCAGTTGTTTTTTATTTCCGTCCATTTATTATATACAATATTTTATTTTTTACATATTCAAATCTTTTGAGCCAATTTTTTTTGCAACTTCACGCAAACACACATCTTTTTACATATATTTTTGTAAATACACTCAAACACACAGTTTAACGCAACTTTCTTTTTCTAAAGACTACAATCTAACCAAATGCAACTTTTTGAGTCACTTTTTGCGGTTGTGCTGAAACACAACATTTCGAGTCACTTTTTGCAACTGCTCCCAAAAGCAACTTTTTATGCGTATTTTTGCAGATGCTCCCAGACGCAACTTTTCGAGTCACTTTCTTTGGGATTCCCCTCAAATGCAACTTTTGGAGTCCCTTTTTGCAGTTGCTCTCGAATCGGCATTTCTATACTACTATTGCATTTCCGTAAGTTGTATTGTAAAACCTATGTTTGTCTTATCATCAAAGTCTTTACAAAATTCATTAAATATTCATCTATTCTAAATTCATTACCCTGCAAATCATATTTAATATTGATTAAAATGTTTGCAGGTACAATTGTGTTTTATAAACATTATCATCCAAATCCACTAACTATAATTAATTTATCTTGAATATTATTTGATTGCGATTTAAATACATTTAGCATAATAGTGTTTAAGTATTCTATGTAATGTTTATTTACAGCACCGCTTCTTTCACAGCCATGCCTATATTACATAATATATGTCCATTCAAATCACAATTCTCATCGCGATTTTTGGTTTAACAGCTATTGTAAATATTATGTTTTATACCGCTGTGTCCAAACTTTGGAATAATAGTTTATTCTTTGCCTGGAGGTAAACAACTGTCCAAACCAGAACTATATCTGCCTTTATATAGGGCAAGCATTGGTATTATCACCAAAAAAACCGGATTTTTCTTTCCTGTAGTAAAAACACATATATTTAAACGTTGTATATGTCATAATGCCTAAAACATTATCATTGTAAATATGTTGCAGATTCATACTATCCACTTTAATCACAATTGCCATATTTGCTTTATCGAGCAAATTATGTTTTGGTATGTATGTGTAGCTTTGTGATACATAAAAACAATCAACATATGAACATCGACCAAAACTAAATTATTGTTGTATTTCACCCTGCAATTCACACCAAATATGGTTAAAAATAAATATCGCATTCCTTCAATTAACAACAAAATGGTCGCTAATGGTTGATATTTCTCTGGTATAGTTTTATAAAAGACATATAAGTTTTCAAGGTCCAACAGCAGCATAATAAGACAGTTTTATCCACATGAAGAAGGAATGCTTGTTATACAACATATTTGATGGTAAAAGAATGCCATATATCTATTCAATTACTTTTTCTTTTCTATTTACAATTACCAGCAGATGTATATTTTGTTTTACAACCTTCATTTCTACACAATTAGACAGTTAATCGAATCGTATCCTAACATAAAGTAATTGATCTAACCTAATGTAATGTACTAACATAGCATATCGTAATTTAATAACATAATGTATCGAAACATATTGTAACACATAATAATACAATGTATTGTAATGTAATGTCATATAATGTAAAACATTGTAATGTACTGACCTAACATACTAATGTAAAAAGTATAAATGCAGATCTATATATAGGTTTGCATTGAGTTGAAAATAATGGCCCATACTATATGTATCAAAAAAGGAAGCGGTGTATTGAATACATTGATTAATAAATTACCTTTTGAATTGCATTTACCTATAAACAAACCAATTTTTGTGGACCAGGTACTAAACTTGCAAAACATCTGGTGCAGAACGATCAAGGAATAAACTTTCTGGATGATGCTTGTAAAGAACACAATATAGTTTATAATCGAACAAACAATTTGAAAGAAAGACATATAACCAATACAATTCTAGTCGATATAGCAGCATATATAAGGAAGAATATGTTTATAACAACAGGTTGAAAAGCTAGGCGCTTGGGTCATTGGCAAAGTCGTGCACATAAAAGTTATAAAAAGGCATGTGGTTAAAAAGTAAAACCAAAGCATTATCAGCACTTGGATCAATCCTCGACGAGTTTCGGAAATTAGTGGAGCAGGGAATATAAAGGTAAAGGAATGTATTTGAAAACCTATAAATTTGGTCAAGAATGATAAAGCTCGAAAGATGGAAAAAAAAATGCAGAAAGTCCTAAATAGATTTCCAAAATGTGCACTAACAAACAAAGATATTAAAGTATTTGTAAAGAAACTGGGTATTCCCTATTTCCAAGGTGTGTATATGACAGACGATTCACCAAAGAAACCAAATCTTCGTGAATGTATGATTGTTAATTTGGATTCGAAACAAGACAAGGAACACATTGGTTGCATTAATTAAAAATGTAAATCAATCATTGTATTACAGCAGTTTCGGGGATTTATAACCTGCAATTGAAATATGTCACTATTTAAAAAACACGCAATTAAGGTACAATAACCAAATGGAACAAAAACCAAATACAACAGATTGTGGTCATTTATGTTAACATTTTTGAATATAAATAGGATATATAAGTAAGTGTAATATTAAGCATACTAGTAATATGTCAATTATGTTGATATTAAGTGTAAATTCATCACAATTGCATGCAGTATATTTCCCTGTGTTGGGAGTTCGATGGAGAACGGCAAATAAGTCTAATCTAATTCGTAACTTACAACAGCATATCAAACACTTATAGGCATAACGAAACATTATGGTTAACATTGGTGAAAAAACCTACAAGATTCCAAAACTGGTCGGATCTTATGGTTGGATGACTTAGAAACATTCATTAAAGCAGCATTACCTGAACATATTCATTTCCGATTATGTGAAAATCCAAACATGTTAACTAGTGCAATGTATATTACGAACTGAGAGTATATCCAGCTAATTAATTGCACAAATCTTCAAAACAAGTTAATATTATATCGGTAAATGTATGTTGCATAAATATTTATAATGTAGGTGGTTCATATTTGAATGGAAAACCAACAAATACACTACATGAATTCACATGTGTGGTGGCTCTAGGATCTAAAATAATTAACAACCAAATACATTTATATATCTGCCAGTAACTGTTAATCATGTTGATGAAATAGTTGTTACAATTGTCGATCAAAATGGTAAACTGATTATTTTTAGAAACAAAGAAATTACAGTCTGTTTAAATTTTTTATAAAGCTATATAAATAGTTGCATTCTGTGTGCATTACAATAAAAATGGGTTTGTTTTGGAAGAGATAGTTTTAACAACTTTTTAAACAGTTTGTGTTTGTATATATATATATTTTAGTAATTGTTTAACATGTTTAGTATCATCCAGTTACTTGTGTATATTTTGGAGCAATCTGTACTCGCTTGCATGTTTTGGAACTTTATGTATTTCAATAGAGAGAGATTTGATCATTTTGGAAAAAGCTTGTGTTTGTAAATATTTTGTCAATAAATTTATCTTGTAAAATGAATTCCTTTTGTATGCTTAGTTAACCTACCCTTATTAAAAGTGTACTTGATTTCCAAAAAAAATGAAAAAAATATATTAATTCAACAGAGATATTCTTAAATTTTCTTTCAAAATATGTTGAATTAATATGTTTTGGTAGGGAGCACTCTAACTGCTTTTCCATAACTAAGTACATGATATACCATATCAGGCAAGACATTGTTAATATAAGTAACTTTCTAGGTTCGAGTCCCAGCTTAATCAAGTTCGACAATATTTAGTTTATAAAAATAAAAGTAATAATGAACAAATCAAGTAATTAATAAAAAATATAATATAAATGTTTGTAATTTGTTCGTACACGTCAAAAAGCAAGATATTTAAACTTAAATTAATTGTGTGGAATATTTCCAATGAAACATTATTAGCTAACAAATGTATATTCACTTCAAAATCTTAAACTTGTAGCATTAGCAATATCGCAATTGGTGAAAAAAACTGTTATGTTTAGAGATCTATGATCTTAGCAGTGTGTCCACACCTCCTCCAGAGTCATAAACCTTCCAGGTTATATTTCAACATTTTTTCCAATTCTACCAACTACAAAACCAAGATATCAGAAGGTGCCAGTTGACTCCAAGAAACCTCCGCAGAATGCATTTAGGTTTTATAATACCTTGGGGAAACGATCTCTTTTCATAAAGCAAGTTGCCAAGGTCCTTGGCCCGTACTGCTGGGGAGGACAGTCCAACGTCTCCCTACCTGTTTGG
The DNA here is from genome assembly GCA_029891345.1 of Dryococelus australis. Lineage (NCBI taxonomy): Eukaryota > Metazoa > Arthropoda > Insecta > Phasmatodea > Phasmatidae > Dryococelus > Dryococelus australis. The sequence continues at coordinate 293,149,316 of CM056994.1, forward strand.
AAACTCTCAAGCAAAATATTGCGTTCTCTACTTGATAAAATTAATATTTACTTTGCAAACTTCATTGTGCAAGAAAAGATACAGAAATTAACAAAGAAATTCACATGACATAAAAAATGAACAAATATTTGAGAAACAAGTTTTACTTCCGCATACATGCCGACCTTTAGAAAAAGTTTTAAGATATTTTATAAAATATATTCGTAACCATATTGAAAAAATGATAGTACACATTAACTAAAAATATATTTAAAAGGTTAGCATAAATATGATTAACAATATATGCATTAATAAAATGGGAGCATATTTACTTAAATAGAGTGTATAGCAAAACACATTTTTTGACTTCAATAAGATTTATTGAAACTAAAAATATTTTTTGTCAAGTTCAAGGTTTACATAAACATGAGGTGATGCCCTAATATTACAGAACTTAATAATTTTTTCAAAATAAAAATTACTTTAACTTGTAAAACTAATATTAAAGAAGCTTAAAGAGGGATTGTAGAAAGCATAAATGTTTTTGTATTAATAATACAGTTTCTTTTTTCTATGACTTATATATCGCTTTATCGTGTGTGTTTATCCCTAATAAATTTGCTAAGTGTTTTAATAGGTTCTTAATTAAACAGAATTTTTTTTATTAAACGCAAGTTATTTTTGTGATAAATTAAATGTTATTCTATTCTTCGAGGATGAAACTTAACTGAGAGGTTTGTCTCAGAACTTTGGTGATGGTTGAAGATATTTGAAAGTTGTGGGTGCGGGAAGGGAGGGAACAGTGTGTTTGGCCTTCTGACTTCTGGTTGGAGGGGAGAAATCATGCTTCTTGGCCATTTACCTGGGAATTTGAGATTTTTATAAATAGTCTCGAAGCCCCCTTTCCACTGTTTCCAGTTGTTTGTCAGTTCGGTTCACCTAACAATGTCATGCTCGTATGAAGATTATTTTCTTGGCTTATCTACCCAAGACTTTAACAGAGAACTTACAAATTTTAAATGGGATTATTTTAATGATTTATTGAACGGACCAGATGCTTTGGCTAAATGTTTATTCGATTTTTGGGATGACGACAAAGAAAGTGGATCTACCTTACAGCCATTGCTCTTGTAAATGCCTTCAATGATAAGAGCAGTTACAGTAATGTACGTGCTAATGAATCCCACAGTAACACCTTCAACATCGAGAGCAAGTATATTGATGTCTGCGCTAACAAGACCTATAACATCGAGAGCAGGAATAATGTATGTGGTAGCAAGACCTATAGCGATGCCTCCGGCTTCCAGGGCTACAGCAATGCCTTCAACGTCTAGAGCTACAGCGATGCCTCCGGCTTCCAAGGCTACAGCAACGCCTTCAGCATCCAGATCTACAGCAACACCTTCGGCGTCCAGAGCTACAGCGACGCCTCCAGCACTGAGCTTGGAAGACCTAGGTTTGACATCAGTCAACAAACCATGTTAGCGGCTTGTACAAAATCTAGCAATGTGTTAGTGTTGCAATTCACTAGATTTAACCTCAAATAATGTGCGGGAAAATATGTCTAAGAATTATTTATACCAAGAGTTGGAAGTGTTTTTAGAGTTCAATTTTGTGTTTTCACCTAAGTCAAGTGCACTCTCTCCTGAATTATTAACACCTGAAGCACCACAGAGTAAATTAATTTCCCCACCTCCTCCTCTGTTCATACCTTCACCACAAGAAATAATTTATACTCCTATATCATCACCAATATCATTACCACCACCTATTGTTAGTGTAAAGAAATGCAAATTCGGCTTATCTCTTAGCTCTAAACGTAAATTTTAATGACAATTCTAACTTACAGATGAATAAATTTAAGACATAATATGAAATGATGCTTTTAATGGTTTCTGACACATCATAATTTGATACTTTCTCAGTATAAAAATGTTAATGATCTTCAGATGTGATATGGTGAAAAGATTTTCACTTGTAATAGGGTGATAAGTATTAACAGTTTTAATGATTGAAAGTATAAAGATTTAACGGTTTTAAGAAAATTTCATTCAGTTTGTTGAAAGTTTTAAAGATTTTAAGGAAATTTCATTCAAATGTTTAATGCGTTACTAAATGTTTAACGAAGTTTGTAAACAATTAATTTAGTTTGTTGGAAGTTTTAATGATTTTAATAAAATTACATTTCAAGTTTAACAATTTTAAGGAAATTTCATTCAAATTGTAACATTGTATTTAAAAGTTTAACGATTTTAATACAATTTCATTCAGTTTGTTAAAAGTTTTAACAATTAGCTAAGAAAGTTAATGATTTTAATGATTTCTAACATTAAATTATAGAAAGTTGTAGTAAACTTTATTTCAATCATAAAATGTTTAATGATTTTCTGTCATAGCATACTTTGTTGTGATTATTTTATAGTTTTAAGGCGTAAGATGGAGTTTTGGGTAATATGCAGCTTTCACACGTAAATGGTAAAAATGTATAATGATTTTTAGTCATAACAGGATTTTTATGATTATTTTACAGTTTTATGGCATAAGAAGTTTTTTGTTAATATGCTTGTAAGGCTTTCAGAAGTAAATGTTAGAAATGTTTAAAGATTTTCCGTCATAACAGGATTTGTTGTGATTATTTTATAGTTTTAAGGTGTAAGATGGGGATTTTTGGTTCAAATGCTTATATGACTTTCAGTAGTAACATGTTTAAAGTTTTCCGATCTTGGCATGTTTGATGTGAATATGTAGAGACTGTGTCGTATTAATGTTAACTAAGGTGTACTTTATGATTTTTTTTAAATAAAAATATGTTCTATGTTAATATGCTATACTGTGATTTGTTATTTATTAGTTTGAAAATTCCTCAAGTCATTATATCTGTTGTGAATGATATGAGATGGGATGTATCTGAAGACGAAGAACTTGTATATGAATGGATATTAAATGTTTAAAAGAAAAATGTTTGTAACTTGAGAGGAGTAGGTGATGGTAAGTTGTTGGTTTTATTTTAAAATCAGTTAACTGGAAAAAATATGAGTTGTTTGCTTTATTCATGATGAGAGAGAGAAATAAATATTATACATTTAAAACTATCATTTAAATTAAAACTTAATAAAACACACTTTGAAGGAGTAAATTATAAAAATGTTGGAGGGAATCGAACATATCTGAATGAATGAATTTGAAACGAGAAGGAAACTCCTAGTATCTTCAGAAAATTTGCTGACCTGCTGGTCTACTTGAAGAACCCTGGGGAACCATTTCAGAGACAAGTAGAAAGACCTCTTAGAAACACACCCCAGCTCCAAGAACGTTTTCCTGCTACCCTACAAATATACAGCAAGCAGTAGCAGAGTCCAAAGAACTTTAAAATAAAATATATTTTTTCTTGCAGAAACCAGATTACAACTACTACTGCAGTTGAAGATTCAACATGAAGATGTCTCCTGGTAAAACATAAACATACTTTACACAAACTCAAAACATAATTAAAAGTGTTTTAAAAAAATGGTTGCCATTTTCCTTATAAATTAGCTTAAATTTTGCCTTTAAGGAAAATCAGTTAAAATATCGTGAAATTTAACCAATTTCAGCTTCGATAGCAGTCATTTCAAGCTGGATACGTGCTATTTCAGTAATATAAGGTCGGGGAAAAAAAGTTTGTAAATAAAATAAGTTCAAATACACACATTTTATGGTAGATAGTAGAGTCGAATTTCTGGTCTAGGAAAAACTGTATGTGAAATATGCACAAATATTTAAAAACAGATTGAAAGTAAAAAACATTTACTTGTGTATTGCTCAAATCGAATGAGGCATGAATAGTGTTCTAAATGTAACTTGTTTAAGTGGAATGATGTGTGGTTTTCATTACTTAAAAAAAAATTCAACAAGTCAAAATATCTCTTATAGTAACTTATAGTTTGCTGTAAATTGGAATAAAAGTTTACAGAATTAAAATATAAAGTTTTTTGTTAAATCTGGAGATTATGTTTTGGGTATTACAATATCGGGTAATATTTACCTTAAGGGATATCAATTTCACTGGCGGAAGTTGTGAAATTTTATTTCGGTGGGAATATGCCAGACTCTAGGTTGGAGAAACAGTTTTTTTTTTTAGTCGGTCAGTGTTCGAGTGAAAGCAACAGTTTCTAGGGAAGAGGGGAGAGAAAAATAGCCAAGGTTAGTTCAAAATCCGCTGGCCCGAGGGATGGAGCCTTCCCAAAGTGATGCATAAAAGACGCGCTTTGGGCTTGAGGGAAACCTCCGTTCCTGGCCGAGGTAGCTATCGTCTCAGAAAACACACACTCTGGGTTGGTGGTGAAGGGAGGGGAGCTGAGGCTGCATGGACCAGACATTTCTCGAGATATCCGAAAATGTGTTGGTGGATGGGGGTGAAGAGAGGAGGTATGTGGCCTTGTAAAGGGCAGTCCTCCGGAAAAACACTGGGGTGGCATGGGTGGAGGTGGTGGTTGGCGTTAAACAGGTTTTTGTGGTGCTGGATAGATAGTGGTGGTGTGTAACTGTCGACAGGGTAGTGCTCCGAAAATGTGTTCTGACCTTGATGGGCTGTGGGCAGGAAGTCTCTTTTCGCATAAAGATGTGATCTGGACAAGGGTGTAGGTGGAGGGGGAGGACAGAAACGACATCAACAGTTTTAGTTTTCCGGCGCCATCTTAGTTCTTCACAAACACTTGTCTTGGATAGACGTATACACCAGCTCTCACGACTTCACCGGGCAGGTTGATGGTTGGCGGGGCTTCATTCCACGACCAAGGCGTTTGGCAGTCAGCAGGATTCTGAGAGTGTAGGCATATCATATGCCTGAGTGTTAGCTGCGATTTTCGTTTTAATATAAACAATTTATATCTTTTTTTTATTTATTGAGAAAAAATAATCTTTGGGTGTTAAACCTATATAGTACATTTATAGTGTAAATCCCGTAGCTGAGTTCGGTCGATGTAACTTCGTAGCATTTTCAACTAGTGTTTTGCTAACTAGTGCCATGAATTTCACAGACTTAACAGAGAAATTTGTAATATGTCTGTTATTTCAAATAATTTTAAATAATATATTGTATGTTTATATTAAGTGTTGTGGGATTAAGCCATCCGAACCTTCTTAAGCACCGATGAAAAAAAAAATTGTGTTGAATGTAAATTCTTCTTCTTACAATAGTAAAACTTTCGTTAAAAACCAGGGTAACTTTAAAAAAAAATGGGATTGTTTCGTTGTTTGTTGTAGGACCTGTATATACATAAAGGAACAAAAGAATAAATATACCCAGAGGTTTTGTCGTAAATTTCAACTCAGCCACGCTCCACGTATATAGTCAGGCTCTCGACGTAAGCTCGGCTCATTCATTCAACAATCTCCCAGGTGGATGGATGTGTTTTGTGGGAGCTACTGGTGCCATTTCATTTATTTAAAAAAAAAGGTATAGCTGGGTTCCATAATGCGTTTATTGATAGTTATGTACTTGTGTTCGTTAGCCGTTTAATTCATTTGGAATCATATTTTTGTATTTTCATTCTTTTCCAAGTTTTTCACCTCAGTCTATAATCAAACGAAGGCCGATGCAAGTTATGTTTGCTCTCAACACAGCTTATAAGTTGACCTAAGTGCTATATCCAAGTCAGTGCTGCAATGACCTCCTGTGCAAATGGATGTATATTAAATGTTTTCTTTTTTTGTATGTGTTTAATAAATTAATTTCTTTTTTAATAATCGTCGTTTAACATATGGATTCCGTTTCAAAAGTTCCTCACCAGTCTCAAAGGTGGATGGACATGTTTTAAAATCATGTCAGGTACGTGTGAGAGGTGTCAAGTAGTGTAATTTTTCAAATACCTTGTTATTGTGTTCGTTAGCCGTTTAATTTATAGGAACATTTTTGCTTCGTTGTAGATTGCTAATTTTCTTTAGGAAACCTGGAGACTCACATAGGGTGATCGTTTAGTCTTGTCGACACCAGGTTATTCACATAGTTAAAATTCTCTCTTGTATTATTTATTCATACAAAGAACTTGTTTGAAATATATTTCGTGTATTACATCAGCGCTGTTATTCATTCAGAGTAATAGTATCGTTCAAAGTCGCATATCTCCCACCATCGTCTACAAGCAATAATACTACCAACACCAAAAAAAATAATACATTTATGACACTTTTGCACAAAACTCACCACGTATATACCGTGTCCCCAACACGTCACACCTCAGTTGAGTGCCAGAGCTCAGAGTGTGAACATATACCAAAGCTGCTCCCCACCTACACCCGAAAAAAAAAGGAAAAAACTAATAAATTGGGCCCTTTGTACACTCTTGCACCAAACACACAAGAAATTTGTTCGTATTAAAAATTTAATCGAATTAAAATTGGAATAATTTTTTTGATCGGATTAAGATCGCATTAACCCTTTCCATAAATTTGATTAGCCCTTTCGATTTAAATTATCCTTTCTATCAATTTAATTAATAATTTCAATCAATTAGATTAACCTTTTAATCAATTTAACACTTTGATATCAATAAGGGCGTCATCCCCTTTGAGTTAGGATCGGCCCACCCCTACTACTGATATCAGTATTTCATGCCGTGTCCGATATGACAAACTATTTATTTTGTAATTTGTCAGTTTCAATTCGGACGTTGTCGACAGTCACTTTAGCACTCGCGGCAAACGCATTTTTACATTTAATTTTGAACATGTTTAAATCTACATTTAATGCTTAAAATGGACTACAATCATCACTGGAATTCTGTGATTATTTTAATAAATAAGAAAAAAATTATGCAATAAATACTTTTAAAAAATAGTTACCGGATATATAAACAAAGCACAACACTTGCATGCTTTTTAAAACATGCCTAATGTATTTTATGAAAAGTTATTTTTAAAAAATACGTTTTAATTATGTATCCACCCATGTGTTTTGACGGTCAAAATCAACATGGCGCTGATTTTTGTCATTTTGTATTTTTACTAACATGCGCTAGATACGAAATACGAAACACCGAATTACCAATTACGTCACCATTTTTGTTTACAAAATTGGGTCATATGATCATTTTGTCAATAAAATCTGCCATTTCGGACACGGTCTCAGAAACTTGAGTGATGCTAGAAGGTGGAAGTAAATCAACATCGGTCCAGACATTTTACCTCAGGAGCGCCTACGGCACCATGGAACCTCTGTCAGAATATCCAAAACAAACTCCTAACGGAGTCAGTCTGGTTTCAGCACACAACCTCTCGAACCTAATATATGTATGTCGGCACATGACCAGAAACGCTTGTTATGACTGTAAAACGAATAAAAATTCCCGTACTAATTGACAATATTAAAAAATTTTTGTTTTGCGTATCTGCAACACGTTTACACAAAGTTTGAGTAATCATGAAGCATTTAAACATTAAAATATTTAGGAATGGGTTTTAGAATATTCGACTGTTTCAGCCGCTCAGAAGTTTGCAAATTTACAGTCTCGAAAATTCATCTACGTTATTCCTTCAAATTGTCGCAGGAATAAGACTTCGCCACATTATTTCATTCACTTTGAAATTTTTTAATTACACAATTGGACGTCACGGGACTGAATTGCTGCGAGACACACTGAGTTTAATGCATTCGCCATACGTGCATATTTCTGGCCGCCCTACTTTAGTGGGGTTTCGTCCAAGGCGAACCATTTCAGAGGTTACCTACTTGAATTAGGATCATGTTACGTAACAATCAAGTTGTATGTTCAAGCGCAATGCCATTGCTTCACTATGTTGACACAGAAAACTAAGTCTGGGACACGAAACAATCACGGAAATACTAGCCGAAAATAGCTGTAGTTGACACACACTACCGCGCAGACACGCACACACACACGCATATATATATATATGTATGTGTATATATATATATATATATATATATATATATATATAGCAATTCTGTCATCTTAATAACAAAACAGTAAAAAAAAACTACAGAACGAACACAGACAAACACTCAGGCGAAGACAAAAAAATATATATACAGAATGGGGCTGAATTTGACCGACAAACTACGTGAGGTGATTCCTTATGCAAAGTCAACTTGCAAATATATAGAACACTTTGTACCTAAACTAAATATTAAGGGCGAAATAAGTCCCGAAAATGGAGATTTCGGAATGTATGTTTGCGAAATAGCGGAAACCAGGTGTGATGAAAGTACAATTGCCTCAATATTGTTTTATTTTATGAGTATCGTCAACCTAAGAGCAAATTCACAAAAATAACACCCTCCGTTACGAAAATAACAGGGTTGGTCACCCTCTTATTGCCGACAACTTCGTTACCGTCGGGAATTATGAACGTTTGATGTAGATTTATTGAGCAGTATGATCTACAAAACAAAAATGTTTCCCTTGTAGCAACTGCCTAGGACCCACCGTTTTCGTTTAAAAAGGAAGATGAGTGTCCGCTAGATTCCGCTGCAGCGATACAACGCCTAGTATGCAGGCAGCACTAATACGTTTGAGGTCACAGCACATCCGATGGTGTGAGACAAGGTTAACACCTACTGTAAGCAATGCCTACCATACACGGATGTAGGGCATATTGCCTACGTACGAGACACTGTTTCGCGGTAGCGCATTCTAAGGGAATATTTGCGTGTGTTTTAAACGAGAACGGCGAGTCCTAGGCAGTTGCTACAAGGGGACCATTTTTGTTTTGTAGATCATACTGCTCAATAAAGAAGACTCAAACGTTCATAATTTCCGATGGTAACTAAGTTGACAGCAATAAGAAGGTAGCCACCCCTGTTATTTTCGTACCGGGAAGTGTTATTACTGCAAATTCTGAGGTTGAAGATCCCGATAAAATAAAACAATATTCCGCTAATTGTACTTTTATCTCGCCTGGTTGCCGATATTTCTCAAAAATACATTCCAAAATATCCTCTTTCGGGGACTTATTACGTCCTTAATATTTAATTTAGGTACAAAGTATCCTGCATATTTGCCTATTGATTTTGCATAAGGAATAAACTCACTAGGTTTGTCGGTCTAATTCAGACCAACCCTATATATATATATATATATATATATATATATATATATATATATATATATATATATATATATATATATATATATACATACACACACACACACACACGCACTTGGTTTTCTGTGAAGCCATAGTGAAGTAATGGCACATGTTCAAAATATTGCGCTTGACCATTCACCCTCATTGCAAGGATCTTTCAAACCACCCAACAAGTGATATTTATTATTAGTTTATTTTTGTGTTCTACACTTTATGTCTGTAAAATGCCACTGAGAGGCAAACACAATATCATGCTCAAGATCTTCCAAGTGGTAGATAGAAAAACCTACTCCCACATCACTGAATGGTGTTTTATGATTTTTTTTTTTTTTCTTGTTACAACATATCCAACGTGGCCATTGCTTACCAGATCAAAGCAATCCTAAAATTTCCTCGTCTGTATTATTTCCCTGTGACGATTTCCCAGAAGTTTTAGAAACTGCTATTTTTACCTTGAGTGGGCGGATGTTAAATTTTGTATTTCTTCAGAACCTGTGTTCGGCCAGATCGTTCCACTGTTGTGTAAATTTGTCCACTTCCCCCTTAATTATTTCACAACAGTGTAGCTATAAACGGATGATTATATTTTATGTTTTTTTTGCATTTTTTATTTATGTAATTTTACTTAACACTGGATTGTTATTTTTCATTTTAATTATACAAAATTATTTTTCGGTTTTTAATTACATAAGTTTTCATATATAATAAAAGTTAATAGTATTTTATAATTCTTTCTAGCAATCCTAGGCAATATAAATTGTTCTGGTAAAGTACGGGTTCAAATTGTTGCATATTAGTTTAAGCACGGAAAAATTCCGTATGCAACATTAGAGAGAACATGTACTTTTTTGAGATTCTCTGTACTTGATACAGTTGTATTCAATCTAGAAGTAGTTTATACAGCAGCATTGAACTGGCAGGTATCGTTAATTGGAATAGCAGTGAATAGTATTTCCTGATTTAAAAAAAAAAAACAATACTACCGATTTTGTATTCTATTTAAGCCATGGCTATTTGATAAAACATAGCATTTTTATGGTATAATACATTCACAGTTACTTCACACTTTTCTGAAGCCCTGCTAAGGTTCTACTTTCAGGATATTCCTCCGGCTCGTGTAAGCTAAGCTTAACTAAGTCTGTAAAATTACACCAGAGGACGACGCCCCGTTTTCATGCGCACTCAGTTGTAACATTAGTTTGCGTGAAAATTATTTATTACTAGGAGCTACCAATACAGATTTTTTTTCTCACTGTTTTGTGTTTATTATAACAGAAATATCATAATGTATATATAGGTATTATATATAGGCAAAACTTCAATTTAACGGAAAATAAGATGTGTCTGTGTTTACAGAAGTATAAAACGCTTGATACATGGCATTTTTTAGGAAATAACTAAATACGTAATACAAGGGGTGATTTTTCAAAGGTTTGTGTCAAAACGCCCTGAGATACCGTAAATGGACTACAGCGTTGTTGTTGCACTGATGGCAGGGAGTAGTGGAATAGTGGCGGTCAGTTGCAGGACCTAGGGCACAGATGTCGAGGCTATTGTGACAACGACGGCACGGCGTGGCTATAGTCGCCGGCCGATGATGTAGGGACCAGGTAGAAGGGGCAGGGTTGTTCCCGATGCTTGATGGACGAGCTGTAATAAGCACGTGGCCGGCGGGGTGAGGTCACGAGCGCGCAGGACTCACCCTGCGTGGGAGGCCCTCCCCAAACTCTCACGAGAGATCGTCCTCCCCGGGACACACAAGGACACCAGTCGTCGCCCTCTATACGCTGTTCACGGTAATCCGAGTACAACTGATAGAAACCATTGGGGGAAAAAAAAACAACTATTTGCTACCACACAATCTAGCATGCCACCTCAAAGTTAAGTTGGCAGCGCACTCACCTGTTCGATCACCGCGTCCACGGTTGCGGACACGTTTGCACCTATATTCCGTTCGCGGTAAAGTGAGCACTTTTTGAAGCTGTTTCATCAGACGTAATAACCAAAAAATACATTTCATTGAGGCCTCGGGCTTTTGGTTTCTGGTATGGTGAATGTATACACTGTGTTTATTACTCATACAGCAGGGTTTATATTAAAAAGTGGTGGAAGGTTTTAAATTGGCTGAAAGAAAAAAGTAATTAGGGTTTCAAAAGTGCTCACTTTACTGTGAACGGCCTATAGATGTTATACTTACGACCGGTACTGTGCACAAGACATCAGTGCTCAGTCGTTATTGTAGCTAATCTGATGTGTGGAATTTTGTGCACCTCTTTGACAAGGTTGGTTAATGCCGATAAAGGCTTTTCATGATAAAGTGAGCACTTTTGAAATCAACCCTAGAAAAACTCACAGCCCTTGCCTGCATGTATTTTTACGGGCGAACTGAGTGACTTGCACCCAGTAAAGTTGGTAACGATGAATGGAAAGTAATTCCATATCTTAACCTCAAATAAAAAGTGTCGCATAACTATATATCTGACAAATTTAATTAATTCATTTGTTTTATTTTAATGAATCGAAGTGTAAAAATGAGCAAATTTGCAAAAATATTTACTTTTGTAATAATTTCACATTTTCACTTGACCGACACATAAATAAAGTGATGAGGTCCATGGTAATGTTAATTCTACATAAGGCGGAAGAAGACACAATGTGCATGCAAGTAGATCTTAATAAGGTCTTCCAAACGTGCTCATTTTACCGCGAACAGCCTATATAATCTAGCAAGCAGCGTGTTCTTCACTATTTGCGAAAAAAAAAATACTGACCACATGTAAAAAAGTTACGAGACTTCAACACTTGAGTCCCGATATTAACCTGTGACGTAGCCGGTTAAATAGAATAGTTACAAGTCTTGACCTGAGCGCACTTAGGAATACAAAGGTGAAACAACCAGGGGGGGGGGGGGCACGGTGGTGTAGTGGTCAGACTATTCGCTTCCTATCCAAGCGAAACGGGATTGAATCCCGGCGGGGTCGTTTCCCAGATTTCCCCAGGTGGGAATAGTTGCGGACGATTACGTTGGTCGGCGGGTTTTTCTCAGGGATCTCCCGTTTCCCTACGCTCTTGCTTTCCGGTGCTGCTCCATACACGCCACAGCAGAATGGAGTCGCTGGCCAGCAACGTGCCCCAGACACCATTCGCTTATCGGCACCTGGTAACTAACTTGCCAACAGGCCGCCCAGCCATAGGGGTCATTTCAATCCGATGCACAGAGTAGTCAATCAGGTGCGAGGCGCGTTCCAGAGCCTAGCACAGCCAATCACCGAGGGGGTACGCCACGCTTCTGTGCATTTCTGTGCCAGTACTGCAGCGCTTCCAACTCTGTGGGGAGTCACATTCGGTGGCAGGATAGTCTTCGCAATATCTTTATATAATACATTCACGGTTACTTCGCACTTTCCTGAAGCCCTGGTAAAGTTCTACTTCCAGGATATTCCTCCGCTTCATGCGAACTAAGCTTAACTATGTCTAGAAATTTACACGAAAAGACAACGCACCGAATTCGTGCGCACTGAGGTGTAACAATATTTAGCATTATAACTATTTCTTACTAGACGCTACCAACACATATGTTTGCCCACTGTTTTTGTTCATATTCATTATGACGGAAATATTATTTTTTTATAAATGAAATATAGGTAAAATTTCAATTTAATTAAAAGTGAGATACTTCAATGCTAACAGGCGTATAAAACGCTTGTGATAAATAACATATTAGGAAATAACTAAACACGTAATACATGGAGTGGTTTTTCAAATGTTTGATTTACAAAAAGTATGAAGAAACCACGATCAGGCTATACACATATCATTGCTTGCTAGGGTCCTTAGTTGCCCTGTGCGTTGCGGAGTCTCTCCCACGCACCACGTGGCGATTAGAACGGAGTGTCAGTGGTTCGAGCCCAGCCTCCGGCAACAGTTCCGAGTCAGTAGTTCTGCACTTCGGAGGTACCATCGTCTCAACATTTTCTGTGTTTTTCTGAACGACGTAAAATCTAGACTTAAACTTTCTTACCCTGTTGCGTCTGTAATAAACAAATTTCACTCTTGGGCTAGGTTATGGGCTGTTCAGGGTGAAGTGGGCACTTTTGAGGCCCTAGCTACTTTTTCATTTTAGCCTTTTCATATCCTTTAAACCACCTTTTTAAATAAATAATCCGGTAATTAATAAACAGAGTGTGTATATTCTATCTCACTCGGAAGTTGCCGTCTAAGGCTAAAAGAGAATATATTTAATGACTATTATTAGAAATGAGAGGGCTTTCAAAATTGCGGTAAAGTGGGCTCTTTACCGTGCATAGCCTATACACGCGTTATCCTTGCGCTTTTCCAAAATTCCGTTTTTTTTTAAGCAGGCCCATGAAGCGTTTAAGCAGAAGAACCGTGAGGTTCTTCAGAAATAAAAATGAGTCACACATGCTAACAAATAATGCAGGATACAAAAGGGTTAAATTTGCCGGAGATATTTTTACACAGAGGAGAAATTCAAAAAATCCGATGGAGGGATGTCGATAGCTGGAAAAATACACATCACAATTCATGTTCAAAACAGTTGCGGATGACGATTTTTGAGAGAAAGCAAAAGTCTTAACACGTAGGAAACCTTACTCTCTCGCTAATTTTAAATATTATTCCGGCGCACTGATAATGCAAATTCGCTGAATATCAATCAGAATCTTTCTAACATTTAATTGCTTACTTCCTCGTATACGAGGATACCTAATTTGTATATGTAAGGCTACCTACTTCTTGTTGGTAAATTTACACGTTTACTTTTCTGTAGAGGTCTCAGGAGATATCGCCGAGCATGGATTACATACGCCGAACTCGCTCTGTTGCTATTTACCAATTTTCAAATTTGGCAACATTATTATGAAATTATGTAAACCTTGCGGTTGTCTTCTTCTGCAGTTAGGCTTATATAGTCTGTTTGCGGTTACTTCACACTTTTTGAATCAAACCTTTGAAAAACCACTTCACGTACGACGCGTTTTATAATTGTATTAACAAAAAGTATCTTATTTTAGGTTAAATTGAACATTTACTGATGTTTTGTGTATATATTATAATATTTCATTTATATATGAATAAAAACAGTAAAAAACTGGTTTGTTGCTAATGCCTAAAAGCTGCTCACGATAAAGTGAGCACTTTTGAAACTAAGTCACTGTCCATGCTTGTGTATACTTAAACGGACGCACTGAGTGACATGCGCCAGGTAAATTTGGCAACAATAGATGGAAAGTAGTTCCATATGTTAGCGTCGAATTTGTGATAGTTTAAATTATTTATTTCACTTTCTGTTGTTTTAATGTTCAGTGTGTAAAGATTAGCAGATTTACAAAATGTTTACATTTATAATAATTTCACAGTTTCACTTGACCGACGCATGAATAATGCAATGAAGCCCGTGACAATGTTAATTTTACATAAGGCGAAAGAATACACAACAAGCATACAAGTAGGTCTTAAGCAGAGCTTTCAAAAGTGCTCATTTTAACTACTTTCCATCCATCGTTACCAACTTTACTAGGTCCATGTCACTCAGTACGCGCGTTAAATATATAGGCAGGCAGCGGCAGTGACATTTTTCTAAGGTTCATTTCAAAAGGGCTCACTTTATCGTAAACGGGCTTTAAGAGTATATAGATGGTTCTACAAACCAATCTTATTGCTGTGCCTATGTTAAAAATATATGTGTGTTCTCATGGGTACAGAAATATGGATCCCGCAATCATTTTTTTTTCTCAGTTTGGCAGTAAATACAGGAAATGGTGAATTTAATAAGAACTGCAGCAGCTCCGAGCGAAGTAGCGCAATTATAAAACATTGAACTGGCATCCTAAAGGATACGGGTTTGATTTCAGTTACGATCATCCTGACTTTGTATTCTCATGGTTTCCCGAAACTACTCCAGGCAAATGTCGGGGCTATGTCTTTTATGCGGGTCATTGCCGATTCCTTTCCCATTACTGATTTTCCGAGCTAATGTATTCGTCTCAAATGCGTCCGCTGCCGATGAGAAATTAAGATACATAGCAAATGAAGAACTTTGGAGTGTATTTTCCTGGATTGCCCCATGCACTAAAGATGACGTAGGCCAATATTCTTCTTCGGTGCATGTCCCCTCCGTTGACATACCCATAGTAAATAGAAGTGTCGGAATCACATGTAGAACATTAGTAAATAGTTTTTTGAAATATTCTTGCAATGGTAGTGAATTATTTAATGAAATATTACTAAAATACTCCATTGTTATATTAAAAGTATGTCGTCACAGGAAACCAAGTCTGAAACATGTCTTAGACTTGGTCTTCTGTTACGACATTGTGTAGCAATAGAGTATGTTCAAAATATTTCACTTAATAATAACTGATGAATCTAATTATTAAGTTAATTTTTTCAACAACTCCACTATTTATATCTGAATGTAATATTTTGACTAACCTAAGTAAGCATTAAAACTATGCCAGCGGATGTAAAAAAAAAAACAGTTCAAAGCACTTAATCACCTAAACATTTTTTCTAACCTGAAATGCTTTCCATATTTTCTTTGATAATGATATTGATAAAAAGAAACAGCCCAATATTGTGACACGGAGGGTTCTAACGAAACCGGCTCGAATATAGACAGCACTGTGAAGTTTATCCTGGAGCCAAAAAATTACGCGATTTTTGCAGGTTTCTATCTATAACTGACATACTGTACATGTTGTCATTTAAGTTGGCAGCAAGTTAATCAAGATAGTTTTAAAACTTAAAGTTCTGCTGTGAGCGTAATGTTCAAATTTATGGCATCTGAAGTTAATGTTTCTTTTTTTATATAAATTAGAACACGAATTTCCCTATTCGCGGTTTCTTCTGGTTAAATGCCACTTTTATTTACATTTTATCTATAAATTATATTATTTCTTACATAATTAATACGAATAGAAACAGTGAGAAAATAGGTGGGTTGGTAATGCCTAGTAAGAAATAGTTCTCATGCAAAATATCATTACAGTGAGTGCGCACGAATGTGGTGCGTCGTCATTTTAGTGTAATTTCGTACACTCGTCCAAGCGTTGTTTGTGTAAGGCGGAGAAATATTCTGGAAGTAGAACTTTACCAGGGCTTCAGAAAAGTTGAAAGTAACCGTGAGTGGACTTTACAAGAGTTTTTGAAATCTAGCTAGTCCCGTGATGAATGCGCGAATTTTCAAATTTTAAACTTTCTATACGTGTATAGCACTGGACTGACAAGCAATCTCGCGGCCTGCAACGAGAATCGATGAAAAATGAAGCGGCTATTTGATCATTTCATGACATATTGAAGATTAACGTGAGTTTCATGCCGTTACATTATTTTTTAAAAATACGTTATCGTTGTCTTCGCGCCTACATTCCTTTTGGAAAATTTCGCTTTCCTCATACCCGTGGACGCGAAAAGCGACGTTGTGGCTGTTTACAGTAAGCAGGAAACGGAAACCAACATCAGTAATTCAGAATCACATACCAAACACACACTTCAATGATGTAGCCTAATTCAAGAGAGAAGGCAAGACAGTACCTTAACACAGTTACTCTTAAAGTTGTATCTCAGGAAAACCTAAAACAGTTGGTTTTTAAATATTTTTTTGGAAGATTTCATGTGTATTCAAGCAGTTCATGTCAAGGATTGTTGTGAAGATCTTAGTTTCGTTACAGGCAGGCCTACTTAGTCCAAATTTTTGTCTTTTATAAAAATATTGTTTAAAACTTTTTCCTAAACGTGGAACGAATAAAACTTACAACCGACATTCAAGTGTCGATGAAACTAATTCCTATAGAAATCTACAAAGTATGGAAATGCTGTTAATGCTATTTACTTGAGTTTAAAACAGTTCGCTTACGATTACTGTCAAAATAAAACATTATTTCAAGTTCACTGCCGATGACGGAACAAAGATTCCAGAACTCTGAGTATCGGCTGTTCACAGTAAACAGGGCGCTTTTCAAAGCCCTGTTTGAGATCTACTAATATGCACACGAGAACTTTATTCATGCGTCGGTCAAGTGAAACTTTGAAATTATTCCAATAGTAAATGTTTTACAAATTTGCTAGTTCCCACGCTTATATAGATTTTTAAAAAACGCAAGACAAAGTAAATCTTTTCAGTACAGCATTTTCAAGGTTTATTCACACCTTTTGAATGAAACTTTTGAAAAACCAACCCATGCGTCACGTGTTTGGCTGTTTCCTAGATATGCTGTGCATCACAAGCGCTTTATAACTATGTTAGCATAAAACTATGTTATATTTGGTTAAATTTTATTTTAACTTATATTTTATCGAAAAATAATAGTACTTAATTCATCCTACATTATAATAAGTAGACAATCTCTGTCTGTCTGTCCGTCTCTAATTCCTCTAAGTCCTTTAAAACTCAACAGAAGTTGTTCAAATTTTGCAGTGCGAATCCTCAGGGTATACTACAGGTCAAGTTAGAATTTCAGCAAGATCAAATTACGCAATCATTACCTGTTACCCTAAAAATTAATTTTGTATTACTTTTTCCTTACGAAAAGTTTTGTATTAATGAACAGAAAATATTTCATAGAGATATGAAGGCAATGGAATAGCATTGTTGTTTACTTTAAATGTCTCACTTCAATGTTGAGTTAATTAAGTGGGGCCTTAGTGGCTCAGTGGATAGAACTATGTTAAGTGGGGCCGCAGTGGCTTATTGGATAGAACTATATTAAGTGGGGCCACAGTGGCCAAGTTGATAGATAAATAAAATGGGGCCTTAGTAGCTCAGTGGATAGAGCGATCGCAAATGGAGCCTTATTGGCTCAGTGGATAGAGAAATTCCAAGTGGGGCCTTAGTGGCTCGGTGGATAGAGAGATACCAAGTGGAGCCGCAGTGGCTCAGTGGATATAACTATATCAAGTGGGGCCTTAGTGGCTCAGTGGATAGAACGATTCCAAGTGGAGCCTTAGTGGCTCAATGGATATAACCATGTAAAGTGGGGCCGCAGTGGCTCAGTAGATATAACTATACTAAGTGGGGCCGCAGTGGCCTAGTGGATAGAGAAATATTAAATGGGACCGCAGTCGCTTCAATGTTGAGTTGATTTCACATCATTTCATTATTACCTACATATATCTATGCAATTTTTTTTTTCAGTCTTTGTATGATAACCAAATTTTTTAACATGGTAACTGTTCTAGCCCCGTGAAAATACGAAAAAAAAAAAAAAGATCACGGGCTGGGTCGCCTAGTTAGTAATATGCATATAACTAGAAATAATTTATGTGTGTTTGGCAATGCTATAGTTAGAAGTAGTTCTCAGGCAAAGTGTCACTAAACTGAGTGCGCAGGGATGCGGTGCGTTGTCCGTTTGGTTTCATTTCCTAGACTTTGTTAAGCTTTGTTTATTACGTACATAGTAGCATTTATTTAAAAAGGTAGTTAAAGGCCACAAAAATGACTGAAACTTAAAAGTAACTAGGATCTCAAAAGTGTTCAGTCAACCGTGAACAGCCTATAGGTAGGGACATCCGAATTTCGCGAAAAGATTTCATGACCAGTTGTATTTAATAACACTTCAGTTCATATCCACTTTCGTGATTGAACGGTTTCCATGTCACACGTATTTAGGTGTCTGCCCGCGAATTAAAGACGCACATTATTGAAGTTTTCTAATACTAATTGGCTAGTTAAGTAGGAGAAGATCTTCTCACAAAGACGCGCCGCCAATAAGCAAAAGGAAACATTTGGTATGATTGTAGGGCATTGAAATCTAGCATGCGCGGAAATCTTTTCGCGAAATTCGGGTGTCCTTACCTATAGGTGTTTTAACACACACCACTCTTTTTGATATGGCGTATTCCAATTGACTGCTCTGGTTGCGCACTCGGTACGCTCTGAAAACTGAAAAAGTGCATGTGTCACGTGATTGCCAGAAACTAGTGTATATTATTTAGGCACTAATAACTGGAACACGCCGCGAAAACAGTGAAAAACATTTGCGACGACATATCTTTTGGAGAAAATGCTTGAAATACGGTTTTGATAAAAGGATTTTAATTTAAATTTATGAAATTCCGTACGGGTAATTTTCTCCAATTTCACTTTTTTTTTACTCGTCGGCAAATGTACGTGTGAGACATTGGGTGAAATTAACGTCATCGCCGCTGTAATTACAAACGATATCGTCAATATACCAAGAGCATATTTGTTCCATATTAACTATTATGTATTATTCAGTTGCTGAAATGTTAGATAATGTATAATAGCTAACATTGCAATAATGTTCGTGTTGTTTTCATAATCACACGTCGCCGCCATATTGCTTTGGAAAAGCAGAACTGGCTCCAGGCTCGGCGCGGATAAAGTTGCTCCCGGTGCGCATGCACTCGTTCAAAGCAACTCGCAATTGGAATACGAAAATCCGACTGCTCTCAGAGCGAGTTCCGGTAATTGGAACACGCGGCACTCGACCAGTGCGCACCGAGTGCAGTCCAGAGCAGTAACTGGAATACGCCATCAGCCAAGAAATGCAGAGCGTATTTGGATTGTGGGGCGTGTGTGATGTCCGAGCCGAGACACGGACCAGGTAGCGACGGAGCGGAGGCCAGGACGCGGTCTCACAGTCCGTCATCATCACCCAGGACTCCCGGCAATCACAAGGCGCAGCCAGTGATCGCTAATTAATGCTTCGTGAAAAACCAGCGGGCGGGAGGAGGGCGCTTCCCCCAGGAATGCGGCCGTCCCACGGGAAGAGTTTACAACTTTTTAAAAAGTAACCATTTCGCCTTACCTTCCTCCCTACCCACCACGCCCCCGCCCCGTCCTCCTTGGCCACGGTGTTTCGAAAATTATAGTTGTGCGTGGAAATAAAATGTAGCCGAGGGGACGGGGTTGCACCGCCTAAAGTATAGGGGTGGCTGAACGGCCCAGTTAGCACAATGATACGTGGCGCCGCCACCGGGCGGCAGGCTAACTACTTGCTGCGGTCACACTTAATGTTTTCTCCAATCAGGGAGCGCGCGGACCCGACCCATGATGGGCATTGTCGCCGGAGAAGTTTCACACGCCTGCCGCCCAGATGGCGGCGCAAACCATCCTGATCGCCGTCCCCACAGGCAAGGATATTTTTTTTGGCAGGGTATTATTTTTTCCCTCGCTTTCCTTTTTTTGGTAATTGGTCGAGACGCTGCACCGCTTTGAAACTCGTTATAAATCCTTGGAGCGCGTGTGCGATCGGCAAATAAATTCTCTGCCAAGGTGAAAATCCCTTGGCCGCTTTCCGCTCCGGTGACGGAATAGTCCCTTAAACACAGATTTGACGTCCTCGGGCATCGTTCATCCCTGGTGTTTTATTGCTCTGCGTTCGGACGTTCCGTTTCTCACGGTCTCATCAGGCATGACAAGTCAGGGCCTAAATATTTATCGGTGGGAAAACTCTCTTCGTGCGCTCTCGACTCGGCAAGCTAGAGCCCATAAACAAGAGAAATTGTTATGACTTGTGTATTCCTACCATTGAATACCGCCACGACCGTGTGGATGTTCAAATTAACTTTAAACGCACAGCGATAACCAGTCTCAAGTCAGCACACCCAAATCGAAGTTCTACCAATATACAGAAAAGTGTTTCGCTCAAGGAGTTAGTACATGACAACCACCTACGTGGTTTTTTGAAATGGGGTACATGGATGCTTGAAATACGCGCCTTTAAAATAAATCATTTAAATATTCTCAATTCACTTTATTATAGAAGGAAAAAGCGCATCGGATACATCTCGCAAACACAAAGTTAAACCACGTTGCCTTAATCCATATATTATTTGAGGCGTGCAATGTAGCAAAGACAGTACATGTTCAGACTGCCTGTGCTGAAATTTTTAATACATCTGCACTGGACACATCTACGCACATTTCTGTCAATAATATGAGAGGTCCACCCGCATTGAAAAATGGCTCGGGCTAGCACAGTGTATTGGGCAAAAGAAATAAAGTGAATTTGATGAGCATGTCATTGCCGTAGTTAGAGTGAGTGAAGATATTTGGGCGGCTCTTAACATCGAGGTCTTGAGAGCCGATGGTAGTTCGATCTTTTCTTTCGGCTCAGAAATGCAGACTAGTAGCAGGCACTAGAAAGTTTTGTCATAACACTGCTGCGTGTAGTGAGAATCACGACTATAACAACCAACTCCAACGTTGTTAACTGAAGAAAGAAGTTTGATAACACGATAATGTGAATAAACGCAATTATGAAGTCCTGTTTTCAAGTAAGACGAAAAATGCAATGCTTCTTAACATGATGGACCCACTTCACCGGTGGACACGAGGCACTCAAAACCTTGAAGTAATTTCATATAAACATGTGGCTTGTTTGACCTTGTTTCCGGGTTAAAGCCACATGATCAACATCTACGACCTGTTTGAAAGGTAGGCCTATGATGTGAGTTATTAATGTTTGTCCTCCTGACAAGAGCAGTTGATACAGTATTTTGCTGTGAGGTACTAAGGCATAACAGATGTGCATTTGCTATATGGACTCGCGGAATGTAATACAGGAGAAGTAAGATGTGTCTATATGGATTGTTTTCTTAAAATACATCTTCCAAATAAGAAAACGTTCTCGCGATTACATGGAGGCCTACAATATATAGACTCATCAAAAAACCAGTGCCAGACCTGTTTATCTTGTAGGGAGATTAACAGGACTTTCATACGTATATTTCCTCAAAAACCACTTGTACGAACTTTTAGAAGAAGTTCTCCTTGATTTTGTGCATTATGGTGTAAAACTAAATTTTAGCCGAATAGCAAGAAATATTTTTTTAATTACAGATTTCCGAGAAATCGATAGTCGAGCTGGACCTGTTATATGGCGTGCACATTCTCCAGAATTAAATATTGGAATTTTATTTAGAGAGCTACTTGAAAATAATTGTGCATGCAACACCCATTTTCAACAAGAAAAAAAAACTCTTCGTCAACGTATCCAAGAAGGCTGCCAACTTGTTCGAAAAACACGCAGTATTATCAAATAATATGACAGTATAGAATACGACGACTACAGATGTGCCATCAGGCTGAGGCTTGTCATTTCGAGCAACCCCTATAACGATCAGAAGCTCCGAATTACTACGGTACAAACGGGAGTCTTACTAGGCAAAAAAAGGTCAAATAGACCACATATTTATATGAATTATTTTCATTACTTTATTGTCGCCTATCCGCCGATTAAGTGGGTCCCGCGTGTTATGAATAATTTTCTACATCAAATCAGGGAGCCAAAAACTTAATTTGCAATCGGAAAATTATGAGAATTAACTTACGCATTAAACACTTATCACGTACAAATTCAAGTCTTTTGTATTTACATTCCCGGTGTAGATGAGCGTTCTACATTTCAGTCAATGAAAAGTGACCCACAAAACTTCCCTCTTTAATTGCAATGATAATCTAACGTAACGTAGTCCAAAACTTTGTCATATATTTTCTTCAAATCTGAGAATCATGCAATTGCAAAATAAATTCACAAGCAAAATCATAATAGTGTTCAGTAATTTGTGTTTTAAATGTCCAATGCTACCTTTACAACAAATTGCAACGATATCTACTGCCGTACAGTATTCACTCATTGGTTACTTGCTCCGAACTCTGTTTTCATATATAAAACATACAGCATTATCTTAAGACTTACGCAGTTACCAAAAACCCCCACGACCTGTTACATAGTGAACTACTGCACGGTACATCACAAAGCTGCTCCTTTTTAAGTACGCGTAATTATTTTTGTAGCCAACCGCTAATGGTTTTACTTTTAAATCCCCTTCCCAATTTAATATTCCTGCCGAATGACGAATCATATCTAAAATTCAAGGAGCCTGGCATGCAAAACGAAGACTAGCCAATTGGTTTACTAACAAAAGGAATAGCAATGCTATACAGGATATATCCGAAAAGTCTTTCCCTGATTACAAACATTAGTTACATCCGCTATATGTAATATATAAATGTGAAACTAGTGCCAAAATGTTGGCAAACTAACCAAGTTTTATGTTCCAACAGGACAACACATCATGAAGTCTCAATGTGAAAACCCTTGGTAGCACGTAGCTCATCTAGTCGATATTCAATTTCTGTTGGTACATTAACCAACATCACGGGAGCGTGGAGGCTAAGCTGTCGGGCCATCACGACCGACCCATCGTTCAAGGAAAGTCGTATCAAGATATCCATAAACCTCCAAACCCCAATAAGGCGGTGCACCGTCTTGCTGAAAAATAACATCTGGATGATACTCAAACAACAGAGGAACAGCAGACAATTATTGAAACATGTCCAGATACCATGGAGTTGTTACAGTGCCCTCACTGGGAAAAGAATGGCCCATCATTTTGTCATTCAAAAGCGCGCACCAGACATTCACCTTTGTGCTACCTCTGGTACAATCTGACACCTCACCAGGGGGCTGTGAACCTCAAATACGCACATTAGGCCGTTTCACTACACCACTGACGAAAAGGTCGCCTCGTCAGAAAAAGTAACACATTTGAGAGACATTATCGCCCTCAATACGCGATAACATTTCGACTGCAAGGTCATACCGACGCGTGGCGTCGTTGGGCAACAAAGCCTGAAGAATATGGACTTAGTACCCACGAAACAATACACATTTTTGTAAGGTGTCATGAAGAGAACATTTTGGCGTCTGTAATTCACGTGAGGCCCTACGCACTCATTTCTTGGGACTTTGCATAAGAGACTGTCTCGCTGCTTTCATCCTTTCATCTGATGTTGATGGTCGGCCAGTTCTCGGAAAGTCAGCAACAGATGCTGTGTTCTTGAATTTGCCATATCACGATTTAATGCTCTTGACATCGGGTGGCATATTTTCATACGTTGTCTGAAAGTTCCTCTGCACTGTTATTGGTGACCGCGTCTCGTGGTACCAGAGGACAAACTGAGTTTTTCCCTGATTTGTGAACATGCCCGGTTTCCTTGACATTGCTGCTGCTATAGTACAGTTACGTTACTACTACCTGCAACAAAAAACTTAATTAGTTTGCCAACATTTTGGCACCGGTTTCACATCTCTACCTTACATATAGCGAATACGAATAAAATTTGGAATCAAGGAAAGACTTTTAGGATATTCTGTATAAATACCACAGAAATAAAAATACAGGAAGCAAAAAAGTGTAGGAGAGTTCATCTTATTCTCACTTGTTTTGCTAAGTTATAACCATTTACCATGTTTAGTTCTTATACAGTACTGAGAAGCCACTAAATGTAAATCAAGGAATCAGGATTAAACTAAGCCATAATATTATAAGGTATTTCTATGCATGTAACGTCTATGAATCAAACCATTCACACATCAAATTTTCTTACAATGCATATTTGTAAAGACGCAACTTCCCTGACAATTTAGTTTCTCACTTTTATTTCTAGCATGATTCGGTGTATAGGTGTTCGGGAAAACGGTTGTCCAGAATTGGATTCATAAATCATGAAATTACGAAACTCGCCTTAATATGAAGCGGTCAACATCCAAGGATTTTCATCATAATAGAGTTGTATATTTTCTATATTAAAAAACAAAATTTTTGCAATGATCATAAATCAAATATAAAATCACTACTTAACTGAGTGAATGATTTCTTCTTTATTATTGAGGTAGCTTAAAATTTCAAATTTGAAGCTAATTACTACATCATTGCTTCTAATTGGCTAATTACTACATCAATACTTCTCATTGGTCAATTACCCACTTCATTCGTATACCATATTGGATTCGAAAATTATTACAAATTAAAGAAAACATATTTAATTAGAATAATTATTTGTAGCACACTCACATTTACCTATTCATGTGTTAATAAGTATGTAATGATTATTTAATAAATACGAAAATATGCACATGATTAAGTAGCAAATACTCATTACACATCTACCAAAAATTACACAATAACATAGCAATGCACATAAATAATTAGCAAGTATACATAAAATACTGAGAAAAAACACGTGCTCTCAACACGAAACACACCTCGTGACTGAAGGTTGTTCGCATATATGAAATGCTATTTGTTTCTTCTCACATGCATTCGAATACCATCGTGGATTGACTTAGCGTATAAAAAGACCAAAGTTAATGTAAAAAAATATTTATTCCTAGTTTGGAAGTTGTCGACGTTGGTCTGCAGACGCAAGCTATATACACCATCACATGGGAACTACTGCAGACAAGTTTCAAACCTTTCTACACGACGTGCGATACAGAGAGACGATCATGTACAGTCATCACGTAACACAGCGCGATGACCCTGTGAGCTAGAGAACAACATGCACACCCCAAGGCTATCCAATGAAAGATAAAGTTGTGCTTTTCCCGACACTGACCAACCCAAACACATGGAGAGACTGGATACCATGAAAAGGAAACATTTTCGAATGAAGCGTTCCTATTACTGGATTATACAAACACCATTCATAATGTACAAACCCTACACTTGCTATGACTATGTGTGTGAAGATCTACATTGCATGAAGTATTGTATTACTTTTAAAAACGGGTGTGACGATATTTAGAGCTCGGTATACTTTGAAACATTCACTGAGATCACACATTTCCATGTACAGTAGAAAGAATTTTCAACATACGAAACCTCCAAAGTATTACACAGTTTCATGTGCGGACTTAGTAACTGAGACATTCATCTCTGTATCCCGAACTTACCAACATCGTATACCACGCCTGGAAACTCCAAAGACATCACCTACAGAGAATATTATGATGATACACATTATTTTGGAAGTATAAATAAAGACATTACTTAACTGTTCTCCGACATCGGATACACCACATACATTAATTTTATATTTCGTATCGAAAAAAAAACAGCTTTGGGAGGCTAGATTTTCTCCGAAAACATTCATATCGATTCAACCTAGACTATATAAATGATGCAGGTATTTTTATACATACAGTAAGAATTACAACACATGTTATCCAGCAACAGGTATACCACTACTGACTCATCATACACTGTCTACAAACAACATCAAGTCCAACCTATAGTTCCAACTTGTTTATCTACACAGATGATGTTGCTCTTCCATTCAAAACATTAAGAAGCACTGATATGTAGATTTAAGGTATACAAAAAAAATAAATTTGTACTTAATTTAATTATTTTTGTGAAAACGTGACTAAATGTATGTATGTAAAAAAAGCCTAGCTCTTAAAATAACACATATAACAATATTACATGACTATATTCAAAACTGGTATACGTTCAAAAGTGCTAGACAAATAAAAGTTAACTAGCAAGCAATATTGAAAGCTTTCTTAACAATATGAATATTAGAGACTGAAAAACATAAAGTCGTTACCGTACATCTCCTATCATTCATTACCAATTAAACAAACTTTGTTACATAAGCACACAAAACCTGCATGCGCCTTTATTTTTTGTATTTATTCTAAGAAGACGTTGTAATTGGCTGAAAAGTTTTTGAATGTTTCCAAAAGAGTGATATAACAAATAATGAATATTCAACAACACTATTTACACATAATGAAATAACCACACACAAGTAGTATGTACGTAGCGATTCAAGAAACATACAGGATAATTAGATTTTAAATCAAATACCAAGTAAATTAACCAGAATAATGCCATAACGAATGTCCAAATACAACTACTATGTATGTATTGATCTGAAACCAACTACTCGTCGATCGATGAATCACAACGAACAAGGATGGAAGCCAACTGTAGGATAGAGAACTTAAGCCTTGGTTCATATCCCGTCAAGGTCACTTAGAAGTAGTAGTTAATAACTAACAAGATTAAATTCACTCAAATTACACATTTCAAAATAACAAAGCTAACATCCGAATAACGTATGTTTGATATTATGCATAACTTATATACATGCATCTTGCAACACACTACACAACAGTCATTTAATCACTATGCCATTCCATTACCTATCTCATGCTATATTCAACCCCGTACAGCATTTATCATTTCTCTTCCAATCTATCACAGCTCATCGACAACAAAGAACCACATATACTCACCCACACAGGCCTCCAACAGTCAAACATCATCTCTGGAAGGAGAACAACGGTCTCGCAGAAAATATGCAAGTGAATGCTTTATGCAGGAAGTTTATAGACAATCACTAAATGCATAACAGATATATGTAATTAAAGCATACTGTTATAATTTTTTTAAAATTCATACACTTTAGAAATAACACATTCTACACAACATGTAAGAAATTATTATTCTACATATCATAGAAAAATCATTCCTTACTCCTCAAAAAGTATTCCTTGCTCCTCAAAAATCATTCCTTATTTCTCAAAAATCGTCCCTTATTCCTCAAAGAACATACCTAACAAGCTATCGTAATCCAACAAAACATACATAGATCTAACACACACACGAACATACAGTATAATACACAAACTCACATACAAAGAACCTAAAATATTCCAAATGGTAAACCCGGTACACCCAGACCTACTCCTAATAAACCAAATTGGCCCAAATTAATCCAAAATTATCCTAAAAAAAAAACCGAAATCAATACAAAATTGACCATAATGACCTAAATCTACTCCAATACATACACCCATGTACAAACATACAAACAGAATTAAGTCAATATCTAAAACCTGCATCGCTTTCTACCACTCTGCTTTACCTAAACACACCAACCATTTACACTTTTCCTGTACATGGCAACATACAAGGGAAGAAAATATCATATTTAAAAAACATCCCAGGATAATTAAACAGGTCATAAGAATTATAATTCATTACATTTTTTTTAAATATTCATGCAATACCCTTGAAAATAACTATCTCCGTATACAGATCACATACAAGAAATAAACAATGATTTTATTTTAGTCAGAGCATACGCTGCAAAGACAAATACCCATATTCGAAAGGTCGTAGAATCGAATATTATACCATGCCATACCTACACACGCACGACACACACACCACCACAATGATATTCCATTAGGTGAGAATATGTTCTATAATAAATATTTATGTTACACTCATCTCATTCCTACAACATATTCACTAATAAATTTTACTTTAAAATTCACATTATATTATAATTGTTTAATGCATTCGTTTATTTTTCAGGCTTGTACTTATAATAATTTCTTTTATTTTACACATTCTGTTTTTTTTCATGTTCATTTACAGAAACAGAGAGCTCATCATATCACCAATCCACACCTATCTTTACTAATTTTTACCAATCTTTACCTATATTTTCATCAATCTTTACCAAACTATACATCAATATTTATCAATATTTCCATAAATCCGTAGCAATCTTTACCAATCTTTCAATCAGTATTTAGAAATATTTACCCAATCGTAGGGTTTGTCGGCTATCTCTATCAATACATATAAGAAAAAACGATTCACCTACTGTCTTCAAAAATTTGAACATATCGGCAGAATGAATGTTTGTGTATGCATTCAAATATCCATGCATTGTTATATTAAGGTCTTTATTATCATTCTATAAATATAGATCTTAACTTTTATAGGCGAATTCTCATAAGAACACTTCAAATTTAGAAGGGATAAAATGAATTAAAACAATAGTCTTTCATACACTTTACCTTTATTTCACGTACTTAATAAAAAAATACATAGTATTACTTACACACACTGAAAAATATTCTCCATTCAAGAAAAGTATTTCTGCTTTACTCGAATTTTCTATTACATATTCTATTGTGAGCATCAAGGTATGCTTATTCGCATACACAGCATTGCAGTTAACACATGTGTAGGTTTGTAGCTGATTGCAAATGGACAGTTACTATCTTCGTGTTCTCTGGCGTTAGACCTACTCGTGAATGTCTTGTTGCAATATTTGCACTCGAATCCCGACGAACGACAGGACACTACCTTTACACCTCATGTTATGTCTATACAGGTTATCGCTATGGTTAAACACAGCATCTCAATTATCACAGTGGAAAGTCTATAAAATGCTGACTAAACAGCAATTGACTTCCCACAATTAACAACACTGGTGCCGAAAAGATTCTAACGAATCTTCGGGAGGTCCTTGACGTCGCTGACAGTGTTACAAGTGGTAAGTCTTTGCCATCTTCATATTAAAGCAGAGTATGCGATCACAGTAGTAACATTGATAGCGTATTACTTGTACAGACTCTTCAACATCCTTGCTGACGTCGATGCTGCCGATGCTACAGATGGTAAGTCTTCAAACATTGACATCATACTTTCGCACATACACTAACACTAGATGATTCTACTCGTAAAGATTTGCCTTCCTTCACGCTCGCCGAAGAAGTGAAAACATTCTTAATGATGCATGCTTATATACTCTTTTCACAACAAAACATTTATGTGTCATTCGAACTCTGTTAAATAAAGAAGCTCTTACTTGAACAACAGACGAACTGCGAAGGACACCTTCTAACTATCTCAGTACATGTCTTTAAAAAAAATTTCTCGGGTATAGGACTCGAACCCACTCTCCCACACAGGAACAGAGCTTAGACCCGATGTCTTACATTGCTCAACCAACCGACAATTGCAGAAAACATTTTATTATAATGAAAAGTGTTGATATTTTCCTTGCATGACGTCATAGGATTTAACTGCTTGTTCAAAATATACTGTATAAAAAAAAGAAACATAATTTGTAGCAAAATTTTTAATTTCGCACAGCAAAATCACAAGACCTTCGCGATTAAGAGCACTCTGAGAAAACCTAAAGACATGTTCACCCAGAAGAAAACACTTAGGTGTGTGTGTATATATATACATATATATAATTACCTTAAGATATGATTATATACAAATATCTATAAGATAGGAGTATACATATAATGTGTTTCTTCTGGGTGAACGTGTCTTTGGGTGTGTTTGACGGGCTTGGTACGCGAGTGCAGGTCGGAGACTGTCTGTACTTCCGAAGACTGATGTAGACAATTGCAGTTACTCTCTTTAAGGCGTTTTTAGCAGTGGGGCCCCTTGCTTCCACTCGCCGAACGAACATCCAATGGCAGCTTTTATGTTGACATGTATTACCACTCACTACTGGAATCGAACCTGCGATACCTCGAGGATGGTTCAGGGTACATGAATTAGTTCCTTTCAATAGTATACCGGTAAGTACGTTGACAAGGGGAGGTGGTGGTGGGGATTCATTACTTGGGTCGGTACCTACAGTGCACGGAAAGGCGGGACTGTCATTGTGGCCTCCGTTTCAAGCGAGGTCACGTCTACAAGTATTCAATTCTACATCAGTTAAGGTAAAAATAAACCTCTCCTCTGCA
Source organism: Dryococelus australis (assembly GCA_029891345.1). Lineage (NCBI taxonomy): Eukaryota > Metazoa > Arthropoda > Insecta > Phasmatodea > Phasmatidae > Dryococelus > Dryococelus australis. The sequence goes on from CM056994.1 coordinate 293,179,732, forward strand.
TGTATTAGCGATTAGTGGGTAATTCGTTTTTTTTACACGTATTTCTTCTCCTACCCGCATAATGACTGTCGTGTGCATGGCTAGTCTTCATTGGTAGTGGGACCGACGACGGACGATTGTCAGCATGCATTAGCATGCTCCGCAGGAAACGAACCAACGATGCCATTTTTTTTTTCAAGTATAGTACACCATTAGCATCAGGCTACATGCAATAGTTTCTTTCAATATCATACTTTTTTTGACACGGAGTGGTTGTGATGCACTTTCTTGGTCGGTAATGTATATCGTACACGGAAATACAGAGCGTTCATTGTGCTCTGAGCTTCCAATGAGCCTGTCCTGCGACCTACAGGTCTTCTGCTCTACAAACAGAGTACACCTGTAGTTGAAATGTGCGTGGTGTCTCCTTACTCGTCATGTCTAATTCGATTGCACTCGGTTCTCTATATGGTTGAGTATGTGATGTACATTGAAGTCTGGGTACGCGACGAGTGCATGTCAGTCCTCAGTGGTTGTGAGAGTACAGACTAGCTGTGAGCATTGAAGGTTCACTACACGAGTGCGGGTTGAAGTATGACTGTTGTACATTGAAGGTTCGATACAGGGTATGACTGACTGAAATTACCAGCTTTGGTACACGAGTGTGTGTAGGTAGCGGTCTGGGCAGTAGTGATGGTTTCGTTTCAATCTGTTCGTAAGGGCGTCGTTTGACATGAGCAGTCTGGTATTATTTACATTGTCCGTGCGTGTGTGTATGACTCGTATCGTTCCATCCTGTCGAATGCATGTCATTGCCAATCTGACTCGCAGGTCTGGTGAGCGCATAGGCCCATGGTGAGTAACCTTGCCAGTTCGCGATGTCTGGTGAGTGCATAGGCCAATAATGGTATTTGTTCTCCTAACTGCTCAATGTCTGTCGAGGACGGGTTCACTCGCTTGCTCATGTCTGGTGAGTTCATCTGAATGTCTTACGTGTGTGTACACTATTTCATCTATTAACATGTCTCATGCAATGGTGGTCATGGCACCGTACTGGTAATCTAAGGGAAGCAGACACCCGCACCTCTTCCTGCATTATGTTTTTTGGCGTAGGCCTACACAAGTAGTTATTCTCAGCTTAGGCGAGTCTGGAGGTGATGTATGAATTTGGTGCAAATAATTCAGATCCTGGCATGCATTGTCTGACGGCTTCGATGATGACGAGTTTGATGAGGGACATATTAGTATTTCTCCTACCCACACAGCAGCAGGTCCAAAAAAAGCCTCGCTGCCGAGTGTGCATGTGCTTATAAGTATACATATGATAAACATTACCCTGCGATCCTTCTCGTCGTCATTGATGTGTATGTTATGAATACGACAACTATACCTCAAGTGGTTCGGAATTTACAGCCACCTATGCTTATAAGTAGACATATGGTATACTTGTTCCTGCGACCCCTCTTATCATTGGGGGTGATGCCTATGTTATGAATTTGACAACTATATCTTATTATGTAGTTCGGATCTTACAGCCAACTATACTTTTAAGTCCTGCAACCTGCCTCATTGTCGGGGATGATGCCAATGTTATGCATTTGACAACTATATCTTATGTAGTTCGGAAGTTACAGCCAATTATGATTGTAAGCGCACTCAAGTCAATTTTGAACATTCGGTTATTTTCCTGGTCTGGAGTGATGCCCATGTTACGATTTTTGTAGTTGTATCTCATATGGTTCGAATATTACAGTCAACTATGCTTATAAGCATGCTAAGATCAATTTTGACACCTCGGTCATTTTCCTTGTTTGGAGTGATGCCTATATTATGCATTTGGTAGTTGTATCTCAAATGGTTCGGAAAAAACAGCCAACTATGCTCATAAGTTGACATCAGTCATATTTGGTTCTGCGTCCGTTCTCCTCGTTGATGGTGATGTATATGTTATTAATTTTAGTAGTTCTATCTCAAATAGTTCGGAAAGTACATCCAACTATTCTTATAAGTTGACATAGGTCATATTTGGCCCTGCGTCCATTTCGTCATCAGGTTGATGCATATGTTATGAATTGATAATTGTATATCCAACGGTTCGGTAATTTCAGCCAACTATACTTATAAGTAGGCATAGGTCATACTTTACCTTACGACCCTTCTTGTAGTCGGAGTTGATGGCTATGGTTTGAATTTGAAGCCTATAACTTAAACTGTTCGCTAATTACAAGCAACCATGCTTATAAGTGTTATGCACAAAGACCATAGGAAGGGGCAGCGGTGCACAAGATCCAACATGAACATTCTGGTCGACTTGATGCTCGCCGCTGGCCGCCAAAATGGCCAACATCCTCAGTTATCCTGCGACCGACTTCCCCAGTTGTCCTACGCCTGCTATATTGTTGGCCAGTGGTGCTCGTTATCTAAGATGGCGGTCCTGTGGTGAGATCCCACATCCCACATGAGTCAAACACTACAATATGGCATTGGTCCTGGATTATGAAAATAAGGACAAAAAACATGCCCATCGGCACTGGCTGCCAAGATGGTCGCCGGTGGCGGAAGGGAAATTCGGGATCTTTTGCAGGAAAAGGGGAAAAAATGGCGCAGTCGTACGCGAAATCGGCTATTTTGGATGGGAAAAGGGAAAAAAGGGAATTTTGAGTATAACCTTAGGAGACTGGAAGTTGACCCTGTGTCCCCCGCCTGATGCCTGGTGTCGTAGAACTGCGTTTTTTTATACTACAATCAGGTTACGAACTAATTCACGAGGGACGTTCTTAAATAGTTATGAACGTATTGTATCATTCCTTTATTCCAATCAAGTAAATGTAACACGTAAATAATTCCAGAAAATTAGCTTTCCAAGAGGTGAATTGTGCAATCCCTGTCGTGTGTGCCACGTATTAGATTTCCGTTATATAAACGCTGAAGACAGAGCTTCAACGTCTGGGCAAGGTAGCGCAATACTGCCCTGCCCTCATAGCTCAGCAGCAGAGTGGCCGACTTGCAGTCGGAGGGTCGGGAGTTCACGCCCCGGCTCCTCCACGGCAGATTTTCAGTTCGCATTTCGTGCACATGTGTACAGTGAACTTGTCATCAAGTCGGGTATACTACTTGAGCTCGTCAGACGTCAACTACACACATCACAACGTGAAACGCTCTCTGTCCAACGGCAAATGTATCGGCCAATGTGTCAATAAAGTCAATAAAATAATTGGTAATACGCTGAGCTAACGGTTGAGAGATCCAAAGTTCGAATCTCACTCAACCGACTTTAAATTTAATTTTTAGTTGTTGTTAGACCAAACCTACCTACAAAAGTCCACGATCCGCAAAACACCTTCGTAAACCTCACTAACAAGTATAGCTGCTACCATCATAATTGTTATACATTGTCTAAGGAACTTGTTATTGCCTACAAACAAACTAAATGTATTAGTGGTTCAAACGTCATTTCGTGGTTCCTGTTTTCCTTTAAATACTGGAATGACAAAAATATTTGTTGGCACCACACAATGTTTTGCCATGAATATATTGACAAACGAAGTTTGTTGTCGTCAACAAGTTTTTTTTTTTTTTTGTCACCGCAAAATTGTTTTTCAAGTTGGGAGCGCATATCTCCCTGTAACAGGCTGTGATTTTTATTTTTTTTTAAGAAGTTGATTTCAAAACTGTGGACTTCACTGTGAACAATCTACATTGTGTCGTATCTATACGTCGATCTATCGAAGATACGTAAGTAACATGAATGATAATGTTGGCCTAAATATAGCTGTAGTAGGCTATGTATTGAATATTGAGAAACAAATCTTAGTGACCACAAGTTCAATATTTTGTTTTAACGAGAATTAAATCAGGCAGGTGGCAGCTTCTTTCTTGTTGCTAACGTAACTTTGGGAAGGTCTACTGCAGTTGTCTTGTGTTTTCGTTAAGATTTCTGCAGTAACATGTTCGGAGTTCTTGTATAGATGGTCGTGAAACGATAATTTAATAGTGATCAAGATAAAGCAACAAAGTCAAATATATTCATACAACAAACGTGACTTAGAGGTACATTGTCTTAACTACGAAATGCGTGTTCAAACTATTTTATTGACGAAATTGTCTACAATTAGCGGTAACTATTCGGATTCACATCCCTTCTACCAAACGAATCTGTCAGTGCGATGCTTGCGCGGACAATTGTTTATAGGCTCTTCACGGTAAAGTGAGTCTTTTTGAGGCCCGAGGTTCTATTTACTTTCGGCAATTTTTCATTCTTTAACGAAATGTTCGAATAAATATTGCCGTGTAAGTAATGAACGCAGTGTGTATATTCCTCCACACTAGTAAGACAACATCTAAGGCTAAATTGAAATTTATTTATTGACCATTGTTCCAAACGAGAGGGCTTTCAAGTGTGCTCACTTTACCGTGAATAGCCTATAGTGGAAAGACTGTAAAGTAAAGTTTCGTTGGTTCCAATGCGTCACGTTCTTCGTTTGTGTAGAGGCCGCGGTGGTGTAGTGGCTAGACTACTAACCTCTCGCACCTAGGTGAATCGGATTTGATTCCCGGAGTCGTCGCTCTCGGATTTCCGCATTTCGGAATCGTGCCAACGATGTCCGTATGTTTACGGAAAATGTTGCATAAATGTAGAGTAAATACCCGGAAACGTAAACCGTAAAGTCCCTGACACACTGTCAAATTTTTCGATCAAATTGCTTTCAATAAGTTTGGTTAAATAAAGTTGCATAGAAACGTTGTCATTGAAACGTCATAAACTCCGCTCCTTTTGTCTGAGAAGTTGGGTGGCTTCAGTTTCCATCAAACACTTGAAAACTAGACCGGATCTAAAATTAGACATTTGACAGTCTCAGCCAATCAGAATCGTGCACGACAAAAATTGACGTCAGAAAACTTAATATAGCGAACAATTGCTGGAAACGAAGTAAGTTGTGAAGATAATTAATTTATGTAGAAGATGTCTCGGCATGAATGCTATTTAAAGTGAATCTTGCGCTAATATTACGAACTCAGAGGCATTTATTTCATCGTGCAGGAAACATATCTTATAAACAAAATTTTAATTTGGTAAAGAAACAAAAATGAATTACAATTTTACTTACATTTCATTCTGTAATGAACCGCATGGTAAAATAAAAAGCAATATCTCACTAAAAAAAATTAATTTTTAAATAATATTTCAATTTAGATTCACCAAATAAAAAAGTTTGGCAATATGACACGTTGTCAAACACATTCAAGATTATTTGATAAATATGTTGCAAGAGAATATTTGATGGCCGTATTTTGTCCTTAAATTTTATTTTCAAATATAGTTGAAGGACGACATTTAATAGTGTGACATGGAGGCTTAACGACGAAGAACCGGAGCTGAGTCCGTAAGTACGGAAGTCTCCGTATTTCATATAGCTTCGGGTTTTGGGTACGAACAATTCCGGGTTTGTACACAGCTTTCTCGGCCGCTGTAACTAGACAGTTATCATTTCTGGGCAGTTAATTTTATCCACGGCACTTGTAATCTATTCGCGTTACTTCAACATTTTCCGAAGGCCTGCTTAAGTTCTGCTTTCAGGATATTCCTCCGCCTGGTGTCAACTAAGCTTATGTCAAGTAAATTACACCACAGGACAACGCACCGAATTCGTGCACACTTAGCTGTAATAATATTTTGCATGGGAACTACTTATTACTAGGCGCTACCAACATACATGTTTTCTCACTGTTTTTAAATTCACATTATTACAAATAGAATATTATAGTTTATTATTAAAATATAGTTAAACTTCGATTACATGAAAAATAAGATTATTTTATGCGAAGAGAGTTATAAAACGCTTGTGATAAATTACATATTTAGGAACTAACTAAACACGTCATACGTGGGGTGATTGTTCAAATGTTTGATTCAAAAAGTATGAAGAAACCGTGAACAGACTATACGCTAAATTCAGTATAAACTGTAAACTTTTCTTAGTAAAGGCTGTTCACGATAAAGTGAGCACCATTGAAATCAACCTTAGAAAAAAGTCACTGCCTCTTTCTGGATAGTATATTTTAACGGGCAGAATGAGTGACACGCGTCCAGTAAAGTTGGTAGCGATGGAGGGAAAGTAGTTCCATATCTTAACGTCAAATAAAAAGTGTTAGGTAACCATTTGGGGTAAGTTATATTATTTATTTCGCTTTAAACATTTTATTGCATTGTGGTGTAACAAAATGACAAATTTGAAAAATGTTTACTTTTCTAATAATTTTACTGTTTCCGCTTAATCGACGCATCAGTAAAGTGACGAGGATCTAGCAATGTAAATTTTACATAAGACGGAATACGCAACGTGCATACAAGTAGATCTTAAGCAGGGCTTTCAAAAGTGTTCAATTTTCCGTGAACAGCCTATAACTGCATGAAATAAGTCATAGCACGTGATTTTGTGTGAAGGTTGCAGGTGAGTAATCAAGTCATGGAGTCGTGAATTTTTGACTCGGGTTCGAATCTCGCTCAGGTATAAAATATTTGAACTTTTTAAAATATTTTATTCATTGTAGTACGCCCATACATGCCTAATGAAATTTAACGATTTTTTTTCATTACGCCTATCTATTTTATTCTTAGCTGAATGTATAGAAAAATAACTAAGAAATTAACCGAATGGTTCCGTTAATTCACGTAAAGTATCTAAAAAATGGAAAGTCAGTAATTGAATATCAACGTGTCCGTACTTTTACGGGAAACTTACGGACACCTCTGGATAAATTTTATCAGCACTTTTCTGTAAAATGAAGGATTATTTTTTATAGTGTTGTTGCCCCCGTTCCTTCATTCCGGCTCTGCTCCATACTCAACTCGCTTCAACCTCTTCGGCTCTCTAGACCTCGATGTTAAGACCTCGCTAATATCTTCACTCACTCACTCATTATTGGGTGACTTCAATGCACGGACTTTAAGCATCGGTGTAACTTCGTTCGGGTTGTCCTAGTCGTGCAAAGAAAATGTCTGTCACTATGAAATTAGGCGAAACAACCAACTGCAACTATGTTACAGAAATCTAGCCTGCGTGTAAGTATTTTTTGCGAATACCTGTGGCTCTAAACAAATCTGCCTGCGTGTAAGTATTTTTTGCGAATACCAAGTGGCTCTAAACGAAATGCATGCAGGCGTCAGAATTAAAAAAAATGTCACAGCAATCGCGTGGGGTGTCGAGGGTGGATTTTTGGAAGTCCGACCCCGGGCCTACATGAGCGTGACGCCCCCAGAGATCACGGCCACCTATAAGTGCTGGGTAGAGGGGGAGGGGGAGGCAACCCCCTTGTCGTGCCGCGCGATCAATAATCATTAACCCGTAAAGCTAGGTCCGGCCGGCGCTGGGCTGACCTCCTGGGAAAGATCACAATTACCGGGACGAAGCGGCTCTGACTGCCCGCGGCCAGGCAGGGTCCTGGCTGCCATTAGGCGCCCTCCCTCCACCCCCACCTACACCCCCTCCACCCCCCTTTCTTCCTGGTCCAGCACCAACAGTTGCATTCCTCGTCGCAACGCTGTGCGCGCCAGTTTCTCGGCGTGCGGACAGCGCTTATCGCCGCCCAACTGAACTCGGCACCTTTATCCGAATCACAGAGTAGTATATAGTTCATTCACAGCTACTTCCAACTTTTCTGCCTGCAGCCCTGCTAAAGTTCTAGTTTCAGGATATTCCTCCGCCTCGTGTATAGAATGTTACACCAGAGGGGCAATGCACCCCATTCGTGCGCCTCAGCGTGCTAATATTTATTATAAGAACTATTTCTTACCACGCATGACCAACACAAAAATTTTCTCACTGTTTTTAACCATTAAAATTTACTGAAATAAAATATTATACATTATAAATAAAATATAAGTAGAAGATCGATTTACCAATAAATAAGTTATTTTTAATGTTAACACAAGTACAGAAGCTTGTAATACATAACATACTTAGGAAACAACCAAGCGCATCGTACATAGTGTAATTTTTCAAAGGATTGATTCAAAAAGTGTAAAGAACGCGCGAGTAGAACTATACTTACGCTCGGGTCCGCCTATTAACACTTTCAGTCACAGTGTTTCTATCTAGGACGTTGCATATGAACTGGCTTGAATTTTCTGCACTGTACTCAGCAGAACATACCGTACAATGATATAGATTCCCTACGTGTGTGATACATCATTCCCTGCTGAGACTATGATCCGTAGCCTCATAAGCCACTGCTCTCAGTCACATAAAGCACAGAGAGACTTCTATTGTTCCCGATGTTAGACAAATCGTTGTCTGGATATCTGTACAGTTCCAAACAAAAGATTTGTTCGTTGCAAAGCCTAAAATTATAAATTTATTTTTGACTGAAAGCGTTATGCAGACATTATTCATTTTCGTGTCGTAATTTCAGTTTCATCGGTATCGTTGGAAATGTTTGACAATAGAAAATTTACAATTGACTACTTGTTTAATACTTTCGTATCTAATTGTTCTCTGTGTGCTATTTTCTGCTCGCGAAAAGGCAGAAACATATCGGTAAAATATGAATATGTTCCTGGCCTTTACAACTAGCAGATAATACACAAATAAAATTAAGCACAAACATATTTAACAGCTCTAAAAACATAAATTTTCTATAGTCGTGCATTGTCAATAATTACCACGAATCCGAAATTAAGACACGGAAAATAATATTTTCTGCAAAATGGGTGAAGCCGAAATCTACACTAATAATAGAGAGGTGAGAAAGGCTCGCATACCAACAGCTCCAGCCACAGGTACCAGCAAAATGGCATCACAGGTCACCAAAATGTTGTAGCGCCAAACAGCGTCCGGTAACCTGCTCCCCAGCGGGCGGCCCTGCTAATAGAGAACCTTCCGCAGCATGTAAGTAGCCAATCAGTAGAGACCTGAAAAAACTTGGGTTTGGCTGTGTTGGGGACACAGGCCGTTTGTTTTGCGTGAATACATGTACGTTGACGCGCTCGGACGCCTTGATGTCTACCCGGTACCGCTTCACTCGATTTTATGGGGATTTATGGGTATCACTAGATTGCTTTTGAGATGCTCTTTCCAACCGTATATGATTTATGTATTTCTACTTGACTTTTTCACGACTATAGGCCGAAATGTGTTAATTTTTCTTAATTTTTTTACATTAAACTCATAAAATTTCACTATTACCACGCCACACGAATGTTTTTGTACGCGTAATCGATTGATCTTGACGAGAGCTGACAATTGAAACTCAAAGACCGTTGCAGCTTCTCCTAGTCAAAAGTTGTACTACGCGGAAGTAATGAGACGCGGCGAAACGAAATCAAAATTGCGCCACACCCCACTCCCCCTCCCCCTCCCCCATCCGGCAGCGCGCAATGCTTTGCAATCCTCCTTCAACGTAACATATTCTTTGATCCTTTGGCAATCGAGTGGTGTAATTTAATTTTTAATGTAGACTTTAGTTTCTGAGCTGCAGTGCCAAACTGAATCCCCCGATTTTGTTATCGTCGGTTGCAAATTTAAAGACGTATTCACGTCAAAATTCGCGGATTAATTTTGGGACACGCTAGAATTGGAAAACGCTTACATTTACGTCACATTTTCCATTGTTCCACGCGTTGTTCGACACCTCCTGGGCAATCGATATCTGCACGGTTGCATGCATAAGACCGCGGAGTCTAGACTGGAGGACGTTGAACTCGCGAATTTTTCAGGTCTCTGCCAATCAGAGACAAGGGCACGTTCCCAGATTCTCCAACAGCCAATCAGGGAACAGGCGCCCCCGCGTAGAACGAACCGCCGCGACTTTTCGTCTCTACACTTGTCTTCCCCGTGTCCGAATGTTCTGTATTAAATCCATCCAGTCCATTGTATGTATATAGTTTCTTCACGGTAAAGTAGGTACTTTTGAAACCCCTGCTAACTTTATACTACCCATTTTGTATTTTTCTGCCTTGTATGAAATTAATATCGCAATGGTGTTTATTGACTATTCATACGTTAGACTAGAGATAAAACGTAATTTTTAGGAACCTAAATATGTATCTTACTAACGCGAAAATTCATACTGCAATATGTATAAGGAAAAATAACATCAGCATGATTCGCTATTAATATAAATAATACACTCGCTATAATACAATGACAAGTTTTAGGCCTATTTTAATTCATTCGCTGTCCAACTAAACCGGAAGCCTACACGCCTGAGTGTAGCATACATTAAGTTATATACTGTTCACGGGAAAATGAGCACTTTTGAAAGCCCTGCTTAAGATTTACTTGTATGCACGTTGTGTATTCCTCCGTCTTATGTCAAATTTACATCGCCATGGGCCTCATCACTTTATTCATGCGCCGTTCAAGTGAAACTGTGAAATTATTAGGGAAGCAAATATTTTACAAATCTGTTAATTTTTGCACTTCGGTGTCTAAAAAAAAAACAGGAAAATAAATAATTTAAATTCTCACAAATGGTAACCTAACGCTTTTTACTCGGTGTTAAGATATGGAACAACTTTCCATTGTTACCAACTTTACTGGACGAATGTCACTCAGTGCAGCCGTTAAAATATATCGGCAAGGTCAGTGACCTTTTACTGAGGTTGATTTTAAAAGCACTCACTTTATCGTTGACAGCTTTACGTATGCGGCCCCAAAATTACCAAGAGGATAAAAAGCGTGCTTTTGCCTGTAAAATAAATTCACACCTGAAGGTTGTAAAAGAGTGCTGGAGCAGCAACTCTTGCGAGTGACACTATTCGCGACATTTGAAACCATGCATTCAAGTTGGTGTCAGAAGTGTTGAGTGGTTGGGTGCTGTAGAGTTCAGCCCGGCGGAGTTACGACCAGCATCTCTGGTGGTCGAGGTCGCTAAGGCGAGACGTGACGCTCGTAAGAGTTCCCAAACCCACCCACGATGAGGCCTCAGCCGGCTGTGCGGTCAACAGGCCCACCGATTCGCGGACAATCCGCACACACACGTATCCAAAATAAAAACTCGATCAGTAGTCTTTGGACTTAGGGAACCAAGCGGTCGGCTCACAGCGACGTCGCTGCACAATTTAAGCCAATAGAGATGAATATGAAAAGTCCTTGTTTAAAATTTAATTGGGAAGGGATATTGGTCACTTTCTTGTAATTTTGCCAATTATATTTTTTTTAGAAGCTGCCCATAAACTATAAATATTTAAAGTTATTGTTTCCAATTAAACTAAGTCGCCCAATTTTACCGTGCACTTGGGGCATTTGTATGTTCTGTTACAACACTGATTGTGCACGTCCCGGGTCTGTGACTTGTGGATTTCGTTAACAGCACAAAAAATAGTGGCAATTCACTCTGCCAATATGTTTTTATGCCGAACATACAATAATTATTTTGTTAGTGACTATTAGTGATCGGGGAATGTGGTAGTTTAGTGGTCAGACTACTCACTTCCCACCAAGGTGAATCGGGTTCGATTTCACCCGGGGGGGGGGGATTGCATCCGGATTTTTGTAAGTGGGAATCGTGCCGGACGATGCCGCTGGTCGGGCGGTTTTCTCGGGAATCTCCCGTTTCCCCCGACCATGCATTCCGGCGCTGTTACATAATATCTTCTCTGTTCGCTTCGCCCTTATTGACTCTCAATATCCTCAATGTTAAGAGCCGCCCGCCAAACGTCTCCGCTGTTAGTGGTCATCGAATAAATGACATTAACACGAATGCATTACATTCGCACTTTTTGAATCGAACCTTTGAAAAATCATCCCATGTAGGTATAATGTGTTAAGTTGGTTCCTAAATGTCATATATGCACGCTTTTTATACTCCTGTTAACATAAAAGTATCATATTTTTGTTCAAATTGAACGATTTCTTTCATTTTATGAATAATATTATAATTTTTAATTTATAGATAATACGAATAAAACCAGAGGGAAAATAAGTTTGTTGGTAATTCCTAGTAAGATATAGTTCTTATACAGAGTGTTCCGCGATTGAACCGACACACACAATTAGGCTATGCAGCCCCATTTCACAGTTACAGGGAGGTAAATGCAACATGAAAACCAATTGGAATTACTGAATGTCTTCAATGTAACTGACTACATTCATGTTGAATGTCTCACACAAGCGGTTCAAAATGTGCACAATATGAAAATAAACAGGCTGCGATACGTTGATGCCTACCATGGAGTGTTGCCACTGCATGCCTGCAAGTTCATTTCCGAGTTGATTAATGGCGTCAGTTATCACCTGTGGCAACTAGTCTCGTGTGTCTGATCGCCGTCCTCTGTAAACCCTACTCTTCAGGTAGCCCCAGAATAAAAAGTCCAACGGGGAGAGATCTGGAGAGCGCGTCGAACATGGGACTGGTCCACCGCATTCAGTCCACCTGCGCGGATACTCATCTGCTGCACCACGCCCATTTCCATCACAGTATCCGTAAACAAAACCCATGTCTATGTACTCTGCACGTGTAAACATTCCTGGCATTGTTGCACAAGCACTCGCCTCGATACACTAACAAAGACTGGCCACGCCAGCCACACTGGCAGTTTCTGCTTACGGTCAGATTGGGCACATTTTGAACAGCTCGTGTGGGACTTACAAAATGAGTGTAGTAAATTGTATTAAAGATAGTCAGTAATTCCAATTTTGGTTTTTGTTTCTTTATATCTCTGTAACTCTGAAATTAGGCCGTATAGCCAACTTGTGTATATGACTTTTTTTTTATTGCTAGTGAGCTGTATAACATGCTGCCGAAGTATGTCGGTTGATTCGCGGAATTCTGTATGTACAAAATATTATCAAACTGAGTAGCACGAATGCGGTACATTGTGCCTTTTGGCGTGATTTTCTAAACTTGTTAAGGCTGTGTTTGCACGAAGTAATGAATACCTCTCCTGAAAGTAGAAATCAGCAGGTCTTAAGAAGATTTGGAAGTAATCAAGAATGGACTACAAAGAATTGGTCGGACAAAGTGAGAACTACTGCCGCGAGTGGTTGGGTTCACAGTAACTCAACGCTCATAATAGTGCCATCAGTGAAACTCGGCCACAATAAGAATCGGTATAGGCTGTTCACGGTAAAGTGAGCACTTTTTATGGTCCTCCCAACAGGCATTAACCATTAATAAATATATCTTATTGCAACATCAGACGCTAAACTTTCACAGTGTTGAATCCTATAACGCTATGTTTATTAATCATATGACAGTGTTTATATTGAAATGTCGCGGGAAGATAGATATTGGGTAAAAGGAAAAATTTAGCAGAGCCTAAAAAAGTGCTCACTTTATCGTGAATAGCTTATAAACTGCCATTGTTTTCTAGTGAAGCCATTCTACAAGGGAGAAAACATAAGTGTTCCGTGAAGAAGGAATCGCATTTTTTCAAGAGAAAAATTATTCACAATTATAAAACGCCTGCTAACGGGGAGCACCGGCGGAATGTAAGAGCAGGTGAAGTGGGAGTACCCCGAGAAAAGTCGCCTGCCAACGGAAACGTCCGCAAAGTTTCCCCCATGCGATAATACGGACGATCTCCGCAGGGAATCGAGCCCCGTTTGTTTGGGTGGGTAGCGAGAAGTCTAACTGCTATAGGCTGTTCACGGTAAAGTGAGCACTTTTTAAGGCACTCCCAACAGGCATTAACTTCTAATAAGTATATCTTATTGTAGCCTCATGTATTGAATTTTGAGGGTGGTGAAATGTATACACTGTGTTTATTGATGCATTGCAATGTTTATATTAAAAAAGCAGCAGGAAGATGGAAATTGGATGAAAGGAAAAATTTAGAAGGGCCTTCAAAAGTGCTCACTTTACCGTGAACAGCATATACATCACCGCGTTACCCAGTCAAATGTGGTGTTTACTACACACAGTTCTTGGCCTGTTGCATTCATGGAAAACGTCCTGATCAGAGACCCTTCTTTCTCAACTACGTATTTTTTAAAAATCCACATGATTGAATCGTCTGGTCGGGTGTAAACACAAACTGGCAAAATAGTCACCGTGAATTTAGCATCGAGCGACAAAATTATTTCCAATATTTCACATCAACATTAGAAGTACATGCTGGTTAGAATGGTCGCATGTGAAACCGTCCTTTTTGCACTCGTTTGAGTAACAAATGACAGTTCTTCTTTATCGACAACCATGGTATTGTTGATTTTTATTCTATGTCTGTTTGAAGGATTGGCGTACATGACGGGCAGAAATAATTAACTAGGCAGGTTCTTAAAAAGTTTCACAGTAATCGTGAACTTGCTATAATTCTGCCACCTATACCAAAATAAAGCTTAAACGTTAGCGAAACATTTAACACCTTCATCGGTCGCGTGGTTGCCTGTTGTATGCCCAAATTATTGGATTAGCCATCAACATCACGTTTTTAGTGTGTAACTTCTATGGCATTCGTTTATTTACTACAGCAACTCGGGTACGTTTACCTTCCGTCTATATGCTATTTCTGAGTACCTGCCTCACGGCCATAGATAATTTCGCTTTCTTCAAAATAAGATAATGCGTTTATTAATGGCGATCAGTTATATGTAGGACTAACAATTTTCACTCGAATTACGATGCGCTCGATGGTATATGGGATCTCCCTTGATAGGTCTGAATATTACATCTGTTGTGATTTTTCAATATCAAGAATTGTTATCGAGAAAAATAGCAACATCTCTTAAATTTGTCCCGTAATTTGTTTGCAAGATAAATTCGTCTCCTGTAAATTCGAGCAAAAGGAAATTTTCACTTTATTTTTAAGAAATTGTGAGATTGTAATAGCAATTTCAATTCCTGGCTCATAACTACAATTTTTTAACGTAACAAATTTTGGTGGCTAAGCTTATTGTAATGACTGGGTGTATATTTTTGACACAGCTAAGTTCCTCTGTTGGAGACCTACAAACATCCTTATACTGTAGCAGAATTATTTTTGCCGGATCTGCTTCATGTATGGTCTACCACTACTACGAAGGAAAACTGCAATTACGCACTTTTCAAGGTAAACATAAATTTGACCGAATTATTTGGAAGCGCGCTTTCTTTAAAAAAAAAAAAACACAATAAAAAAATCTTTACACCATGTATAACACGATCGAAGATGGTATATATATATATAATGATTTATTAGTTTTGTACTCGCCATTCAAGGTGGAGTCTATAACCACTTGTTTATTACACATTATTTAATGGAAAGAATTTGAGATGGTTCGCTGAATGTCTGGACAATGCGTAGCCTACCTGAGAAAAATCTCTGAAGTCACTACAAAATAATTCATTGTTATAACATTTCGTGGAAATAACATATATGGCTAACCTTATTTTGAGTACATTTTCGCGACGGATAGTTAACAGGCAACGAGAAAGTCCATCTTATGCGATTATTCCAAACTCCATAGTTTTTGCGGAATTCGTGATAAACGATAAAAAAAAAAAAAAATACAATTGCGACACCCAGAGAAGCGAATTAGGGCCTACTGAGGGAGATACACACTCGAGAATGTATTCTGATGGACAGCTTTAAAAATAGGTATTAATTTTAATATATAACTGTGTATGCCTGTATTCTATTTTCATTCAAGAAGACACATGCTGAAGCTAAGTAATTTATGAGTGTCGTCAAGAACAGTAATTTAAAAACCAGCGCTCCCACCATAATGATTACAGTAAATGAATACCAACCACATTAAGATACTACTTTAAAAAATGTTAATACAACATTTTGCCAAAAAATGTTTTTAAAATCTGAATACGCCTTAAATTCCGGTGGGAGAAAGCGCAGACAATATAGCATAAAGGCTAGTGTGTGATTTATTTCGCATTCTCTGCTCAAACACGCGACGTCAAGCGGGAGAGCGAAGTCCGAGGGTGTGAATAATAACCGATGGAGGCGGGATGGGTCCGTGATTGCGGTCTGCGACTCCCCGCCGAGTAGCGAAACCGTTCCATTTATACGCCCTTACCTCGCGGCCAAGTGGGCGCCCCTTCTCCCACGACCCGGACCCACACATCTGTTAGTTCTAACACCCAATCGCTCTTCCCAAAGACATCAATTACCGGCCGAGGGATCCCCGGTCACAGAAGAACGGAATGCACTCACTCATCTCCTCCCGGGCACGCGATGCCCAATGATAGAGGCAGCGAGCGCAGCTCGCCCTACACAAAACCAAACAGTGTTTATTTAAATGAAGGCCGGGCCCGGCGCTCGTGTCGGAGGGGCGTAGTTGCAGCGCTCCTCGCCCGGGGCGCCGCGGTCGGCTCGCCCGGTGCTGCCACCTGTTGTTCTACTCGGGAGTTTCGCCGAGTTTCGACTGCGCACGCGCGCGCGGTCACCTCACTTTTTCTCTCTCTCTCTCTCCCCCTCGCACGCGCAAACAAGGAGCAGCGAGAACAGAGGAGAGTCCTCTTCATCCCCGTCCTCCTCTACACCACGTAGAGACTACAAGACGCTGGGCACGCGCGTAGCACGGCAGTCGCGTGCCGAAGGCCGACTCCCTCTCTCTCGCCCCTGATTGTAAAGTCAAATGAACACAAAAGGGAAGATAAGAGATCGGCCTGGACCCAGGTGTGTGACGAGACACAGGGCGGCTCCGTCACGATGCATTCAGCTCGCGCCCCAAACATGTAATAGCAACGCTGTAGCGTGTCACGAACTGGGGCGGATCGCCCCGTGGTGTTCATTTGCGGCTAACATGCGTCACGATGCATTCATATAGTTAATTTTGGTATGGCAGAGGTAAAGCTTCTGAATAATAGAAACTCCTTTATAAGTAAATAATGTTGTTCTGCCTAGTAGACTTCTTTAGTTCAGAGCCCCCATAAAACATTAAAATGGATGCCTCCTAGAAAACTATCACATTTCAGCATCTTCTACCGACGGATAATAAAATTTACAAAATTAAACAGCCTTAAAATGCCCATATTCTGGACAAATAACACCTAGAAAAAATTTAATTTACAAAGCGACTGTTTTGTTCTTACTCGCTCATAACATATGACTAAAACTTTGACTCCTTTTAAAAGTTTCCAGAAACAATATTCATGCATAACCCAATGGTCACATTTGTTTTTCCTTTATGTTGAAACAACGGTAAATTACAAATTACGAATTTTGAAAAATTACGTAATGCAGCACCCATTTTTTTATGCTGAATCATTTCTCAAAATTTTACTAGATAACCCTAGTTAAAAATTCTGCAATATCACACATTTTACTTTACGTAACTTTACTTCACAAGGCGTGAACTATGAGAAGACTCACAAACAGCATTGTGTTAGTATTTTATCTATTTTCTTGACCATCTTCAAAGTCCAGTCATGGAATTATTTAAGAACAGTAATTCTACTAACAACTAAGGGTTTCAATACCCATTTATACTATTTTTGACCAAAGGGCTCTACGTGTATCGAAACATTACTTATCTCATATCCTGTCCAGGTCCCCAACAGCCGAGTCTCTGACAAAAAGTTGGCTGGGGGAAGCATTTATACCAAAGTTTACATAGGAAAAAACACCCCACCACATTTTCTATTGACAGAAATTTTACGGCACCTTCTAGAACTATAATAAATTCTAGGAAATCATGCGCGTGTGGAGCAATATTTTCCTTTTTTTAGAAAGTGCGATGCTGCTATGCGCGGCGACGACTCCAGCGCTCCAAGGCCACGAAGCCAGGAACTAACACAGCTACTAACCGCTTCAGTATGGCCAAAGCCTTGCCTGTGACCGAAACCCGTGCTCCGTGCTCCAGTGAACTTCGCGTTGCAACACATAATAGTTCCCCATTAAACCACAGTTGTAGCAGTGCACAAGGTAAGGAAAACCTAGTCCTTTTTAAGATATGTCTTTTTATAGGATATTTGCAGGAATCATTAATGTATAAAATATTCCGTTGTAACATGTAGGTGGCCGGGCAGGCTGGCAGGGATGGCATCATATAGGCGGTCGGACAGGACCCTCAGCTGGCACAATCCCTTGCGTAAATGTGAGGTCCGTCTCAAGTTTAGCACACCCCCTTCGTCTGGCCGTTGCTGATTGCCTTTTTGACTCGTAGTGTGGCAGCTTAGATTAGAAATCTGTATCTTGTAGACCGCAGAACTTCGAAAGGTGTTGTACATCCTTGAGTTTTTCGTGTGAGAGTGAGATCAAACCTGGGCAAGAGGTTAGAGATAGTACTAAGACAGTTCGGTTGTTTCAAACAAATAAGAAATAGGGGAATTAATCAAATATTATATATATATATACATCAAAATAATGGAAACAAATACGTATCCGTGAGGATATTCTGTAACAGACAACATTATTTAATAACATGAAAGCAGATGTCTTATCATCATACAAATAATCTGGAAGACATATTTCTCCATGTTCTACAGGTGAAGCCTGGTCAACCTGTGGACATGAACAACGAAGAGGTTCCTTTAGTGATGGACTCTCCCATGAACCATTGTAGGTTTATCTGTGGGGGAAAATGGGTCTCAAAACATGTTGGAACAACAACACTTTCATAGGTCGAATTACAAATGGGCATTTCCTTTTGTACACAGGTGATAGGAAGTTTGACCACGCTCTGAGAAGTGCCTTATCTTCTTCTATGATGGGAAAAGTTAAAGCGTTCACTCTTGGTACAGAAAAATGTTGCCAAATATGTTCAGGAAGTTCAGCAGGAGTCTTGAGTTGGATCAGGGCCATATTATGATTACACTCCAAGTATGAGTAGCCTCTAACGGGGAATGTTATTTGAATTGAGTCAATTCTTCTTGTACAGTGCCTAACATAGTGCAAGTATCTGACAACAGTGTAGCTCTGCCCACAACATATACGTGATTTGTGGCAATGTTGGGAGTAATGAGATTTTTTTGGAAATCCATAACAATAGCTGCGGAATCTATATATTTTCTACTCTTGATTTTTGCATTCCTCTTTCTGGTGTAAAATGCTTCTGCTTTAGCCTCGTGAACGTCATTTTCTACCCTCAGTTTATTCTCTTCACTTAAGAGAATATTCTTTCTTTTTCTGCTTGAAATTTGTACCACGTGCTGCATATATCAGTTCTTGGAAACCCAAATTTGATATTCAAATGTGTGTTGAAGATGTTTCTATAACATTAGTAGGAAACATCAAGGAGATTTTTCCCTTTGTACATTTGATGCATTTTGTTTTCATTTAGCTCAGGTGGCAGGTACAGTTTTTTTTATTACCACATCTACTGTAATGGCTTGGGGGTACCTTTGAAAGAAGCAATGTACTCTTCCACAGCTTTCTCTACATATGGAGGTTTTTTACAGTGCACTTTTTTGTACTTCCCACACTTATCCTTACGTGCTACACATAATACCTTTCCTTACTTCTGTAAGGTTTGCACTCTTCACGTTATAATACCATGAATGGAAACAACCACTTTAGAACAAACATGTATCTCTTATCCTTGTGACCATCTGAAACAGGCACTTTATAGGAATAAGCATTGTCATGGAATTTCTCATGATTCACATTTTGTCTAAACCTGCGTTGTTTTATCTGGTTAACATACATCTGACCAAATAAGTTCATATTCTGTTCATCATATGTCTGAATTTAATTTAATTATTTGATTTTTAGCAATCTCTGTTCGGCAGAAACATTATGAAAGCACTTCAACCTTTTACATTTGCAGCCCGGGCCGGTCTCATGAGCTGACAGACGAACTTTCTTCACAACATCAGTCACTCGACCTTATTTTTCCCTCTTTGCTGAATTTACAGTGAGTGAAGCGTTTGGAACATTTTCTGTATCACTTTCTCCATCTTCCATGTTTTCCTCTTTTCATATCACAATCTTAGCAACACATTAACTACACACTTCGTGAAACAAACGACTTTTTGTCGGCTGTGAAATGTAAACAAAACACGCCATAAACAGCCACAGATAATGTGAATACAGGCTAGGTTACACATTGACATCCAGCATTTTCCCCTGTCTGCCACTGACATGACATGTATAGTATTCTTGCAGTGTACCGATATATTGTCAATCAATGCTACGCCTTGACTATCGGCGTTTTTGCTATGAAACTCCTGTGGTAGATTTTACATATACAACACACTGTATTGCCACCCATAACTCATTTTTCACTAAATAGTGGCATCCATCATTTTTGCTGTAGACTCTTCAAATATGATAACAATATGCCATTTTGTGACTTTATGTTTATACAGCAACAAAATTTACTTCAGTGCCCATAAATTTAACATATTTCATTCTCAGTATAACCTTAACTCTTAGAACGCTTTTTATTAAGGCAATCGCCTACCTGACAACTAAACTGCGTTGCAGCATGTTAGAAGAAAACTTTTAAAAATGATTAAACGTTTACCTAATACGTTAACGTACGGAAAGTGAATAAGTAGAGATTCCTGAGAAAACCCACTGACCAGCGACATCGTCCGGCACGATTCCCACATGCTAAGTTCCGGGAGCGGTTTCGCCGGGAATCGAGCCGGATCGACCGGGTGGAAGCGAGTAGTCTAACCACTATACCACAGCGGCCCCCCTACGAAAAGAAAACATACCACAGACGAGGACTGAATGGTACTTTTAAGATATCACGCAATGCCAGAAGTATTTACTTTGTTGCTCTTCGAAATAGTTAAAAAACTGCTTTTTCAAAAACATATTACCTAAATGCGAAAAACAAAAAAAAAACTACGGTAAAGACTGTTCACGTTAAAGTGAGCACTTTTAAAATCAACGCTAGAAAAAAGTCACTGTCCCTGCTTGCATAGATTTTAATAGGAGCCCTGAGTGTCATGCGCCCAGTAAAGTTGGTAACGATGGAGGGAAGTAGTTCCATATATTGATGTCGACTAATAAATGTGTTTGTAAACATTTTTGATTGGCCTAAGTGAAATTAACCTTAGCTTTCTGTTTTTTTAAGCATCGAAATCTAAAAATGAACCAATTTTTAAATATATACTTTTCTAATAATTTTACAGTGTCGCATGACCGACGCATGAATAAAGTGATGAGGCTCATGACGATGTTAATGTTATATAAGGCGGAAGAATACACAACGTGCATACAAGTAGATATTAAGCAGGGCTTTGTAAAGTGATCGATTTACTGTGAACAGCCTATAGGAACGTACATTGAACGTTGCTAGAGACATTCCACCACTATGGGTCGCCACTGGAATTCCCGTATCTACACACAGCACGACGATATTACTGCACGCCTCAGAACACTTGCGCGTAGCGGCGATGGAGTACTTCATGAGCGTAGCAGTGACGCCCTTATCGCTCAAGCTATTCTGAACCTCAAATGTGATAATACTAAAGGAGAGGCCCTCCTTATTTCAGTGCTGAATTAACTCGAGAGCTTACATGACAGTGTATGCTGAAGCCACGGGCAGCGCAATGATTTTTTTTTCCAATGGTCGAGTTCAAAAATGCTTGCATCACCGTGAACAAGCTTTATCTATCCTAGGACCATGTTCTGTAACCTAAGCATTCTTACAGATACTGTATACTTACTGTGAGCATATTTATCATCGCGACAGTTATAAACACAGTTACATGTAAAAATCACAGTCGAACTCGCGTGGCGCAGTCGGTTGGTGCGTCATCGATCTGGGGTTCGGGAGGCTCTGGGCTCGAATCCCGGGCAAGGCATGGGCACTAATTTAAGTTAAGTTGTAATTTAGTCTGTAAGCCATCCTGCTAAACTTTCAAGCATAAAACCCCGGGGGACGTTAAAAAACCAAACACAACGTAATAGTTAGTGACAGGAACATTTCGCGAGTTCATTTCAAGACAAGATAGTAGCCAGTTGACTTTGCAATTGGATAGCAGTTTATTAGTTACGCCCCGGACGACTCTGAGCCAATAGCAGACTTGCAAGGATACAAGGAGCGAGAGCGTGAAGTTACATTGCTACCCTATGGGGCAGCAGCCAATGAACAAACATCTGAGGCTAGAGTATACACATCACTGTGGAGTTTATCTTACTGGTCATTGAACTCGTGAATTTTTCCTATCCCTAGTAATAGTCATTATGCGGTATTCTGTAACGCATTTCTTTATGGTTGTCTTTCTGACGTCACATAGGTTTAACTCTCTGTATGATACAAGTAGGCAGATGGCTATAGTTAATTTTGAGCATCACAAGATTGCAACACTAGACCCGTGGTGGAGACCGTAGTCTGCATCATGGTTAAGTAGGAGTGTAGGTATTACTAGCGAAAAGCGACAGTGAAATGAATATGTAAAGGTTCTTGAAATACACAAATTTATTTAGCAGCAGCCTAGAATTATCAGTCCTGTCCCAATTGCTAATTCATTGGCTGCTTGTCATGGCACGAGGGTTTTTTTTTTTATTTGCCTGCTTGTAATACAGTCGCATGATTTCTTCTTGTATGTCATATATCAGTGGCTAAGGAATTGAACAGGACGCGATACCGTGGGCCAATCATAAAAGGAAACACGAGAGTAGGCCTATATAATTTAAGTCTACCCTACCACTAAAAGTATTTCAAAATTCACGTACCTACCTGTACACACTGAGCCCAAATAACTGATAGCAATTAGTAAAATAACATTGTCTGAAATTCAGTTGATAAGCTGTTACTGACTGTTGAATCAAGCAAATTAAATGGAAACAAGTGACTTGCGGTAGAGTAATTTTAGACATTTAGCCTACATTTAGTGGGAATCACACTTAAATCAATGAAATTCAGTTGTCATATGAATAAGGTATCTGGCATTGATTACTAGAGACCTGCAAAGTTCGGCTTATTATTTGGGGACACGTTAAACTTTAAAGGCTGTTCACGGTAAAGTGAGCAATTTTGAGGCCCTAGCTACTTTTTTTTATTTCAGCTATTTTATATCCTTTAACTATCCTTTTTAAATAAATATTGCCATGTAAGTAATAAACACAGTTTGTAGATTCCGCTGCACTCGGAAATTAATATCTAGAGCTAAAATTATATATATATATATATATATATATATATATATATATATATATATATACACACACACACACACTATTATTCCGAATGAGAGGGCTTTCAAAAGTGCTCACTTTACCGTGAATAGCCTATAAACACGTGTATCTTTGTAATACATTAGTTGTCAGTAGACCATATACTTTATCTACACGCCCTAGGTAACTCTGTACCAATAAATGAACACTTCATATAAGTGTGCTCCAATCACGCGTAGTTCATTAAGAAAGGGCGTGGTTTCAGATATATGCAGCAGCCAATGGAAAAAACGACGCTGGGTCCGGTATATACAGTACAGTGAATTTCAGCCTGATGCCAAACAATAATAATGTGTTTTCGCTGGTTTTCGCTGTTTTGTCTACATTCTCGCTATTTGAAGTTTAAGAGTGTTAAAACCCACGTGCCACGATGACAGATTCCTTGGAATGTTCTATGCAAGTCTACATGACCACGCATGGATGATTCTATGGAAAATTTGGCATCCAGCTGGCCGTTTTCATGGATGTTTACGAAGCTAATCGTATGCAATTTTCGACAGAATGTTTCCTACAGGATTGAAATTTAAGTCGATCAGGAAGAGTGCGGTGGAGTGTGGTATTGAGAATGGTTCTGATTTTGCTCGTTTAGTTTTGGGAAACACCGGCAACACCACTAAACATGAATAAAGGCTAAATAAAAAAAAAACAATGAAATAATTTACTGACGCTTAAAACAGCATTGTATGACAAATAAGCTAAACGCGCGTGTTTATTTAAGACTTAAGTTCTAGTTATAACGACAAAGCAATCAGACGCTTTGCACAAACGGTTAGTGTTGAAGTCGTGAGCGAAGACTGATCCCGAACAATAGCCGAGAAGTAAAATCAAAGAATGCACTTGCTTTTACTTGTGCAGCAGAAAGTAGCGTGTGACAGGTTATTTCATAGGAACATCTCGACCTGCTTGCATCCAAGCTCATGTAGCAGGTCTCTTAGAAACTTCCACCAGAGCTTGTACCAAAAAAGTAATCGGGGCACACGGGCTTAACCCATTCACACCCAGTGTACACGATTGTGTACATTACGCACGTGTAGGCAACTTTTGGTCTCTACTGCACGCTGTGAAGCTTAATGACCGATGGTCTTACCTGTGGGTAAATGATTCGCAAACCGTCGTTAGTGGTGTACGTCATAATTTATTCGTATGACTGTAGCCGAACATATAGCCCACCACTCATTGTCTGTGACATAGAAACGAGTGTAGTGTCGACTGAAGTACAGCACGCATCATAAAATGTTATGTTTGAAACAGCTGAAACAGTAAATTAAAGTGGGTCTAAAAGGGTTAACTGCAAACCGGATAGGCAGTTGCGAAATTTAAATATAAAATCCCATGTTTAAGGAACATTTCGTCTTAGTGCGTTAATTTTAAGGATAGATGTTTCGTACAAAATGTATTCTTCACGAATTTTTTCTATACGTTCCCTACAGCGGATATATGTCCATAACAGGTATAGCCTGCTTGCAATACATTTTTAAAATGCAAAGATTTACAGAAAAAAAGTACATACTGCGTGTCTATATTGAATATATACGCTTGTTGGGGTCTTGTCCTAAAAAATTCGTGAAGTACCTGTACATTTTGTTTGAAACGTTTATCTTTAATATCAGTGCACTGAGGCAAAATTCCCTTAACGTGGGATTTCCTAATCAAATTTGGCAAAGTTATAGTTGGAACTGGCGAGCGCTGGCCTCTCCAATATCCCCTCTAGGTGGCCGATGCCTATTAAAAGGTCATACCTAGAGCACTTCTTTTTAACATTTACATTTAACTCCCACAAAACAAAAGCTAAAAATTGGCTCTTTTTGATCTTCAGGGTCCACCGGGAACTTTGCAATTTTGATGTGTGTGTGTATATATATACACATACATACATACATATACACACATACACACACATGCACACACATGCACACACATACACACGCATGCACACATATACACACATACACACTTATTTACTTACATAATTCATCTTAATGGATAGGCTTTTAGCCTGTTCCAACCTCAGATTTTAGACCATCTCTTCATGGGTCGGCCAATATTTCTTCTTCCAGTAGGATGGTATTCCAGGGCAAGCTTCGGAAATCTATTGTTATTCATCCTTAGAACGTGGTCTGTCCAATTTACCTTTTTTTTTTGGAAAATTCTATCATTCAAATAAAATATATTCATTTGTTGTCTAATTTCTTCATTCATTCTTCTGTCCTTCAGGGAATAACCTATCTCTGAACTCAGGAACTTCATTTCGGATGATTTTTTCTCTGTATTGTGCTTTATATACCCACGTCTCACTACCATACATCTGAGCCGGTACAATCATCGTTTTATAAAATTTTAGTTGGGTCTCCTGTCGGACTTTATCTTTCAATGTTCGTCGAATTGTTCCACACATATAATGAAATCTGTGAAGCTTCTTCTTCACTTCGTTATCTTCATTAAAGGATAATTCACTACCAAAGTAAATAAAACTGGAGACCTGTTCTATCGGTTGATTGTCAATCACTATTGTAGCTCTGATAGGATACTTCCCTTGCCATGCCATAACTTTTGTTTTTGTACGAGATAATTGCAAGTTGTAATCTTTACTAACAGCATTTAATATGTGCATTGCTTTTTGGAGTCCATCTTCATCTTCCTGGAGAATAAATTGATCATCCACTAAGAACATAGTATTATATGTGTTATTACTTATTTTTATACCAAGATGAACTTTTTCCTTCCATTTCTTAACTACGTCATATATATATATATATATATATATATATATATATATATATATATATATATATATATAAATATAAATATATATATATATAAAGTGTTGGAGAGAGAGACTACAACCTTGACGAACTCCTTGTTTAATTGGTATTACTTCTGTTAATTTATATCCCAAATGTAATACAATTTTGGTCCTTTTATACATATCTTGGATAACTTGAATCAAATGTTTTGGATAGCTGTTCTCTTCCGTTATATTCCATAATTGCTCCCTATTTAATTTATCGAAGGCTTTTTCATAATCGACGAAAGCGATGTAAGTACTTAAGTTAAATTATCTTTTCTTCTGCAGTATTTGTTGGAGGCAAAATATGTTACTTATACAGAATCTTCCTTTTCTAAATCCACATTGTTCTTCCACTAAAAGAGCATGTGTTATTACCTTAAGCCTGTTTATTATTTTTGCATATATTTTATATCCAGTATTTAACAAACTCGATAATTATTACATGAACTTCTATCTCCTCTTTTGAAAAGTGAAATAACTTTTGCCTTCGCCATTCTTCTGGTATGATTCTCCTTTTCCAACACATATGTACCTGAATTTTAGAATCATTTCCCCATTCTAAATTAATTTTACCCAGCCCTGGAGCTTTCTATTTTTAAATTATTTCAATGCTACATCAAGTTCCTCTATATCTATAGGATCAGTTTCTTTAATATCAGTATTATCTGTACCTTCATCATTTTCTTTCTCTGTGTGATTTCCATTATACCATAATTCTTCATTGTGCTTTATCCACGATTCTACGTCAATTAAATTTATGTTACCGGTTTCCCTTTCCTCTTTGTTGAGGTGTTTCATAAGCTTATAAGCCATCACTTCTCTACCATGGACATCGTCTTCTATTGAACTTATTAATCTGTCCCGTGATTCTTGTTTCAGCTTCTTTGTTATTGACTAACAATATTTCTTCTTCTTTTATACTTATTCTCATTATCTGGGGTTCGATCTTGTATCAATTTTTAAATATAATTTTTGCTTTTGTTTAATTGCTTCTGCAACTTCTTTATTCCATATTTTGAGTCCTTTTTTTTCTTCTGAATTTAATTTTTCTTTCCGATGGCTTCATCGGTTGCTTTCAATATTGCCGATGTTATAATTTCCCATTCGTTGTGTGTGTGTGTATGTGTGTGTTACTGTGAGAAAATTGCACGCATATATATGTCACAGATATTTTTGGGTCACACAGTTACTTGATAATTTCGGTTAAGCTATCCGTAGATGGCAGGCAGCGCAGCACAACCGCGGAGGTAGGTTGTCGTCGCGGGGCGGGCCCGACAGACCGCAAGGCAACGCTGCGTGCGGACGCGCCATGCCGAGGGGGAGAAGGCGTGAACGCGTGCTAGCAGTGTTGAGGTGGCGGGGGCGGGGGAGGGCGAGGGGTCGTGGGAACCAGCCGTGTGGCCGCGAGCTTGCCGGCCCGGGCCTGGAAACCCACGCGTCGTCGTAAAGAATAATATACCGCGGAGGGCCGGCTGTCGGCCGCGGGCGAGGTTACACCCCCCCCCCCGCCTCATCCATCCCGCACAGGTGGAAACACGCCCAACCCCGCGCCCTTTCTTTCCCCTGCCATGTGTACAACCCTTGCTGCTAGCTCGCATGTGTGTATCGTATTACTCAAATAAGACAACTGACCAACATTCGCTGCCAAACACGACAATAATCACAGAGCAAGGAAGAAATGTTCCGATGGTTTTCCGCAACACCCTCCATCCGTCTTTTGAATTGTTCAGTTCACGTCCACTCAGTCAAACCCAGTAGCAGCATAAGTTGGCCCAACGATTGGAATTTGGTTGGAAAAGTTGACTATATGTAGAGACCTGAAAAATTCGCGAGTTCGATGACCTGCAGGCTAGACTCTGCAGTCCTGTGTACAAATATGCCGATGTTAACTTCTCATTGGTTGTCTGCTTTCTCATTGAAAGGCGACTATTGATACAGCGTTCTCCAGGAGTTTGTCAAACACCGGGTGGAATCAATGGCCAAAGGTACATAAACAGAGTGTTCTGAATTTTAGCTTGTCCCAAAATGAATCCGCGAATTCTTCAGGTCTCTACCTATATGTTAGGCTGGAAACATTAATACAGCACTTAAGTCCGAATTCGTGATGTTAATTGGTGAAATAACAGTAACTGAAAGTCAATAAGTTATTGCTGACCGGCGAATCAAGCAAATTAACTGGGAACAAGTAATTTATGGCAGTGGAATTCTTGACATTCAGCGGAATCACTAATAAATCAGAAAAATTCAACCACTAGATTAATTAGTTACATGGCACTGATTATCAATTGCTCTGTTTTCACTGATTTGGCTCAATTCTTACTGATTAAAGTTTGGAGTGAGCAATTCTCCCAACATAACATGCAAACGAAAATTAATTAGCTACCACGAAAGTGTTATAAGATTAATTTAGCGCCCGTCAGATAATCACGTCACCAAATCAGAATATGCCAGAACATACCATAAGTGTAATATTTTTTTACGTTCAATTGGTTGATTGATGATTGGTAACAATTTGGTAAATATACTTTTAGTAATTGGTATGAAGTTGAATGTCAAATTATATAATAAACATTCTGATTGTAAACAATTTCTCTTTCTTGTATTGTCTAAACTACGAATGTTTCTCAAGACCTGAGATCCTTTTGTTTGAAATATGTTTAGTTGGTTAAATTTGTGTCAATGTTGGGAACACAGCGGTTGTGTGGTATATGTTGTTAAGGTGGAACATTATGTAACAAACATTATGTCAGCATTGGGAATTGCTATATTTATAATGAAATGAAACAATACTTTTGAAGGTTTTCGTAAAATCTATGGTTTTTAAACAGTTAAAATTTGCTCTGTTGAGCAAATGTTGGTTATTTGTTAGAAAATGTGCTGTCAATATTTGTATGTATACTTTCGATGAACCAACATTGTACGACCGTCATAATGTCATTAAATAGGAAACATGTTTCATATGCAAAAATATTCATTTTTGCAGTGTATAAAGTATTTCCAACAATACCTCTTTCATTTTTTTTTATGTGAAATACGAACTTTTCCTAAGATATAACATCCGTTTTCTTTGAAATATTTTATTTTGTTATGCTGTGTCAGTGCTGGGAAAACAGTGGTTGGAAATTGGTACTTATTTTTACGTTGGGCAAACATTGTTTAACCAACGTAACGCCAACAATGGGGATTGCTACAGGTGTTTCTAACGAAATAAAACAATGATTTATAATGTTTCCTTAAAAGCTGTATTTTTTTAACAAACAATCAATTCCTTATATAAAATTTACTTTCTTGGTCATGTGTTGTTTACGTGTTGGAAAACCTACATTCGGCATTTGGTATGCATACTTTCGTTGGGCCAACGCTGTAGAACCATCGTGAAGTCACTAACATGAAACACAGTTTTAAATGTAAACATTGTCAATGTTCGAAGCACATAAAGTCTTTCAAAAAAATTAAATTTTACATTAAAATTTGTTTAGTTGTTTTTGTGTTGAGACAATGTTTTGAGGTAGCAGTTGGCGATGGGTACTTTTTGTTATGTTTGGTCAACATAGGATATTATAAATATGTTGTAAATAATAAAGTCGGCAGTGCTTGTAATCTTATAAATGCATGCTCTGAATAACAAATAGGCTTAAAAAGAAATATGTGCCGCACTGGAAACCATGCAATACATAACCTTAACTACGTTAGTTATTTATTATGGGATGATAATCAAATACAGCATTAAAGCTGTAGAATTTCGTGGAATGTAACGCAGTACAGTAAACTGAAATGGTCGATAATACTTCATATTACTTTACTGTTCGTGTAGAGTTTACGTGTTGTAGCGGTAAACACACTGGATTGGTAACATACAGTGTTTGGAATCGCCTCTAGTTCCTAATGAGTATAATTTCAGAAAGTTGATTTTAATGAAAAATGCCGATGTAACCACAACGAGCAAAGCAATAACAATGTAAATGAGAGGATGTTTTTAAATTTCCAAATATTAGTCAAAATTTATTAAAAATATTATTTTCTAATGTTGGGAAAATGTTTGTTGGATGGCATTATGAATGAAATAGAATGTATTGTCAACACACTAACAATGTAAAATATTATTAAGGCTTTGGTTGATAAATCGATGGACATTGGTTGGCCTACAATAACATAATGCTGGGGAAAGGTAGGCCCGCGTGTAATTTTGACGTTCATCCAACTTTATTTTCCATCATAGGCTTAACCTTCAAACAAAGTTTGAATTCACATTGGCCCAACCAAAAAAAATGCTACATGCGAAATAACCCTCGTCCACCAGCCTCGCGAACTTGCTTTTATCTCGAGACAATCTTCTCACTCTTTCTATCTCTCTCTATCTCTCTCCCTCTCTCTGTCTGCCCGCTTTTTTTTTTCTAAGAAACAGGCAGAAATTTTAAATGTAAAATAATCTAATGATAATCTTTATTAATATTTGCATATACGATATTTCAGATGTTATACTAAATTTTGCAAAAACCATTTCAAGTGGACTCGCGAGCTACCGAGTACTAGGCAGATATGCTATTACGTAGCCAAACGGGGTATATCATAATAGTTAGAGTTTAAGTTTTACATTGCATGGTTGTGTACAGAAATTGTAAAAACGAGATCACGTCATTGTTGTTATTGGCTCCGAGCCATTTTTTTAATAGTAAAATGATCACGTGACTAATATTATCTGTAAATATATAAAACAGAGAACTATTTTGTGTAATATGCGTTTTAAGTTTTGTTTGGTACGAAGCTTACACATAACCAAATACAATCTACCAAATTTGCCAACTTTAAATGGCAAGCGTAGAGCCAGAATGTCATTTCGATAAAAAAAATTTACCACACTTGTACTGTAGTAACTAAATTCTAAAAAAAACTCACCAAATATTAATTAAATATGTGTAATTTTTACTGCAAACATATGGATTAGCAAAAGGAACTATTTTACTTCCTCGTAATTGTATCTTACTGGTTTTAAATATGAAAGTGATCCAAACTCTTCTTTAAGATATGCAATTTATTTGAAATAACGACCTCCTGAATTTTTAGCATTAAAATTATGATTCACTCATTATCTATAGTTTTAATATTATTAATATTATCAATAACGTTTTGTCTTATATTTTACATTCTGCTACACTGCCGGACTACCAAAATAGCGCACCACAAGGAAACCATGCAACAACCACGAAACGATGTAAATAGCGAGAGTACAGGCTGGTAAAAACTGTTGATGCTAAAGTGAGCACTTTTGAAATAAACCTTTAAAAATTATCACCGCCTTTACCTGCGTGTATTTTAACGGGCCCACTAACTGGTATGCGCCTAGTAAAATTGGCAATGACCGACGGAAAGTAGTTCAGTGTCTTAAAATTGAATTAAAAGTTTTAGGTAAACATATGTGAATACTGAAATTATTTCTTAATGTTATAGTAAATGTGTAAAATACTTAGTTTTCAAATTATGTTACAGTTTTACTGGGACCTACGCACGAATAAAGTGATCAGGCCCATGCCAATGCTAATTTCACATATGGTGTAAGAATACACAATGAGCATACAAGTAGATCTGAAGCAGGGCTTTCGAAAGTGCTCATTCTACCGAGAACAGCCTGTATACACATGATCCCATGTTGGTGCATTTGCATATGACCGCACAGCCGGCAGAGGCGCTGCACGCACCGACCAGCGGTCGTAGACACTGGCATGTATTCTAAGTCGCATTAAGAGTGGGACGGACCTCCACGTTTGTGGTGAAATAGTTGTTAGCGCGAATACGCGTATCTTGGTAAATAAATGCTCTGCATATACGACTTTTTACCAGAAAAGATAGAAAACAATATGCTCTTTTTTTTTCTTTTGATATATTAACTGTATTCTTGGAGACAAAAACCGTGAAAATGGTCAAATATCGCATTTTTAAAGCTTGTCTATGCAGTTTCCTTAAGTGGCAAGAAAAAAGTACAAATATACGGGCGTAGTTTAGTCTGTTGGCTTCCATCACGTGTAATAAAACCCCATTGCTATAGATCTAGTTTGCACAGTACAGCGTTAGAACGGAAACACTGCACGCCTTGCGCGTAGGAGCGATGAGGCGCTAGAAGTGCGTGTTAGTGTCGCCCGTATCGCTCCCTCACTTCATGACCGTGGACGCGTGGTTCCCACGCGGGTCCATCCCACTCTTAAAGCGACAACATCAGACGATATCAAACAAGCGCACAGAATGAAGGAGGATGCCGGGGAAACGCCAAAGAAGTCGCTTTACGCAATTGAGCTTCGAAAGAGGACTCATAATAGGGCTGAAAACCGCACGGCGGGAGTATCACCACATAGCCCGCCATGTGGATCGTTCGGACCATACAGCCCCATGCTGTTGGCAGCAGTGGACAGGCCTACTCGAAGGCACCCACACTCGGTGGACTGACTCAAGATGGACGAGGTCGACAACCAGTCAAGAGGATCAACGGACGTGCGGAGGGATCCCATTACGAACGGTCCATGATACTAGCTAGTGATGGGGCTCCCATATGGCTACAAACCATTTCCAGACTCCTTGTGGAGACTAATCTGCTATACAAGCAACCCATTGCACGAGATGCTATTAACTCTATGCAACAGCAGCAGCTCTGTTTGTAGTGGTGCCAGACCAGAGCAATGTGGAACTCCATGGATTGGCGATGTGTGGTGTTGAGTGGCGAGTAAGGGGCAGCGGTGGCACAGTTGTTAGCGCACTCGCTTCCATCTAGGCGATCCGGGTTCGATTCCCGGCGGATTCGCTCCCGAGTTTTCACATGTGGGAATCGTGCTGGACGATGCCGCTTGCCGGCGGATTTTCTCGGTGCACTCCCCTTCCCCCGCCCTTACATTCCAGCGCCGCTCCAACCTAGGGTCTCATTTCATGCATTATCCAGGGAAGACAGGCACCAACGGGTCCCAGCTCGAAAGCCCGTCACTCGGAGGGTGTTGCCTTTCCCTGGGTCCACCCCCATACGCATTTATTATAGTGGCGAGTACAGCTTCGTTGTGGAGACTGATGATCATCGCGCCCAGGTGTGGAGGGCCCCTTGTGAAAGCCACAGCCCCAGTCAAGCGACACCCTCCACCCACGGCAGGTATTACTGTATGGCCTGGAGCAATAGCCTACGATATACGATCCACTCCCGTCAAGTTACGTAGAACATTGATGATGGCCCAGCGCTTTGTGGATGAGATACTACGCCACCATCCGCTCCCATTTCTGTTTCCATATTCCAGTATGATAACGACCGACAACACATGGCAAGGGTCACTCAGGACTGCCTGCGCCATGTTCAAACATCAATGGCCTGCCCACTCCTCAGACATGTCCCCAATCGAGCATGCGTGGGTCAAGTTGAAACGTCAGCTGCGGCCATGCCACAACATCAGAGATGTGGAACACAAAGTCCGATGATTGTGGGCCTGCGTGCCTCAGGACAACATCCGGCGTCTGCTGAACTCCATGCCAGACCGTGTCGCAGCATGTATCGCAGTGCGAGAGTGTGCGACGCGTTATTGGAAATTACCGGACGCTATACCAAAGACCCACACATGAATGTCCTGTTGCTCGGCTTTTGTAATCACTTGTATTAATCAGCTGTATCACTAACTCTACAAAGTTTTTGTACCAGCCTGTGTGCAGAATTCGTGTTGTCCGACAGTGTCTTATCAGTTGAGATTTTGTGTATAACAAAAAGTAATATTTTATGCTGAAAATTTGAACGTCGTCTTGTTCCATTTGAAAACTTACAATTTGCTCCAAAAACAGTAAAAAGAAATTCAAACTAATTGGAATACGTTCATTGAATTATATACATCCACAATAAACGGTGTCAGATTCAGCATTAGCTTATGCAAGGTTTTGCCGTAACAGATGTTATAGCCTACCAGACGTTAGACAATCTTCATACCTTCGGTAGGACTTCACACAGCGTTTGGTAATACGACTCGTCTTTGTTTTTCGTCGTAGGTCTATACAAGATTTCCAACATAGCCACTCACTGAATTTCCATACGGTAGGGCGCTTCCCGTGGCCACTAATTTAACTGACAATGAAACCAAAAATGATACGGCAACTTCATCGTATGTCCACGAAATTCAGTTCCATTTAGATGTCTTTATTATACGACACAGTCAAATACATTTTGAGAGTGGCCGATATTTAAATTCTGTAAGAAGGTGTAATCAGTACTTATATCAGTACCCATGTACAAATCTTGATACCAGTGTTTCTAATGCATGTCAGTATAATTCATTTAGATGTTCTACAAAGCTTGTAATATTCTAACGTAGCGGTAGGTAATACTTCGTCCTGGACAATCTCGAATATTTCATGGGCGAGTTCAAAAAATTCACAATTATTTTTCTTTCTTTTCGTTTTACGTTTTGTTTGGGATCATTGCCAAAGGTTAAACAATAATAATACAATGCGTATTAACAGAGATCACGTATATTCTTGGAAAATACTCTTCTGGGTTTATATAAGAAAATATTTCAACTATTCTAACAACTGCTAATAGTAATGAAATACTATTAAGTTGTGTGCGGTTTTTAAAACACAAGTTATTGGCTATCAGTTCTAAGAATAGGATAGCCATATTTTTTTGTAAAACCCACGCTCCTCTCCTCACGTACGCAGAAATATGAAAAAAAAAGTGGTTGACTTCTAGTGCCATAACAAGCAAATTGGTAATAAACACTTGAATTTGTCTTACAATGCATGCTGTAGGAAGTAAGTTAATGACGAAAAATGAACACCAGCTGCTGAACTACTAAACAAAAAATACCTATCAGAATGTTACGTTATTACAACATTACTCCAAATATTAAATATTACATTCAAGGAAGGCAAAAAATGTAGAAAAGTTATCACGAACGTTGCCATTTCTAGGCGTAGAAAGTAATTTCCAAACTATTTGTACTCACACAATGCATGAATAATACTATAATTCCATCTGAATCCCATATAAACTTTCCACTTTGATATATTATAAACACACATACACACAGATTATTATTATTGTCACCCAATAACATGCCTTGATGCTAAAAAAAGACTCGCCTGTGCACGGCATCGCAGTACTGTTATAATTCTTAATAAAAATTTAAATTTCATCGTAGAAGAAACATTTCACTAGCTTTAGCATGCTAAATATTTTTACTCCCTATTCCATTTTTAAGTTTCCAAAAACTTTTCATTTTGAAAGTATGGTTGTAGAAAAGAAAATAACTTGAGCCTATCCATGTTGCAAGCCACAGTTGGCTGCCTGTTTTACTTATGGCATTGTTGGATTACTGCTGGCCCAGAAAATGTATGGGTCTACACAACTGGCCCTGCTATGATTAACTGCTGGCATCAAGACACTTGACATGCCATTTATGGCCCACTGATGGAACTTTGATGGAAATGAAACTGATTGTTGTGAGTAGGTGACCTATTAATGGCCCCAAAAATGGCTTACCAACTGTATTTCAGCAATGGCAGCACATAACCTACTTATACTAATTGTTGGTAAAAGTATGGGTAGCCATCTATAGGTCATTTGATGGCTGTGTCAAATTTTTTATGGCTCCCGTTCTTTGCAGATAGCTTCTTCAAACTACACTCACATACACACACACATATATAAAATGTGTGTGTGTATGTGTGTGTCTAATATAACTATAGATCATATGATTCAATGAGCAGAATATTTGTAAATATTTAGTGATGTAAATACCAATGGCAAAATGCTGTAAATACAGTTTTAGGTGTAACTTCATGACTGGAATTGAATAATTTGACATTTGTAATGTTTTACATGTATGACTGCATATAATGAAAATGAGAAGATACAAAAACAATATATAACCACCTTAAGAAATCTAACATTGAAGGGCTTTAGTGTTTCACATCACTAAAATATACATAAATGGCGACTGCATATCTAAACAGACGAATAGCATCGAGGTGACATACATACTGCGAAAGATTACATTAAAGGCAAGTTTTTTGGTTATATCGCGTTCCATGTATAGGCTGTTCACGATAAAGTGAGCACTTTTTAAGGCTCTCCCAACATGCATTAACCACTAATAAATATATCTTATTGCAGTCTCAGGCATAAAATTTTGATGGTGGTGTAATGTATAGGCTGTGTTTATTGGTCACATTGCAATGTTTATATTAAAAAGCAGCAGGAAGATGGAAATTGGAAGAAAGGAAAAATTTATAAGGGCCTTAAAAAGTGCTCACTTTACCGTGAACAGCCTATAGGAAGATTACTCTCAAAGACAGTATTTCTTTTTATCTGCATCTTTTTAAAAACTGATTTGTTTGTATGGTAAATTTTAAGACTATTGAATAACTGGTGTAATTTATATTATATTAGTGTTTGCTAATAGTTAAAATCCTAATATATTCTAAATTAGTTCATCTATACTTGAGACTACACAATGGAGTAATGGTCAGTATGCTGGACTATCAATGCAAGGGGTGTAGATACGCGCCCACTCTCCTACACCGATAAGTATCATATTTTCATGTGGCATAATGTGTTTAATAGTGAAGTAAAGGAAATTAAAAACAAAGAAAAGTTGATATTGATGGCAAAAAAATTTTTTTAAAAGAGATAGTGTCACATATATGGCGAAAGAAGTAGGCCATCTGATGGCTGTGAAATGGTATATCGATGGCCCATTGCTGTTGTAAGCATGTGGGCCATGCTTGGGCCATTTGTGTTCACCACACCTGGGCCTGTTATGGGCAGAGTATGGCTAATTAGTCGTGCCACTTCAAGACCAGCAACGGTGCCGGGTGTATACCTGCTGTTGACCAACTGTTTGCCGGCTTGGTATCCGATAGTAAACCATCAATGGGCAATTTGTTGCTTGCTACATGGGTAGGTAGATGCGTGCCTACAGGCAATATGATATATGTAAAATACAAAGCAAATATTTTCCAAGACTTGCATTAAGACTCTGAAAATTCCTTTCATATTTCAAGGACTGAATATTGCACCTACGTTTTCTTACAGTTTTGTAAAAATAACAATTATCAAAATGCGCACCCGGAACTAATTAGTGAATGGTAACGCGCTGTGTGATGAACGAACTGTTTAATTGAACAGGAACTCTATCATAAATAATTTGTGTAATTTAGCTTAAATGCCTTCAGGAACGTGACATTTTATAATGTAGTTGTATCTTTATTAGGTGTAAAAGAGAAATTTCGGTTACATAACATGCTTATCAATTCTGTCGCGTAAAACGCTAATGTATTAGGCATTAAAAAAAATAGGTTTTTTAAAACTATTTCTTGCAACAAATAATTTTACGGAGTTGCAATTGCTGTAACCTCTCCTGCGGGAGCAGGCCACACATTAACTAGGGGGATCAAGGTAACTCAAGGATAAAGCACTCGCATACAAATTACTACATTTATTGAATACTAAACAAATACAATTAAGCCTCAAGTAGGCTTTTCAATCTCCGCTACGGATATTTACAAGACAATAGCAAATAGCAATTATACTTCGCCGTTTCACTTCAAAAGGGCACTGATGTCCTTAATCAAGCTTGAAGTAACTTTACTTAAATGCGGCTCAATAGTACTCCTATGGAGCTTACGCCGTCGCGAGTCCCGCGTCCTATTGTGCCTTACGTCGCACTACCAGGGATTCAATATTTACCCTTTGTCTCGTCGCAGTGGCACAGCTCTCTCGACGGCGGGCTCTCGTCGGGCTCGACGGCGGACCACTGGCTGCGGTCCTCTCGTCAGGGCGTCTCACGGGCAGGGCCTCCGGCAGCAGCAGGAGAGATGGCGCCCATTGCCTCCAGCGCCATGGGCTTATATATGACCTCTCTGATATCGTGCTCGATCCCCCGGGAAGCGTTGTTTTAAAACAAGTCTCAGCTGTCCGAGGCCGCCCTGCACCTCGCCTCAGCATGACGCAGTGCTACCCCTCGTAGGAGCTGGTCCAGCAATATCCAAATGGAAGTCCCGTACTCACAAAGTTGTAACTTCTGTGGCTCTTTCTGCAGAACGTCTGTATTATTATGAATAACTATGATTACTGTAATTATACTATACGCAATTATTTCAATCCAGATGCACTCGAGTGTCGTAAAGATAATGCGTGTTTGTTATAACTTTTATAGTCTTAGATATAGGCTGTTCACGGTAAAGTGAAAACTTTTGAAGCCCAAGTTACTTATTTCTTTCAAACAATTTACATCCTTCCACCACTTGCTAATGTAAACCCTGGCATGTCAGTAATAAACACAGTGTATACATTCACCAAACTAAAACCAAAAGTCTGAGGCCGCAATGAAATGTATTTATTGGTTAATATGTCTGATCAAATAGCTTGAAAAAATGCTCACTTTAACGTGAACGGCCTATAGTACCGTTATTCAGGGATTGGTTTATTTTCACATCTTATCCAAAGTTTTCTATGAATGCGCGCGCCGTTGACATTGTTGTCTGTGGTCTGAAGTTCTCTACTTTCTTAACTGTCTTATATTCTAGTTTTTATGAAATTTATATAATAGTAGATTGACCGAAAGTTCTTAATTTGTAATCCATATTTTGGCGGTAACTACAAAATGGTACTGTGCTCACGTTTAGAAAAAAATTGAAATGATTAATCCCTGAAATGTTATTAGTGCGGCTGCATGGTATTTAATATCAATGTTTTATGAAATGTATCTCCCTGTCATAAAAACGATTAATTTGATACTAACAGCAACCTATTTAGATAACAGTCTGTTACGTTTTGAGTTTCATACTAATTGACTAGTAAGATGGATCGGACTCACCATACTTCTGTCTCAAAAACCGTAATTTACGAATATAACGGCGTGGCCTGTATTTCGTGCGGATCTATTCGAAGTGCCTGTCCGTTTCCTGAAACAAAACACGTTGCACGCTACAAAAATGTGTTAACCAAAGATATAAGCTGGTACACACGGGTACAAGTGAGTGAAGAAATTTGGGCGCCTCTTAAAATCGAGATCTTGAGAGCCAGCGAGGATGAAGCGAGGTGAGTATGGAGCAGCGACGGAATGAACGGGTGGGGGAGGCTGGAGATCCCCGAGAAAATCCACC
This sequence comes from Dryococelus australis, assembly GCA_029891345.1. Classification (NCBI taxonomy): domain Eukaryota; kingdom Metazoa; phylum Arthropoda; class Insecta; order Phasmatodea; family Phasmatidae; genus Dryococelus; species Dryococelus australis. The sequence continues at coordinate 293,218,632 of CM056994.1, forward strand.
CACCAGCAGCATCGTCCGGCGTGATTCCCACATGCGAAGATCCGAGAACGACCCATTCGGGAATCGAACATGGTTCGCCTAGGTGGGAGGCGAGTTGTCTAACCACTAAACCACCGTGGCCCCAGTACATGTAAGGTTTGTCCTGTTTTCCAAGTTTCGTTTCGAGTCTGTCACGAGTAGCAGAACTACGCAAATAATTTCTGCCAAACTATTGTACTTCGAAAAACCTCACAGTATGTGGTATACATTTCTGCTGCAAGAACGTAATATTATTTATTGGCGAAGCTTGACATGCCTATCAACAGCTAAAGGAAAATGCCTTAATATTCGCTAAACCAGTGACCTGTAGGCAAGATTACAGTAATATGTACAATTATAGACTGTTCGCACTTAATTAAGGAATTTTGAAATATATACATTTAAAAACAGTCACTGTCCCTACCTGCAAATATATTAACGGGCACACCGATTGTTAAATAAACACTTGTGAATACTGGAACGATATATTTTGCTTTCTGATTTTTTGATGTCCATGCTTGTAAGACTCAGCAAATTCGTAAAATATTTGCTTTCCCTACATTTTCACAGTTTCACTTGACCGATGCACGATCATGCCTACGACAATTTCAATCTCGTATATGAATACACAACGTGCACACAATTAAGTAGATCTTAAGCAGAGCTTCCAAATCTGCTCGGTTCACCATTCTCAGATGCGGAGATAAAAACTGCTCGTCTGCTGCTCGGCCCGCTGGGCTGTGGTGCTCAGACTACTCGCCTTCCACCTGGCGGAACAGGGTTCGATTCCCGGCGGAGTTGGTCCCGGATTATCGCACGTGGGAATCGTGCCAGACGATATCACTGGTCGGCGGGTTTTCTCGGGAACCCCCCGTTACCGCGCCCTTGCAACCGGGCGCAGCTCCATACTTACCGCATTGGCTCTCATCTCATGACCTCGATGCCAAGAGCTGCCCAGTCTCTCAAATCCACTCACTAGCTGCACGCTATTGCCATGAAAGACGATGATTGGGCCTGCATTGTATGGCAAATTAAGTTCCAGCTAAGCGTGCTCCAGGAGATGTCAAAAACCATTTGGCCCAATAGAAAAGGTAACATAAACGTACGAGTTCTTAATTCTACCTATGAATCTGCAGATTTCTCAGGTCTCTAACTATATGCCTTAAATATAAACACGATAATAATATAGAAATATAAAATAACACAGGTACTCAATAGAAATTAGGAATACACATGAATTACATGGAAATAGCACATTCCGAATATTTAAGGAAATGTATAGCCATAAACGAAAGGAGAACAAGCGTGGAACTAGTCACCCAGCCGTCAGATCAGGCCACGTTGATTTCACTGGTAGAAATCTAAATCTTTAAAACACCACGTTATCTGTGCAAATAGAAAATAATAAAGAATAAATTGAAGACATAGGCTAGTATAGACGATTTATAATAATTGGGAAGAATTAACATGGCTCATAAATTTCTTAATATCTTAATATTCATATATTTAAATTGTATGTAACATGCATGTAATTGACAACGATTGACACATATCTGTATACTGTGTGATTTGCTTTAAGGGAAACTAAACTTTAAAATATTTCTCAGTCGTGAAACCATTTTGAAACATTGAAACCGGTGTTTAGTATGATTTCGGCGCAGTTAACTTCCTCGTTGTAAATATTGTTAAAAAAACTAACTAAAAAAGTCTTATAATTGCTAGAGCAAGTATCTGAAAATATGAATAGGTTCTCTCCAGTGATTTGCACGAGTTTTGAACTACACAAAATTTATAGTAGGCGTTTTTCTTGTGAACATTCAACTTAATTGATAACTATATGCAGAAGGAAACTCGAACTCTCAGAACAGTACTTCAGTTTGGAACTGCTGATGTTACATATTTTGTTAAGGCAACGTGGTGATGAAATTTGAATTCTAAATCTAATAACACACTTAGGTTAGGGATGTAATTTATTCTTTGACTCTTAATGTTATTTAGGGTGTATTGTGAATTACTAACAGATTTGTTGAAAACATTTTTATCCCAATTTTACCACAGTTTAAGCTCGTGCTATTTTAATACACCATTAGTCAATATCTACGATATATGATTTCGTAACAGCTTGCAACATTGTAGTTTTGAATTTCTATGTTTGTTATTAATTAATTTGCGAAAAGTGTAAGAACTGCATATTTAATGACCACGATGACGTTATCAATATGGAAACAACGAGAAGAAGTGCAGAGAAGGTTGTGGAACTTCGGACACTTGTTCTAAAGTTTCCAGAAAAATAAAAATTTATTTCATTTTCACAACATTTCTTTTCCCAATAAGTATAGAACAGTTGGCCTATGTGTGTGTGTGTGTATATATATATATATATAATATATTTATATATCTGTGGCCAAGGGTCCACCATACTTAGTTTGTTGGTATTATGGTCAACAGTGACAAAGGCTTAATAACAGTGGGCCCTTATCGTTAACTTGTACATGGGCCGCAAAATTTAAAATCACAATAACCTCGAATTGACAGATAAAAAATTAATACGTATGATCCAGTTTTTCTACAATTACAGCGCGATATTTCATCAAGTTAACTATATTAGTTATAAAAAATTTCATATGTATCGAAAATGTCTTTTTTCTGGTACGTGGAATAATGTTCATATTTCCAAAATAAACCCACGGGCCATAGGTCACGAAACGGGCGGGCTGCCTATTGGATACTACTGTTACAGACAGTTCAAAGTACGTGGTATCCACGTGACCACGGCGATAATAATTTTCTCTGCAAGTTGTATCATACCACTGGTGAATAACTCAAATAGTACGTTTTTCATGCGCTTTAGCAAGTTATGTACATAGTAAAATTTTAAATGTTGCGCCAAACGATGGCTTAGAGTGGTCATGGAGTCTTCACTTTTCCGATAGGAACTACCTCTCCTTGATTAAATCCTTCTCGATCCGCTCGCCCACAAGAGCATGCCTCCACGACTCACCAGTAATAAGATAGTCCTAGGGTGGTTGTCGAGAGACTAGCAAAGCTGTGACAAGTCACTTGGAGGTGCGCCGTATTGTATCTTCTTCCCACTATCTTGAACAGCGATTTTTCTTTCACAGCGTGGATAGGTGGAACAATGCGTGATCTAGTTTGATGTGGTTTTACTAATTTGCATATATTCAGAATATTTATTCTACTATTCATGTGTCAGAGATAATTATTCTGTGTTTTATGATCATCACTGTTTCTACCAATAGGCGTGTCTTGGCGCATGTCATGAGCCCAGTAGCGTTTTTGATTGCAGTATTAGGAAAAATGACGCGATTACCGCTATTGTATAACAGACCATTAAGAAGAACACCCGGGACGATTTAGAAGAATAGAAGAGGGTCTGTTTGGTCTGTAAGCCCGAGGAATATATTAAAATAGTTCGCCTCCCGCGAATAGACGTGTGGTACATAAAAGACTGTATGTCCCGTGTACCAAGGCCCGTGTACCTAAAACTAGGGAAGGCTACGAAGAAGATGCCTCCCGGGTCACTCACTACTGAAATTCTACGTCCTACTGTATCACATTTTGACGTGTGAGTTCGAAAGATTTCTGTTTCAACAAGTAAAAGTTTATTTCAGATGACCGCTAATTTAGTTTTAGTATCGTACAGCTAAGTAAGCTACGCCATTTTAGCCGACGCCAAGTGAATTTGATTAAAGGCTGTTCACTATAAAGTGAGCATTTTTTAAATAAACCTTAGAAAAAATCAGTGTCCCTGCCTGCATATATTTTAACGGGCGCACTGAGTGGCATGCGCCTAGTAAAGTTGGTAACGATGGATGGGAAGTAGTTCTGTATCTTAACGTCGTATAAAAAGTGTTGGGTAACCATTTGTGATAACTTTAATTATTTATTTTAATTTCTGTTATTTTTTATGCGTTGACGTGTAAACATGGCCTGATTTTAAACATGTAATATTTTCTAATAATTCCACCGTTTCACCTGATGGACGCATGAATAAGTTTATGAGGCATTTGGCAATTTTAATTTTACATAAGGCGGAATAATACACAACGTGTTTACAAGTATACATACAGCAGGGCTTTCAAAAGTGCTCAGTTTACCGTGAACAGCCTATAGGCCCAACAATTTAACCTGCAGTCCCTGAGTGTTTTGGGCCCTGCTCCCAATTAGATTGGTGTGAGCCTTAATTAATCTTAGAAAGTGATTGTTTATAAGAACTATTTAATATTATATGAGGCGTAAAACACAGGGCGAATCTACTTCTGTTACGGCCACTTCATCCATATTTTGTATAAGTTTTCATGAGTATCCTTGTTATTGTAAATAATATCAAAGCCAATATAATATTTCAGAATCATTATCCAGTACAATATAATTATTTTCAATAAATTATTCATGCATGGAACTCATTTGGAAAGTGTCATTCCTATCATTACATCCTCGTTGCCTTAGTCTTTGGTAAAGAGAACATTGTTTTGTGTTATGATCTTTAGCTGTCTTAAAATGGACTGATAGTGTCTCTTGTGGTAAGTGGTGTATTCAGAGAGATAGACACTGTTGTTCATCCTAAGTTCGTGATGTTCCGGAACCCAGACAGTGGTCCAAGACGTAAGTGTTAGTGTAACAAAATTCATGAAACAATGTCTATCACACGTGATGAGGGAGTGGAATCAGATTAATTTTAATTTGTTTACGGCTGATATCACATGTTACATACCCACTCAGTTCACTTAGAACACCATCTTGCACACACCTAATCGCACTGTAAGGTATAAGGTGTCTTATACACACACACACATACACGCCTACGCCTATACACACCTAAATACCATACAAGCGTAAGAAATTATCCCCCTCCCTCAAACTCCATTCTGTTAATTTTGTGTGGTATCTTCGGAGGAACCGCACAAGGAACTTTCACCGTCGTGCACTGATTTCGTTTTCTCGTTATTTTTCTGGTAATCTTGTTCCGAGTGCGAAATTTGATAACATGGGTAAAAAAGGCATTTTTTATTAAGCGAATATACGTTTTTTTTATTATTCCGTGTGGTAAAATCACCGATGAAAATTTCATAAAGGCGTGCTGCCACTCCAGTTCAACGTCTTCTTGCGTGCAAAGACAATGACGTATCTGTCGGGAGTGCCTTATCTACAAACATAGCGCGTTCTGTGCAGTGCAACCCTCCTCGCCGGTCAGGATTTTCGAAACTGAACACAGTCCATTATTTTGCTACCGAACCCTACCGAAATGGTCGACAAGAGCGGTGAAATTTTTTCGTATTCTCGGCGAGGCAGGAAATTTTACTCGCAACGCTGCTACAGGCAAAATAACAGATACCGCGGCTGATATAGGCTGTTCACGGTAAAGTGAGCACTTTTTTAGGCCCTGCAAAATTTTTCCTTTCAATTAATTTCTACCTTTCCGCCACTTTTTTAATATAAACATTGCGATATGACTAATAAACACACACAGTGTATACATTTCATCACTCTCAAAAGTTAACATTTCATGGTACAATAAAGTACATTTATTAGGGGATCATGAATTTTGGAAGGGCCTCAAAAAGTGCTCACTTTACTGTGAACAGCCTATAGTAGAGAAGTAAACACAAGTAACAGGAACAGCTAGACAAAGCGTGGGAGGCACGGAGAAGGGTAATCGCCTCAGACAGAGTCCGAATTCAGGTATAAACTTGTGTAATTGCATCCTTGCATACTTTACTTTACCCAAGGAACCAAAATTTATGAATTCGGACAGGCATACTTGTTGGCTTCGGCGACATCTATTAGCCAGCTGATCACTTTCAATGAATGTGTTCCTACAAATAACTTGATGATTGCAGAGAGTTATAGAGTTAAATACATGATGAAATAATATTTCAATTTGATTTACGTAAGTTTTACTGGCTGGCTGATTGTACGTGAGTTTGCAAATTCGATTTCTTGTTCTACCGTAGCTTTTGTAGGTTATGAATATAGGCCTAGTGCGAAATTATTGTTTAGACCTTTCTTTAAGATGTACCTTAGATAATTACTTGGTCATTTCAAAATTCTAAGCTACCGAGCAGTAAGGGTAGCCCTACTAAAATTTAAATAAAATAATTACGTCGTATATCAATGGTAACCAACAAATTGCTTCTCAAAATGGCGACATATATACCGCAAGTACGCGAGAAGTATACTTCTTCATGTATTTGTATACTTGCATACTTCATTTGCAATTCGGATAGCACTTGTGATGTTACTTCCGGGGACAGGTACGCACAAGTATGCGCATAATACGTATCAGGCAATGAAGCCAGGCACTGTATATTCCAGATGCAATAAAGTTCTGAGTAATGAGGAGAGGGAAACTAGATAAAGTTAGTAACTATAAAGTGTTTCGATGCAGACGCTTCAAAAATAGTCTGCCCGTTCCTCTTGTTAAAGCAATAGAAAGAGCTTTGTGATACACAGGTGTAAGTCGGAGGTCCGTTTCTCATTTATAAAAAACCTAGTAGAGAGAAGCCGAACATAAAACACTAACCCAAGCAAAGAAAAAGGTAATTGTATAGTTATTATTACAAAAATCACCATATTTCATGTCGTAGGCTAAGCACTTCTAAAAATCCGAGGTTGTATCTAATTTCAGCTCACTGCGTCTACTTCTGCCGCATCTCTCCGTATCACTCATCTGTGACATTCAAGAGACAGCAAAAACAAAAATAATGACCTCGGCAAGTTAGACCAAGTACGAAGGCAATTATATATAAGTAGAAAAAGTTAAAAACGTTAGTCAATATGCACACTATTGCGTGTACATCTTCATTGGGTTCCAATAGCCCTTTAAGTAAGAAATTACAGCGAAATTCCACCAAAATTGAGTCGGACGATGAGTTTGGAATTCAATTTTCTGAATAGCTGATATACACATAAGTCACATGGCAATGTTTGGCTTAACAGTTTATAAATTTATGGCAAAACAGCTGTCTAAAGAAAACATCTCAGAGTAGAAAATCTAGTTGAGTTACAGGTGCACTAGTAGTATAAAATAGTAGGTTGACTTGCATGGGGATCGGGGATATGATTAGGATTCGGGGTAGGCACCGTCTTGTTACGTCACCGTCCGCCATCTGGGATGTCATTGACATTGACCTTGACATTAACTCCGGTGACCTCTGACCTCAAAAACAAAAAAAAATGCAAAAAATATTTAGAAATTTAAACGAAAAAGTTAATTAAAAAGTCGTTTCAAAAATTAAGAAAGCATAAAAATTTTAAAAAAAAATATCATTAAAAATTTAATTTAAAAATAGTTTTAAAAATTTTAAAAATCGTAAAAAAATTTATCTCTTTAAATTTTATTTTAAAAATCTAATTTAAAAATATTTAATCCCGGCGGCCATTTCTCATTTTTCCTTCAGGGGTAATTATGGGACATGGGTCATTATGGGTCAATGGGGTCAATGAGGAAAATGGGGTCAATGGGATTGATGGGGTTGATGGGGTTGATGGGGTTGATGGGGTCTATGGGGTCGATGACGTATATGGCGTCGATGGAGTCAATGGGGTCAATAGGGTCAATGTGATCAATGAGGTCAGTCTTGTGAGGGCTCGGTCCGACAACAGGAGTCTGTTGTCTACTTTAAGTGTAGCCATGATTTAGACGTGAACGAAGAACTTGTCTGGAAGAAACTGTTGAATATATAACTGCATGCTAATGTGATCAAGGAACTAGTATCTAAAGTCTGCCTACCTGCCTGTGTGTGATGTCTCAATGCTCGCATGTGATTGGTTAGTTGCAATCATGTGGTAACTTGGTGATTGGTTGGTCGGTGTCTGCACAATGTATTAATGGTGCAGTACTTTTGGTTCCAAGTCAATATGGCGCCATAAGGCTTACACACTTGTATTTTATGAGCAGTAGGGAGGTAAACCGAGAGGTTTAGTTTGAAAGCAGCTGAGTGGAAGGTGGATAATATCGACTAGCTTCTGCCTCTTCACATCGCTTTTTTCTCGAGTTTTGGTTTATAGGTCATTCAAGATCATGGTGTTAAGGTCAAGGCAGTCTGCATCTAATATGGTGGTTGTAGTCTGTGATGTATTATGCTTGTTGACTTTTTATGTATTTTTTAAAGTGTTTTATTTTCAATGTCATTCAAGGTCATGGGGCCAAGGTCGAGGTAGTCTGCATCTAACATGGCAGTAGTAGTCAGAAATGTATTATGCTTGTTGACTTTTATGCATTATTCTCAAATTATGGTTTTCAAGGTCACAGGTCAAATGTAAATTGCTATTGAGCATTGTCTTCCAAGATGGTGGATGGGTGATGTATTCCAAGATGGTGGTCACCTACCAAGATGGTGGTCACCTACCAAGATGGCGGTCGCCTACAAAGATGGCGGCCTCCTGAAATGGATTAACAAATGACAAACGATAAACAAATATGGTGGCATCCAGTAACATATAAACGAATATGGCTGCCTCCAATAGCATGTAAACAATTGACGAACGAAAAAATCAAGATTTAGGAATGAGTATAGATAGGGGGGAGAGTGCGATGAAGTCAGTCTGCTGGATTCGAACAGTGGCGAGTAATTGGTGGTGTGGGGGGAGACCTCAGGAAATGTAAGTTTTTTCAATACATTTTTATAGATAATTTTAAGGGAAATTTTTTAGGGAAAAGGGGAATTCCGAGGGGAAAAAAGGAAAAATGGCCGCAGGGGTTGAAGACTTTTAGATTAGAAAATTTTTTAATAACATTTCAAAAAATATGTATTTCTTATTAATTTTTTTAATTTTTAAAAGACTTTTAAACAAAATTTTTTGTAACAATTTTTTTATAAATTTTAAAAACGATTTTTAAAATTTTTAAAACTGTTTTTTTAAATTAAATTTTTCGTTGTGATTTTTTTTAGAATTTTTTCGCAAGTTTTTTGTTTTTGAGGTCAGAGGTCACCGGTCTCAAGGTCAAGGACACGGATCAAAAGTTAAGGTCAAGATCAATAACAGCCAAGATGGCGGACGGGTACGTAACAAGATGGCGGCTCCCCCGAATCCTAATCCTATCCCCAATCCCCTTGCAAGTCAACCTATTATTTTATACTACTGTCATCGTGTCATACAATTTCCCCATTTCATGTGCGAACTAAATGCAATCGATCTAGCATGGTCTAAAATGAATTATTTGATCCTGAAGATCAATATTTGCGGAGAATGGCGCTACATTATTTGCTTCAAATCACTGAGAATTTGCATTCGGTCACTACTACCGACTGGGAAGATAACCAGCAGGTAGCTGGGATCTAAGAAGAATACAACAGGAAGGACAGGATTATGGGGAATATTTTAGAAGAGTTCGTAACATCCGAGTGACGACATCAATGAAACTACTGTTCGAAAAGAACAACATCTAAATTAAGTGACGAGACTGTTCTAGCAGTTCTATTCTGATAGTACAAAGTATGCTGTGTATTTAAAAATTAAATTTCACCTGGAAAATGTGTCGAGTAGTGGTCGGATAGTAATTATGATTTTGGGATGTGAAAATGACATAGACTTGTGTAAGTAACATTAGCATTTTTTTTTGCATTTTTTATGCCCTACATTGCGTTTATGGAAAAACGCAGTGCACAAATTCTAGTTGGTCGCAATTTTATCAAGCATTCGTGAAATTTTAAACCAGAATGAATTATAACTTACAGTATTAAGCTACCAAAATAGGTATTTCTTGAACAGGCGGAGCAGTAATTTTACGCACAAGATGTACTCATTATTCACTGGGTTGGAATATCTTTACTAAGATTGTATTTATTTTTCTGACTTTTTCACTTATAGTGTGTTATTTTTATATAGTTTGTTTACGTGTTGTACTCATTTATACTGTATGTCTTTCTTTGTCTTTGTACAGCTATCGCAACATGAAACATGTTTATTTAATCTCAAGCATCCAAATTTTTCTGCTTACTAAGTTTAAAACTAACATTTTGTTGCTGTAACAAAATTAACTTGTGAAATATTATAAAAATCATACAATTAGTGTATCGAAAGGTTGTGTGCTGTGAACGAGAAAATTCATAGTTAAAGTTTTCTGAACAGCAAATACTGTCCGTTGCTAACTATGTCAAGTTTCGCCGTGCCGTGCCGATGATAGCGCCGCGTAGCGCTAAGATGTCCACCCACCTAGACGTAGCCAGCAAGTAGTACCAACCCACATTTCAAGTGCATAGTTTCGTGATGGACCTGAGCAACAGCAGTTCTCGCTGAGACGTCACCCTACCAGTGTCTGTTAACCTCGTCACGTTGGCTGCGCGTCTTCATTTCTTTTTTCGCCTAACTGCAAAACTCGGACTCCAAGAAACTAATTCCAGTTCAATAAAAGCTGCCTTTGCTTATCCCCCACCTACCCTAAATGTAAATAGTTGATCAACATTGACTCGAAATTCAGTTATTTATTGATAGTTGACAATGAACTTTTTAATATCAAGGGCTGGGTAACAGTAATTACGATAAGCAGCCCACACACTACAGCAAATGTTATTTTTACCTGTTATTTTTGTATCATGCATGGTGCTGGTTATGATAGTAAGAATATATTTTCTGTAACATCCTTTCTCTCTCACAAACAAAAAGACACACACCTCTCTGCCGAGCCGCCGTATGGCCCACTTGAAGCTTAAATGTGATGGATTTCTCTAACGACCACAGTAGACAGGGGACGGGGTAAATGCATCGTCCTTGTTTACACCACATCCCCTAATCAGGAAAAAGGGACATAGGAAAGTCATGAGCCTGCATACCATGAGGAAACAAGCAATACCAAGGGGTGAATATGTGTGCTATTCCCTGTTTTTGTTATGTCCGAGGAAAGGTCGAATGAAGACAGGATAATCTGTAAACTAGTCACACTCTGACAGCGAGCAACAAAATAGCCTTACAGCAGCTTAAAGAAGCGACGATAGTTCCACCCCTTCATTAACCTAGGTCTCTGGTCATTGGGAATGAAGGAAAGGAATTCTGCGAGCTAGACCCGCCCTGGCCTCAAGCAATCAATTACGGCGCTCGAAAGAAGCGACGATATACCCACATTATTTAAAATAGGTCTCTCGAAAAGCCGAATGAAGGCAGAAAAATCTGCAGACTAGTCACACTTCGGCCACGAGCAGCTAATCAGAGTGGCTAAGAGGCAGGAGATGAGGAATGCATACCAGGTTGTTTACACCAGGTGTAATAGTGAGGGTGAAAAGAGCACAGTGGGGTTTTCAGGCGTAACAGAGTGTACCCACCGATGGCCGATGATACGTGATGTGGTGATGTTGAGCTCCCCGGGTATTTTCGGTTCTGAGAGACGCGGGAAACTAACAGCAGCGGCCTAGAGGAAGGGATGATGAACATTCACCAGGTTGTTGAGCCCCGAGTGTGTGATGTCTGGACAATGTAGCAGCCAAAATGCAGGAGATGAGGAACGGGCATCAGATTGTTTACACCAGGTGCATAGTAAGGGAAAACAGAGAAGAGTGGTGTTGCAGGGGACGCAGACTGTTCCCACTGATGGCCGATGATATGAAACTGGGTGATTTTGTGCCCCGAGTGTGTATTCGGGGCGACGTGGTGACCTAACAGTAGCGGCCAAGAAGCAGGAGATGAGGAATGCATACCAGGTTGCTTACACCAGGTGCACAGCGAGGGCAAACAGAGCAGAGCGGGTTTTCAGGTGGCGCAGAATGTGCCCACTGATGGCTGATGATACACGGAGGGATGATGTTGATGCCCGGGTGTGTGTACTCTGGGTGATGCAGGGAGCTAATAGCAGCAACGAAGAGGCAGGAGATGAGGAATGTACACACGGTTGTTCAAGTCAGGTACGTAGTGAGGGCAAATGTAGCAGAGTGGGGTTGCAGGCGGTGGAGAATGTACTCACCGACAGCCGATGATGTGTGTCGGGGCGATGTTGAGCCCTATGTTTGTGGTCTGGAAGCCACAGGAAATTAACCACAGCAGCCTAGAGGCAGTAAATTTACACTAGGTGCATGGTGAGGTGAAACAGAGTGGTACTGTGTTGAAGGTGATACGCGGCGTGGCGGCAATGTTGAGCTCTATGTGTATGTAATCTGGGAGACGCAAGGAGAAAACCACACAGACCAAGAGACATGAGCATAGCGAGCGCAAACAGAGCAGAGTGGGGTTGCAGGCTGCGCAGAATGTACTCACCGACAGCCGATGATGTATGTCGGGGCGATGTTGAGCCCTATGTTTGTGGTCTGGACGCCACAGGAAATTAACCACAGCAGCCTAGAGGCAGTAAATTTAGGAATGCTCATAGTATTGTTTACACTAGGTGCATGGTGAGGTGAAACAGAGTGGTACGGTGTTGAAGGTGATACGCGGCGTGGCGGCAATGTTGAGCTCTATGTGTATGTAATCTGGGAGACGCAAGGAGAAAACCACACAGACCAAGAGACAGGAGCATAGCGAGCGCAAACAGAGCAGAGTGGGGACGCACCGACGGCCGATGATACGCACAGGACGATGTTGGGCCTACGGGTGTGTGTGGTCCGGGCGACGCGAGGAGCTGTGGGCTCCGATCAGCGCACTTGATGGATCGCGCCTGATCGCATCGCGCCGCCAACGACAAGCTACACGGCGCGGCTCCCAGTGTTCCTGACACCTCTATAACTTACTGCGTCGACCCTGCAACCACCCCTCCCCCAAACCCTTCCCAGCCGATCCCTGCGGCCATTCCTCCAGTCGGCCCTCCTAGCCTGCCATTGCGCCTTACGTTTCAATCAGACGGCTTCTCTCATTCAGGAAGCAGGCACGACACTCGCCCACGACGTGTTCATTAACATACAAGTACTCTTCTCACGGAGAGTGATATAGCACTCGATTGTTAAAATCCAACATCAATTCAACATATACCACACTAAGGTTTTGTGAAATTTGACTCCAATTTATTTGTATTGTTACAAAACTATCTCTTGCAACTAGATTCCAAAGTATTCTTCGTAAAAATACAAACCATATTTTATAGCGTACGTAATTAAATAACTGCGTAGTTTCTTATGCGCCTCTGAAAGAAATTTGGTAGCGCATTTACATAGACCTAAAATGAATTACACGCCTCAGTTTACATTTCAAACTTATATAGGTGATTTCAAACAGTAGAATGATACATACTGAAAATTCCCTTTAAAAAAGATCTGTTTGATTCAATTTCAAATGAAAGCTCGAGGCTCCTTTATAATACATAATTCTAAAAAAAAATGTTAAGAATGATGAATGCCATTGGGAAGAAGGACTGTAACGTGTTAATTTCTAACGAAATTAATGTAGTACAAATTTATCTTAAATGGTGCAAAGCTAACTCCAAATGACTGCAGAAATTCAAGTTTTTATCATCATTAACAGGATTCCAATTATTGTAGTGGAGCATTTTGCATTGACTTGCCATCAGTTTTTTTCTTACGACTTGTTATATACGTGCCTCGTAACCATCGCCCAACCACTGCAGGACTCAGTCTGTGAGTGACGAGATCGTGTGGCTCGAAACCCGTTTCAATCAGGATGTCCCGTAGTTTTTAACCTTTCTCCGCGCATAAATATTTGACGTAACGCCCAGACGTTTTTGCGAGATGAGCTCAGCATCTAACACAATCTAAATCTAGTTCGTGTGTGCAAAACTGGGTCGTTCATGATTGTGACGTCTTAATGAAGAGTATCACCATGGACATTTGAAATAATGCGGCTATAATGTCAGATCTCTTACACTAGTTTTTTTTTTTTTCAAATATGGAGGATTAGTAATTACAGATGAAGTTATAGACCGTACAGCGAGCGTTACAACCTCATACAAGTCATTCAAAGCTAGAACATTTTGTCCTAGCGTAACGGGATTCCAAACCGGTATCACCTCATGCACGATGATAGAGGATATCTGAGGGATATTTATAGGTGCATGAAAACTAATACACCATCACATTGTGCTTTTACAGTCCTCATTGAGGCAATCGCATTCATACGTCACTTGAAATACGTAGGTTACAATGGGTTCTGCATAGTTCAAATGCGAAAATATCGAATATTGATTATAACTCTACGGAAAACAAGCATATGTTGAATAATGATAGAGATATAAGTTGCCCTGTAATATTTTCCTCTGAAACTAATACAGGATTATTCAGCTTAGGTGCTCATTCCAAATATCTTCCGAACCGCTGACGGTATCAACATTTCGATTTTAAATACATAAATGGCACAACGAGGCTCATAAGACACCGTTTATGTCTGTTCCGAGATGTGATCAATTATTGAGATAACGATATCAACTTTGGTTTTATAAAATGTTAATATACCCATTTCTCCCAATAACATAACATGTTATTAAGAGGTGAGTTCATTGACGCAATTATTTTTAAAATCAGATTAGCACTTTCTGAGATATAAGGGGGAATTAATAGGTATAAAGGCCACTGTCCCTAATCGCATATATTTTAACGGGCACAGTGAGTGACATGCGCCTAGTATAGATGGTACCTAACGATGGATAGAAAGTAGTTCCGTATCTCAACGTCGAATAAAAATTGTTACGTAACCATTTGTGATCATTTAAATTATTTCTTCCGTTTTTTTTTTATGCATCGAAGTGTAAAAATGAGCAGATTCGTAAAATATCTACTTTTCTAATAATTCCACAGTTGTACTTGATCGGCGCATGAATAAAGTAACGAGGTCCATGGCAATGTTAATTTTTCATAAAGCGGAAGAATACACAAGCATACAAGTAGATCTTAAGCAGGGCTTTTGAAAGTGCTCATTTTACCATGAACAGTCTGTATGCATTTGACTGTAGTTGAGGCGGGGTATGTTGCATCATCTACTGGAACGTCCAGCGGAGTGTTTCTACTAAGGTGAGGCACGCGCTAGCGATACAGTAACACAGGCATCGAACGCATGCGAAAGGTCGTTTGTTGGTGTTGTTGTTGTTGATGATACAGGACAAATAAAACGTGTGTTTAATTTGATACTCATAACCTAATTACAGTTAATTCGCCGAGCAATCGTGCCTGTATCACAGTCCACACAAATGCAATATCTCCCAGTGGATAACACGAACTACCCCGCCACAGCTGCAGTGAAATGCATACATCTATTATCTCCCCCTTATGTCTCAAAAAGTGCTCTTCGGATTTCTAAATAATCACGTCACTGTACTCACCGCTTAATAACATGTTATGCTATTGGGAGAAATGAGTATATTACAATTTAAAAAACCCAAAACCCAAATATTATATCGTTATCTCAGCAATTAATTACATCTCGGAACAAAGAAAGACGGTGTCTTATGAGTCCTGTTGTGCCATTTACGAGTTCTAAATAAAAATTACGATACCACCAGAGGCTCGTAAGATATTTTGGGGTGAAACATCTTAGCTGAATAATCATGTAAATAATTATCCAAGCATAGATCGTCTATCTTTTTCCTCTCTCTCTCTCTCTCTCTCTCTCTATATATATATATATATATATATATATATATATATATATATATATATATATACCAAGCGGTAGTGCGATACTTTGTGATGTAATTAAAAATTTATTATATTCCAGTTGAAGAGTTCATGAAATTTAATCATATTTAAAATGGAATAAAATATGTTTAGCTGACGAGAACATTGTTACTCTCTACATTATCCAGTTAAATTTTCTTTTCTAGCTTGCCATTAAACGAATGATAGTCAATAATAGTGAATTAGTCTTAGATAACGACGAAAGTGACAACTTAGGCAGTAAACTATACATTGCGGGGTGCATCCTAAAAAGATTGAAGAGGAGGAGGGCGAGTAACATCCATCAAGTGAGGGGCTGTAAAATGGTGGAGTAGGTGGGATGTTCCTGGCCAGCGGCAAAGTCAGCCAAGTTTCCCACATGCAGCAATCCGATGTGACCTCTCTCCCCCCCCCCCCCCGGTCAACGACTCGAGACTAGAATCTCCGTGCTGGGAGGACGATGAGCTAACTGCTCGGCCACCGGGTCGCCACAATCGAGAAATAAATTACCACCAAGCTTCGTCTAATCTTGCGAGAGTGCACTCGGAAATCCGCAAGATTTTTGTTAAAATCCATTCATGCTTACTTCACACATTTCTGAAACCATGCTTGAGTTCTATTTTTTACTAGGCGCTACCAACACGTATATTTTCACGCTGTTTTATCCGTACTTATTACAAATGATATTGTATAATTTATAAGCAATATATTGTAAAAACTTAAATTTAACGAAAAATAAGATTCGTATATGTTAACCGATGTATATATGGCGTATTTAGAAAGTAACTAAACACGTCATACATGGGGTGATTTTTAAAAGGTTTGATTAAAAAAGTGTGAAGAAATCACGAATGACTATGAGTTAAGTTTTTGGGGGGGGGGGGGGGGGACTTGTATTGTGCTTGTTAACTCCGATTTTGTAACACCCCTTGGTCAATGCTGTGCTGATTAGTGTAAAAGTATTTATGTTTAATTCGAAAAAAAAAAAAATTATAGGAACGCTAGCAGTTTTGTCCGACTTTGGCGGTTTGTTATGTGATAGGTTTAATTGCTTTTAACAACATAGATACTATAGCTGACAAACCATATTTTAGGACAGCGAAATATAACATTTTACCTAAGAGCGATGTGCGCTATTTAACACAAGTTACTGCTTGTAAGCGATTTTCTTGCTGGTTATATTTTTTGGAGATGAAGTTATTATTTTTTGAAAATAACTCAATACAATTTCTAAATTAAACTTATATAACTCTGCATAAAGTTATAGGAAGCTTTACTTCAAATTGTTTCAAATATGTTACGATCATCTACATATCATTTTAGAATAGGTGATTTTTTTAAATTTCTGTCATCGCCTTACAAAATGATATATAGGAGTGAAAATGTGTCCCTCTTTGGTGCACCTGTAAGGGTGCTTCGGAAAGATCGAGGATTGCCTCTACACTATGTTTATACACTACAAATTTTCTGCATTGCCAGTTATTCGTAAACAGTTAACAAGATTTTCCATCACGACCCAGCTATCTAATTTGTCAATAAATAAACCATGGTTTACAGTATCAAAAACCTCCGATAAATCGAACTACAGTTTGTCCATCTACGAGCTTCCACCTCGCAGAAGTCAAAATTGAAAAAAAAAAAAAAAATCAAGATTTTTCCTACAAAAGAGCAACCTAATCATAATTTGCCGATTTAGCAACAAATATAAAATTGAAGTTCACTTTAACCAAAAGTAAGGCAATTTCGTGTGAAACGCTCGTGGTAAATTTGCAAAACTAAGGACCTGCCACAATTGAGCAAATGCTTCGCTCCGATCCGTCCGAGCTGACCGTGCTGTAGACGATACAGTATTTGATTGGTTCACGTGACCTGTGACGTCAGATTACGGCGGCGCAGACGTGAGGCGAGGTGCTGATCGACTGGAGATGGCTAACTTCATTTTTCGAGGTCTGACAGGTCTGGCTGCACCATTAGCGTCTGACGTCATCAGAGCCGACACGAGTGAGATGCTTCGTTTATAATCAGAAGCGAGAGATAGCGCGCGAAAAGTTACGGTCCGTACAAAACATATTTAATAGCTAATAATGGATTCGTTTAGTTGATCCGATACGAAAAGCTAGACTTCTTGCCAAATAATGCACTGTGGCTAAGATAATTTTTTTTGTAATGTAAATAAGAAACACTGTAATATACGATAAATAAATGTCAAAACTTACAGAAATGTGAACGAAATTGGCGACATGATTTTTCCAACTGCATCAATCAGACAACCACAATTGTAGCACGCTAGGCTCGTTGTGATCGGTAATCTACATGAACTGACAACGTGATCGAGCGATTCTTCAAGCCCATAAGCACAACCGTGGCAGGGCTCTTAGTAAACAACCAAACATCTCATACTTATGAATTTTCGAAGTTTTAATTGAAGAAGTGTGAAGAAATTTAGGCTGTATCCCAATTCCATCCAAACATATACATATCCATTATTCGCCCCGCCAGTGACGTCACTAAGTAGATACTAGCGCCACCCCAATTCCTAAAGGCTGTTCGCGGTAAATTGAGCACTTTTGAAATCAACCTTAGAAATAAGTCACTGCCTCTGCCTGCATATATTTTAATGGGCGCACTATGTGATATGCACACAGTAAAGTTGGTAACGATATATGGGAAGTAGTTCGATTTCTTAACCCTTTCAGACCCGGTGGCATCAATTGATGCCATTAAAGGTAGACAGTGTTTTGTTTTTTAAATTACATTTACTGCAAAAAAGACCTATTTTGCTCATTTACTATATTACTCTATAGTTTTAGATACTAATGCCATATCTGCGGCTCAGAATGAACTAAATATAAAAATATTCGGAATTTTATCAGAAAACCAGAAAATTAAATCAGGTCTGAAAGGGTTAACGTCGAATAAAAAGTGTTAGGTAACCATTCATGATAACCTATATTCGTTTTTTTTTTCTTCGAAGTGTAAAAATGAGCCAATTTAAAAATTATTTACTTTTCTAATAACCTCACAGTTTCACTTGACCAACGCTTGTATAAAGTGATGAGCCATGGCAATGATAATTTTACATAAGGCGGAATAATACACAAAGTACATACAAGTAGATCATAAGCAGGGTTTTCAAAAGTGCTTATTGTATCGTGAACAGCCTTTAGTATAGTACGCACAGCTTCTATACTTTCCAAGTACACGAAGTTGCTTACTTGCTGGGTGAATTCGCGTACTTGTGGCTGTCGGCATGTTTGTTTTCAAACGTCGCGTATATAACCCATGATGGGAACTCGTGGTTCTGCTTTCCCGCCTTATTATTGCTCTACGAAGCAACAAATTTGCGTTTATAATAACCTAACTGTTACACATGACAAATGCACTTGCAAAACACCAGACAACACCGTAGTCATAAACGCAACCAAAGATAACCAACATAGAACACAAAATGTTCATTTACAGCAGAAAGTTGTTAGCACAGAATGACAAAACATGTGTTCACTTTCCAGCAGTGCGTGTTATTTACGCTAGGTTGTGCGACGAGTCACGTACAGCCAGAAGAAACACGTCCCAATAGTCAGGGTAAGTACACAAAACGGCAAGTACGAATATTATAGGCTGTTCACGATAAAGTGAGCACTTTTGACGCCCTAGTTACTTTTTTCACTTCAGTCCTTATTTTCTCCTTCCGCCACTTTTTGAAATACATATTGCCATGTAAGCAATAAACAGTGTACATATATTTTATTGGACTCGAAATTTAACGTCTAAGGCTGCAATAAGATGTATTTATTGACTAGTCTTCAAATGAGAGGGGCTCATAAAGTGCTCACTTTGCCGTGAGTAGTCTGTACCTATATATTACTTCAAAAGTATGTCCTTACAATTAGGATACAGCCTGGGGTGAGAATGGAGAGAGGGAAGCGACGACACGACTTGACCCGGAAGCTCTCCCCACGAGGATGTGGGTTGCGCGAGTGTTATGCGACGCCAACCACCTCGGGAGGGGTCCCTCTAATTCCCTGCGTGTCGGAAATTTGTCGCGGCGACTGATCAGCAGGGGGAGGAGGGTTGTGTCGTGGGGCAGGTAGTCGAGCAGCTACACGTCGCCCTAATGGACGTGCATGTCGACCGCCCCACAAATCAGGGCGACGCCTTCCCCACCCCTCGCGAGATTGTCATCTGACGTCCGTATAGCCCCGGCTCCAAGTATGCGGTAGAGTCGCGTCCTCCTGTTGTTTCTTCCTTATAGTCTAGGTAAACTGACCAACTTTTTGAAGCCCTCTCATTTAGAATAATGTTTAACAAATATGTTTATTTGTAGCCTCAGACGTTAACAATCGAGTACGTTGAAATATATACACTGTGTCTACTACTTAATGGTAATATTTATTTTAAAAAGTGGTGGACGGATAAAAAATAGCTGATATTAAAAAAGTAATTATGGCTTCAAACAATCTCACTTTACCGTGAACAGCATATACCGGCTGCAATTTTGAAGCTAGGTAGTGAGTGAAGAGATTTGGACGCCTCTCAGCAACGAGATCATGAGTGCCTTTGAGGGAATAGCGAGGTGAGTATGGAGCAGCGCCGGAATGCAAGGGAGAGGGAAACGGGATATCCCCGAGGATACCCGTTGACTAGCGGTGTCATCCGCACGATTTCCACATGCGGAAATCCAGGGGCAACCCACCAGGAATCGAGCCCGGTTCACCTAGGTGGGAGGTGGGTAGTCTAACCACTAAACCACCGCGGCCCCTTACGGTGTAATAGCTAGGTATAGGAGTGTTATCCTTCTACATTGTGTCAGTCTTTTTATGGGTGCAATGAATGCACAGCCTCTGTTTATGACTGACAACTCTCAACCACACCAGTCTGCACTGGTGAATGACTATAGTCCATTCACGGCAACTTCATACTTTTCTGATGCCTTACTAAAGTTTAGCTTCCAAGATATTCCTCCACTTTCTGCAAAGTTTAGAAAATCACGCCAAAGGGATGACGCAATAATATTTTGCATGAGAACTATTTCTTACTAGACGTTGTCAACACACATGTTTTCTCACTTTATTTATTGATATTGATTATAAATGAATTATTAGAGCTATAAATTATAAATAAAATTTCAATTGAACAAAAAATAAGGTTATTTTATGTCACCAAAAGTACACTTTAAGAAATTATTGGCAATTTACCATACCAATGTATACACTTAGTGAGAAAGTGGGAATTATAATTTATTTCCCCTACATATTCTTTGTAGCGTTCGTACATTTAATCAGAAAACAGTCAAATGCGTAGGAAAGTTCCCAACTATGGAAAGTAGGGACGCTAAACATTCCTACATTTGCAGCTTAATGTGTGGTATTAATTCCATGCAATGTATAGTTATTTCCATATAATGCATAGGCTAAAAACTTCCATTACTGTTTAGGAAGTTTACCAGAAAGAATTTTTTACAGGTTAGCTACAATACGCTTGTGAAACATGGCATAGTTAGAAAACAATCACACACATCATACATGGGGTGTTAATGCAAAGGTTTGATTCAAAACGTGCGATGAAACAGCGAAATATTGGTAAAGCATGCAATGTGAAACTTCTAAATTGTATGTGCATACATTACTGCTCACGCTCTCTCGCCATATATTTAGTTGTAATGTGGAAGTCTGCTCTGCGATTATTTTTGCAGAACTTCTAGTAACTTCCTCGAAAACTGAGTTCGATCCTTCATCATTACCAACAGGACATGTTCTACAGACAGATGGAGTGTGTAGACAAACCACATTGTCCTTGCGAATAGGATTTTATTCTTTTCAGCGCGGAAATCGATAGTTCTACACACGATGCGGCCGGTATAGTTAAAACCAGTTCACGGAGTTTATTGAGCTATGGATTTCAATTATTTTGAAGTTCAATTTGGTATGGGAAACGTTGCATTTCCTCCATAGTATTTGCCTCATAATGTTGTGACATAAACATAACCCTCGCCTCAAAATGTAACCTGACAATAACAATGAACTTTCCGCGAGTGTTCTTACTTTTTTTAAACCCTCCTCGAGGAAAATAACCAACAAAGCTTTACAAATTTTTGTGATCAAAAAATTTGTAATCAACTTTAAGTCAGGCATCGAATTAAATCGAATGTTCAACTGCATGAATGTAGTGTTTAAAATCTCATGGTATATCCTCCTGTAGTGGTCATACAGTGATTTCTGAGCAAATTTTCCTTTCATCCCATCCTTGGAGAATCACTATGCTTTCAGACTTAGACCATATTATATCAAAATCAGCATTTCTTATAGCGCGTAACTTTACTTTCAGGCCTCCCAATTCTTTGTTGCAAAATGTAATATCTGAGGATTTCGACTACACAGCGTTAATCCACAAGCTTCATATTAAAAGTAGATGTATCGCAGTTTCGGGATTTTCTAAAATATATAGTTGTGTAACCTTAATCTTATGATATGTAACGGTTTGCACCAAGCGACTTGACTTACTCCATCTCGATGGTGCAAGTTTTGGACAACTCATCACTATTGTGTCTAATAAGTCTGTTATTTTCGAGGAATGGGCAAAATATTACTAGAAAAAACACTACATGCACTCCTGGGTGTAACAGTGCACGAATATGGCATGAGGGAATGAGAAATCACTTATCTTACTTATGACTACAAACCAATACAATTTTTGGTCATGATGGTGTGACGTGTCGGGAGATGTATGTAAAAATACTTGACAGTTAAAAAAAAAATGTATATAGGTGTGAGAGGTACTTGTGATCAAAGTGATGAGTATTTGCAAACGTAGGAGGTTAATCATATGACACCTTTCTTACCAACTTACAGCCCTCATCTTCTCAGCAGTTTTGCAACACACTAACTTTTTGCCTAGACTGTAGGTGACAGGAACAGCAGCTAGATGACAGATAATTCAACAAACCACACATGTTTCTCTTCAACACTACTTTTGCTAAAGGTCTACTGAAAAGATACTCAATTTGGTAAAATCCAAATAAGTGTGTTTATTGCAAATAATCAAACAGAAAAAAGCGGAAGAATGATTTCAGATATTAATTAATCAATATTGGATTATTTGCAATCATCAAAATCAGTATTCATAGCATTCATATCAAACTAGTGTGAAGTGGCCGTAATCTAAGTAAGTATTGCCTTGTGAAATGTTAGTTACATAGTATTCATATGAAATCAGTTATTTCAAGTATTTAGATTGTATTAAAAATGTTTATTCTTTTCAAAAATTAACTCACATAAATGCTCACACTTTGCGGGAGCGTAAATCTTTATCAATCGGGGATTGCAGGTGTCAATAAAATAATTAAGTCTTAGGCGTCAAACAACAAGATGGCGTGGGTGTATGGACGTAACAAAAATTAATCGTCCACCATCATTACACAAAGTTCATGCTCGAAGTATTTCTCAATAAAAATCCTTAACTCACAAATTATATTGCAGGTATCAGTAGAGAATAGAAGTAGAAAACTCTAGAGCTCATCTAGGCAGCTTACTGTAATTATTCCCTAGTTTAGGCTCACGGATCTTGGCACAATAATATGTCAAAGTCCTTTCATTACCAAACGCGTGATACGCGGAAGACTAACTTGAATTTACAATTACAGGGATAAATATCTTATGCAGACACTCTTCTGTTCTTGACGCAAGAGTACCGAATATTTTTCTACATGGTATGTCAATAATAACGCGGCACTCGCGGGCTTTCCCTAGAAATTTTAAAATAAAGCCCTACGAGGACGGAACACGGGGTACGCTTTCCCTAGTGCCACACATAAGACACCACACTTAGCTGTAGACATTACAATGAAACATGCTTTGAATGTGACACCAATAACTTACCAATCACAAGGCGGCTACTTCGTCTCAAATCAACAAACCCATGTTGCCCCTGGCAACGGCCCACGGCCTCCCAGATACTTGACCACATAAAATAAATAAATAAATACGATTGAAATAAGAAACAGCTACAATAAATCAGCACACTTATCAAATTTGATATTAAAAAAATAATTACGACCATAAAAAAATATATGCAAACACATCAAACAACTATACAACATAATAAACTAAATTTCCATACATTTAACAAAATAACATTAGTATTTCAATTAGGCAGTCTGTGAAATGCATTATTAGTGAGGTATTTTACCCGGCGTTGCAATGGCACTCCGACCATATCTGCATGACCTTTTTCTCTTTACAATCAAATTCTTCAAAACGCTCTGTTTGAAGATTTGCTAGGGCTTACACCGACCTATCACCACTGACTTTGCTAAAGCCTACAAACCATTCACAGGTAGCTGAATTTCATTTCTTTTTCATTTTTAGTACATAGCAAAACTTTGATCAATTTGTTTTAATTTATACAAAACCTTTATAAAATTATAAAAAGTATCCTTAAAACTAGTACCTAATTAAATTTTTAACGGTATTCGAATATTCAATAAGCTTGACTGATTAGAAAATAATCACTG
This sequence comes from Dryococelus australis, assembly GCA_029891345.1. Classification (NCBI taxonomy): domain Eukaryota; kingdom Metazoa; phylum Arthropoda; class Insecta; order Phasmatodea; family Phasmatidae; genus Dryococelus; species Dryococelus australis. The sequence goes on from CM056994.1 coordinate 293,242,704, forward strand.
GGTCTATATTTGATTATTTTACTGGTGTTTTGGATATAGGTAAAATATTGTTTCGCATTAAAAGTAAACTACTAATTTTACTACAAATAATTGCTGATTCCTTATCAAAAGTGAATACAAAATATTATCATAAAAATGTCTCGGTTATTTCATTTAGCTTGTGATCAATGTCGATTTAGCCTGTAAATTACTATTGTCAAAGACTATTGTCACTTTAAAACCTGGCAAATGTATTTCAGTTTTGATTAATATGTTTTGGAATGACCATAAAACTGTGATTGATCACACTAACAGTATGCATACGAGTAAGTTTCTTGGCATTTAGTTTAATCCTAATTGTTAGAGCATTATATACATCATCCACACAACTTTGGTGGTGCGGCTGAAAGCATTTGATACAAACACTATATTTATTTCATGGTATTTGTTTATAGTTCGGGTAGCTCACCAGTTTCTACTTTATTAATTATTTCAATACAGTAAAAAATACATTTATTAAGCTTATTTTGTATATAACATGCTGAAGGTCATGCACTATTGCATTTATATAATTATGTTCATTGTTAACTGTTTTATTTTTACAGCGTTGTTGAAATCCGCGAACGAAATTTAGTTGCGTGTTTAATTCCGCAAAAATTCATAGAATTTCCCATCATTTAACAGTTATTTTTATAAAGTATCCGTCGTGTCAAGTCATAAGCGGGCAGTATTACTGTAAAATGGCACTGATGATGACAATATCTGTCAGTAACAAAGTAGTGTGCTTAAATATTTAGGCCTCTTATATTCACTCCTTCCCGTACTTTTGCTTTTGATTTTTTTATTTAACTATAATTTTGTTTACTAACTCACATTTGGTCTTTGTGGTGTGTAACACAATGCGTTAGTTCTCCGGTAGTTCTTCATCTAAATTCCATCTGTCCACATGCCTATGTTCTTCTACAATATTATTTGCCATTAGCTGCTTAGAAGCTTTTTCTATCGGCTGCAGACACAAAGTGACGAGACGGTCAGTCGTAGCACCCCTAAGAAGTATTATCAAAAATGTATTTTAGGCCCTCTTCCTCTAAACACTGACTTCTTTTTGCATAATAAATGCATCACTTGATTTCTAAATATTATTTAATTTGATGGCTAAACAAAACTTCTTAATTCAATAAACTGAGTAAGTAAAGTGGGAAGTAATATATTAATGATTGAGTAAAATGTAACCGTGATTGTTTGCGACGATCACAGTATCTCCAAGCGTGCAACAGACAAGCTCGATCCTTGTTTGATTTGGCTAATTCTGTGCAAAGTATTAAACGGAAAATATCCAGCTGGCAAAGAACTAAGCATTTGGTGTCTTAAAAGTCACGCGAGTCTTAAATACCATTTTGTTTGATTAAGGGCTGTTACTTTTAAATCTACAAACGCCACGCCATTTTGATCTTTTCGGAAAGTAGATATATATTGAGAAATGTCTTAACCAAATTTTTTGACATACGATTACAGTATAATAGTTGATTCTATCCTCTATGTTGGCTATTCGTTGCAGGATGGGCCACCCACACATTTTCAAATAAGCACACATAACGAGCCAAAATGTGCCTTCGGGGCCCGCCCGCATTGCAGGGTACGTGAAGGTGTAACTTAAGCCCGCGTTCTGAGTGGAACGCGCCACCGCACGGCCTAAACAGGAATATACAGCTTCTACAAGACGCTAGTGCCACTGCCTGGGATCGAACTCGAGATAAAATGAGTATCCCGTCGCGCTATCGCCTGCGCCAACGCGACGGATATATAGTGGAGGAGGAGCGAGTGAGTGAAGATATTGGGGCGGCTCTTAACATCGAGGTCTTGAGAGCCTATGAGGGTGAAGCGAGGTGAGGATGGTGAAGGTTCGTAATGAAGGGGCGGGGGAAATGGGAGATCCCTGAGGAAACCCGCCGACCAGCGTCATTGTCCGGCGCGATTCCCACAAGCGGAAATGTGGGCGCGAGCCCGCAGGGAATCGAGCCCGGTTCGCCTAGGTTGGAGGTGAGTAGTCCAGCCACTATACCACCGTGGCCTCTGGAAGAGGAGGGGGAGGAGGAGAGGAGGAGGAGGCAGAACGCGACGTCGCCGTAAACTTTTCCCGGCGGGTGTATCCGCGGCAGATGAGCCGGAGCATTGAGAGAGAAAGGGAACGGCTGGGTGGTACATTGGGGAAGGGGAAGGGGAGATGGACCGCAGCATCCCCGAGCGAGCGCGTTCTCATGGCCCGGGCTTGCCGCCGGGCCTGTGGCTGACCCCGGCCGCCAGTCACCTCTGACCTCTGGCCGCCCGACACCCACGGACCCACTCCTCCCCGGACGCCATCTTACCACCCTCGCCACCCCCCCCCCTTTTCCCCTCATCGAGCCGCCCACGCCGGCACCGCTTTGTTCGCCCGCCGCACGCGAGGGGCTCGAACCGCGGACCCGAGCTCAGGCTCGTGGCGCACTCTCCTCCTCTTGCTCTTCTCCAAGGTCACCTAACCCCCCCAGTTGCGGAAATTTTCCACTCTAGTATCGTTAAGACTCGACTTCACGTCTTAAGCATAAATTCGTCGTTTCGTATTTTAATTCAGTTTCTAAGCTATTAATAATAATTTCTGACTATAAAATTTTACATTTTACGATTCGTTGATATTTACGTGCTTATTTTTTACTCAGGGTTTTCTAGTAATCTTAAAAAGACAGGAGCGTATTGATATTTTGATGTTTATATTATGCTATCTATGTTACAAAAACTTTATGCCTATATTTTTGATATCATGTCTGTATTGCAGGGTAAGCGCTCAAATTCTCTAGTGGTACTTTTTAAAAATTTACTTCACAAAAAATTTTAATCAACACGAAATTACAGTATTTGATAAAGTTGATAAAGTGGGTGACGCCAAACTTAAGGGCCATAATATATGTGTCGACGGAATTAAAAAACTCCTTTTTATGACAGGTATAATTATTACGCCCTTAAAATTGTAACATTAAATGTTGTTTTCACTAACATAAGCGTCATTATGAAAATTTTGTGCCAAACACAATTGTAATAGTATTTTCACAGTTCATATTTTTAAACACCGTTGGAAGAGGGCGCATTAAACTTAAAATATAAAATTTATAGGTATTTATTATTTTGGCACAGCAAGTATAAGCCACAATTTGGACAAATCACGAACTGGTGCACTCAAATAAACACAATTATAGGCCGTTCACGGTAAAGTGAGCACTTTTTAAGGCCGTTATAAATTTTTCCTTTCATCCAATTTCCATCTTCCTGCTTATATATATATATTTAAACATTGCAATGTGACCAATAAACACAGTGTATACATTTCACCACCATCAAAATTTAATGTCTGAGGCTGCAATAAGATATATTTATTAGTGGTTAATGCCTCTGGGGAGGGCCTTAAAAAGTGCTTACTTTATCATGAACAGCCTATAGTCAATTTACTGCCAGTTTAAACGTGGCTTGTTCAGAACATAAGCGTACCTTCCGGTGGATTTTTTCACATGCCAAAGTCTTTTTAATAGGAATGTCGTTTTATGGGGCCACTGTGGTAAAATGGTTAGACAACTCGCCTCCCACCTAGGTGAACTGGGTTCGATTCCCGGCAGGGCCGCCCCCGTATTTTCTCATGTGGGAATCGAGCCGGACAATGCCGCTTGTCTGCGGGTTTTCTCGAGTATCTCCCCTTTCGCCCGCCCTTGCGTTCTGACACTGCTCCGTACCTTACTTCAGCCCCATCGGCTCTCCAGACCTCTACAATAAGAGTCGTCTAAATATCTTCCCTCGCTCATTATTTACTCACTGGTTCTCTTCGCAGCTTGATAGAATAAACCTCAGTATCATCAATTTCATCTCCTCGTAGATAATAGTGATTTCTTTTTATAACATTGCTAGACCATTAAAATCCTTCCAAGGTCTGTTAACAGTTAACTTAACACTTAAGACCGGCTTAGATTCTTCTTTGCTTCTTAATTTGAATTCTTACCCCCTACGCTAAATTAACATTGGCATATACCTGGTCAAATTGCTCAAGCACCATCTAAGTGAGACCTCGGAATAGTTTGGGATGTAAATGTGTTAAAGACTGTTCACGACCAAGTGAGTCCCTTTGAAATCAACCTTTGAAAAAAGTTACTCGCGGTACCTGTGTATATTTTAACGGTCACCCTGAGTGACATGCACCCAGTCAAGTTGGTAACGATGGATGGGAAGTAGTTCCTTAACTTAACGTCGAATGAAAAGTGTTAGGTAACCATTTGTAATAACTTGAATTGTTTATTTCTCTTCCTGATTTTTTTTTAATACGTCGAAATGTAAAATTGAGCACATTTTTTACATGTTTACTTTCCTAATAATTTCACAATTTCACTTGACCGACGCATGAATAAAGTAATGAGGCCCATGACAATGTTAATTTTACATAAGGTGGAAGAATACACAACGTACTTACAAGTAGATCTTAAGCAGAGCTTTCAAAAGTGCTCATTTTACCGTGAATTACCACACTAAATTACAAATTGGTACTCTGGTGCGTATAATACAAAATGTAGGCTAGTCTATTCGCTGATGCTTCAAATTTTTTAATTTAAACCTTTGTAATATCACCTCATGTATGAGGTGCTACATTTGTTCCTAAATGTGTCGTGGATCTCACGCGTTTTATACTTGTGTTAACATAACCATTCCTTATTATCTATTAAATTAAATTTTTACTTATATTTTGTCTCTACAATATAAAATGCTACAGTTTAATCAATTCACGCAAAACAATTGGTGTGTTGGTAATACCTAACAAGAAATAGTTCTCATGCAAAATATTATATAACTGATTGCGCACGAATGCGGTGCGTTATCCCTCTGCTGTAATTTTATAGACTCTGTTAGGCTTAGTTTGCACGAGGCGGAGGAATATCCTGGAAGTAGAACTTTAGCAGAGCTTCAGAAAAGTTGGTAGTAACTGTGAATGGAGTATAATTAGAGACCTGCAAAATTCGCGTTATTTTTTGGCGTCGTTTCTCCATTGGCTGCTGCATAGATGTCAAGTGACGCCATTTCTGACTGAACTGCATGTGATTGTGAAGTGTTCATTGATTGGCGCAGAGTTACCAAGGACGTGTACAACTAATTATTGTCCAATGACAAACGTACTGCCAAGCTACACGTGTTTTAGTTAAACGTGTCCCCAAATAACAACGCAAAGTTTGCAAGTCTCTAAGCATAACACTAACTTCAGTGGCCATGCATTTAAGCAATACACTTACAATACGTTAGTACATTTATATTTTTATGAATTCGCTGATAGCTTTACTGGCATCCTGCATTTCAGTGTGTAATGCAGTATATACGTAGTTATGGGTGCAGTGATTTGTTTTCCCCAAAAGTTAATTATAAAATGTGTTTGCTTTACCGTGCTCAGTGTTTACATTACTTTTGTGCAGGTCAGGGCAATATCCGTAAGTCTATCAGGGGTTGCTGTCTTAGCCAGGCTCTTTCCTATATGTTCTCAGCGCCAGGTGTTCTACCTAATCAGTGAAACAAAATGCCCAAATCTCTAAGAATGTCAATACACTTAACGCAGTCAAACCCCTTGCTCAGTTCTGTGTGGTTTGCAAAGATGCTTTAATTTTCTTTTCTTATTCAACACATTGTCATTCACGTTTAGGAAACAAATTATTCGAATATTTACGTGGTTTCTAAAGGCAAAAATGTAACCACCGTTTTGTGATGTTGTCAAATTTTAGCCTTCAACTATATATGAAAATAAAATTTGAGGATGAAATACGGCCATAAAATTTTTCTTTCCAACGAATTTAATTAAATAATCTTGAATGTGTTTGAAAATGTGTCACAATGTCAATTTTTCTAACTGGGAGTATATAGTTTGAACTATTATTTCAAATTTATTTCTTATAATGAGATACTGCTTTTGTTTTTCCACGCAGTCTATAACAGGAAGAAATATAAGGAATGTTGTAATATACTTTCGCTTCTTTATTAAATTCAAATTTTATTTGCCAGAGTTGTTTGCCGCACGATTACATTTAATGCCTCTAAGTTCGTAATATTATGTGAAATATTAACTTTAAAATAGCATTAATGCACAGACAGCTTCTACATAAATTAAATTTGTCTTCATAACCTACCTCGGTTCCAGCAATTGTTCGCTATTTTAAAGTTTCTTGATGTTTATTTTGTCGTACACGATGCTGATTTGTTGAGACCGTCAAATATCAAAGAAATTTTAGAACCGGTCCAAATTTTTAAATGTTTGATGGACACTGAAGCCATACAACTTTCTGACACAAACATGGTGGATTTTATGAAGTTTCGACGACGCCTTAATTATCCAACTTCATTCGACCAAACTTATTGGAAGCAGTCTGATGGAAAATTTGACAGTGTGACAGGGGCATTATACCTGAATGTTTGCATTGATGCTAATGGCGAATGTTTTCAGTATGTGATACGCGCCCCTCGTGATTCTCAATCGTAAATAATTAGACTATATGTGTCAAGTAATAGACCTGCAGTGAGTCCATTCTTAAAGGGGGTATCTGGGATTGGTGCCGATAATGAGTGGAATGTTCTGTAGTAAATGTAAAATGTTTTTTTAACATTTAAAAAATTCTATTTTTCTTTTCTTGTTTCTTAATATTTATGTTTTCTTTGTCACACAAGCGTGAAGACAAACACAGAATTATAGTATAATCTGTCCAAACTGTTAGGATGATTTTAAGCTGAAGTAAAAATGAAACGTTTCCGCTAAAAAAAAAAAAAAAAAAAAATACAATAAAAGTGCGTATTGGTAATTCGGACGGAGCATTAGCATCCAATTCGTGATTAGGGCATCGTAAGTTTATGTTAAAAATAATTATAGGCTATTCATGGTAAAGTGAGCGCTCTTTAAGGCTCTTATAACCGGCATTAACCACTAATAAACATAACTTATTACAGTTTCAGACATTAACTTTTGGAAATGAAGAAAAGTATACATTGTGTTTGTTTGTCACAAGGCAATGTTTATATTAAAAATTTATAGGAATATAGAAATCTGCCAAAAGAAAAAATTCAGCAGGGCCTTAAAAAGTGCTCACTTTACCGTGAACAGCCTATAACTTTGATAACAGTATGGAGAGTTCTGGATAACGTTGAATTTAGATAGGGAAATGGGCCGCGCACACTTGCACACATTGTGCATTTTTTAGGGGGAGGGGGTATAGAAGATCCGTTAATGTACATTGATTGTTACTCTTTAGAAGTAGAAATGTTTAGGTTATTGCTAGTCATTATTAACATGACAATGACTATTTAATTTTCAACATTCATATAACTTAAAGGTAACATAAGTCGTATATTAAATGGGGATAAAGTTCTTCTAGAAAGAGAACGGCTTGAAAAGTAAATACGACTTCCTGTCACTACAACTCGAAAGGAAACTAAATAAACAGCCAAATAAAAATACGTGTTTCAATAACAGATGTCTACTAATAATCTTGAAATTTAATAGGCTACTTGTATTAAAAATTATTGCTATTTGTGCCCTTTTCGCTTTGTCTCACAGACGTGAGGTCGTGAAACTTTGTGGACACATAACTCAAGACTGGGATTCGGCGTAGCCTGTAGGCGCGAAACAATTAAGCTAACTAATTAGGAGCAGAAGTGATGAGAAATTCCTGGTGCCTAACGGGCCATTGTTGAGGGCGGGCGTGAAAAATGTGCGAGTTGCGTGCGTGTGTGCGAGGGATGCAGGGCAGGGCAGGGCAGGCTGTGCCCCGGGGCGCGGATATTTCGTCACCCTGCTCCAGGAATGTTGTCGGCACTGATGGCTCGGGTCGGCCGTAAAACACCCTCCGTCGTAAAGGTCGCGCGTCGATGCACGAGATACTTCCTCTCCCCCTGGTACGTCCCTTTGCTCCCCCCCCCCCCCCCCTTTTACCACGCAAAACCATCAACGGGTTTTTATGACACTGCCAAATCGATATATAGTCCATTCACGGATACTTTCAACTTTTCTGAAGCCCTGCTAAATTATTGATGTGAATACGTCTTTAAATTTGCAACCATAATGGGAGGCAATCCAGAAAATCCGATAATAACAAAATCGGGCGATACAGTTTGGCATTGAAGTTCCGAATCTATCGTCTACATTCAAAATTCTATTACACCGCTCGAGTTCGTTTCGCCGAGTCTCATAACTTCCGCGTAGTATAACTTTTGACTAGGAGAAGCTACGACGCTCGTTTAGGTTTCAATCGACATCTTTCGTCAATACCACTCGATTGCGTGAATAAAAACATTTGTGTGGCGTGGTTATGGTGAAGTTGTATGCGTTTAATTAAAAAATTAAGAAAGCCGAACACAATTTCAGCAAATACTCGTCAAAAAGCCAAGTAGAAAAACATAAATCGTATACGGCTGGAAAGAGCACCTCAAAAGCAATCCAGTGATATCCATAGAACCCCTATATGACCGAGTGAAGCAGTGCCGGGAACGTAAAATAAACATCAAGGTGTCCGAGCGCACCAAGGTAGACGCATTCACGCAAAACAAACGGCCGTAACTTCAACACAGCCACGCCCCATTTTTTCTTCCAGTCTATTTCTCCACCTCAGGCAAACATAGCTTACCAAAGTCTAGAGAATAATTAAACCAAAGAGCCAACGCACCGCCATCGTGCACGCACTCAGCCTAATAATACTGCGCACGAAAACAATTTCTTACGATGTGTTACCAACTCAGCTATTTTTCTCCCTGTTTTTATTCGTAATACTTATAATTTTAATATTATAATTTATAGACAAAATACATGAGTAAAAGTTCATTTTAATAAAAATAAAAAAGTGAATTTATCATAACAAGAGTGTGAAACGCTTTTGAAACTGTGACGGCTATCCCTGCACATCGAACGAAAATCAAAACCAACGGTGCCATATGAAGTTGAGAAAATGTTGGCCATTTGGGACGGCTTACCTTCGCTGCGACGGGAGTGTTTTTGACGAGCTCCACGCCTCACATCCGCTAGGCGGGCCTGCTGGTCTGCAAGTATGGGCGCCGCGGGCCCGTGCCGCCCACGAAATATATGACTGCCTTCCCCTCCCTCGTACGACACCTTGACCACGTGACGCCACCCTGCCAGTCACGCACGACTAGGGTGCCCCTTCCAGGACTTCAGATATCGACGGAGTGAAGGTCATTTTGTGATGTTCTAGGTGAGTTCAAATAAAATATAAATACAGGTGTCTCGCCCAGATTCGGGGAGACTGCACACGGTTTTCACTTGGGCAGGAACTGCTATTCTGCCCGTCAACATTTAAAAAAGGGGGGGCCTTGTTGCCATTTTAGTTAGGTATGGTTTAAAGCAAAATAATTATATGTAACCTGCATATAGCTGGAAAGAGATGTAATCTTGTAAAAATATAGATTTTGGGAGAACTTTTAAACATAATTAGTTTGATACATTTTATACTAAATGTAATTAGTGGGAAAACTATATTTTTATATAATGTTTATTGATTGTAAAATTTTGGGGAAAAAATATTGTAAATGATTTGAAGTTGATATATAAACGCAAGGCAACGAAAATTTTAAAACCTTTTCACTGGAACCAGCCCAAATCCCTTTTTTGACATCATTGGAGGGCTCTCAGCTGTTTTCCAACATAAAACACCTACATTCAGGAAGCAGTTGAGACAAGGACCTCGTCCTGTATGTGTTGGCAAACACTGTCACAAAACATGGAATATTTACGAAGCAACCAAATACGTCAGGGTTATTTTTCAAAGGTTTTATTCAAAAAGTGCGAAGAAACTGCGAATAAACTTTACAGTTCAATATTTTTTTTTATATCTGTACCAGCATTGAACTTAATTTTCTTACTTGAATATATAACTAGATTACCAAATGAACTTATTAAGGATGTACTATTGAAATACCTTCATTGATTTTACCTAACTACGTACCAAAATCACACATACGCTGGTTTTCCACAATACAAAAACATTGACAAGACTTTCCCCGGGTTCCTTATGCTCGTGCTATGTCGATATTCGTTCACGATAACTTGGGTCTTTGGATAGCCGCATGGGCGCATGGGAGAAACTTCATTACTACAGCCTATTCACGATATCGTGAGCACTTTTGAAAGCCCTCTCATTTGAAATAATAGTCAATAAATATACTTTATTTTAGTTTCAGACGTTAACTTCTGAGTGCTGTGGAATATACGCACTGTGTTTATTACTTACATGACAATGTTTATTTAAAAAGGTGGTAAATGAATAAATATGGCTGAAAGGAAAAAGTAACTAGGGCCTCAAAAGTGCTCACTTTACCGTGAACAGCTTATACAGATGTCTCACATTATTTGTGTTATCCTTCGCCCATTTAAAATATATGTATGTTCCGTAATTCTCATCATATTACGTGCCATTGCATCAATTTAATTATTCCTTAAACATAAAAAATCACTGACAAAATTATAATCAGTTGTTAACATTTTGTGCCAATCACCTTATAAAAATTACCTGTGTTTTAATTTTTACCAGCCAAAGTAAATTCAGTTCCATTCCATATAAACCCATAACAAAATCGTGATTTACTATTTTTCTAACACATAACAATTTGACAAAATAGAAAAAAGGACTGAAATTAATTTCCAGACGCTCTTATATAAGTTTTTACAGGCATTGACGGACAGCCAAAGAAAAAATTAATTGTTTCTTGAATTATATACTGGTTTAGTATTGATATCTTGAGGTTGCAGGTAGCAACCGTGTAATTATGATTTTCATATGCTATAATAATAAAAACTTAACTTGGTTTTTAACTTGCTGAAAATGAGATTGCAGTTTTGGCACAAATATAAAATTATCAAATTTAATTTCCAGTTCAGAAATTGTTTACAGTACCTAATGTGTAGACGCTAGAAACATCAAATATCTTCACGCCACATACGATAAATATGAGCTATAGTAAATTAGATCTCGTAACATGAATAGTCCGTCTTGCTAAAACAAACTAATTCTGACGGTACTAAAATTTCCTTCCATTCAAATCCTCACACATTTATGTTGCCCTTCGGGTCATAAGCAGTCTGTACTGTCCACACAGAACTTCCCTGAAGAATAGTGTAATCTCGCAACTGTCTGACTTCACGTGTACGTCGCGAACGACAATAAGGACTTAGTAAAACTTGTTCCATCAAAACCCTTTAAGATACATGTAGTGTATTCGCAGTTTATTAACACTTTTTTGAATCAAGCCTTTGAAAAAAGACCCCATGCATGACGTGTTTGTTTACTTCCTAAATATGCCATGTATCACAAGCATTTTATAGGCTGCTCACGAAAAAGTTAGTACTTTTTAAGGCCCTTCTAAATTTTTCCTTTCACACAATTTCTATCTTCCTGCTGCGTTTTAATATAAACATTGCAATGTGGCCAAAAAACACAGTGTATACATATCACCACTCTCAAAAGTTAATGCCTGAAGATGCAACAATACGTATTTATTATAGTTTAATTCCTGTTGGGAGGGCCTTTAAAAGTGCTCACTTTATCGTGAATAGCATATATACCTTTGTTAACTTAAAGGTACCTTATTATTTGTTAAATTAAACTCTCGCTTATATTTTATTTATAAATTACAACATTTCATTCATAACTAAAATGAATCAAGAGAGAAAAAAATAGACAGGTTGGTAACGCCTAGTCAGAAATAGTTCTTATGCCAAATATGCCAAATACAGAGTGCGCACGAATGCGGTGCGTTGGCCCTCTGGTGTAATTTTGTAAGCTTTGTTTACATGAGGCAGAGGAATTTTCTGGAAGTGGAATGGAACTTGAACATGGCTTCAGAAAGTTGGAAGTAACCGTGAATGGACTATAGGAGTATAGAGAATATAACATTTGTGTGCGGTTTACAAACAATTCTCTGACAAATTAGTTGCCAAGATGTTTCTTACATCACTAAAGAAAACATTGCTTCGTTATAATATTTTTTTTTTTTTTTCTAAAATATACAAAATAGTTTTCGTATCTTCACACCTACAATAAATTTGAATTTTACAGTACTTACTTATTGAAGTTCAGTTTTATGTTTAGACATTCCATTGTAAGGTGCTGTAAGGTTCGATGTAATTTATTACTTGTAGTGCGACATGCAACTACTTTCTAAATAATTTTTTGTAAAAATATGAAATTAAAAAAAAATTAATTGTACCCCCACATTAAACATTTTGAAGATTTCCCATCATTTTAGCTGCCGATAAGGTCTAAACGTGACTATAATCACAGATTTAACACAAATTTAAACGAACACAATATATTTATGGGTAGCATTTTTTTTGTGGGTAAACATGTAGAGGTACCACAGAGTTCACTAGTCTCTGTTATGAAAGTAATTATAATATTGTAAACCAACAGATATTTTTTAAGTCACAGTTTTGTGTGTGAGCATGTAATGCAATCGAAGTTTCTCAGCAGTGCCCTATGACATTTTTACCGCACCAGTCACAATTTTGTAATAAGTGAAAGTGGCCTGTCAAGCAATTAAATTGTTTGTAATTTGCCCGATAGGAAAACTAGTTTAATAGCCCTGGCATAGACGATAGTCCACACTGCCAATATACGTGTTTTAAGTTGTCACTATTAAAACGATCGTGTGAGACCATTTCTATTCAATTTCAGATCGCAGTGCCCAATTTGTATTTGTGTGGATAAACCATTTAAGCATGCAAGGGGAAGTTCGAGATCTACTATATTCAATTTGTCGTCGTTTATTTGTGAGCTACTTTAAAGAACTCAAAATCCCGAAGTGAAATAAATAAATGTATGTTCATACGCCCGGCAGATATTTTACAGACTACACTCTAAGAAATTATTCGGAAAGTTACCATACTAGTGTATACGCTTAGTGAGAAAGCTGGAATGGTAACACCCCCCCCCTCCCCATACATATTCATTGTAGCATTCCTACGTTTGCTCAGGAAACAGTCAAATGCGTAGGGAAGTTCCCAACTTTGTATAGTAGCGAAGATAATGATTCTTATATCTGCAGCTTGTTGCAGGGTATTATTTCTATACAGCGTATAGGTTAAAAATTCCACTACAGTTTAAAAAGCTTATCAGAGTGTTTTTTTACAGTGCACCTAAGTAGTTGGCCTACCTGCTAGACACACAGAATATTGTCTAACACATGAGAAGATGACAATAGTAAGATAGAAGTTTGTAACCAATAAAAATAGTTCAAAGTCTATTAGTGTTTCAGTATTGTTTTTTATAATTCCTTTTCATTTAATATCAAATCCGCCGCAGCAAATTTTAGATAAGAACAAGTAAGAGATGGGAAAATTTGTTGTGACAAACTGAGATGTATTTGGAAAAGCATGGAGGAAAGGAAGGAATGGAAAAATATATTATTTCATTCGCATTCCTTCGGCGACGAAGACAAGGAGATCAGTCTTCTGTAGCCAACTTGTATCTTCAAGCAACAAGAGACTCACGTGTACACACGCCCTGAAGATTAACGATAGCGTGATTTGTGTGTTTCGGACCGCACATGTGTCTCCCTTCCTGATGTGTCTAGTCTCGCTACATACTTAAATTATCTAACTTAGGTAAGTCACTCAAAAATTAAGTTATAACTCTCATTGTAATAAAATTTTAATGTTAATTTGAAAACAAAAGTTAGAATTTAATTACGGAGCACTGTTTACCTTACGTGATATAAAGAGTCTCTTTCGCTTTTACCTTTTATAAAGTTTTTTATTTTTACTTACAAAGGAAAGACATTAACAACTTAATTCAGCCTCATTGTATTCTGTGATGATCGCCATTCCACGCACCATAATTAAATAATTGAAATTATAATCCACATATATTATAATTAAATATAATAGGTAAACAATGAACCAACTAAAAAGTAAATTTGACTGTTCTAAGATGCTGATCTTGCATTTCGCTAAACTGTCATTAGAAATATACAAAATAACCGAAGAAAATGAACCGACGAGTGTATGTACAACTAATGGGTTGAGAAATGCTAAATTAGCGTTATTATTTGGGGACACGTTAAACTTGAAACATGTATATCTTTGCTATGTGTTTTTTATTGGACCAATAAATTAACGCTTCACGATTGTGTGCCCCAATCACGTGCTTTTCAGTCATAAAGGGAGTTTTTATGCAGCAACCAATGGAGAAATGACGTCAGCTCTAGTGCATACAGTACTGTGCAGTTCAGCTTAATGTAAAAAATAACGCGAATTTCCCATGTCCCTACTAATGGGGAATGTGGAGTGATTCCAACAATGTACTAAGGCGTCCGCTCATATCTTGAAGACTGGTAATCTGCCACGAGTCCCATCCCCTCTGCACTTAGAGAAGCCAATTCTGTAGATTCGGAGCTCAATGCCATCGTCAGTATATAGCCTATGCTTGAAATCTCACAATGGTTTCTATAGTAAGTTTCTCGTGTCAGAGCAGTTTTCGAAGTGAAATAATTTCATCTGGAATTATTCCACTCTCTGCTAGCCCAGCGAGAAGAGATTTCGCAACTTTCTTAGGTTAATACCAACTTATGATTAATGACGGAAAATATAAATACGCTATATTGTCGAAGAGCATTACAAGTTTTGTAAACTAGTGACACCAACAGGAAATTTAAAATATTTTCAGATTAAATAAAATATATAGGCTTACTATGGAAATTTTTCTGATTCAAATGAGGCTACGAAGCAGGCAACAGGGGAATGTACAATTTTCGTCGTCGGAAACATTCGATCATTTATAATAACGACCACCGTTTAATCCATCATAATTGTTTTAGTGCTATATTGCATTTCCTCCTATAGCAATTTTCTTTCCCCCATTCGGACCCAGTTTACACAATCGTGTACTTTACGAACAAGTAGGTTTTTTTTTTTTTTTGGTCTGTACTGCACACTGTGAAGCTCAACGCCCAATGCTCTTGCCTGTGGGTAAATGATTCGCAAGCCGTCTGACTGGTGTAGGTCATAACTGGTTCATATAACAGTATCCGGACATATAGCCTACACGCGGAATAACTCTGAGCCTGGCCGACCGTTATAAATGGGATGTAACAGTATCAGTCGTGGGGGAGCCGCAGAGCGATAAGGCGCACTAGACACCAGCACGGCTACAGATGCTACACCGAGTGAAAATGTAGTCTCTTTGTCGAGTCCGAAGCAGACGTAGGTATTGCGAGCACGTCCACGTTGTTTATACACGTCTTCCTGTGCTGCTTGTACGTGAGGTTCACGTGTGTGAAGTTCATCACTTCTGTAGTCAGTGTTCTTTAATCTGTAGGAGGCAACAGAGTGAAGTACGCACAGTACAACATTATGTAGGCTCTTCACGATCAAATGAGCACTTCCGAAAGCCCTGCTTAAGATATACTTGTATGCACGTTGTGTATTCATCCACCGTATGTCAAATTAACATTGCCAAGAGGCGTCATCCCTTTATTCATGCGTCGGTCAAGAGAAATTATTAGGAAAGTAAATATTTTACAAATCTGGGCATTTTTACACTTGGATGCATTAAAAGAAACTGAAACCGAAATAAATAATTTAAGTCTACAGAAATTGTTAGCTAACACTTTTTATTCGACGTTAAGATATGGAACTACTTTCTCATCCATTGTTACCAACTTAACTGGGCACATGTCACTCAGGGCGCCCGTTAAAATGTACGCAGGTCGGAGCAGTGACTTTTTTCTACGGTTGATTTCGAAAGTGCTCACTTTATAGTGAACAGACTTTACATAAAAATGCCTCCAGTTTTGTCAAAAATTGAAAGGTAAGAAACTGCACTCGCCGGTGCATGCAATGGTTTACAATGTTCTGTAGTTTATAGAAAACGAAGCGAGATTGAGGGAACCGTCCATCCCACTTGAGAAAGCGCAGCTGAGAACATGTAAGGCGCCGGGTGTGTCTCGTACCACAGTGCAGACAATTAAGAGGGAAGCTAATCAGAAAGAGGCAGGTGAAGGAACGTCTTTCTCAAAACCCAACAAATAATGGAAGAAAACCTCTATACACGACCTTGATACCTTCGACGAAGTTGTGGTACGACGAACTGTTTACAGTTTCTATCCAACTGATAAACGTGTGTCGACTGTCGAAACTCTAAGACTTAAGCAAAAGGATGACATAAATTACCAAGGAAGTAATACCACTTTAAGAACGACATTGAAGAAGCTAGGATTTTGGTGGCAAAAAAAAAAAATCTCAGCGGCTGGTTTTAATAGAAAAATCAGATATTCAGCAAAAACGTATACAATATCTCAAGAGTATGCGGTGACATGGAAATGAGAAAAGTATAATTATTTACATGGATGAGTCGTATATTTTGTCATCGCATGTAAAAAATAAAATGTGGAGTGACATATCTTCCAACGTTCTGCTAGCACCTGTGGTATAAGGTAAGCGGTTAATAATGATTCACGTATCGGGTGAAAATGGTTTTGTCTCTAATGCTCTTGCAATATGGAAGTTGCACCAGGCAACATGGGATTATCACAAGACTACGAATAAAGAAAATTATGAATAATGGATTAACAAGCAATACCAAATCTCCCACCTGACAGTTTTGTTGTGATAGATAATGCTCCCTTTCACAATGTAAAGGTAAATAAAACACCTGCTTCCAGCTCAGTTAAGATGGAAATGGAGCGCTGGCTGGGCAAGGAGGATATTTTGTTTACTAGCGACATGCTAAACCAACTTTGCATGGCCTCATAAAGCAACACAAACCTCGGCAAGTGTAGTACTCGGTAGACAGACCACTGGGGAATCATGGCCACACAGTACTTCGTCTGCCGCCCTATCATCCGGATTCGAATCTGATAGAAAGCATCTGGACTTAAAAAAATGTTACTTGCAATTTGGCAGACGTGAAAAAAAAAAAAAAAAAAACTCTGCGAGAACGTATTTAACCGAACGGGGCCAGAAGACTGGATACCAATTTGCAATTACGTCAAGACACTCGAGAATAACTATTATGACAAGGATGTGAGATTTGACATTGAAATTGATAAATTAATTATAAATTTAGGTTGTGCGGACAGTGACAGTAATTGCAGCAGTGACATCCACACGACAGACTCATCGGCTGGAGCAATGAATGGCATTGAAGAACTGCCGTAGTACTTCATACCTGTGTGGTAACTAGTCATATTTCTACTTTTCCCTACCTGCTGTTAAGGCTTCGTTTTACTCCTGTTTCTCTCCTCCTCTTTCTACCGCTCCTTCTCCGCGTGTGCCGCCCGCCACTCATGTGCGACATAGCTCAAGCTCGGAGTTATTCCACAGCTCATTGGCTGTGACAACGAAACAATTGTTGTGTCGACTTAACTACAGCACGCATCATAAAATGTAAACATTTTGTTTGCAACACCTGAAAATGTAAATTAAAATGGGTCTGGAAGTAAACAACCGAGCAACAAACACAATACCAACACGTGGGCACGAAACGAGTTCCACGTTCTAAAATCCGCACCACATCCTCACAGGACTGCTGTAGTTGGTGTGATCCCTATGAGAGCTCTCGGGGCGTGGTTATCTGGGCGGGGTACGCGGAAAGTATCGCCAAAATAGACTTCAGAAAACGTTCACTCAAATTGAGTCTATGAAATTTTAAAAGCAGCGAGCAAAAAAAGATTCTTCAATTAAAATACGATGGAGCGATTTAATTTAATGTAACTAGCTTCACTGCAAATAAAGTTATTTTGCACGTCCTCTCTGGTAAATAAGTGTAGTGTAATAGCAGACACTTGTATTGGAGCAGTCTACGTGCACTGCTAAACAGATAATATTAGTATTACATCCACAAAACTATAATGAAGAAGTAATCCTCATGCTTTCACTCTTTTCTTTAGCCCAATTTTCAAAGGTTGGATGTACAGTACATACCTACGATCGAATTTAATAGCCTATTTTCTTGTTCCGACAAATAGCTTGCTTGGTTTCACACATTAAAAGCTGATATGTCTTGTTCGTGCGTTGTAGACAGAATAGGACGTGGTCTACTTACAAATCCCAGTTTGTGACGTCACCACCTGCCTTCCACTCTCCGTCCTGCAGAACTGATAGATATCTGCGTGGGTCAGGACACATCTAACCGACGCTGGGACCAACTAGTCGCCGCATGATGCCATAGTCGAGCGATTCGGGATATAATACTGCCTTGACATTAAAATAAGTAGTCTCTCTGCAGAGAGAGTCACCGTTTCAGTATCAGGAGACAATTTAAATTTTCCCACCTTGAGCACAATTTATGTAGCTTGTCCTTGTCCCTTAACTAAACTTTCCGCTTTCTTTGTCGTTTGTCATTAGTCAATTAGCGTCCTTTGCTCACCCATATTTTTACGTTTATCTGACTTGGTTTCCTGCTGAACTGGTACAGCCAACTGAGAAAGAACGTGGGAATACTTAGAAACAACTTGTTCCTGTTGAAATTACAGAGCATGCTTTGCCATGCGCTCGAATGCGTGCTTCATATCAAGCACTGCGTGGGTTTTGTTCCAGATGACTAGAGCCGCGATGGTTAAGAGGTCAGACTTCTCGCCTCCCACCAAGGCGAATTGGGTTCGATTCCCGGTGAGGTCATCCAGATTTTCGCACGTGGGAATCGTGCCGGACGATGCCGCTGGTCGGCGAATTTTCTTGGGGATTTCCCGTTTCTCCCGCCGTTGAATTCCGGCGCTGCTCCACATGCACCTCGCTTCACCCTTATCAGCTCTCTAAGACCTAGATTTTGAGAGCCACTCAAATCTTTCCATTCCACGTTCCAAATGACTGTAACGGGCTTTTCTTATGTCGGGCAAATGCCGACGTTATTCCTTAACAAGTTTAGTTGGACGCAGCAGACCGTTACTGAGAAGACACGAAGATATAATTAGGTAGTATTTGTGGTCAGAGCAGGCCATTAGGCCAGCATCGCCCATTTACTTCTGCTATTTTAACACAGTGCTTGCAAACAGACCGCCTCTCTTCGCTGCGGCTCCCACGGGTACGTGATCAGGAAATGGACGATCAACGCGTCTAATTTTCAACCAACGCACCAATTGGCCGGACAACAAAACTAAGCCTCAGTCCGATGTGGTTTTGGTGTTCTCGGAACACCCTTCACTTCATTCTGTAACCGGCAAGTATTCACCCACAACTGCCGTGATCCGGTCAGGGCTATTATTTATCGACCACTATATCGTAGTTGTGTCACCGCTCACTACGCCGCGGTCTATCATCGGGATACCGAAAGCAGTATGTCTTTTAGTGCTTATGGGAAGAGACCTGCAAAATTCGCGTTATTATTTGGGTACACATTAAACTGCAAACGCATATACCTTTTCAATAAGTTTGTCATTGTGCCACACTTTATTTGATACACCTTGAGTAACTCTGCGCCAATACACGAACACTTCACAATCGTGTAGTACAATCACGTGCAATCCTGTCAGAAAGGGAGTGATTTCAAATCTATGCAGCAGCCAATGGTGAAACGACACCAGCTCGAGTATAGACAGCACTGTGAAGTTTATCCGGACGCCAAATAATAAGGCGAATTTTGCAAGTCTGTACTAATGGGATGTCGTTGGTTTGGACACGTTTGGGATTTCCATCCCCGTTCCGAGTATAGTCTGTTCGCTGTGTCTCCACACTTTCTGGATCAAACCTTTGAAAAATCACCCCATATACTGTATTACGTGTTCGGTTGTTTGTCTAAATATGGTATGTATAGAGCCCCGATGATCGCATTCTGTGGCGAGGTAGATTTGAAACACTTGTTCTTTTCTCCTGTCACTGTGATTGGATAGCAGTTGTTCTTACACATATCTTTTGCATGTGAGCCATTAACAAGGCCTTACTTGATCGCAGCAACCAATAAACAAACAATATTGTATCGAGCGTAAAGCGAGTGAAGAGATTTGCGCAGCTCTTAACAGCGAGGTCTTGAGAGCCGATGAGGGCGATTGAGGTGAGTATGCAGCAGCGCCGGAATGAGTGGGCGGGGGAAACGGGAGATCCCAAAAAAAAAAAATAACCACCGACCAGCGGCATCATCCGGCACGATTCCCACATGCGAAAATCCGGGAGTGGTCCGGCCGGGTATTGAACCCGATTCGCCTTGGTGGGAGGCGTAACTGCTCAGCCACCGCAAATGTATAGAGGACTGTGACGTCCAGCCTGCTCAGGGTTCTAGTTATGCATCACAAGCGTTGTAAATTTTTTTTTCAGATAAAAGTACCTTACTTTTTTTATATTGGATTTTAACATATTTTAACTGCAAATTACGAATAAAACAGTGAGGAAATAGGGGTGTTGGTAATGCTTATAGTAATAAATAATTCTCATGCAAAACATTATTAAACTGAGGGCATTCAAATGCGATACGTTGTTCATTTCACGCTAACAAATTATTCAGAAATTTACCATATCAATGTATACGCTTAGTGAGAAAGCAGGAATGGTAGTTCCCCCCCCCCCCCCTAATTCATCCAGTATAGCGTTCCTATATTTGCTCAGGAAACAGTCAACTGCATAGGGAAGTCCCCAACTTTGTATAGTAGTGACGCTAAACAGTCCCATATCTGCAGTTTGATGTGTGGTATTGTTACCATACAGTGCATAAAACTTACATTACAGTTAAGGAAGTTTACCAGAATTGTTTTTTTTTACAGTGATTGGTATAATTTTCTATATTTAGTTAAGTTTTCTTTACACGAGGCGAAGGAATTTTCTGACAGTAGAACTTTAGCAGGGCGTCTGGAAAGTGTGAAGTTACCGTGAATGGAGTACAGTTCAACTACATGAACACTCCTTACTACACACCCATTCAACTATAGCTTGTATGCGGAAAGTAAATTAACCCTGTCAGACCTACATCAATTTACGGTATAAGTGTTGCAAAAACGAAATTTTTGATAAGTTCTATACTTGAGCCGACACAGAATCCGTTGACGCAACCAACACGCTGTACAGTTAATGAATAAAATTTTTGTTAGCCATAGATGTTAACTTCTGATTGTGGTGGGATATGTACGCTGGGTTTATTACTTACATAGCAATATTAATTTAAAAAGATCGTTAAAGGATATAAAATTGCTGAAAGGAAAAAGTAACTATGGCCTCAAGAGTAAGGGTGGAAGCGAACCACGACGGCTGCCATGTTAAACGATTATGGTGACGACAGGAGCCACATGCGGAGATGTAAAGGCTGTTCACGGTAAAGTGAACACTTCAGAAACGAACCTTAGAAAAAAAGTCATTGTCCCTGCATGCACATATTTTAATGAGCTCGCTGAGTGACATTCGCCGAGTAAAGTTGGTGACAATGGATGGAAAGTAGTTCCATATCTTAACGTCGAATGAACAGGGCTGGGTTATAATTTGTGATAGCTAAAAATAATTTCTTGCGCTTTCTGTTTTTTTTTTTTTTTTATGCATCGAAGTGTAAAAATGAGCAGATTTGTTAAGTATTTATTTCGTTAATAATTTCACAGTTTAATTTGTCTTACGCATTAATAAAGTGATGAAGCCTCTGGAGATGTTAATTTTACAATAGGAAGAGGAATACACAACGTGTATACAAGTAGATCTTAAGCAGGGCTTTCACAAATGCTCATTTTACCGCGAACCGCTTGTTGACATCATAACCCGCCCTGCAGCAAGGTGAACGGGGTTCGATTCCGGGCGGGGTCACTCGAGTTTTCGCATGTGGGAAACGTGGCGGACGTCGCCGTTGGGCAGTACGTTTCCTCGAGGCGCTCCCATTTGCACTGCTCTATCATTCTGCCGTCGCCCCATAAACCTCTTCACCTGCACCGGTGCTCAAGACTTTGCTAGAAAAACCTGCCGACGACAGAGGAGCGTTAATTTAATTAACTAAATGTGGGAACTCTGGAAACCCTACTCAGTGAATGGCCATCCAGGACGTGTGTGCTCTGTTTTACTTGAGCCATTCCTATCGTGGTAAATTCCACTCGGGTTTCTCACTGCTAGGCGAATTTTCAACCACTACCGGCACGAGTCCAAACTCATCTGACCTCGGGCAGACCGGCGAATAACGGGAACAGGCAGGCGTCCCCCACAAAAACCCCTCACTTGCCAGTCAGATACTTGAGGAAGTGGCGTTTATTCCATAGACGCAAGGTAAGCAATTCTTACTCTATATATATCTGAAATGTTTGATCCTTTATAGTTTTCACCGTAACTTTAAACACGTTTAATTCTGAGTTTCCCCGTTTCCCATTAGAGAAACAGATTTTTCGCAACTCCCGTCACGTACACGCATAGTGCTGCTATCTAGTACTTATTTCCACAAACGGGAGCGACTAGTGATGAATCGAACTCGCAAGCAACAACTAGCCACATGCTCGATCGCGTTCCTTTGCAGGGTAAGCAGTCGTTATGTTTGCGTCCTCCAATCCTACATTTTTCCGTGGAAAGTGGATGAAAGTGTTCGGGAAAACGGGAGTTTTCCCGTAATTTGTAGCTTAATATCTCTCAGAATAATATGCAGTTTAATATTATTATATTAACTTCGTTTCCGTTTTTATAACTAATGTTAGGTATTATAAAATTGTAAATACATGTCGAGGTAAGCTAAGTTGGAAGTTGCGTCTGTTAATAGAAATTGCTTACCCTGTAAAAAAAAAAAAAACTCACTACACGCCACTGACTCAACGGAGATGCCAACGTCAGATGCCAACACCCTCCGGATGCCGCAACACCAATGAGCCTATCTCATTAGAGAAACAAACACTTTAGAAAAAAAATAGGTGAAAGAAAATTACTTCAAGCAACAAGCGTATATTTCCCATACACAGTTCAATCACAAAGATTTTAAGTTATTGGTTTTAGCAAATAAATAGGCGTATATCCTGTCTCCTTCATGCATTCTAATACCAGAAAACTGGCCCGCGGAATCCGCGGGCTAGGCCACCGTCGATGAAGCAGGTAATCAGACGAAATATGTAGTGTCTGAGAAATCAGGCACGTGCTCGCCCGCTCCTATCGGCGCTCGCTCGCACATCCCGTCTTGAAGTTGCAAACGTAATGCTTCAGACTTAACACGTAAGACTTAAGACGTAACACTTAATACTTAAGACTTAACACCTAAGGTTCGAAGGGCCTAACTCCCCATTGGGGGAGAGCGGGCCATAAAAAGGCAACCCTCCCCGAAATTCCAAGAAAATCGGTCGGAAATGCACCTTCCAAGCCGAAAAGAATGCAAAAACTTATCCCTGCGGTCTTTGCAACTCATCCTAAAGTTGGGAAGGGGGGGGGGGGAATCGATAGCCGAAGATGCAAATGTGTGGAAATTTGGTTCCACCACTTTGCTCCTCGGGGGAGGGAGGGGGGTGGCTGCACGCCGTCAAAAAGTAATGTTTTACATTAGTCACTAATGAGGTGATTCCTCTTGTCAAACGACACAGCACAAGGTGTTACGTGAACAACAGGATGACCACCAGAAGTATGAATAGCAACATTAAATGTTCTGTAAGCAATATAAAACATCACTAGGCTCAACACTTGTCGTGTTTCTGGCTTGCTGGTAGTCCGAATAACGTGATTGAAAAATTAAAGTAACCTCCAAAAATGAACTCCGTGACGAAAATTCTTCTTGGTGTACACCATAATCCATACGCAAATTAACTATAGTGAATAACTTATCAACTTCAAAAACTATAACTGGTTGAAATCTATTATTTTACAAATTCGATTTAATGTAATATAATATTAATATTTTTTTTATATATTTCAGAATATTTACTTTGATACATACATTAGTTAGTAAATGTGTCAAACCTAAAGTTTAGTGGAGATGGTAAATCAAGTAGGGGCTCTTAATCTTGCAGAAAATTTTGGTAACCAAATATTTATTCCAGCAAATATCCAAATTTCGTTAACTGATATTGGAGAAATAAAATAAAGTTGAGTTCTCACAGTATTTATATTCAACAAAGCAGGATTAGTAATATAACTAATATTCTATGGAAGCTCAAAATTGCAATTATTGACGATTTTAGGAAATGTCTACAATACACCACAGAAACCAAGCAGCCATAGCCTCAAAACAGGAGCAGTATTCACACGTTGCTCGGTGTCGTGTATAATCGATTCACGGTTACTTCACACTTTTCTGGAGCCCTGATAAAGTTCTACTTCCAGGAAATTCCTCCGCCTCGTGCAAACTAAATACGCACGGTGCACTCCCAGTTTAACGAAACGGTTTCAGTGTAAACTGTTATAAAAATAACGTGTTACTGGAACATGATATCTGCTAGGAACTGGCACGTTGGAACCTGTCACACGAAAATAAGGCAATTGTCCAGAATAGCGTCATTTTGATATAGTAAACCAACGAAAAAATGTATATGGGTTTTGTATGGCTTATCTGTTCGATATCTACATGGTCAACAATGATTATGGTGATACATATACTAGAACGTTGAAAATAATATAGTTATAATACGAGAAGTTCTGTCGCTTTGTCTACATCAGGCGACATGTTACTTGTACCGTTATTTTGCCTTGTGTACCATGATGACACAACCCGAATGTTACTGTGATAATGTATGATATTCAAGCATAGCCTCCTTGCGCTGACAAAATCTGTTCAAGCGCAGTAATATTAATTGAACGTTTTTGTTTGCCGACGAGGTTGAATCACTGTTTTAAAGGGCAAACATTTTCATATTAATAAAATACTTCTACCAGTTTGAATTTAATCAAACTGCATTACAAATTGGTCGGAGGAAGTATAAACTTCTCAAAGCATGTGTTTTGTGAACAATATTCTAACCTTATTTCCAATCCACGCCGTTTTTGCTAGCCGTGTTGGCATAAAAGCAGGTCAGACTGTAAAAAAAAAAAATTGGCGTAAAATTCCCTTACGTGCAAGGGAAGCTAAAAAGTACTATTCCCTAATCGTACGGGAAAAGTACCTGGCAAAGAGGGGGGGGGGGAAATTCCGTCCAAGTAAGAGAAAATTAAATATATAGTATAATAAAATTATATTAAAAAATATCCTGGAGTAATCTTTTTTATTACATGTACCCTCTGACGAATAATAAACGAAACCTCAACACTATAATCCTCGACACTTGCTGGTAGATGGGCGCCAACCATGGTCCTCTATCACGATAGGTCGATGCTCTTTCCATTACACCACGACGACAGCGAAGCAACATCAGTGAATATTAGCGTGTTAAGGATTGTTTCTTCCGCCCGTCCTTCCACTGTGCTGTTGAGAATGCTGAAGAGATGCACGCGTCGTAAGGTAATTTTCCCATCCATGTATGAGATATTCCACTAACATGTACGTGAATTTTACTCCAGAGTGCGGTAATTTTACCTTGCCTGTAAGGAAAGCCATTTTCCCCCCACAAGTTTGCGAATATTACCTTACACTTGTCAGGTAATTTTCCCATTGTGTTTTACAGTGCAGTGTTGGGACACGCAGACGGATTGTGCGCAGCCAGCGAGATCGGTCTAAATAGCTTTAGTCTATCTATGGGCTGTTCACGGTAAAATGAGCACTTTTTAAAGCCCTGCTCAAGATCTACTTGTATACACGGGTTGTGTTCTTCCGCCTTATGTAGAATTAGCATTTCCATGGACCTCATTACTATATTCATGCGCCGGTCATGTGAAACTATGCAATTGTTAGAAAAGTAAATATTGCACAAATCTGCTAATTTTTATACTTCGATGCATTAAACAAAACTGAAAGGGAGAGAAATAATTTAAGTTAACACAAATGGTTGCCTAACACTTTTTATTCGACGTTAATATATGTAACTACTTTTTCCCATTGTTACCAACTTCGCTGGGTTCATGTCACTCATTGCGCCCCTTAAAATATATGCATGCAGGGGCAGTAACTTTTTTCTAAGGATGATTTCAAAAGAGCTCACTTTATCGTGAACAGCCTTTAATGACAGCGAACAGTTTTGCTATGAAGTATGAATTTATTGGCGGGGGCCGAAGGCAGTCGGAAGTTGCCCAGGAAGCAGAGTGGACTCGGGTGGCGGAGTGTCGCTAGGAGGCGCCGGCCCCAGCCCGCGCCGATAATGACGGTGATCGACGACGACCCCCAGCCCTCGGCATTCCAGCAACCCCATCTCGCCCACACACACGCCCCCAAGGCCTGGGTCTACATCCCACCAGTCCTCAACTTCACAGCTCCATCCAAACCCGGTCGACACACTGGGGCCCCGGTGGTGTAGTGGTTATACTACGAGCCTCCCACCAAGACGAACCGGTATTTCGCATGTGAGAATCATACCGGACGATGCCGATAGTCGGCGGGTTTTCTCGGGGTCTCCCGTTTCCTCGGCCCTTTCATTCCGGGGCTGCTCCATACTAACATCATCGTCATCGGCTCTCGTCAAGAGCCGCCCAAATGTCTTCAATCACTCACTCCGTCGGCACTATTGCGCTGGAATGCGGAAGGAGATTATAGCAACTCTGCTCGCGGAAGACCTGAGGGCACATTGCCTGCCAGATCGGCGATTGAAACGCATCGTCCCGACCTGGCGTTATATATTTTTTTTTTTAGTTGACAGGTTTCTGAAGTGGGATAGGGGCCTACACGCTTTTCGAGATGTCTCTCATCCCTGAAGTGGCACGTGAAAATAAACCCTACAACTGAGCAACGATATGGAGGAACACTAGTACCCCGACGAAACCCACAGGTCGACGGAGATCTTGTTCGCGTCTCCCGAGTGCGCGAAGGTGCAGACTAGCATCGGCTATCGATCGCGCCCGGGTCATCGTCGCGAGAGTTCGACTTGCTGACAACAGCTCCAACATATCGTAAGATTTTTCTGATGTTCACTTGTACCTACTTCTGTAACCGAAGTGCCAAAGAAATAATCTCAGGACTTCCTTTTTTCAAGTAACCTCGTCTCAGATATTTTCGCTGTCGGTAATATTTTTCTTGGTGAATGCAGAAATGAAACTTATTTTGTACTTATCAACAAAAATTTTATTTTAGGCTGTTCTCGGTAACGAAAACATTTTAAAAGTTAAAATTTGCAAAAAGAAAAAAAAGCTTCACGTTGACTACAAGCATGTTACCAAACACTCTGGCAAGCAGGTTTCGAATAAAATTGACTGCAAGATAAATAAAATAGTTATAAATTCTGAAGTTGTTATTCGACTACGATTTTTAATCTTTTGGCAAAATAACTTAATTGTTTAGCTTTATTCACATAACACATCGAACTGACACTTGACTGACGTATGAATAAAGAGAGCAAGCCCACAGCAAAGTAGATTGTACATATAGCGGAAGATTACAAAACGAGGAGAAAATTAGATCTTTAGTAGGACTTTCGAAAATGCTCACTTTACCGTGAACTATACATGAGAACAACGTTACAATTTCGTGATCTCTACATAACATATGACGGGGAAGTGCTTTATGTAACTTTGTATTAGTTAGTGAAAGTAGACTTTATTTTCACAGGTTTCGCCCAAAGCTGACGACTGGTAGATATACTGTGTTCATTGTTGCTTCCAACTTTTCTGAAGCCCTATTAAAGCTCGGCTTGCATGTTATTCCTCTACCTCATGCAAACAAAGCTTCACTATTTCTAGAAAATTACAACAAAAGGGGCAACACACCACATTCTTGGGCACTAAGTTTAGTAAAATTTCGCATGAGAACTATTCCTTACTAGGAATTAGCAACTCACATGTTTGAATGTAATATAATAATTTATTGATAAAATACATGTTGGAGTTCAATTTAACCAATAATTATAGGCTGTTCACGGTAAAGTGAGCACTTTAAGACCCTGCCAAATTCTTCTTTTCAACTAATTCCTGACTTTCCACCATTTTTTAATATAAACATTGCAATATGACTAATAAACATAGTGTATACGTTTCACCACTCTCAAAAGTTAACGGTTAAGGCTGCAATAAATTACATTTATTAGGGGTTAATGGATTTCGAAAGGGCCTTAAAAAGTGCTCACTTTACCGT
Source organism: Dryococelus australis (assembly GCA_029891345.1). NCBI lineage: Eukaryota > Metazoa > Arthropoda > Insecta > Phasmatodea > Phasmatidae > Dryococelus > Dryococelus australis. Next base: position 293,270,738 of record CM056994.1, read on the forward strand.
GAACGGCCTGTAGATACCTTATTGGTATGTTAACAGAAGTATAAAAAGTTAATTACACATGGCATGAGTCTGGAAGAAAACCAGACACGTGGTACATGGGATGATTTTTCAAAGGTTTAATTCTAAAGAGTGTTAGGATACTGCGAACAGGCCATACATAAGCAGGAAGTGCTGGAGGGAAGGTTTAATAGGGACGGGCTTGCCGCGGCTCGTGACAAGGCCAGCAGTTGGGCGCGCAGCCGGTATAGCCTCGGCCCCGGCGGCGAATCGCATCTTATTAAAGAGCGCAGTTAAATCCGAGGAATACCGCGGTGCTCGTCCCGGGACAGCCGTGGGAACAGCTGCGCCTCCTGGCATCCAACGCTCCGCCCGTGCTGCTGTCCCTCAGCGGTCGCCAGCGGTCCACAACCACAGTGTTGCTCGGGACCATGAAATATCGCGAATTTTCATTTGAGGACAAGTTAAACTTCAACGACATGTATACAATTGAGTTCCTATCTCCAGGGACCAGAAAAATTCGCGAGTTCGACGACCTCCTAGGCTAGAGTGAGTGAGTGAAGAGATTTGGACAGCTCTTCACATCGCGGTGTTGAAAGCCGATGAGGGTGACTGAGGTGAGTATGGAGCGGCACCGGAATGGAAGGGCGGGGGAAACGGGAGAACCCTGAGAAAATCTGCCGACCAACGGCATCGTTCGGCACGATTCCCACTTGCGAAAATCCCTGTGACCCGGCCGGTGATTGAACCCGGTTCGCTGTGGTGGAAGGCGAGCAGGCTAACCACTCAGCCACTGTGGCCCTCTCCCAGGCTAGGCTCCACGGTCTTATGTGCAATCGTGCAGATATCAATTGCCCATTGGTTGATTGCTGCTACAGTATAAAGCGATTATTGGGCGTGCACTTTGTTGTATGTTTCTCATTGGCCGAGTGTTCTCCAGGAGGTGTCAAATATCGCGTGATCCAATGGCAAATGCGACACGAACCTAAGAGTTGTACAATTCTAGCTTGTCCCAAAATTAAGCCGCGTTTTTTTAGGTCTCTATCTATCTCTATTGGACCACGGTTTGTTAGGCACGTCTCGGACCGTTTTCGGTCAATGATGTACATTTAAGGTAAACGAGAACTGATTACTGTGATACCTGCTCTGGAGTCAAGTTGGACTAACAACAAATGGACAGCTAACTGAAACTCAAGTACACAAAATATTGTGGAGTCTAGCTTGCTGACGAATGGATCTGCGAAATTTCCGGGTTTCTAGGTATGGCATATGCCTATCAATTAGGAGCGGCTCCAAGGAAGACTAAGGAGATTTAAGCTCCTTTCTTGAAGCTTGACACTACAGTGGATAAAAATAGTTTATTCTTGAAATGAAGTATACTGTTAATAAAACATTGTCAATAAATACACTCAGTACAGGAACATGAGATTTAAAAAAAGTACTTAGTTGGACTGTGTGCAGCACTAGTAGTCTACTTAATGATTACTGGTGAGCACGTAGTTCAAAAGTAACACGATGTGCCACACTTCAATAAGTCCCCTCCTTAATAAATTTATAGATCCCCCACTGTAGGCTTACATACAGTATACCAAAAAGTAGTCATTGGATTGTCGAGGAATATAATGTTGGTTAGGTTCTAATACACTGCGCATAATACTTTAAGTAGAAATAATTTCAATTATTCTTACCAAATGTATTATACGATTGGATTTTTGTGGCATTTTCTTTCAATGGCTTATCACAAGACATCATCACCAAATTAAAAAATAAAAACTCAGTCATGTATAATTGCAGTAGCCGGTGAGCCTGAGCGCTTTTTTCATGCGTCAGGTCAACTGAACCTGTGAAGATGTTAGAAAAGTAAAGATTGAACAAATTTGCTCGTTCTTACACTTACATGCATAAAAAAAGAAAATAAAGCGAGATAAATAATTTTAATTATTCTCAAATGCTTACCTGACACAATCAGTCCAAGTTAAACAAGGGACTACTTCCCTTCCGTTGTTTTGAACTAAACTGGGCACGTGCCAGACTTTGTGCCCCTTAAAATATACCCAAGGTATGGGCACTGGCATTTTACAAAGGTTGATTTCAAAAGTACCCATCTTACCGTGAACAGCCTATACAATTTTTTCTTATGACTTATTCATCTCATCCATTATTAATTCTTTGCCACTATTGTCTGATTTTATACTGATATTTTACAGCGCACGCAACTACGTGCTAATAACCGATACAGTTTCAAACAAATTTTCATCTATAACGTTTTTTTGTCAATTATTTAAATTATGCTAATTTTTTCCTGGTGAATCGTTATTGTTAATTGTATCTTATTTTGTTATGGTACCGTTGAATCAAGCGAATGACCGTATTTCATTAAGTTAAGCAATTGTTTTGCTTGTACGTACTGTTCTATTTATTGTTAAGTACAAGAAAAAGTGGACTGCCTTAACTTCGCTATATGAAATGCATGAATAAACAACAAGATTTATTTTACAATATGTCTACCGAGTGCTCTGTATTTGTGTATGTAAATTATTTTTCTATTCTTTTATAGGGCTATAAAGGCAGGCTATAATTATGCCTTAAGTTCTTGAGACAAATCATAATATTTTGGGATGTACACAGTCCTAGCAGCGCAAGGTCAGCATTACATGAATTTTTACCAAATAGGTTCAATCATATTAAGATTGAGATGTTTCAGATGAAATATTACCACTTTTAACATTTTGGTTTTCACCTTATTTCTCGTAAAATAAATGTTTTGGTCAAGGCCTTTTTATTGAATTTATCACTTAAAGGTAATAAGATAAAGAAAAGAGCATGAAAAATAAAAAGTACTTAAATGGACGACGTTACAAAGTCATGTAAGTAAATGTGATGCACGTGACCAGAAACAAAATACACCTGTGCATCTTAGTGATACACATAGCAGTCAAAGTGTTAGAGGTATGTTTCACATGAAATATTATCACTTTTAAAGAGGTGTTTCTAACTGTTTTGATAGTCATGCAATTTTGCAATGATTTCGTAACTTTCTACTTGAATACACTGGTGGGAAGTTATGTAAATATATTTTCTCCTGTATTAATAACTTCTTGAATTGTATGTCTGTCACAGCTCAATATGAAGTGCTGCTAAGTTATTTAAATAATAATATGCCCGGTTATGCTCTACCTCAAACATAACAATTTTGGAGAGCACCAATGAAAGAAAAATACGTTAGGCCCTATGTTAGAAAAAAGGCAAAGATTGGGTAATCCTCCCTCAACTATTGGGGTCTATACTTCAAACTATTAAGCTTAGGGTAACACGGTTTATTCGCCCTTAAAGCTGTACATATTTGATTTGGGGGGGGGGGGGGCAGGGCGTTCCTGTAACCTACTGTACAGTAGAAAATGTACTATCACTTAAAAGTATTTATTACCATGAGCATACAAAATATGAATAATGAATCTGTACTGATTCCAGTACCTATGTCATAAAATCTTCGTGCATCAAACATTAAATTATTAGATCAATTAAAAAATTACATAAAATTAGTACTCAACCTTGCCCACTCCTTGGTTTACAGTGGATTTAATGTTTGTAAATGTATTAAAAAGTTAAAGGAACACACGAGTGGCATAGCCGACCTCTATTTACAAATATTTCACGTACTTACCTGAAAAAATGTGGCATTGCGCTGTTACAAAGAAGAGAATTTATTAATTTTTAGAACAATCTGCATTATGAAGATGACTTTTTGCATTGTATGTAGAATACAGCATTTCGGCGAATAACGCAACATTTATACTTACAGTTATAATTACCATTAACTACTATTTGTTTCCTCTAGAAAAATATGATTCAAAGACGATAAGTTTCATGAACTGCACCTATATCTAAAATTGGTCGAATAACACAACATGCACTACAACCATTTTAACAATAAACAACTAATTATAGAATTTAAAATGTTTCCGATCAAGCGTAAAACAAGATAGTATTTTGGTGACGATGAAAATATAAGCTACTTCTGGAAAATCAGTACATCCAGGGTTGAAAGTTCGTTAAAATTCACCTGATTTCATGGATATTGCTTACGGTGGTAAAGGGCGTCAATTTATATAGATCCTCCAAGAAAAACCATACCTGATGCAGTAAGTTGGAACAATGAACGCATTTTATTTATGATATCGTTAAGTGTGTATTTTAATTTTTGATATTTTGGATCGACCTTAAGGTTTGAAAATCTTGCTGTGCTAAAAAAATGTGTAATTTGTTGCAGGAAATCGGGTAAGCTGTTATAGCAATGACGACAGTCTTCGATTTTTTTCCGGCGACGGCTCCTCTCACTCGCGGATCCGCCGAGGAGGACCAGTCTTGCAGTAATTATTGGGTGCACGTGCCTACCCAAGAGACAGGGCAGCGTGGGGATATGCGTGGGAGAGTCTGGAGGGAAAGAGGAGGATACGATCCTTCCCCACTATGACTTCATAGCGCCCCGGCTTGCTTGCTTGCGTTTCTGGGAACCCACAGGCGGAAGGTTGGGTAGAGAAGGGAATGCTAAAGTGCCGCCCATTAAATTCCACAATATATAAAACCCATAAACAAACAGCCGAGCAGGGCTATCAAGCCAGGACGTGTCTGGGGCGCTGTGGTCGAGAAGTTACTAATTATACAACCCTGCAATTACCTAATGTACTTTATAGTTCATCAGACCGCTAATTAGCGTCACGTAATAAAAGTTGAGACACGCCACGACGGTTAGACAGCTCATGTTGGCAACAATCGGCACGCCATTTTTTTCCCCCGTCTCTACAGCTATTCGAACGAGATAATGATTACTAATTTACTTAGCAGATCTGGTATTTATATCCAATATCAATAAATAACGTATAATTACTTTAAAGAGTTCCTGGTTCATTGCGTATAAATAGCTCTAAAAAAATTCAAGTTATAAGGTACCAAGTAAAGAGCCAAAATCTAGTAGGTGTTTGTATCTGAACAGAACAGTAGTGGTCAATGTGGTGAAATTTCCCCTCACTTAAAAAACAAAAACTGAATTAACTCCAGTGACAAAGAAAAATATTTAAACATAAAATGGAGACCGAAACCAAAAAGAATCCGTACACTATTCACAGCCTGGATTAACAGTTACCTCAAACTTGCAACATGCAAATATTATTATTTTTAAGTTATTTCGCTATATGATTGTCTCTCCAGCATCGTTGCAGTAGTATAATGTAAATAGTTCGATCGTTAGCGGTAGTTTCTTTTTAGAAAAATGTATTTCTTTCTTAATTTGACAAAACTGCTTCTTCTTTAATCTGACACTATCGTCTCATAACTCTACAAAAAGGCAGTAATGTAAATTGCTCTTGGATGTAACATAAAACCCCAGCCGACTTATAAAATATAAACATGTCGAACATGAGTACACTGGAGACAGATATGTCTGCTATAACTCAGCAGGAAACTCAAGAAAATGGTTGTTTTCCTTGTTCATTGGTACTCGCCTACTCCACATGAAGGGCAATGACCACTGCATTGGATACGTTACAGGGTTATACTTATAAGTTTGTATTGCTGTTGTGAGTGGGCGATGGCTTCTCTAACATACTGTTGATGAATCCGGCCCAGTAATTAACCCGTAACCTTGGAGGACTGAATTATGCAGGCCTCAGTCAAGCCACAAAATACCTATATACATTACATCAGATGAGAAATGGCTTAGCGGCTTTGTTTATATAATCTTCCCAGGCTATATTGACTTACTGCATTTTATAGGAACGAACTTTGCATCTGATTGAATACACAGTGATTTGATTTTTTTTCTTTTACAAATGAAAGCTTGGTAGACAAGTTAAAAAATTACAAAATTATATCTAATTAAAAGCCGTTAAAAGTCGAATATTTTTTTTTTGAAGAACTTATGAATTCGAAAATAATTTACTGAATATTGAATATGAAACTTAATATAATCGACGTTTTGTCTATTTGTAATTTGCTAATGGGCGAAACCACTTCATGTATCCCTTAATACTCCTACCCCATAGTCTGTCGAATTATGTAATAGTTATATTCTATGCTTGTTCACTTGAATGGTAATGCATAAGTTCGTCAATTTTATAATATCGACAAAATTGAATTTTTGCCTATATTTAAGTCTTAAGGAATACGCCTATGGGTAACGGTTTGTGCTTTTGAAAAAATGCAACTTGACAACACACCAAAGCTATATCGCTCGTATAATGCAGTCCTTCTAGGTTGCGGCATTGGTTGCGAGTATGTTGTGTGATTAACTGAAATATTTTATTTTCTTCCTGTTTTTATGGCCTACGAACGTGCAACATGTTAAAGAAGCCATCGTCCAGTAGCATGTGCTAGACAAACTAGTAAGTGTAGCCTGTCACGTAATAAATACAATGATTGCTGTTCATAAATAGAGTGTAGTGGTGAGCACTAGACGTTCTTCAACTACCCCTGAGAAGAAGGTAGTCAGCCATTACGCACGTGTTTGTGACGTAAACTACACAAGACAGCATTGTCAAGTTTAGAAACTACACTTGTTGACAGTAGGCGTACATTCTGTGTGTTTTTCAGGTGAACCAAGACGACTATAGTCGTTCGTGACTGGAACAGACTTTCTCGGAATCTTTCCTACTCCCATTTTTAAGCAACAGATAAAAAAATACGTTAAAACATTCAAACTATATTCTCTTCCGTGCTGCCAAACTAACTGTGCCCACGCCAGTCACTGTTTGTAGTAACGATGCATGTAGCTGACGCTAAGTGTTGTTCAGAATCTGTTCCAGTCGTGAACCGACTATACATTAGATGAAAATCCCACGCAAAACGTAGAACCACAAAGTAGAAATATCATCCAATGAACTCAGAATTGTTGTTCGAGTACGTAAACGAATTAACATCAATAGGTACAATAGCTATTATAACAAAAAAATACCATGGCTATGAAACCTAGCTTAATTGCAAAAAAAATGTGTAATTTTTACCATTAATGTATGTGGCAGCAGTGTCTCCACTGCTTGCAACTACAAAGGTCAATGTTTTTTTTTACTCTACGTCGAAGTAAATTTATCCTACAAATTAGTAAAACAACATGCACATTGAAAACTATTTTTACATTTAATGGTGTAAAATTACTATTACTATGTAGAAGAAAATAAACAGCAACATTTGTGTTTTTTTTTTCTCCACGGCAAGTAAATTTATACAGACATGAGAATTGTAATGTCACAACAGTGTATGTGTAATTTTTTCACTTACAAAATAGTAAAACACGGATTCACATTAATTGTAAATAGACAATTTCTGTATATTTTTCACTGTTTTACTAAGCAATTTTACTGTACGTATAATACGCAGTTATATGGAAAAGCCATCATTTGCCATCAGTGGAAATAAAGTTTTCCTTTTGAACACACAAAATTAAGTTCGAAGTAGTTATATTTCCTACCGCTAGATCGCATGTTTTTTAGAGAAATACTTGCAGTTATAATTGAATTCCTAAGAACGTTAGTAAAAAAAATTAGAAATGCTGTACTCGTTTTAGCAAATGTAAAATTAACGAAAACTTTCATGTATAAATATACGCTCACAGATTCTCCGGAATGCAGTGTGAGTTTACACACATGCGGTCATTGTAAAATTACACAGTGGAAGATGTAGAACTACACTGACATTGAGTATTTAGGTAATACAACGATCACGTAGCAGTAAGTATACACAATTTAAGGTTTCAATACAGAGAGTGAAGTGTTTTACATATACTTCAAAATGTGCAAATTAACACCAACATTATATTTATTAAACCATATTCATGTATTTTCAGCAAAGAATTTTACTACTCTCAGGATTGTTAAGAACGTTTTTTGTAAAATTAAACATACTGTTGATTTTACAATTACACAAAATGTAAAATCACCAAAAATTATTAGCTGTAAATTTACATTTACAGTGTGTTTTACGATGAACAAGGCATTGAAAAGGATAATTTTTCAAGCATTTAACGTTTGTATCAACAAGGAACCAATGTAAAGAGTTATGAAAAAACACTAAACCAACTCCCAACAATCTACCATTGGCGCTGCACATAACAAGTTATAATTTTTAACACGTCTTTCATCATAGCAATTCTCGGTTTAATCATTTAGCTTAGTTGTTTTACCGAGACAAATATTTTGTAGGGAATTCATCATGCTAGATTTTTTTGTAGTCGCCACAAAGTTATTTTAGTGGCAAAGAATGTTTAGTTGTGTTAACTAAATCATTTTGCATTCACCACAAAAAATTATAAAATGAATACAAAATAATAATTTTGTGGTTGTCAATTTTTTAAAATTGTTTTCAGCATTCAATTTATTTTCAAATGCAATGTAAATAAAAATGTTAGTAGGTATACGATAAATGTTTACCAGTACGCCACCTCGCTAGGTCGATTTCTCAGAGATATATTGTAAATGCCAAAGAAATATTACAAAAAAAAGTACATAACGCTTCCGAATTTTTTTTCACATTGTACTTTATGCCATGGAAGAGTCCATATCTCTTTGAGATAACGCGCACTTATGAGAGCTAATTTGAGTGTTAACTGCCGCAGTATTGTTCAAATGCCAGGTTTTTTTTGCGAGGTATTTATGTACCTGGAGTTTTTGAGAAGCCTGTAGCACCACGCATACTTTTCAGTATAATGTTACGTACTAAATTATAAAGGGCAATTATTTGAGGCAACAGATAACCAACCGTTAGATGATCTTAACAGATGAAGAAATTACGCACGACGTGAAGTCTAGCTTACTTGCCTAAAACCCGCGAACTTTACTGGTGTCCGTAAATATTGGCTCATGTTGTTGTGATAAAAACAGTAATGATAGCCAAAAGTATTTTAGAACGCTATGACACTCCACACGTTTATAAAAGTATATTTTTTACTTTCCGACGCCGATTAGCTATTTACTGGAGAATAACAAAGCATCCAATATCAATGAGGCCGCTGTGACATCAAAGGTTAAGTTCTAAACAAGTAACTGATGACGAATCTCCAAAACGAGAGAACTGTTAATTTAAAAATGTGAGAATTAACTTACTTGACAAGTACGTTTCACTATGGCGTCGTCAGCCGCTACACAGGAGGATTTATGCACCGACATAGCTGTCTGTCTGGGCAATTGAGAAGGGAGTGTATTAAATTTTAAAGTCCAGTAGATATGATTTTAGGTAAAAATGCTATGAAATATTTCTTGTGTCTCACACACTTAGTGGCGGGCAGGTATTCAGCTAGCGTGGCGTGGAAAAGTTCGAGCGAGGCCAGTCAAACAGGGGAGCGTAGTAGTATTGTGTTGTAGATGAGACATCCAAGGTTTCGTTACCCGCTTCTAAAAATCACCTCTTCTGAAGAACAGGGTAGCCAGGAGTCCATCCAAAATGGCCAGTTTTGGGTCAACCCCTGACTATCTTAACTACAGGATCACCATCCGCAAGTCGCTCTCCTCGGGCCTCCAAAGCTTGAAACAAACCAAAATCCATATGACACCACCTGGCAGACTACACCCACAGCAGGAACAAAGTAAAAAAAATTCTCTTATCCTCCCCATGAGAGACGACAAATAACTCGGCATGCCAGGGACTAACTCCTCAACTTCCAAATCGTTACATTGAAATCTCTGTTTGCTGAATGTTGATGGTTGATAAAATAACACCAATTTTGCATATTACAAAAAAAAATACATTACATACTAAATGGAGATAAAATAAAACCCTAATGATAAATGAGCATGACCTGCGGGAAAAAATTCTGTGCTGGAGACCAACACAGACAGGAAAATTCCTCGTAAAACTTACACTAACAAAATGACACAATATGTTACACAAATGATACAACGTTACAAAAAACCCTTTAATATAAATTATATCTCATATGATCACATACATATTTAATAACATAAATGCATATCAAGTATTATAAACAATTCTACATAACCTAATATTCTCATATTACCACAAGTACTTGTCAACTTTCTATACATATAAATTTGATCCACAACATTAAATTTGATTTTCTTTCTTGAATACATAACAAGGTTTCTAAATGAACTTATAATAGCAGTACTACTACTAACACCTTCATTAACTGGGAATGTTTTCCAAACAAATTATATCTCGAGAATTTATTTCACTAATGTATTTGGTTTTGGGTCTTTAGAATTATTTGCTCGTCTGAAGAAACAGAACTCTAAGAAACCAGAGCTAGCTTTTGCAGTAATTCCTTGTAGTGCAAATCCAATAATATATAACTTTCTTCAATGTCCACAACACGTACAGTCCACTCAATATCATCTTTGTTAACGTCCTTTTCAATGGCATGTATATTTCGAAACACCTTAATTGGAAAATATGAACTTCCACCTCTACGAAACCTGTTTACGTACATCTTGGCCAGGTAAGACAAAATTGACGAATTCTCTGAAAACACCAAACATACTAAATTAAAACCACATTACGCCGCTAGGGTGTATTGTCCCTAAAATCTCCCTAAAGTAGGATAAATGTTCACTGGCAACAGTCGCAGTAAGAATGCAGTAAGTATGTTTGGAAGAATCAATGTAGTAACCTATAAGAATTTTTGTGTGCACCACATGGCTACGCTGGGACTCACGATACCTTGCTTTACAGTAGAGTGGCGCTCGCCCTCCGGCCTTCACCGGCTGGTAAGTATCGAAGCTAGTATAAAGATTAAATTCAGAATCCAAATGTAACTCGAGAATGTTAGCACCGCCTATTGTATTACACACTGTAATGTGATCTCCTTCTAGTCTTGTAAATCACTGATGAGTAGTCATGAACACATGTCTGTATATATTCTCTTATCAGAGTTGCAATGTTGCAGAGTACAAGGTACATAGTTCAAGCCATAAGCAGTTAGCACACATTATCTCATATAAGGTTATCAAAGTTTACATGATACAGAGTCTAAAGGTTTCAGAATGACATGTAATATACGACTGAAATGGCCAATTTGGAAATGTTTCCCCATCAGCGGCCCGTAAAACTAGTGCTACTGCCACGGTATTCTGGAATTATTATTTAATGAAACTGCCTGTATAAAAAAAACCCTTTAATACACATAATTTCTCAAATGATCACATACATATATAATAACATAACAAATACATATCAAGGATTATAAACCAATTCTACATAATCTAATATTTCCATATTACCACAAGTAACTGTTAACTTTCTATACATATAAATTTGATCCCTAACATTACATTTGATTTTCTTTCTTGAATACATAACAGGGTTTCCAAATTAACGTATAATATCAGCACTACTAATAACACCTTCATTAACTGGGAATATTTTCCAACAAATTATATCTCGAGAATCTATTCCACTGATGTCTTTTTATTTTGGGTCTTTAGAATTATTTGCTCATCTGAAGAAACAGAACTCTAAGAAACCAGAGTTAGTTTCTACAGTAATTCCTTGTAGTGCAAATCTAAATAACAATGACAATAATAAATAACTTCTTCAATGTCCACAACACGTACAGTCCACTCAGTATGATCTTTACTAACTTATTTTTCAATGGCTTGAATATTGCGAAACACCTTCCTTGGAAAATACGAACTTCCACCCCTACGAAACCTGTTTATGTACATCTTGACCAGGAAAGACAAAATTGTTGATTTCTCTGAAAACACAAAACCACAATACACCGCAAGGGTGTATTATCCCTAAAATCCCCTTAAAGAGGGATAAATGTTCACTGGCAACAGTAACAGTAAGTATGCAGTAAGTATTTTTGGATGAATCAACGTAGTAACCAATAAGAATTTTGACTGTGACTGATGACACTGATTATTTATCCCCCTTTCGGGGGATTTAAGGGACAATATACCTTTGTGGTCTATTGTGGTTGTAATTTTGTTTGTTTCGTGTTTTCAGAGAATTCGACAATTTTGTCTTTCCTGGTCAAGATGTACATTAACAGGTTTCATAGAGGTGGAAGTTCTTATTTTCCAAGGAATTTGTTTTGCAACATTAATGCCATTGAAAAGACGTTAACGAAGATGATACTTAGTGGACTGTACGAGTTGTGGTCATTGAAGAAAGTTATATATTACTGTCATTGATGTTTAGATTTTCACTACATGGAATTACTGCAAAAACTGGCTCTGGGCTCTTAGGGTTTTGTTTCTTCAGACGAGCAAATAACAACTGGTGTTAAAATCTTATAGATTGAAAAAGGTCCAACATATTTGGGAGCCAACTTGGCGCTAAAATCAGCAGCCTTGTTGCTAAGGTAATGTGTCTCCAACATTACTTTAGCTCCCACCTTAAATTAAATGGTACTGGGATTTTGATTATGATGTGAAGCCAATTGTGAATTATACTGTTTTAAATTCTGTGAACCTTCATCCCATATAAACTCAAGATCTTTTACCTGCTTCACAGAATTCCAAAACAGATCCTCCAATCCGCATGCATTTATAAGAATACTTCTGAAAGCACTTTCATTGTTGCATCATTTATGACGTTATTGGAGGCTAGATTTAACTGGTACAAACCCACATCCCATTCCTTACGATTCGGCATTTGAAACTACCTCAAAGCAATCTTGACGTTTCAGTTATACCTTTCTACCAGATTCGCTTCAGGATAGTAACGTGTTGTTTGCATTATCTTGATGCCCCAGGCAAAAACAGGTGACACTTTTAAGTCACCAAGTACATGGGAGAACAAAACAGTGGAAAAAGGCACTGACTCAGTATTTTACAGATTTCCGAAGACTTCATTGATCTTAATGGGAAGAACGCAAATTTACTAAAACCATCAATGGACAGAAGGATTGAAGTAAATCAAGCAGTGGTCCTAGGTAAAGGCCCGAATAGATCCAAATACACCTGTTCCCAAGGGAAGGTAGCAACAGTAGCACTATAGGGGCTTACAATTTTGGCATTTTGTGGCTTAGAGTGTTGACAGGACTCATATTGTTTTACCTGTGTTTCCACTTCTTTACTTAAACCTGACCATTATAAAAATTCCTGTATCCTAGAGATGGTATTTTCCTTCCCTAAATGGCCACAGAAATACATATTAAGAAAATAATGGAACATCTGGCCCCTTAAAACCTTAGGATTATAGAAGTTGAAATGCTTGGTTCTGGGATGTAGATATCCTATTAAACCATTCCTTATCTCATATGAGCCATCCTTTCCTGCATATATATGATCTTATTGCAATGCATTCTGCATCTGTCTGCTGAATCTGTTGTAAAGTTATATATGCCTGAGGGAATTCCTGTAAAACAGCAACCTTCTCTATCGGATCCCTTCTATCGGTAACACCCTGGAGACCTTTCTCTACCACTTCTACCCTGGGGATTTGAACCCCTTGAATTGTAATATACTCACTTGAACCAGACGAAGTTACCTCAGAGAATTCCTCCTCATTGAACATACTCTATAGACAGTAGGCTACCCCATTCTCCTAACCCTTTATATGCTTAACTGTAAACTGGAATTTTGTCAATCTTACTAACCACTATGCTATTCTCCCTGCTAGTTTATTGATGGATAAAAACCAACTAAGGGCTTGATTGTCTGTGTGCTACTCGAACTCACTCACTTCCAAGTAGCCCGAGAACTTTTTATGACATAAATGGCTGCCAGTACCTCCTTTATGAAAGCTGTACATTTTTGTTTTGCCGAAGTTAAAAGTCGGCTGGCATTTGCAACTGGTTGAATATGTTATTTTTCAGTCTGAAAGAAAACTGTACCATAAGCCTTAGAAATAGCATCTACCTGAAGAGTAAAAGGTTTGTCGAACTGGAGGAGATGCAATACAAGGGGTTTTGTTAATTTCTCCTTAAGCAAACTAAAAGTAGACTTCTGTTCGGGTCCCTACACAAAAGCTACATCCTTCCTTTTTAGTCCATTCAATGGTTCAGCAATATGGGCAAAGATAGGTATAAATTTTCTGTAAAATCCTACCATTCCTAAAAATCTAGTACCTTTTCTTAGATTTTTCGGAGCAGGAAAAAGCACTAAGGGACGAATTTTCTCAGGATCCGTCAACAAATTACCGTTACTGATTACAAATCCCAAATACTTCACATAAGTATTGGCCCATGTTCCCTTTTTCGGGTTTACAGTCAAACCAGTATCCTGCAAAGCTAATAGAAAGAAATTAAGATGCTGCAAGTGTTCTTCAAAGGTATTACTATATATGCACACATAATGTATAAAAGTAAACAAAAAACTCATATTGATACTTTTCAAGCACCTGGAAAAGAACCCCGGACAAAGCCTGAGGGGCACAATTCACTTCCATTGGTAACCTCTTCAATTGAAATTGTCCCCATGGGGTCATAAAAGCTAAATTTTCGCGAGATGAAGAATGCAAATCGCAATGTAGAAAGGCTGAATTTAAGTCAAATATGGAAAAATATCTACCTTAACTCACATGCTGGAAAACATATTCTATGGTTGGTAATGGGCACGGGTCCACATATATCTTTTTATTAACATTGCGATAGTCGCAGATTATTCTGTATTGCCCTGGTACCTTCTTGAGTAATAAAAATGCCGAACTAGAGTACAAGCTATTGGAAGGTTCTGCAATATCCTGTGATTGTAACTCAGATATTAATATCTTAAAAATCTTTCATTTTAAATGTGCCACCCCATACGGAACTTATTAAACTGGATCCTTATCTTTTAGTTGTAAAACTTTAGTTGTTTGTCATAATGATCAAGTTTCACTGTAATTGCATCAGCAAATTCATTTCGTAACTTTAGCAATTTAGTTTCCTGAAATTCAGAGTCTTCCGTATTTGAATCCTTGTGAAATTTTTTTTTACGAAATCGCAACAGGGCACTGTTTACAGAAATAAAAAATGAGTTCCTTAGTATGAGCATTTAAACAAACTTTAGTTTTTGGCCAGAAAAGCTATACCTAATAACGCCTCATGACTAAGTCCCGGCAATATTCTAAAGCCCAATTTATAAGAAATTTCTATCAATTTTAACTATAAATTTAGCTATACAGCTATAATATATTATTACTCCTTTAGTCAATGAAAAACCTGTTGTTTTCTGCCTTTGAACATGACTTAGGCCACACCTTTAGGTAAAACATGTAGTAAATTATTACAAAACTCTTGCTGGTCAGGGAACATGTAGCCCTGAAGTCCAACATGGCTGTTACCTTAACCTTATCGGCTATGACTATAGAAACGAATAGCAAGCCATTCTGTCTTTCAAAGGGTAAGCTGTTAATGCTGTGCCTACCAATTTCTTTTTCCCGTTGCAGGCAATTATCTCTAAGATGTCCTTTCTCTTTGCAAAAATAACACTGCATATCCTTTACCTTGTCACTGAAAGTACTTTTCGTTAGACATGTTTCCTCTGTCTGGGTACAATAACTCTTATTATTTTTAGCTCCAGTCTTTCTCCTATGGGTAACAGTATTGACTGATTTCTGGAAAAATAATCCTTGGCTAGATCGTTTTTACGTCCACAAATAAAACAAACAGGATTCCACTGTCTTCCTTTCCTCCCCTTCATGCCCCTTGGAATCCTTAATCGATGAAGCTACAGCATAATGCTATAAAGTTTTCTTTCCACATCTGACACTAATTGATATAGCTGGCTCAATGAAGTACAACAGGAAGCAAAAAAAAAAAAAGGTGGTTTTGTATTGAAATATTATGAAACATAACCTGAGTAAAGTATTCCTTGGAACATGGCAACCCTATTACTACAACTATCCCAATAATTTCTGATACAAATAATTTCATAGACTGACTTGGCCTTTGATATTTATCAAATAACTTTAACTTTAATTCAGTGAGGGCGACTTCACTAGATATGGATTGAAAAACATTGTTATATAGGCGACTGGTATCCCAGTTTTCGTTTCGGGCTACACTAAAGATAAGCTGTAAGTCCTCAGGAAATTTGAAAATAGTGGCTGCATGTACTATTTGCCTTGAGAAAAACTTTAACAGCAATACCGCATTCAATTCCGCGACAAATCCTACAACGGAATTAAATTATGAATCTTTCAGAATGGAAGGTTTGTCTAGCAAGCCTGAAGGTAAATGCTTTAATGCCTGTAACACAGGGCACGACTCACCCACACTGCCGACGGCGCCTTCAGCACTCGTTTTCCATTATCTTTTTTCACCAATGCGCGGGCTTCCAATCTAAGCTCGACTATCCGTTTATCATCAAGCACCCCTCCCGACATCACATAAGAACTGTTGCAACTCCGTCTTGCTGAGGGTTTGAACCCATCCTGTAGACTTGGTGGAATATTAATTCACTTTTCAAAAACCTGAAAAATTATATTTTTGGACGAGAACTGTGCTAATTTTCAATTGAACCTTTTTTATGTTCAGACAACTTGTGTGCAGTGAAAGTTTCAATCCAAAATACACTAAATACAATAAATACATTCACTAACAGAAACTCCACAATCTCGTAAGGAAAAAGCAGAGTGTGCAGCTCGACACCGCCTGCTACACTCTATGCTGTAGGGTGACACAAGGGTTGTTTCCCAAAACACAAATAACACGAAAATTGTATTTCCCTTAGAGACCACAGAGGGGCAGAGTTGATAAAAATGCACATCTACAAAGCAACACACAAGTTTTCTGGGAAAATATACCATATTTTAAACCCCAAACTACATTTCATATGTTGACTGCAGCAAATACAAAAGCACTGTCCATATTCCACATATAACCCACCCATCCAAATAGTGATATTTTTATTCAAATTTGCTAGATTTTCTAAAACACATCAAAAGGATTAAGGGTACTTTAATTAATACTGATATTCCCATAAAAGTATCAAAATGAAATAATTATTACAATCCTTTAAAAGAGATGGTTGGTATTATAAATTACTACAATTTACAATTAACAGCCTTCAAATTTGTAACCTTCTCGATCTTTTTCACAGTGACCTTGGCTTAGTAAAAATATCAAAACCCAGATTTGCTAGAATTTACACATTGCAAAGAAATACTGTTCTTAATATTAAGCTTCTCAATTGAGAAAATTCTTAAAATGCAGACATAAAAAAAAAAAGTCTTTTGATAGCTTGTATAATAATAAAATCGACTATCAATTTCTGATCATTTTCAAAGAAAAAGGCCGAAACATACTGATAAAACATTTATTCTCAGCCTCAATTTACCTTTAAATATGATTCGGACATCATTCCTCTATCACTGACTTTAGTCTTTCCGAAATGCATCATAAAGGAAAACTTTCAGAACTATATGTCATTTTTCGTTTCTGCAAAACTTTGACCATGAAACTCTAATTTTTTACATTACTTTTTGCCATTATGAATTCTGTTTGATTTTCATCAAAAATTAACACAACTAAAGCTAATCAGGACGACAAAGTCATTTGTACTTTTTACTGTCTGAAGGGCTCTACATATTGAGTTGTAACACTTAGTTTATTATCCATGGCTGTCCCCAGAAGCCGAAGTCTCTGACGGCTAAGGCTGCTGGTGGAATATTTAAACTTAAATATGGGAAGGGTCACATCAAGTAGAGGGGGTGGTGATTAAAAATTTTCAGCCAATAACATACAATGGCATGCTCTGGGCGCATTTATTTCTTGGAATTAAGAACTCCGAACCCGCTCTTTTTGTTGGCGCCATCTATGCGTATAACGATCCCAGCCCTCCACTGCGAGACGGGCAGGAACTACAGACTGCCATGCCACCAGACTAGTACGCGTAACCTTACAGTGGGGTCACCCAGATCGCCTTGCTGACGAACTTTACATAACATCACGCATTAGTTCCTGTTCGTCGATATCACACTGCAATTCTACATCATCTAAGATAACCCTCCTTTATTAAATTTTAAATACAGTAGACGTGATTTTAGGTAAAAATGCTGTGAAATATTTCTTGCATCGCACACGCATAGCGGTGGGCAGGTCTTCAGCTAGCTTGGCGTGGAAAATTTTGAGCGAGGCTGTCAAACAGGGGCACGTAGAAGTATTGCTTTGTACATGAGACATCCAAAGTCTCAATGCATACATGGCAATTCAATTTTTAGAGGCTGTCAACTTTTTTAACAGCTTCTGTTCAAAATGAGCAGATATGAACAGTGTTTTTTTACGTTAACGTCAATTATATTGTGTGAAATAATGGGAAATGCCACAAGGCGTAACATGATATGCCCTGATATATACTAAAACCTTCACGAAACTTTTCCATTTTTCATATTCTGGGTAAATTGCTTTATCGTCCCATTAACCCGCTGCTGAATTCACAAAACGTTAATGTAGTTGTACGAAAATGTGCTTACCTGGTGGTAAAGAAATCAAATTAAGCCATACCTTGTTGTTACAGCTGCACACGACACTATCATGCATTGAACGACTTCCCAGATAGATAGCTTCTCCCTCACTGACCCATATACGCTCAAGTTCTGACATGTGCTGTGAGGTAGCTGCATTTCAACGACCTCGTGACTATTGCCAAAGTCTGGTTCAGGGAGCTGTTAACACGCTGCAGTTTGCACTGGCCGCGAGCTATCATGCGCGGTCCGGCTTTGTGGGGGATGACCCAACTCGACCTTCCCCTTCTCCCAGGCAGACCAGCTCGATCCCTCGTCTCGCCTTGGGCAGACTGTGGTATAATTGACAGTGGTGATAGTAGTATAAAAAAGTTGTTTCAGGGACACCAGGCGTCAGGCGGAGGACACGAAGAGCTCAATTAGCATATTACCATGTGACGGGCTGAGGAGCCAAGGAGCGAGAATTTCTCTTTTTTCCCTTTTCCCCATTCGAAATGGCCAATTTCGCATACAAAAACATCACTTATCCCTTTTTTCCCCTCAAAATTTCTCTAACTTCCCTCCCTCCCCTGGTGGCCATGTTGGCAGTCAGTGCCGACCTCAATTTTTGTGCCCTAATTAGCATAATCCAGCAGGTGACCCCTCATGATGGCAAATGACTCATGTGGGAAGTGGGATCTCACTACATCCTGCAACCGGCAGCCATCTTTGCAGCCAGTGCTAATTAGCATAATCAGGCAGGTTGCATAGCGTGGCGGTGGTTTGTACATTGGGATGGATGGGTCGGAAATTGAGAAATTCCTGCCAAATTGAGAAGTCATTCCCGGCAGCCATCTTGGTATCGCTGACATATGTATACCCAGGACAATTGGCGACGATGTCGACCATTTTGGCAGCCAGTGCCTTGCTGGCGGCAGTGGTGGGTCATCAAGGTGTCACAAACGATCGGGTCTCGTGTAACACAGCCACCCCTCTTAAGGCTGTGTGCGTGTGCAAACAGTTATAAGCATAGTTGGCTATAATTTCTGGACCCTTTAAGTTATAGTTGTCAAATTTATAATATAGGCATCAACCTTAACTAGGAGAAGGTCACAGGGTAAAATATGCCTCATATTAACTTATAATAGTTGGCTGTCATTTCCAAACCATTTAAGTAATAGTTGTCAAATTCATAACATTAACATCAACCACAACTAGGAGAAGGGTTACGGATTAAAGATTCCCAATGTCAAATTATAAGAATAATTGGCTAAATTTTCGAACAGTTTAAGTTATAGTCATCAAATTCATAACATAGGCATCATCCATGACTAGGAGAAGGGTGGCGTGGTCAAGTATGCAATATGTGAGCATATAAGCATTGGTGGGTGTAATTGTCGAACCATTTGAGTTATAGTTGGCAAATCCATAACATAGACATAATCCATGACTAGAAGAGGGGTCACGGGGTCAGGTATGCCCTATGTCAGTGTACAAGCATAGTTGGGTGTAATTTCCGAACCATTTGAGTTATAGTTTGCAATTTCATAACATAGGCATCTGCCAAGACTAGAAGAGGGGTCACACTGACAAGTATGCCCCATGGCAACGTATAAGTATAGTTGGCTGTAATTTCCAAACTATTTGAGTTATAGTCACCAAATTCATAACATAGGCATCAACCACGACTATGATAGATGGCTGTAAGTTATGAAGCATTTGAGATATAACTACCAAAAATTCGTAATACGTGCATAAACCCCTGATGATGTGAAGGAACGCGTGGACATATGTCAGCCGTCATGTCTCCCCTTTCATACTCAACTTAGTCTCTCCTGTCCCCTCGGTGCTACTGCCTGCCCCCCCCCCCCACACACGCACACTTCCTCGCAAGCTGCTCCCTCGGCAACTCGATCAGCGACCACCCACTTGTCCTCATGCTCTCTCTCTCTCTCTCTATCCGTTGTCCTCCCCCCTCCTCCAGACTACATCACTCCTGACCATACATCCTCGAGCACTCGCCACCGCCTGGCCAGCGACTAGCTGCGCGCTGACCCCCCCCCCCCCGGCCATGAGCACTCGTGTAACTGCATACTTAGTTATAGACAGTCTGTCAGTACCATCGGCCCTGCACCCATGAGCTGTGTACCGAGATATCGATGTATGAATCTACCGAGACGTCTACATATGTAATGAGATGTCACTCGCAATGAATACACAGACACCGACATCGCTAGACAACTGAGTCACCCCTCAAAATACACACATGTTAGAGCTATATGCATCCTATTATGCAGCGTACTTACTTCTAGACAGTTGGTCGTACCACCAGCCTTGCACCGTGAGCCGTGTACTGAGACGTCAATATATGTATGTACGTATGTAATGAGATGTCACTCGCATTGAATACACAGTCATTGCAAGACAGCCGAGTCCCCCGCACATACAACACCACATGCTAAAACGATAAGCATCCTATTACGAAAATGAATTATCCCCTACCTTAACTGATGTAGCAGTGAATACATGTAGGCCACGAGTGCATCTCGATGTCGTCGTCGTCTTCGTCGATGATGTGACCTCACTGGAAGCAGGGACCACAATGACTTGTCCTGCCTTTTCGTCCATAATAGAACCCACTCTTTCCTGTTCCCTTGGAAAGGCCACACACACTACCTCGCGCACTTCATCGCCTCGGCACCTCCGCCTACAACACTTCCTCGCGCTCTATAGCTGTCTTCCCCCTCCGCTTGCCCCCATCACCCCTGGTCATACTTCCTTGCGTGCTCGCCACCACCTGGCGAAGCTATAGCTACCTCACCGGGCGCCGACACCCCGAGCATATGTGTAACAAAGAGAATACACCTTTTCCGACCCTCATGCTCAGGGCATAACATAGACATACACCATGACTAGGAGAAGGGTCGTGGATCAAGTATGCCCTATGACAACGTATATGCACAGGTGGCTGTAATTTCCGAACCGTTGGCAAATTCATAACAGAGATATCAACCACGACTAGGAGAAGGGGCGCAGGATCAAACCCTGCCCTATGTCAACTTATAAGCATACATTGCTGAAATTTCCGAACCGTATAACATAGCCATCAATTGTAGGTGTGTGGGGGGTCACCCTAGTGGCACTTCCTACTTTCCAGCGTACTGGCCGCCATCATGGGCACCCACCACCACTGGCAACCGTCATTGTACGAATGGCCATCATCGGTGCACTGTCCGCCCCACCACCAGCCACCAATGTGTTACACAGTGTGACTTCCAAAATTCAGCATTCAGACATAATCTGTACAAAAAGTGACAGAAGGATTTAGGGGTTATGTGTGACCCATGGCTATGTATAAGCATAGTTGCTCGTAATTATCGAACCATTTTAAATACAACTGCCAACAATCACCAAAAAGGATCGAGGGGTCTAGTATGTCCTAAGCCCAAATATAAGCACCACAGCTAACACCGATCAGTTCGGTGTTCATACATTGAGTAATGACGACGATAGTTCACGATTAATCACCAGCTTCTGAAATACACTTTTAGAAAAAATCTGCTGTCCCTATCATAACTGAAATAATGCTCCCAGCCATATTTGTAAGGAAGCAATACTTCCACCAGCTTAAAAGAAAGCATTATAAATGTAACCGTTAAAGTGGTAGACACACACACAGAGGATGTATTAAATACATTTTTACTATCTCCGACCCACATTCGTGTACCGAAGCAGGCAATAATAATAAGTACAGACATTCATACCAGAAACTTCAATGCACATATATTTCCAGACAGTCGGTTAGTACCACACCACTAGGGGGGACCGCCATGCACTCGTGCGTCGTGTACCAAGACTTCGATGTATGTACGTAATGAGATGTCACTCGCTACATCGTACATACAACACATGCTAGACTGATAAGTTTATTATGAAACGAATTACCCCCTACCTTAACTTGTGTAGCAGCGAACTACCCATAGACTGTGGGCGCATATCGCTATCGTCGATGTGACTTCGTTGGATGCGGAGACTGCAATGACCAGTACTGCCCTCTGTGCACTGTAGATACCGACCAAGTACTGTACCCCCAACGCCTCCGCCCTGTCAACGTATGTACTGGTATACTATTGAAAGGAAAAAAATGCGTGTATCCTGAACCATCTGTGTGGTATTGCAGGTTCGACTCCCGTAGAAAGTGGTAATACAAGTCGTCATAAAGCCGACATTGGATGTTCGTTCGTTAATGGGAAAGCAAGGGGCCCCACTGCTAAAACACCAACACGAAGAGAGTAACTGTTCATTGTCTACAACTGTGTTCGTAATAAATAACAGTGTTTGTAGTTACGCACAGTTCCCGACCTGCACTCACGTACCAAGTCCCATCACACATACACACCTACACACACACAATTAAGAGAGAGAGAGAGAGAGGAGAGAGAGAGAGAGAGAGAGAGAGAGTCATATGCATTGCTCTGCGTGCTTTCTCCCATCGTCCACTAGGGTGAACGAAAGGAAATATACCTACCAACCTGTGTGTATTGCACAAGCAGACCATAAACCGCATTCCATCAGAGAAAAAAACAAAAAGTCATGTAATTCCATTACTAATACAAATTGTCAGGTTGGCCGAGAGGCCTAAGGCGTCTGATATAAACACTGGTTCCAGTAAAATGGAGATGGGTACAAATCTCCGCACCTGGCAAAATTTTTTCTGTATCCTAGTTGACTAAATAATTTATCATAGATTCAATTCCCATTGAGAGAGCATGCTGACATGCCTGCAGACATTCATCAGCCCCACTGCCGATGAAAGGATTAGCATGAAGTCATACTCTGGCTCCATCCTGCACTCATGTACCGACCTTTTTGCAATTACAGGCAGTCATACTCTGTCTCCGACCTGCTCTCATGTACCGACCCTTTGCAATTACAGATAGTGATACTCTGTCTCCGACCTGCACTCATGTACCAACCGAACCTTTGCAATTATAGACAGACATTCTCTGTCCGAACCTGCAGTTCATGTACCAAGCCGTTGAAATTACAAGCAGTCGACCCGAACCATTAATGTATGCACTTAAGACAGTTTCCATCTAGCATTACATGTTCAGTCATTCCACTATGATAACCTCGATGTTGTGTTTACGCATATAGATACGTCTCGAAGCCAGGTCCCTACAGACAGCTGCTTGCTCTCCCCAGTTGCCCGTTAGAGTGTACGAAAGAAAAAATACCAACACGACATGCAATTAAAAATATATGTGTGTTCATTCAAATACTTGAGCCAGAGGGTTCGGAAAAAAACCTACACTGGAGGTGCCACTCTAGCAGACCTCTAAAACATAGCAGTAGGTACATTGCTTAGCCAGTAGGGATGAAGAAAAAAAACAAATTTAGCGTTAATGTATTTATATACATGCGTATCCAAATCATACACACACCTACATATATCTATTATATCATTCAATAAAGTCCCTGGCTCTGAGTATCATAAAGAAGTATATATATAAGATGGCATGCATCTCTCCGATGACAGAAATATATCCAACACTCTGTGAGGAAACCAACAACCAAAGTCTATCAACTAGGCCATTGGGGTCTTCAGAACCATGTGTACACCTTCGCCTGACAAATGTTGGCACTTCATCGTCATGAGTAGAATATGCATCATCACCAGCAACATGTGTGCACATTTTCTTTGCAGTTGTCGACACATCATCATCATCAGTAGAATACACATGAGCATTACCAGCAGACATCTAGGTGACAGATTCGTTGTCAGTGTCCTGGGTAGCATCTTCGGTTTTCACTTCATATGTTCGCGGTGCAGGTCTAATATGTACAGCTCCTGAGGATCTGTCTGGTTAATGCTCTGCAGCACTCATAGGTCCTTCTTCGCACACATTTTACTCTGCAGCACTCGTATTTACATCTTCGCACACTGGTTTGGAATACCACGCAGGCCCATGTAATGTTATGGGTGCTCGAACGAACGTTAGGGTACAAGGCGAATCAGCAGGAAGGTTAGCCTTGTCGTGCGACAACACATGCTGGTGAATGCCAGGCAAAGGTATGTTACCTTTACATGTACCAGTGTATCTCTTGAGATTATCGTCTCTACCAAAATTTGACACCACACATATCGCACGTTAGTATTCTGGAGGTCGGTCCTTTAGTACAGTTGCTTCTCTAATGGCGACAAGCATGACAGATTTTGCTGAAAGTTCATCCCACAAGAACAACACTGTTTTACAGCCATGGTGGGAGTTGAATATATAGAGACATGCTCTACAATAGATACCATATCAGCTTGCACCATTTTCATGCAAAACAAAATGGAAGTTCGTCCCGCAGCAGCTTCGTGTATATAAATAGGTCCTCACACACATCTCATAAGTGGGAATTAAACATTTTACCAGTCGAAGTAGCAAGTCCTTCACCTAGCAGGCTCACCCCTCACTGCAGCTGACCCCTCACTACAGATGACCCCTCACCGCAGCTGACCCCTCACTGCAGCTGACACCTCACTGCAGCTTACTTTCAAGATGGGTTAACAACTTTGTGTGAATTTCTATGGGTGTAGTATGCCCTCCTTTCTACCGGTCGAAGCTATATCCCCATCTGCTCAGTAGTGGAGGGAATATCAGTATGTACACCCATCCCACCTCTACAGTGTCAACCCCACACGAGTATCAGCTTGAGAGCATGTGTCTTTAAATTGTCAACATGAGAATACATTTTTCGATAATTAACATGTCAGACAGTGTAACATTACACGTTGCAAGATGAGTTCTCAAATCAAGACATCGGCCAAACCGTGATGTACACAATCAGCATGTGAACACAGTATGCTCAGGATTCTGATGACAACCGGCCTCATGCTGTCGGCAGCTGGTTATTTTAGGAAAGGTCGTCTTACAGTAGCAGCACAAATATATGTCGTATTCCATCACCAACGATGAGCACAGTATCCACAGACAATGTGCACTCTTCATGGTCCGAACAGCAACTGTGCCGGCCAGCCTATTCTGACATGTATTAAACCATTATGCATTTGAATATAAGATGAGTATCAGCATGAGAGCAAGTGTGAGTACTTATCTAGACGTCCACCTAGCAGGGGGCGGTGTTTCAAGCCCTGAGCTCATTCCTCCAGTTGACAATCGCCTAATTGTGAAGTGGCCTAAACGAATTCGTTCTCAACTGTACATGATCTATCACATGTAATGTCCAACCGGAACCTTTCCCAATGTACTTTTCTTCCTCATTGCAAATCTTCTGTATACCGGCCTCTACACTAGCCGCAATGTCGAGTGTGTTATACAGAGGCACATTCATTGTTTTGAGGCTTTCCAACTAAATTCATCGTCATGTGGTTCTGGTTTGGTAAATATGCATTCGAACCACATATTATATTTTAACGCACCATCTTTTTCCATCTCATCTGTAGGTTGATCTACCATTCTCTTCTTCATTTGCTTAAGGTATGTACAAATATCTTTTCTCATGCTGGATGCGACTTATGTCTTCATTAGACCATGGAAAGTAGATTCCTTCATGATGAACCCTTTCTCATTGGGTGAGCTTGTAGCAGATGGTGGTGTAGTAACTTCCTTTTCATATGTACAATTCTTCATATGGTTGTCATCTCACAAAAATTTTTTTCCGATAGTTCCATATTTTGTATCGTGCTTCGACTGGAATGCTTCCTGTTGATTGATAACATGTGAACTCGTGTTTGCATTTATAACACTGGTGAGTGAAGTGTCTCCAGCTTGTCTTCATCGAACATTGACCTGGTTTCTCATGTTGACATGCACTAGATCTTTTTTAATGGTCCAACCACAGTAGCAATGCATAAACCGTGATGTCTGCAGAGAATTGTACATGTCCAGGATCGGTATTGCCCATGGTGATAGTGCACGAGTATCCACTATAGCAGGGTCAGACCATCTCTTGATGCTTGAGGAAAATGGCCGGCAATGTTCAGGTCCAATGGTGAGCGTGCGCCAGTATCCAATGCGGATCTACAGTGCTTAGCAGGCATGGGCGAGAGTCCATCACACGATGCAAGATGCCGTTTTAAGCTATCACTACTTCCAAATTGAGAATTGCACTGTTCACAAGTTAATGCAGAAAACTTCGTGTCAACGAGCATGGCAGCTGTTGGGAAATGACTTCTAGCAGAACTGGCACATATGGTTGTCTGAAGTAGTTTCCATTGTCGCTCGAGCTGATGTTCACTCTTCAAATAACAGCAACACACTAATGTTTCCACCAATCCAACATGCTGTATACATACACATTTTCACATTCATCAGTGGGAGGTAAGCCTTTTGTAGACATGTAGTTAGCCAGTGTTATCTCTGTTACTACACTGACATGAAGCTGCAAGTTCGAAGTGGAATTTCACATCATGACACATACTTTACAACTGGCCTTTTTCCAACACAGCCAAATCTATCATATAGATGTGCATTGATATTTCTACTAAAGAGCTTACCACAATAGCGACATTGTTTCCGCCCTGAAGGAATGCTCATGTCAGAAGTTGGTGGTGTACCACTACCTTTCGATACGACAGGCACCTGGCCATTGTTGCATAGCAGGTGTACGGTCTTTACATGTGTTTTTACTATGCATGTTTAAACTGTCTATATGAATGAAATAACTGTGACACTTATCACATCGATAGCATGTACAATATGTATTCAGCTTGCATTTGTGCTTCATATGTCTCTCTGCACTGGGGACATGTGCAAATGTCCTGTTACAGTATTTGCAAGGATGTATAGGAGTTGATCCAGCTATTGTTTCCGCTGTTGGGTCCTTTACTAATGTTGTTGGGTTTTTTTTTCACGGGCATCCTCCCTTCCTTAAACTTCAGCAAATAGTGTTTGGCTTGAACAGGAAGGAGTTATTTGCATGTTGCAATGTGTCGTTTGAAGTTATCTCGTCGTCGAAAATGCGATTGACACTCTTTACAATACACATAAGCACGCTTCATATTGAGCGGACACCCAGTCTCATGTCAGCATGAATGACAGCATTTAGAAAACATTTTCGTACAGTAGCGACATAGAAAGCTTTCCCGAATATTTACCATCGTCGTGGAAGAGCACTATCTACATAGCCACTGTTCGCTCTTCGAAGTCTGCGTGGGATATGGGTCGTTCCGCCTATAACCAACATATTATTAGTTTAACCACTCCTGCTACTAAGTCTGAAAGTGAATTAATGGTGTAGGTCGGTGTATGACCACTGCTAATTGTAGGCTTGATACATGGGTGCAAATAGGTGATGACGACCTGCACTCATGTACCAAAGCAGGTAATAATTACAGTTATACCCGAACCTTAAATGCACGTACTTACTTCCAGACAGCCCCCCCCCCCCCCCCCGAACCAACAATGTACCTACTTACTTCCAGATAGACAGTCAGTACCACCCACGCTAGGGAGGAGGACCGACCTTATACTCGTGTGTGTTGTGTACCGAGACTTCGATGTATGTAATGTGATGGCACTTATAATTAATACACATAGTCGTCGCTAGACAGCCGAGTCCCCACACATACAACAATATAAGCTAGAACAATTATTATGAAACAAATTATCCCCTACCTTACTTGGCGTAGTAGTGAATATCCGTAGGTTGCGAGCATATCTCGTCGTCGATGTGACCTCACTGGAAGCGGAGACCAAAATGGCTGGTCCCGCCTTTCCGTGCATGGTAAATATCGACCAAGTACTGTATCTCCACCACAAACCTCCCTTTTGTCAATAGACTTACAGGTATACCATTGAAAGGAAACATTGCACGTGCCCTGAACCAACCTCGAGGTATCGCAGGTTCGATTCTCGTAGAGAGTGGTAATACAAGACGACATAAAAGCCGACATGATATCTACAATGGTGGTGCACGTGCGTGTATTGCATAGGCGATGGCTAGACAAGACCATACATCGTATGCCATTCGAAAAAAGCCATGTAATTCCATCACTAATACAAATAGGCAGGTTGGCCGAGCGGCATAAGACGTCTGATATAAACTCTGGGGATCCAGTAAAAGGGAACGTCGGGTCGAATCCCTGCACCTGTAGCCTACTTGAATAAATAAGTGATCACAGGTTCGATTCCTATTGAGCCTGAATGCTGACAAGCCTGCAGACAATCGCACAATGTCGTGCGCAGGTGGTGGAGACTGCCAGTAGCAGGCTGCCAGAAGTCTGAATGTTGGCGACCATTTTCACGGGCGGCAGCCAGTGGCGGGTGATCAGATGGGCTGGCGGTCATGTTGGCTGCCAGTACAATGACGACGACGATTTGCACAATGGCAGATGTTGGTGGCGGGTGGCCAGAAGTCTGAATGCGGGCGACCAAGTTGGCAGCCAGCAGCCATGTGCAAAAATATGACGACTGCTGATGGTGAGTGGCCAGAAGGACTGGTGGCCATGTTGGTAGCCAGTACAACGACGACAGCCATTTGCAAAATGGCAGGTGCTGGTGGTGGGTGCTGACGGCGAGACTACCAGTATTCTGAATGATACCTTTGACCTTGTTGTAAGTATGAAGTTTAAATGCTGACTCTTGGAAGTTGCACTGTCTGAAAAATTATGTCTGGTGGTGAGCGGACATGTTCGTAGCCAGTCGCTGGCGATGGCCAAAGGTGGTTGGTGGCAGGCATGCAAAATGGTGGTCGGTGACGGGCGGGGGCGACTTCCCGTTGCAGCGGCCATGTTGGTGGGCAGCAGCCGGTGGCGGGCGGTCAGAAGGTTTGGCATTTGTGTTGGTGGCCCAGAACTGATGGCGACCATGTTAGCAGCCAGTACAATTACGACAGCAATCTGCAAAATTGTATGTGCTGGTGGCATGCTCTGGTGTGGGACGACCAGAATTCCGAATGCCACCCTTGACCTTGACCTTTGGCCACCATTTCGAAATTAGAAAATTTTACCAACAGCTGCTATGGTCTTACGATTTAACAATTTTTTTCTTTTACATGGTAAGATTGTCTAAGTTATAGCAAATACAATCATTATCGAAACAAGAAATGTAGGTTGTTCAAAACAAAGATGTGATTAAACTCAATAATATCGTAACAGAATTTTCATAAGATTTTCTACATAATGCTTTAGCTTGTTGAACAAACGAGAAATTTCTATTATAAAGTTATTTTTGTATTGTTATCAAGTTTCAAACGTTCACTTGAAATACCAGAAATAATTATTAAACTGGAGAACATATGAATCCAGAAATAGATTCAAAATTCATGTTTACATTAACTAGGGAATAAAAAATGGTAGAACAATTAAATGACCACTATCTCTTAAAGGTACCTGGATGCATCCTTACACATAAAGAAATATTAGTAAGGCTAATACAAAAGGTTACTTGCACAAAGACAATGAAAATTAAATTAATTAAAAAAACTTCTTGTGAAATGGTGTCTAAAAACAAATAAATATGAAGTTCTATCACATAGCTTCACTGCATAATAATAGGTAGAATAAACAGGTTGACAAAAAGGCCTGTAGATTAAGTGGCAGGCACATCAGAGAAACTTGACGAGTTAAGGTTGCTTGAAAAACTCGAACAAACCGAAGAGTTGAGAAAGTCATGGAGTTGGTGCAGGTAACATAACAGAAGTTAAGTACGTGCAGACGGAAATCATGGGAATTCGTCTACTCTCACTAGTATACATACAGAAGGTACACAATAGTGAGTAATAGATAATTACTAGAGCACACAACGAAGGGGAAAAACAAAAAACGGTACTCACCAGAGGAAATTAGAATAAAATATCCATACATGATGAAGTCTCGAGCCGTAACATCAACAGAAAATAAATAAATAAAATGCACCACACCACAACTATATCTTTATTGTTACTCTACGGGATGTCTACATATAGAAAACTAACTAGGGACTTATCGCAAATAAAACCATCCCATTTGCCGCACTTTGCCAACGCACCATGTCGGCAACAAGTCAAGACCTAGAGTTAGGTTAAAAACCCGCTCGGTTGCACACGAAAACATGGGGAAGGGAAACGAACGAAGCTTAGTACTGGACTCACCGCTAGATGGCATTAGGGGTACGAAAGTGAACAAACTGCAGTGTGGCTAGGTGTTAGCACATAGACGAGAGACGTTATTGTGCAAATTCATGCACTGGATGTGTGGTCATTAGAGGACATTGCGAGCACAGCGACTGCAGAACCTGAAGTGTGGAAGGGGATAGCAACAGATGCGAAATACAATATATTGCCAACGCTGCAGCATCCATCTGGTCAAGCCAGGAACGAACATACGAAACAGCCACTTGAAAAGGCTTTAGCTAGCTTTGAGGAGACTCTTTTAGAGAACCAAAACTGAGTGAAATTGAAATCGCGGAATTTGTAAACAAAACATAATTAGCACAAAAATGTTTACAAAATATGTTAAGTTACACAACTAAATAAAACAACTTTCAAAATACATATCAGTATGAAAAAAATAGATGTCTGACCACTAGATCTGAAATAAAATTAAATTATCTCAAAAATTTCAAACTGAAAACAAATTTATAAATTAGCCAACAAATTGCTTTAAATATAAATTACATGTCTCAGATTACTCCAAATAGCCATAAAACAATTACATTACTGGAATAATTACAATATTATTATAACCAAAATATTGTGATATATATAATAAAATATTCATTAATATATAAAAAAAATCTCGCAATCATGCTAATGACTGAAAAGAGAAATAATATACTCAAAGCCGATAGTAATGAAGTTAATTATTAGGGAAAGATATATTTATAAAATTCACCATATCAAATACTAAACAAAATATTAAAAATATAAGTTTGCAAAATAGCTTAAAATTAGTGAATCTCATTGACAAACTATAAAAATCAATAGAAGCTTATATCAAACTCACAAAGTCATATTGTAAAATGCTCAGTGATGCATTAAAAAAATTAAGTATCGCATGGAAATTTATGGAGGTGTGCCAATACACCACAACTCACAGCTATCTATCATAGTCGTGGTTGATGTCTATGTTACGAATTTGGCGACTATAACTCAAACGGTTCGGAAATTACAGCCAACTAGACTTATACATTGGCATGGGGCATACTTGTCCCTGCGACACCTCTCCTAGTCGTGGCAGATGTCTATGTTATGAATTTGCCAACTATAACTAAAATGGTTAGGAAATTACACCCAACTATGCTTACACTAAGGGCATACATGACACTGCAACCCCTTTTCTAGTCGTGGATTATGTCTATGTTATGAATTTGCCAACTATAACTCAAAATGTTCGGAAAATACAGCCAACTATGCTTATAAGTGTTATGTACATGCACACTGCCTTAAGGGGGTGGCAGTGTTACACAATATCTGATCGTTCGCGACGCCTTGATACCCCACTGCTGATTCCAGCGAGGCGCTAGCCACCAAAATGGTCGACATCCTCAGCCGATCGCCAATTGTCCTGGGTAGACATACGTCGGCGATACCAAGATGGAACCTGGGAATGACTTCTCAATTTGGCAATAATTTCTCAATTCCCGACCGATTCTGCCCCAATGTACAAACCATCGCCACACTGTGCAACCTGCCTGGTCTATGCTAATTAGCACTGGCTGCCAAGATGGCCACCAGTGGCAGGATGGAGCTAGATCCCACATCCCACGAGTCATTTGACATCCTGAGGGGTCTTCCGCCGGATTGTGCTATTTAGGGCACAAAAATGATGGTCGGCACTGGATGCCAACATGGCCGCTGGCGGCGGGAGGGAAATTAGGGAAATTTCAAGGGAAAACATCTTGTTTTTGTATGCGAAATCAGCCGTTTTGGACGGGAAAAGGGAAAAAGAGAAATTCTCGATCCTCGGCCTCTCCGCCTGACACCTGGTGACCCAAAAACAACTATTTTATACTAATGGTGATGTAGCCTCGCGTATAGCGGCCTGTTGCTCTTCCGTAGGTGTCCACGCTCTGTGTCCCTCCTTTTCTATTCCTACGTTCCTTCTGTCGTCTTGCCGGCGGTGGTTAAAATCGCTTCTTCCTTAATTACCATACGAGCGACTCTCTTTCAGAATACGCAGGATTATAGTTGTAACTATTCCTGTTCGATCTGCCATTATTCCACCTCTGTCGATAAAAAAAGCTCGTCATATATAGTTGTTGTTCCTGGGCTGTCGGCCTGCTTGCCATTGAACTGTATTCACACGGAAATTCCGCTCGCCATGTTGTGTGTTCTGAACTGGGCGTTGTGCATTGTTGTGGTGGTTTTCACGTGTGTTAGACTGTGGAAATGGCGGTTGTGTAGGGGTTTGCCTTACTCTGTCATTTTCACGAGCTGAGTTCGTGTATCTGGCCTGCCTCTTTTAGTTGGTCTGCACGTATCAACTGGTGTCTAAACTCTGTCAGGTCACTGTACACACTTCCGATGAACTGGCGTTTATACGTAATAGGCATCTGGGAAATCACTACGTCTACGAATTCTTCGCCGCTTATGTCAGCGGTCAGGTGACGCGTACGCTCGTAGACGTCACTGAAATGCTCTTCGATCGAATTCTCCTTCTTAGGATCCCAGTGTTCGTAGGCTAGCTGCGAGATGTTTGATTGCATTTTCGCGCTCCAGAACTGCAATAGAAATTCTTCCTGAAATTCCGAAAAATGAGTGATTCTATCCTCCTCCACTTCCCACCAGAAACAGGCAGTAGACTGCAGACTCATGCTCACATAACACAAAATATCTGTGTCGTTCAGGGCGAAAAACTTAACGTATTCTTCCATTTTATTTACTTACGTCACGGGATTTTCATTCTGATTTCCGAAAAAATTTGGCATTCCCTCAGACTAATGTTTTGCTGGGTGGTGATGCATCGTAGCAGTAGGATATGCTGTAGTGATTAATTGTGGTTGTTGGTGATTATTGCTATTAGTTGGCAGTTTTAATTCAGGCGTGACCTGGTTCCAATTACGTGTCATTGTAGCGGGTACACTTATTTCATTTTGCCTTGCGTTTTGTTCGTAACTGTCCCTCTCCATAGAGGAAGTAAGGCACTGGATTTGCCGTTTATTCACCTGGCTTGAGAGCATGATACAGCCGTCCACGTGTCTACTAAACTGTTCTAGCTCTGTTTGCAGCCGATTTTCAACAATCCTGAGCAGTTCTGACTGTTCGCTAGTACTCGCGGTGATAGGCCTAGCCTCTACCTTCTTTACCCTATCTTCCAATGATTTACCTTGCGTAGTAAGCTCAGCTCTTGTATTTTCCACTAAATTGTGTGCTTCTGTTACCTCAGATGTGAGGTCGTACAATACGCTCTCAGTTTGTTTTAACCGGTTGTCAGTTTCTCCACGCAAATCGTCAAACTTTGTGTTGAAGTCCTCAGTTAACTTTTGATTTTGCATGGTGACTTCTTCTCTAAATTGAGCGAAGCGAGAGTCGAGCGTCTCATGTACGCCATCAATTCCGCTGCACAACTTCTACCAGTTCTTGTGCAATTTGTTGAGAGTCAGCCCTGTTCTGCTGTGCGGCATCATCAATTCGCTGTGAAGTCCTGCCTGTAGGGATTCCAGTTTTTGCTGTGAGTCAGCTTTGCTCTGTTCAAATTTCTCTTCCAGCCTGGTTTACATTCGTTGTGAGTCAGCTCTGCTCTGTTCAAATCTCTGTTGTGTGTCAGCTTGCATGGATCGCATCATTTCTATTAAGTCGAGCAATGAAATTTCAGAAACTATTGGTGTTTATGGTGTGGTAGGAGTGGTAGGGGCAACATTTTCAGCTGCGGAGGGTGGTACAAGTGTGCCGTCGCCTACACTCACATTACGTACACTGTTATCTCCCACTTTCTCGTGATCAAACAGGTTACCAACTAAATCCATCAGCGTCGCTTCCAACAGTCCAGACGCATTACCCTTCTGTTCATTGCCTGATCATCCATGTCCATGTTTGTTCTCCTCAGAAAGTATGGGTTGCTGGCGCTAGGGTCCATGTCAGTTTACTAACTCCCTCGATAGCTCTCACATTGTTGCGCCACTCTGAAGATTCGGTTGAAAAGAGTGACTAGTATGTGGACTTTGTGAAAAAAATAATAATAATTACCAAGGGTGTAGAAGAGGGATATATGTGTGCAGGAGAATGTGTGTTTGACCTTTTTACCACCTTCAGAACTTACTCTCCAACGCTGTACTGGTCGTCTCAGGAACTCTGCAAGAGCATTTACGTGCACTGGCATTCACAGTACATAAAACTTTCAAACTTATTAAGAAGCACTACGTTTATGTTATTACCTCTGTAAAAGAAAATTTGGCTGGGTAGGTTCAGCATTAACAATAAACGAAATAAAAATGTTATTACTTATCTTTAATTCAAAGCAGAGAAAATAGAAATAAAAATCAGAATAAAACTGTTTAACTGTGTGTGAAAAACTAATCAATTAAGTAAAAATTATGCTCTGCAATAGTTTAAACTTAATAAAATATTAACACCATTCGAATACAAGAATTACTTAAATTGAAAATTAAATTAAATTAAAAGTCTTTAAGCTGCTTTAAAAATAATAAAATAAACTGTAGATTAATTGAACTGTTTTCGAATGAAAAGTGTCTATATAGCATTACCCATTCTAATTACTTTCCCACATATCTTATTTAGATTCGTAATGTCTTCAAAAATGAGCAAAGTCTCAGAAGTGTTCAAAGTTTTGCTCCGGTAACTAGCTGAAGTCGGGTAGCGTAGGACTTACTGTGCTGAATTAATAAGCGACACCTGTACTACAACTAAATCTTCCAAAAATCATATTAGCTGTCACCAACATTTCGGGAGCTATGAAAAAATAGGTAAAAGACGCTACCAAACATAAGTATATATATGGTTAATAATTAGGTGGCGTCACCTTAATCTGTAGTTATGGCGACGTTACCAGCATGGCGTCGGTGTAGCTCTCTCGTCGACAGCGTCCACTAATAAAAATCAACTAACTCAGCTAGACTTTGGCCTCTTCTTCACTTGCCAAGCTAGCCCTCAAAATATAATAACTTCAGGGTACCAAAACACTGTTCTAAATTATGATGATGCCGGGGATTTCACCCATGAAATCCCGGCACTTAAAATCGGATCTTTGGATCTTCAAATTAGTACCCAGAAGCCCTTGACTTCCAGCAACTTCGTTATCAAGTTCTATCAATGGAGCTCAGCTACTTCCTGTTCATTAAGTCAAAAAATAGCTTAACACAAAATACAATTAAAACTGCAAATAAAAGAAAACAAACAGTACTGAAATAAATATAATAAATTCTGAGATTTGAAACCTCTGAAAAATCATTAAGTCACATACTTAATTTAAGCAGCAAAAACGCTCAGAATAATGTTATTGCTTACCATAGAGTAACATAAATTAACATACAAAGATTGAAAAGAATGGTGGGTCCTGACTCATATTGCACATTTAAAAATCATAAAAATCTTATATGTAAAATTGCATAAGTATTCCAGCTAAAATAAATAAGTGCTTAAACATATGCAAAATATGTAGGTGCCATATGGTACGAAACAACTCACGTGTTAATCTGCATATTAGTTTTGGGACATATAAATGAGAGTAGATGGATCTGTTAACCGGCATCAGTGACTTTCAGCGTTTCAGAAGCAGAACACGCACTAGCCCAATTAAGTGGGTAAATACCATAATTTATAGACGAAGAAATGATAGCGCAAAGCAAACTTACTCATATAAGTTAAAATATGCATTGACACTTAGGAAAGTTCCGTTCACGTTTATGGGTAAATATCGCTGTCTCTGCTAATGTTACCCAAGTTCACGAATTTTTTCGAAGCGTACACGTAAGTCTAATTAAAAATTATAAATGGTAATATGTAGCGAAATTTTTTAGATCCAAAATACTTATCCGCTTACGATGCTGTTTCTTGTCCTCTGGCATGATATTTCATGAGTGAATGGCCTACGCTGTTAGAATTATCCGTTAATTTACGGAAATTTTTACGGGAATGCACAGTAAATTTACGGAAACGCAATCTGTAATGACGAAAAACGGAGTTACGTGCGTAAATACGAAATACAGAAAGTCTCCGTATTTCCTATAACTTCAGGTTTCGGGCACGAACAATGCCGAGTTAACACGAAACTTTATTCACTACTGTAACGATAAAATTATCGTTTCTGCGGTAGTTAAGGTTAGCCATGTCACTAACAACTGTTCTTTCAGACATTAAAAAGTAGCAACAGGCGTATGTAACACTTAGTAACACATAACAGACACTAATTTGAACAGAAACTAAAAAA
Source organism: Dryococelus australis (assembly GCA_029891345.1). NCBI lineage: Eukaryota > Metazoa > Arthropoda > Insecta > Phasmatodea > Phasmatidae > Dryococelus > Dryococelus australis. The sequence goes on from CM056994.1 coordinate 293,307,372, forward strand.
GGTTGCGTATGTTATTAATACAGAAATTCAGATGTTATACCAGGTTCATTACGTTAGCGTTGTAGATAAGTGGTTAGGGTCGTGAACTAGCAACTTTTTGACCCGGGTTCAAATCTTCCTCAAGTATAAAAAATTTGTACTTTTTAATTATATTTTTATACACAATGGAACACCTGCATTATGAAAATAAAAATAAAATATATATTAAAAATTATTTAAACTAGAAGTACAGAACACTAACTAGGGAATCAACGTAGAGGTTCCATGAATTTTATGGAAAGTCCGTATTAGAAAATGAATGTGTCCCTAATTTTACGGAAAGTTTACGGGACACCTCTGGATAAATTTTTACCGGCACTTTTCCGTAAAATTAAGGAAATTTTTTTTAACAGTGTGGCTAACTCCTACAAACGTAATTTTGTGTGGACAGTGACCCTCGCCCAAAGTTGACTAGGTTTCTAGGCGGGGATCTATAAGTTCAATAATTCGTTGTTAGAAGAAATGAGTGTAACAAAAGAAAACTTACCTGCCATATGCAATGTCCACCACGGTTCCCACTTGAGTAAATGAGGATACGAGTCCATCGGGGATCAAACACGGAGCTTTGTATAAAGAGGACGGTGTGCTGACAGTAATATTACAGTGTCCCAACAGATTTTGTACATTATGTGTAGAGAGGACAATTCACAAATTCATAATTTTCAAAAACATCTAGGTTTACATGTGAGTTTCTGGTATTACTGAATAACAGCGTGTCTTTGACAACTTTCTAAAAATATCCGAACTGCAAGAAAAACGAGGACTGAATTCCGTGCTTCCTCGTCTGGGGTTAAACTAGATCAACAGCCAATGAACAGATAAATGAGGCTGGAGTACCTACACAAAAAAATTGACGAAGTACAGCTTGTTGACGAATGAACCCGCGAAATTCCCTGGACACTTAAATTACGTGCTTGAAAAACAAACCTTGCATTGGCTGGTCGCTTGGTGAAAACTTGTTGACTCGTACCTACCGCGGCGTTTGAGCTGTTGAGGGGTGGGGGGGGAAGTATGGTTGAAGGAGGGGTGGAAGATGACGTACCTGAGGTATAGTCGTGACCCCAGCATCTCGCCGCCCACGCAATTAGCGTCTCCAGTATTTACCGATAACTTGTTAATGTGGGGCGTGCGATGCGCGCGCATCCTCCTAATGACCCCCCTCTAGTTGCTAGTTACTAGTTACCGCTCTCATTGATTTTATCCCCTGGTGTCGGCGTCCGTCCGATCCATTATTCGCTCCCCTGCGGGCCAAGCCGGTGCAACACACACGCACACCCTCCCTCCCTCTCTCCCTCGCTCTCTCTCTCTCTCTCTCTCTCTCTCTCTCTCTCTCTCTCGCATGTTCATGGCTCTTTACAGGCGGTTTTCGTAACGCCCAGCTGCAACACTCTTTACGAATTTGGAGTACGAGATTGGGATTTCAACCATAACGATCGTTATGCCATTAGAAGCGTCAAGCAACGTGAACAGCTTATAATGACTGCATAGTTACCAGCCGTTAAATTCAGACTATCTCATATAATCCATTCTCGGTTACTTCACACGTTTCTAAAGCTCTGCTAAATTTCTACTCCCAGGGTATCCCTCCGCCTCGAACAAACTACGCTTAGCTGAGTCTAGAAATTTATACCGGAGGGACAACGCGCCGAATTCGTGCGCACTTAGCTGAGATAATATTTTGCATGAGAGCTATGTTTTACTAGGTGCTACCAACACGTATGTTTTCTTACTGTGTTAATTCATATTTATTATAAATGAAATATTATAATTTATATTTAAAATATAGGCGAAATTCAATTTATCGCAAAATAAGATACATCTATGTTAACAGAGGTATAAAATGGTTGTGATACATGGTATATGTAGGAAATAACTAAATACGTAATACATTGGGTGATTTTTCAAAGATTTGATTAAAAAGTGTGAAGAAACCGCGAAAACAGTATAGCTTAAGCTATAAGACATAACTAGAGACATGAATACTTCTCGGCTTAATTTCGGCACAAATTATAACGTGAAAACTCGCACGTTTATGTTCCTTCTGCAATTCACCCATGCATTATTTAACGTATCTTGGAGAATCCTGAGCCAATAACAAGCACGTTACAAAATACAGGCCCAATCACCACCTTACACTGTGATAGCAAGCACCCAAAAAGCACTTCCTATTCAAACGAGTGTACATAATTTTGTGAGGTCTTGCTTGCAGGCCAATAAACTCATGGATATTTCACGTCTTCGCCTTCTAAATAAACTTACCAATTTTCGTTACAGCTTTTTTTGTGACAATTGTAATGTTACGTTACATGTATTAAATAAAACAGACCCATGTAACGGCATCCAAATAATTATTGTATACGATCTGTAACAAGGGAAAATTGTATTATGTCAATATTCTGACGGACACATATAGTGGCATGCCAAATAATTATGTACTATATTTTATATATGATAGAATAAGCCATAAAAACATATTATGTTAAGGTTTCGTTTGCCTCCGCTAGCTGTTGCTCAATTATGAGTTGAATTATATATCTCATAATATGCTTACCACATTCAATATTCTCTGCTCACTAGTAGATATCATTAATACCAATGAGTAGAAACCTGAAAAATCACGAGTGACATAGCATAGACATTGTAACTGATATCTACTCTCAACATATTAAAAGGACAACAGTGACAGCTCTGTGTATGCATAAGTTTAATGAAGAATAAGTTAAAAAAAAAAATAGTGTAAATCGCATTTAGTTTTGTAGGTTCAGAAAATTAACGATCATAAATCTTAGAAGATAGTGAACAAACTAGCGAACAAGTAAAATTGATATTTTAAATAAATGTGCAAGCCGACACCAGCTAGGCATTTAACATTAATTCTCTAATATTACGTTGATGGCAGTTAAACTACTCGTTTGTAAAACGACAAGGCCCGTGTTTGTAATAGACCTTAGGAAAGGTTTGTACTATACTGAGCCGTATCCACGAGCTTCAGCAAAATGGTGGACACTTGAGAACATAAAACCTTATAAAGTTGTTTGCGCAAAAACGATTGGTGATGTAAAGTGAAGCTGCATGCAAAAAAAATGTATTGCAAGTTTTAATAACGTAAAACACTTAAAACAACTTAAATAATCATAATAAAACGACAATTTTAATGAAACGTCACCGTATTATTTATTATTTGTTAGTGTTTCCTAGCTACATAGAACTCACAGGCCTATCGGCTCTTAATACCCCGTTGTCAAGAACCGCAAAGATCTCCTAACTCAGCACCTGAACTCTTATATACTGAAATACATGTACCTATTATTCTTAACCGTGGAACTACATTATTATTATAGTGTATGCACTTGCACCTATATTTACAGTAAAAATAAGCGTTAGTGCCGTAAGTCAAGTTGGTTTTGTGGTTGAAGGTGTGGGATAGTAATGCAAGGGGTGTGAGTTTTAATCCCCGTGCTGGCGAGGTGTAATTTTTTTTGTAAATTATATTTGGAATCTTTTTTAGTCCTCTGTTACTAATTTATCACATTCTTTTTTTTTTTTTTTTTTTTTTTAAGAATAAAAGTAATTTTATGAACACTTCTCAATAATGTCAGTTGTAATTACAAGGTTATCATTTGTAATATTACAAAGAAATATTTTACAAATATTTCAAGAAAACTCTTTGTAGTTTTACGAAGGATTTTCTTGGCAACTGGGTTTCCAAGAATTTTTCTTGTAAAAGTTCAAAAAAAAATTTTAGAGTGTCGTGAAGGCTGCTCCTCGAAGTCGAACACGGGTAAATCTCCGCAGCTGTAGCTAATCCTCTTATATTCCTGATCTTCCCTCAATTAAAGCTCACGGGCTTTGGCGTGTGCCTCTACAGTCCTTGCATACATTAACATTACACGTACGCGTGAGGAGAATTCTAACTATTAAAATGAATCACGAAGTCGTCCGACCAAGGCCTCTTCCAGTCATGAGATTACAGTACACGTCTTCGAACATCGTTTGAGCCTCGTTTAAGTTCGGCGAACTCGTGTTTAAGCTGAAATTATAGTAAAATTCTAGCTGAGCAGTCGACCATGACTTGCCTCTGCCCCAGCGAAAAATTTATCTTCCACAATCATTTTTTTTTTGGTTACGTTCAAACAAAATTTCCAGAATAAAGTAAGATTTGCAACATTATTACTTTAAAAATCGAAATTTTTCATTGGCTAGGTAGTGTCGCCTGATATTACATAAACACAAGGTTGAAGAACCTTCATTTTCTGAGAGAAAATAAAACTGGTTCAGATATTAATCACAATAAAATATACCTCTCTGGTATTTAAACAACACGTTGACAGCAATACTGGCAACAAACTTAATTCATATACAACACATCAACGGAAATCTCCAGTGAAAACAACATCTAGATTCGCCTTGTGGTATGTGGAACTGCACAGTATTTAGACGTAAGGCATTTGCTTGGAGTTGCGGCCAAACTAAGATGGTGGTCAAATGTAAGTGAGTAATGACAGCATGTAAATATAAAGGCAAGCAGTGGTGGATCTTCAGTCAGTCAGTTAGTCATGGCGTGCAAATTCGATCTTACAGCAGACTATAGGCTGTTCACGGTAAAGTGAGCACTTTTTAAGGCCCTCATAAATTTTTCCTTTCATCCAATTTCCATCTTCCTGCTGCTATTTAATATAAACATGGCAATGTGACGAATAAACACAGTGTATACATTTCACCACCATCAAAATTTAATGCCTGAAGCTGCAATAAGATATATTTATTAGCGGTTAAAGCCTCTTGCAAGAGCTGTAAAAAGTGCCCACTTTATCGTGAACAGCCTATACGAACCGGTGTACATTGGATACAGAAGAGTTTACTTTAAGCGCTACGGAGGTGCATTACAAGTCCAGGTATGCGATGATACAGAACATTGGTACTACACCTTCTATTCCTACCTGGGTGTCAGGTTTGGTGAAGGTTTCACATGTAAAGATTGCTTTCCCGAATACTGCACTGTGCAATATTTGCATGCTGCAGCAGTCTACCCTGCATACAGGACCTAATGCTACCTAGTGACAGCAAAACCATTATGGAAGAACGTGGAATTGTGGTAATAAATTACCAACTTGATCGACCAGAGTACAGGGTCAGCCTTTGCTGAAAAGAAGAATGCAACAGAGATAAAAACTACTTTAATTATCAAGAGGGCAGTGTTTTGTTGCCGCCAGTATGCAGTACCTACTCTTGTGCAGTGGCCAATACAAATTTAATTACCATTAACAAATGTAATAAAACTAACTACATAAATATTTGTTCTAACATGTTTTTTGCATGCAAAGTTAGATAGTAGTCAACGATAATGATGTCACTTGAGCGTGAATACAAAGATCAAAATGTAAAATTAATATTAGAAATGGTTTTACACACCTCTTACAATCTAAATTGATTAGAGTTTGTTTGGGAAAGAAATTGTCTCAGCAAGGAGCTGGCTTTGGTGTAAAAAGTAGTATATTCATTCAGTTAACACTTACGTGAGTTGTACATAGGGAAGGTCTAATGTCTCCTACTATGCTGGTCCAGGGTGATTCTTTTGAGTTTGTAGAGATGTGTGATGGAGTGTTCCATTAAAAAATCATATGTTTTCCGTTGGGAAATTAAAAAAGTAATGAATTAATACCCTGTCCAGAGGTGAATAGTTACCCCGTCCATCATACATGTCCTACCACGTTGTTACCAGCGAGCATCAAAGACATGTACTCGCATTTCCAAGAAACATTCCCAGAAATAGTAGATTCTGTGATTTTGCGTGCACCCGACTATACTGAAGACATGAGCATTCAAATCGATGACATAACAAGTATTAAACCTAAAACTGAACATATGAAACAATTGCAAGTTGTCAATGAGATGATGTAACATTAGGAAATGTACTAAAAAATGGTTTACTGGTTTTACAAACAACCTATAGAGTGTAATGTACTCTGTGTGTGTTGTTAACTGTATTTTAAAAAGTCCTGTAATTTTAGTGTCCGATAAATAGGTTGGAATTTACTACAGTGTTTTATTGACTTGCAAGTACCACATGCATGAAGTGTAACTTGAAGTTAACACTAAAAGTTAAAATTCTCCATTTGTAGCAACTGATTCACATTTGAAGAAACTGTTTCTCAAGATTGTAAGACAAAATAAATGCTTTTAACAATCTTAATTAACATGTACATGTAATTAAAATAATAAAGTATCACATTTGCTAATTTGTGTGTTATACACAATTTGTGACATAAACCTTATTTAAATGAAATAGTGTGACACATGATTCCTGGAAATGGGTTCGATTCCAGAACTGGTAACAGTGTGACATTAACTTCGTGGAAAATGGTTGATTCCATTTGTAAATGCTTTGTAAAACATAATCTACATTTTAAAAATGTGTTTGTAATACAAACAAATGATCTACATATACTAACTTGACAGTGGTTTGTGATATAAATTGTGCTACCTACATTAGAAATGTCTTTTGTGAGACAAAGAAGTTATTCACATTTAAAAAGTTGTAGCATTCAATACATGTAATTTGTAAGAAAAATAAGTGATTTTTAACTAACTGAATCATTAGTTATAATGTTTCAAACTAACTCATGACAGATATCTTCATTGAAAAATCTGTCTGCAATGTTTCTAAATGAGACCACTCCCCGGACATGAGACAAGCACGTAAATATGTCGCTCGCCTCCTGGAAGTTATTCAGACTGTTCTTGTTAAGAACACATTTACTCTAGCATGTAAATAATTTAACCAAGTTTTACGTCTTTTTCGTGGGAGATGTGCCATTTTCATTTAGTAATACTTGATTGAGCCTCCACAGATGTTATGTTTAAATACACATTCGCATTCTGTTCTGTGAACATTTGCTTTCTGGAAATTCGGGCAACCTGTTAGACACATTTTGAATGCAGGTTAAAGATTGTGCAGTGAGATAAATAGTTCACAGTTCGAATATCAACTCCAGTTTTGGATCATTTTAAATTAAGTTTGTATACGATTTTCTGCCTGTTTACATATCTGATATAAATATTAAACAATGTTCATCAGTTAGGCATGTTGTAGGACCTGGGTTTGAGTCCTGAAATTATAAAAAATATTAATTTTCTATTGGACTTAGAAAAAAATGGTGTTTTTTTCGCAGTATTCATATGTGCCTGAAATAAATATTTAAGCAATCACCAAAGGGTAAAAACGGTGCAGGGATCTGAGTTCCAGAGTTCAAAAAAATTAATTTTTTATAGACTTAAAAAATGAGGCCATTTTGCTCAATCATAGGAGAATATGTGTGTATATGTATAAAGAGAGAGAGAGAGAGAGAGAAAGAGAGAGAGTGTGTGTGCTGATGAACGCAGATACCATAGTTGACGTTCTGACATGGTGATGTGAACACCTATTTGGATGCATTCTCTTGCTATACCACGAAGATGAATTGTAAATACGAAGGCATACCTTTGACCTCAATGATCGTGGACTCACGAGCTGCATCAACACTAACTGATTGCCTCCAGTACCGATGTTGCGATCGAGTTTTCACCTGTGGTCAAAATGCTCGTCAGTTTCAGAGAAGGGCCTGTACGAAGAGTCTTTTTCGCAGGATGAAGCATTACGACATTGCTTCCATGCAGTTTCCACAAGGTGATACAATGAAGGATTATAGTCAGATCGGCAAGGGTTCGTCTATTGGGAGCCAGCAAGTGATGCCAAGAATACTTTCTGCTACATCGATGGGTACAGTTTTTGCAGACGATTATGGCGAGACAGTGCATATACAAACATCAATTCTGCCGACATGTACACATTTTTGGAGACAGTAGTTGAATTGTTTTTCTTATATGTATGGATGGAGGGGCAGAGAACAAGCCTATGGATTGCTAAAGATAAACCAAAGAATTGGGATTGGTATTGACTGAAGGAAAGTTGTGGATTGCTACATAATGTTTGCAGGATTGATGTGCATGGGTGTACATGCATGTTTGTGTATGCATGGGTGTGCATGTGTGTGTGTGGATTGTGAGATTCAGCGAAAGATTGGTGTCGGAGAAGGGTATGAATGACTATCGTCCGAGCTGCTCTCGCACATTCCAAGTCTCCAGGGACCTTTCAGTAATAACATTTATATTAACATCAATTAAGTCTATACAGGTGTTGGTAGATGCTGATCAATAGTATGATTATAACATAGTCGCGAATGCAGTCGAAATTAGTACAATGGACTTGGTTTAAACATATATATTAACATTTAAAAAAGATGAGTAGCATACTTAAAACTACAAAACCATCACTTAAACCTTCATCTTAACCAGTGAACTGGTACCAACATCTGCTGTGTATTTCTATCCACCAGATAGTAGGTCATAGCCACAGCTACAACAACACTCAACAAGAATCTTCATCACCATTCAGCTGTTCCGCTGGTTTTACTTCAACTATTCGTTCGTCGACTTCGAAGTGAGGACCGTCGCATGCCGAGCCTGCATCTAATAGTTATTGTGACAAGACTGTTCGCCTTCTGTCTGACTGCTGGCGAGAATGTAGACTACTACTGTGCAGCGTGGTTTTCCCCTTGCTAATGCACATTCCTCAGCGACGTCAGTTATTCTGGTTCGTCACCAGCGAGGTGATCTCTCGATTGTTAAGTTTAACCTCACTCCAACACCAATGAATCCTCACATCAATGATGAATTATATATAGAAGAATTAAGTTGATTGCAGCAGTCATGTGTATGTAAATAACGTGTAAATAATATGGTTGATGGGTAGTAATAAATTTGGTTTAAAACTGATTGTGTTTTTCATTTCGTTTTTATGTTGCCTTATTTTCAACAAGGTGGGTTACACGTATTAATAATCAATAACTCGCTCACGTAGTTTTTCATGCAAGCAGTGCTTTGTACTTAAATACGTACTAAATAGTAATAATAATTACAAGCTCTGAAACAAATTATATTGTCTTTGATATATGTCAGTTGAGATATGGCTATCTTGGTGAGAGGATGTAGTATCTTGGTACATTATGTCAGTGCATATTTCGTAAATATTCAGTGTCTATATCATTATAAAAGTGTAATGTATAATTGTGTGAAGACTACTAGCTAATTATTCATGTGCATACTTGTGTAATGAGTACTTGCTAATTGCATTATGCATATTTGTGTAGGTGTTGGTAATTGTGCAATGAGTACTTTGTAAGTATGTACTTGGTAAATATTCTTTGTGCGAGTATGACTTTGCAAGTGCGATTACATAATATTCAATGCAAGTGCATTACCCCCTCCACACTGGACCTGCATCCACACGTCATCAGCCGACCTGCAACAGTCTACACGAGCGAGTATATCGTGTCAGTCGAACAGGAGACATCGAAGAGATAACATTTATGGCACGTGTAATTAAATGCATTTCCCATTTTCCCAGAAAATAACACCACTTGTGATTGCATAATTCAATGCATTTCCCGGAAATGATCAGTCGGGGAATCGAACCTGGTATTTCCAAAAATAGTAAGTGACCTGCCCGGCAATTCCAAATATTTTCTAAACATATTAGAATTTCCAAAATAACCTCTGGCCAGAATTCTAACTCAAAAATTTCTAAAAATAAAATTTGAATACTCTGACTGGTAATCAAACCCGGTAGACTCAAAATTTTACCCAAGTATACATATAATACATGGCCCAGGAATCCCACTCTAAATTTTCCAAAATTAAAAAAAAAAAAAACTAAATAGTCTTCCCTGGAATCGAACCCAGAATTCCCTAAACTTTCCCTCAATTGCACTCACCGGGAATCGAACCAGAAGCGCAGTGCATCAGAAGTGCATGTGGCAAAAATAGAAGTTTCCTTAATTGCACACGGGGGTTGAACTGTAAATAGAACCCCTGTACCGGAAGTGCATTGCACCGGAAGTGCGAAAAAGGGGATCGCGAAATCTAGGTCACGCTGTGCCAAAATTGAGTCTAGGTCATAGCATGTGCTAAAGATATAAATGTAGGTCAGAGGTGCATCCACAAGATGGCCAAATTCTAAAAAAGTACGCCAAAAGTGTATTCAAAAGTAGGCCAATAGGTCAAAAGTACATCTCAAAAGTTGGTCACAGTGCCAATTACCTCACATAAGTAGGTCATGAGGTCAAAAGTCAAAGTGGGCCAGTACTGGCCCAGTAGCTTTACTCATATTACTCAACCACATATGTTAGAAACGTCTTACAACCGAAATTCACAACTTAGAACGATCATACAGCCGAAATACATGTTAGAACGATCGTACAATAGAAACACACGTTTAAGAACTATCATACATTATAAACACACATCTAAGAACTGTCGTGCATTAGAATCACATAGCACAGAACTGGTATTCGTTAGTGTGTTCTGTCGTGTGTAGTTCTGTGGTATGTGGTTCTTGTGTATGTGTTTCTAAGTTTTGTCGGCACCCCAAGTAAAAATTATTTAACTGTTTTTTCCAATTCGAAAAAAATTTGATATAAATCCTTAAACACAACCGAAATGGGGGTATAAATGTTACACAACAAGTGGAAGGCCTAACACACTACTGCTCTTATTCATTTCGGCAATGAAAATATTCATACAACGATTGTTAGTTAGGGTCATATAATTTATTAGTGTGATCTCTGATTAGGCAAAAAATTCGTGGCGTAACCTTAGAGCACGCACGCCTGACATACAAAAAACCTACGACTGTACACGTCGTAGGTACAGTACAGTAGTATTTTTTCCACGCGGCGCAGGGCACATAAAGGTGAGGGTGGACACAGTATAATATGCGTGCATGTTGAACTTACTGCCTTTAAACACTCGAGCAAACACATTATGCTTGAAAGTGCCAGTTAGTTCTAGATTTCACTTCGTCGTCAAAAAACCAATGGAAAGCGATTAAAGGAAAGACGTGCAATAATTGGGACCCATTTCTGGTAGCAGGGTACACTCTGAATTTTTTTAATTTATTTGTTCCTTTGGTAACTGAGCGACAGTCCTGATAACTGAGGACGGAGACTGTTAATGGATAGCTTTAAAAAGACCGAATCAACAGACACTGAACAGCAGTGGCCCGAGAATAAATAAAGTACGAAATTTAGACTAATTTTTGGAAGAATTTGCAAACTCTCCTGGTAAAGATCGACACAGTTAATAATATCTAAGCAAACTGAGAGTCTAGTGATGCGCTAACTAGAGAACGAGGCCAGCAAGGAATGCGCGATGATGATGTTACTTACTATATTCGGCTGCTGCGAACCACCCAAGGATATTTAAGGACCATAAAGAGGTTTGACCTCCCAGCAGTATCTCAGTCGTGCTTACCTAAGATGGAAAAAAAAAATATATTTTGGGTTCGGAACAGTGGGGTGAGACTAGGGGCCGAAAGAAAACAGGGTCAAAAATGACGGTTTGGGTAGTTTGGAGAACAGGAGGGTGGAATGGTGGCCGGCGGGTGACTTGAATAGCGCCGAAGATTTTGGAATTGCTAATTTGACCACATGGGGGCTACCGGAGGCTTAGCCTGGGTCTTTGTCCGTGTGCTGGTCGGAGGGTGGAAGGGGCGTGGCCGTCAGACAGTTTTGTGTGACTGGAGGGTACCTCCGGGTGTTATATGGCCGCCAAGCCCCCTTCCCCCTTGCCCACTTCCCAGGGCACACATTAAGGCGATGCTCCAGGTGAGTTACTGGCGCGGCGGGCAGTAAGCCTTGACACGCCGCTGCCTCGTATTTCTCCCTACACCACGGCAGCGCTCACCCGCGACCATTACAGTTGTTCCCGAGTCTTGATGGCGTACGTGCCCTTGGCTCTGAATACACGCGTTCTTTTGATTTAACTAGCTGCACTGTAAAAAAAAAAAAAAAATATTCCGTAAAATCACGGGAAATGTACTAGCAACAAATTATCAGCATTTCTTCGTAAAATTACGGGCACTTCGTTTTCTACCGCAACGCATTTTCCGTTAATGGCTGTTCACGTTAAAGTGGGCACTTTTGAAATCAACCCTAGAAAAAGTCACTGCCCCTACATGCATATATTTCAACGGGTGCCCTGAGTGACATGCGGCCAGTAAAGTTGGTAACGATTGATGGGAAGAAATTCCGTATCTTAACGTTGAATAATGTGTCAGGTAACCGTTTCTGACACTTTATATTATTTCTTCCGCTTTCTGATATTTTTTTAAATGCATCGAAGTCTAAAGATGATCAGATTTGTTAGATCTTTATTTTTCAAGTAATTTCACAGTTTCACTTGACCGACGCATGAATAAAGTGATGAGGCCTACGACAATGTTAATTTTACATAAGGCAGAAGAATACACAACGTGCATACAAGTTAGTATCTCTTAAGCAGGGCTTTAAAAAGTATCATTTTAAGGTGAATAGTCTATAATACACGAAACAAACTACCATGTTTCACAGAAACCTAACCTTAATAAATAAGAGAATTTCCGTAAATGTACGGAATGAATAACCCTATTTCACGGAAATATAACCTTAAAAAAAATGACTTAATTTCCGTTACTGTAAGGAATGAATAACTGTAGTTTCCGTGAAATACAATTAAACATACAACAAAATTTCCCCAAATAAACGGAAAACATTGTGTAGTTTAACGGAAATTAGGCTGTAGCAAATAACGGAATATCCGTAAACGTGCATAACATATTCTATAGCTTTACAGAATCTGGAAGGTTACGAAGAACAGAATTTACATAAAGGCACAGAACATACTGCTTAATACGCTAAAAAAAACATACAGGTAATTATGCCATTAAGTAAATTTACTTCAATTAAGTGAATTTTAACATTAGTTTTCATTAATGGTTGACAAGCATAAACTTTTTTTTTTTTAATTCTCAGTTTATACATAGTAGAGAGGTGACACTGACGTGGATCAAGCGGAATCATTTCGACCTGTAAATCGTAAACACATCACACATTTATTGCAAACAAGAATTTTTAACCAAGCATATAAATATTAGGAACCCTTATGAATGCAGGGAGTTCATTGTTATTAATGCAACATTTGTCTGATGCACTTGGTTATTTAATTATGATTTTAAACTTTTAATTCAACAAAAAGATAGTACCAAGGGATTATACATTATATTACTTCCAAGTTGAGCAGTTATACATGCGATGCCAGTTTGACTTACTGTTCATGTATGTACAGCTCAACACACGGTATTCTGCGAAGAAAATGAGTAACAGGAAACTCAGGTTGCAAGTGTTCAACAAATGCATGAAGCCATGAAATTTTCATTCTGATAGGTGAATATAGTCAAAGAAATATGCTTGACTTTGAATATACTCTGTATTGATTAAGAATTCTCAAACATGAATACATCTCCATTTTGTTTTTGGCGTGAGAAACACAGACATGAGCTGAGAAATTAGAAAACTAACACGTTCTGCCCTAAAGATAGGACATTCTTGATAAAATGCCTTTAAGAAGTTAGCAACTCACTCTTATCATCTTGGGCCGCGGTGGCCGAGCGGTTAGTCCGCTCGCCTCTCACCAAGGCGAACCTAGTTGAATCCCCGGCCGGGTCACCGGATTTTCGCATGTGGGAATCGTGCTGGACGATGACGTTGGTCGGCGGGTTTTCTCGGGGATCTCCCGTTTCCCCCACCCTTTAATTCGGACGCTACTCCATAATCACCTCAATCGCCCTCATTGGCTCTCAAGACATCGCTGTTAAGAGCCACCCAAATCTCTTCCCCTCTTATCATCTTACTCTCATTTGATTAGCTAGCTAAACACGAAGTTATAGGGTACATCTACGTTAAATATTCCGCAAATTATTGGAAATTTTTAACAGTGTTCGCTGTGGCGCGTTCAGTCCCTCCTCTGAGACCTTTTGTTTGTCTAGGGAATACGTGCAGCTGAATGTCTCGTACGTAACAGGCATTATAATATTATATACATTTTTTTTTTAACTTTTAAGTATTTTTCAACAGGAATGCCTTTGTAATTGTTTAATATGTCGAATCTTGAAAGTCTGCATTTACCACGCATTGGCCCCAAATGGTAATACATATACCTCTGGATGTTTCTTCAGAAGACTCGTAACTTGCTCAGTGGGCCTTCATCTGCCTACCAGTTAGGAAGTCCCGGGTTCATTTCCATTGTTTCTCTTGAGGTGCTCCCGTTTTAAATGCCGTTACATAGTGTCTCTACTCTATCCCCTCACATCATCTCCCTTCCCGAACTCATGTGAAACGGCTGAACAGTTTGAAAAATTTGCCCGTGTTCAACTCAGTAAACAGTAGCATAGGCCATCAGACTAATAAACACAGTGTATACATCTCACCACTCCCAAAAGATAACGTCTGGTGCTGCATTAAAATCTATTTATTAGTGGTTAATGCCTGTTGAAAGAGCCTTAAAAAGTGCATACTTTAACAATGAACAGCCTATATGAAGAATTTCTTTGTCGTTGAAGACAAAAAACCCGCACGAACATTCTTCTGTTGCATTGCTGGTTTTTATGCTGACCTAATATGAAAACTATTATTATATTAGTTGAATTTTTTGTGAACAGAAATTTGTATTTTTATTTACCTATACAAATGAACAGGATGGACTGTATATCGTGTTACACATGACAAATTACCGTAATTGGAACACAGTCAACATGCCAATTCGTTGGCCAACAGCCAACCAAAAGTGCAAGTCGACAGTATTGTAAGCACGTTCGGTGTAATATGGACCTATAAAACGCTGGTAAACAAAAATACGCAGACCAATATACCAGCGTCTTCTGTAGTAGTGTCTACAGACAACTAACTCGCTTATATCTTGTTATAGTTGCCACTAAATATTCACAGGCCTCAAAGTTTTAGTATAATGAGGTTTGCACTTATATATATATATATATATATAATTATGGGGATAAAATTTTTTTTTGGTGGCCACAAAATTCAGTATGGACCTCACGAAAGATTTTGTGGCACCAATAACGGTTTTTGTCATGTTAATATTTAGTGGCAACCTCAAAAGGACGTGTGCGGCCACCATTAAATTCAGTGTGTTGGAAGTGAACAATGTCGTCGTTAGTTACAGTAAAAATGTTAATGTGCTAGCAGCAACACTGGTTAGTAGGACTCACATCAGTTTTTGCGGGTTGCGGGCTTTATAACAGATGTAGTTTCGCAGTCTTAGCAAAATGTTTTACAGGGGACGACACATGCGGTTGCCGTCATGTAAATATTTTGTGGCAGCAAAAAACTATCCTTTCAATAAACATATATGTCAGTGAGCAATAAAAGGCTTCAGTACTGGTCACGCTCAGGCTGTGATCGATTTTGGTGCAATGTGCCTTTGATCACTTACCTTTGATTCCTTACCGTTTCACGAACTCTTGTTCCCTTCACGAGATACATTCATAAGTTAATTCGGACGCTTGTGTTCGTCTCCACCTTGAGTTTTATTCCGTCGAATTTGGCTCTGTGCGAGTTTCTTTTGTTTTTGTGACGTTTGCAAGTGTTTTCCGCGGCCGTGCAGAGTTGTAAACATAAACAAACACAAACGAATAAGTATTTCAAACAGTTGCGAATGGAAAACTATCTAGGGCTCGAGAAGGGCAAATTGCACATGCCCTTCGCTGAAGTGGACTTTGTAGGGTGCATAATGTACACTTGCTTTGAATTCGGACAGCGTCAATGTGACGTCACATCCGGCATGCACTGTTCAAGTGCACGAAGCCAGATAAGGGCTCTTAGCTGGCGAATTTGAACACAGCCTAAGTGTTACTGCTCACCAAAAAAAGTTTATTTTACCGTCAACGAAATTTCTCTTTGGAGGGCATCAGACAAACAGTTTCTGTAATCAGCAAATCTTCCCGTTCAATGTGTTTGGATGCTGCCTCTCTGGCGGGGAAACACGTGAAATATTTTATGTTGGTGTGTTGGCAAGAGCGTGGCACGGGGGCAGGAAGGTAGCTTGTAAACAAGGGCTGCTCGCTGTAAGGGTGTGTTTGCGGCGTGTCTGCGAGGAGGCTGCAGGGTTGTCATTATCCAGTGTCGAGGCTAGCCTGCCTTTGTCCGAGCGGCGCCAAGTCGAGGGACATCCGGGGCTGACCTTTCAGGAGCAGCTGGGGGTGAGAGCCCCACGTCGACTTCTGGCACGATGCCCCACGCCCCCTGGTGCGCGCGCTACGCCCTAGACAAAGGAAGCCCAGGTCTCTGTTCCGTAATACAGCGGCACGAAACGTGGGCCGTGTTGCCGTAACCTGTCGTCTCAAATGCGTCGTTTTCCAAAGGGTTTATCGATATTTTTGGCTCGAAAAGAAGTAAATGATAATATTCAACACCTTTTTTACGTTGTTAGATTCCACTGCCTTCATTATTCTCGAAGCACTGATAGAAGAAGAAAAAAAAGAATAGTTTTTCTTTTCTCCAATTAGTGCTCCGAGAATAACGAATGCAATGAACTTATAACAATGAAAGAAGGTGTTCAAAATGGTTATTTACGTCTTGTTGAGACAAAAATTTCGAAAAATCCTCTGTAAATCAAGTTGTCACACAAATTATATAAATGTACGGTTTCCATGCACCATTCCCCTTAAGGTGGCATACTGGTTGAAGGAATTTTGCACGTCTGGGGCCTAAAAGCGTGGGAGCGCTAGGAGCGACCGAGACATGCGCATCAACTCTCTCATCGCCTCTACGCGCAAAGCACTGAACTGGCATGCAGACCTGCCGTCGATAACGCGCCTCTATGAGACTTTCAGCGGAGACCCTACCATTTCATGACGTAGTAATAAAAATAAATGTTTGATTCATAACCATATTACTATTTTAATGTTTTGTACCGGAATGTTGTACAAATTATATTTATGACAGTGAGATTTTATTACAAGTGATCAGAGTTCATATATTAAACTACGACTATACCGTTTTACTTTTCTCCCACCTCTTAAGAAAACTAGGGTTGCAGTGGCTGAGCGGTTAGCCTGCTCGCCTCCCACCAAAGGCGTACCGGGTTCAATCCCCGGCTGCCGGGTCACCGGATTTTCGCACGTGGGAATCGTGCAGGACGATGCCGTTGTTCGGCGGGTTTTTTCGGTGATATCCCGTTTCCCCCGCTATTTCACTCAGGCGCCACTCCATACTCACTTCAATCACCCTCATCGGATCTCAAGACCACGTTGTTAAGAGCAGCCCAAATCTCTTCACTCACTCTTAAGGAAACTGTGAAGCAAGTTCTAAAAATTGCGAATTTTTTTTTTTTTTTTTTTGCCTTTTTAACGTGGGCTTAGTGGGTTTAACGTGGGCTAACTGTTTTTTTTTTTTTTTATATCTTTTCTGGCGAAAAGTCGTATAACCAGGATATGTATTTGCCGAGATTACGTAAACAGGCAAACAAAGAATCTACAGTAAATATGTCCGGACTACTAACTCTTAAGGGCGCCACCTACGTGTGCGCCACCTACGTTTTAGTGCATTTGAGTCAGAAAAGCGGAGTAGCGTTAAGGGCGACACTGAGACGCGTACCAAGTGCCCCAACACTCTTATGGGCAAGGCGCTGAGCTGGCATGCAGTGCTTCCAGTCGTGCTGAGTATACCTACGGGACTAAAAGTTATGACCCTATAATTTTATTTGTTAATCCTGCAGATAAGTTGAGGGCATGTCCTTATAAGAGTTTCGCAGGATTCCGATTAATATAATATGAGCTACAGCAGTATGATAAAGCAGTTTTTGGCTATGTTGGAGGACTCGGGAATACATTTATAATACGCATGATGTGTTGAGAGTAATATTTGCGCCTTGTCAAAAGTTTGTTTTCCTTTCGGCCGTTGACATATTGAGGACAGGTTTTATGGTTTCTTAAAAAAAAGTTTTTCAAACACACTACAATGCAGTTCACGAGCCAGCAATTAAGACTGCGTATTAAGCATTGAGCAAGTAAAAAAATACAGAAAGTGGAATTATACAACGAATTAATCTTCTTGTTCGATATTTTTATTCCTTATTTCTTTCTGTATTTTCTTTTCTTATTGAAGGCTTAATATGCTGTCTTCCCTATTCGAGCTTTAAATTCTCCAATTCTTCCCGAGCATTTCAACGAATTTCATCATTTTCGGTTCATATCTTTCCATTGAGTATTATTTATAATGTGGTTATTTCTGAAAAGTAATCTATGAACACAAATTCACTGTGATTTTCTCCATATATACTGATAACTTGTGGGAGGGGCGGGGAGGGGAGTAAGTTTCAACCAACATGAGCATTCAGAGCATCTGAGGTTACTGCTTTTGTTATATTTTTATTGTATCTATTCAATTCCTTCTATAATTCTTCAGAAAATATTTCTGTTTGTGTATCTTCCCTTGTCCAGGGCGAACAAAAGTTTCATGATCTATTTCGTTTATTTTTCTAAGTGTCGTGTTTCTGTCATTTACGTAATATTAACTAATTATTGAACTGTTTGTCCGTTACTTATATACAATAAAAGCAACACCTTTACATGACCTTAATTTATTTATTCTAAATATGTTATCCTTTTTCTAGCTAATTTCGTCATACGCAGATCCACCCGGTTTCATTTCCTCCTGAAGTTTATGAGTACATTTTCAATTTACATGGACAGGATACCAACCAGAGAATCTAAGTAGTACGCGGGGGGGCTTTCGAGATTGACCTTCACCCTGTGACATTTTCAATTTTCAATTTGAATTCACTTTTGACCTACTTTTGAAATTTGAATTCTCTTTGACCTACTGACCTACTTACAGAAGCACTGGTGACTTATTTACGGATGCGCTTTTGATATACAGTTCTATTTGAAGCACATTGTAACCTAGATTTGAATGCACGTTTCAATTGTTGGCACGCGCGGTGACCTAAATACCATTTTCGCATATCCGGTGCACATGCACATCCTGTTCGTTTCCCGGAGAGTGGAATTATTTATTTTGGGAATTCCGGGTTCGATTCTCGGACAGGACATTTAATTTATTTTTGAAATTTTTGAGTTGCATTTTCAGGCAATTCATTTAATATTTTTAGACTTGGGGAAACCAAGTTCGACTACAGGATAGAGGTAATTTTTGGAAATTCTAATATTTTCTTTAAATGTGGTTTTGAGTTAGTTTCCGGGACAGAATACTTATGATTTTTAGAAATACCAACTCGATACCCAGACAGGATAATTTCGAAAAATTGTAGTATAATTATTTTTTTTTAAATACCTGGCCGACAGCTTAATATTTTTTTTTTTTAAATTGGACTATCGGGCAGAGCAATTAGTTTTTTTTTTTTGTTTTGAGTTTGTTTCCGGGACAGGATACTTATTATTTTTTGGAAATACCAGGTTCGATTCCCGGACTGGACATTTTCAGGAAATGCATTGAATTACGCGATCACAAGAGAGATAGGGAATGCACTTACTTACACCAGCAGCTTCGTATATGTTACCTGCTCGACGTCCCTCGCTCGACTGACGTGATACACTCGCTGGTGTAGAATGCAGGTCGACTGATGAAGTATGAATACACTTGTATTGTGTATATGATGTAAATATGTAATGAATGTATACTCTTGTGTGCCCATGTAATTAACAACGAGGACAACCAGAATTACCGGATTCGATACCTGGACAGGGCTTTTAATATTTTTTTGGAAAATTATGGGTTGAGTTAGATTCCCAGAGAGGGCACTTAATTTACTTTTAGTTTGGATATATTTGGGAGTACCGGGCAGGGCACTTAATAATTTTTGAACATAGTAAAGTTTTGACTGCCAGATTTGATTCCCGGACTGTCAATTTCCGGGAAAGGCATTTACTTATGCAATCATGCATATAGCCTCGTCGGAGGGAAAGTGAGTAGTAGGGGTGGGGCCGTTCTAACTGAAATGGATGCTGCTTTTATTAATCGGGTTAACCCTTTGATATCAAAATGGTTAATCCTTAATCCTATCTTAATCCGACCAAATTTGTTGATCCGATTTTAATCCCATCAAAAAATTCGTCAATCCTTAATCCGATCTTAATCCAGTCGATTTTTGGGATAATTTTGATCAGACAAAATGGTATGAAACTTTGATTAAGTGATCTTATTAATTTAATTGAATTGATCAATAAAAATTGTCATGGGATAATATTATAGTTTAGTTCAAAGGCATGCTAAGACACTTTATTTAATTTTCTTATTTATTGATGGTGAGCAGCAGTTCTGGTACATCCTCCCCCTTGGAGCTCTGGGGTCGTACTGATGTGTGGTGTGTTAGGGAAGGGGTATATATGTGTTGAGTTTTGTCCAAGAGCATCATAAGTGTTTTTGGGTTTGGAGGGTATATTGCATGTAGATAGTTTTGGGAGATAGGCGACTCAGAAAGATACAATTTATGTCGTGTATGTTAGTAACGACAAACAGAAGAACTTAAGTGTACACGATTAAATAAACTACAATTGTTTCCAAATGAAATTAAACAGGTGATGTTACACATGAGAGAAATTGTTGGAAATACAAATTCCAAACGAACACAACTATGTGAGTCTCCTAGTGTCGACCAGTGCTAACTCACTAAATGATGACAACTATGTGAGTATCATCTATGAAATTATTCAATGATATACAACAAATTAATTAATAAATGGCAGTCAAGGTATTTGAAAACACAAATTACACTACTCGATGCCTCAGAGACAACATGTTTCTTAAATGATTTAAATATGTGTCCATTGGGTTTGGGAGATCGCAGAATGAATGTCTTATAGTGCATATTTCAGTGAAATGAAATCTAGCCCATCTGATTAGATATGCATTTCGAAAATAATTAATCAGCAAATGTACACAAGTGCATGACTATCACTAAACGAATTACATAACCCAGCTATCCTGTTATTTAAATTAATGTAATCACCCAAGAACCTCTCCCAAAACACGTCTGCCTGGCTGGGAAGTCAGTCAAGGAATGAGATGTGGAGCTTGTGGCCGAGTCGAAATTACAGCAAAAACTCTGAATATTATTCACTAAATGAATTACAGAACTTATTTCCCTAGAAAACTCATTTACCACCTATTCTGAACACTTAAAGATGGAATAAAGTACACATTCAAAATATGCAATCTTACTAAGAACTAATTTGAATATACTACAACACAAACAATTAAATATTTCCAAACTTGCATTTAGAATTGAATTTTAACCAGACACAATAGCATAACAGACACACATATGTCTCCCTTTCATTTGTACATGTACCTCAAATGATTTTATAACATGTCCATTTGTTGTGGAGTGTGATGTAAGAATGAATTGAGTGCACCACTTACATCTACTTATAAGCATGATTCCGCCACGGAGCACAGTAGGCATGCTACTCAGTTGAAATTATGGGAAAAGCTCATATATAAAAGAAACATTTTAAAAGTTTATGTAATTGCAATTAGACGAAAAGAGAGTTGAACACACACATTACTACATTAACGATGTAGCCAGGGAAGTGATTTACTGCTGTGAAAAAATGTTCCTATCATAAGATGAAGAATAATAAACAACTGAGTTGAATTTTATTTTAAAATCGTATAAAGCTGTTTATGTCTGTGTAAATTATGATTGTGTTTTACCACCAGACATCATTGTGTTGATTCCTCAGTAGTAGTAGTAGTAGCAGTTATTTGTTTTGTGTGACAAAATATTTCTGTTTAAAAGTATGCTGAACTCCAACTCACGCTGTTGTAGACATGGAGGTCAGTGGGAAACACTCTTGGAATTGTTGTGTGTCGATAAGAGGTCTTGTAACTGCCTCTGAAAAGGTATTTAAATCAGTCCACTTTCCCTGATTCTTGTGTCCCAAGGGTCCTTCTAGTTGAGCTGTGGCGGCGGAGGTACCTCGAAATGCTAGTGTTCCCTCTCCTTTCCTTTCAAATTCATTAAGTAATTCCAGTATACAATTTTTTTTCTCCATCACTTTTGTAATTCTCCCATTCAGTCGTTCAGACTTGTTTGATTAAATTTCATTAATTGAAATGTTAGTTTTAAAATTAATAAACAAACATATATTCTACCTCACAAAGACTGAAATACGAAACTTGTATTTTCTCATAAAAGGTACCCACTTACCTGGGTTTAAATACAAACAACGCCTGTAGCACTCACTACAAATGACCCACTTGTTTCAAATATACTAACATTTATGTTTCAAATTTCATTTTAGAAATGTTAAATTTTTATCAACTCATCATACAACAAATAGTGACATGAGGAATGACAAACTAAGAAATAACAAGTCATATTACACCTTTTTGTTGTTTAAATATTTTTTATTTTATTTTAAAAAATTCATAAAAACACCTTAGTTAACACTTCCAAGACAAAGACCCTATACTTTAAACTTCAAACTTCATTAAAATAATCACAACAAATAATTTTACGACTGAAAAACTTTCCAACATTTCTTTAACAGTTACGTATGAAAGCACTACAAACTTAAAAATCGTTACTTCATGGTGGTGGTTTAGCAGGTGATATTGGTGATAATATAGGGAAATAAAATTTTTCTTGTGGTGAATGCATGAAGGAAGGAGGAGGTGGAGAAATTAATTTATGCTGCAGTGATTCGGGTGGTAATAACTCAGGAGACGGCAGACTTGTAGGAGGTGAAGGTACAAAAGTGAATTGTAAAAATTCTTCTAACTCTTGAAATAAGCAGTTATTCTACACATTTTCCCACACATTTGTAAGGTCATAACGCTTAAGTTTAATATATTGCAACAAGAACAAATTTTTGGGTTCTTTTACAGATTGCACATCTGATTTGATGCATTTTGTTAAATTTAGAGCTTCTAAGCTCAACGCCAGAGGCAACACTAGTGGTAGCACTGTAGACACTCTCTGTGCCGGAGGCAGCACGGCAATCCCTCTCGATGTTGAAGACTTAGTATAATCTGTAAAAAAAATCATTTTGGTATACAATAAACCCACTTCATTTTTTCTAAGATTAGTTTTAATGTTTAAAGCTAATGTTTATATATTTGTTATTTATGTATTCTTTTGTAGCTTTGAATGTAATCTCTGTTTAATAACACAATATATTAAGTTATGTACTATCATAACCTTACCCAATATTTCTGTAAACGATAACAATTAATTTATCTTTACCCCTGAACTTATTAAATTCAACATTCATGTTGCAAAGTATTTTAAGCAAATTATGTTCCCTTTATTTTCTGTATATTATTATTATTTTGGATAAACATGTACAGATAACTTTAATTAATTTACACGTTCATTATTTAATATGATGAAAATGATATTTCACAGGATAATTGTTTTATATATTTGTGTGTGTATCTGGAATAAAGCTTGTTTCATAAATAATTAGTGTAAAATTATGTTAGTTTTTAATTGTGTATATTTTCTAGCATAATGGAGGTTGGGAAGGTGAAGGTGTTCTAATCTTTTATCACGTAGAAAACAAAATATATGTTTTGCTCAAGAGTTTCATACAGGTAAGAAGGTGTTTTCGCCTTGCTATGCACGACGGTTAAAAAATTGACTTGAGTCCTAGCAGGGATGCAGATGGCCTTGACTATCTGCTTCATAAAAATCTAGGCGCCTGAGTTTTCTCCAGGGTATAATAAAAGCAAAGTGCTTTCTGCAAGGTTTGTCTGACTCAGGCATGTGCCCTATGTGATCTCGATTTTTGGTTGGTAGCATTGAGAAGATGTTTAATTTAAACTTTAATATTTTGTGACTCTGGACATTGTGGTAGCAATGACAGACCTGTGTAGCTCTAAACGCAGCAGTTTCTACATGTCTGGAGATATTTGGAATCACTATAAGTTTAGCAATTCGAACCCATTCACTTAGGTTAAAACATCTATAAAATTACTCTCACCTGGGTTTTAAAACACAACTTAGGTTAATTTTATAAACCAATTATAATATATTTTTCTTTTCTTAGGAAAACAAGTTCACGTTTTAAACAGGGATTTTATAAATAAAACTAAAAATTCATTTTTAAGACATTTATTGATATATATATATATATATATATATATATATATATATATATATATATATATATATATATATATATACAAATACAGTCTGTTTTGCAAATTTATGTACTTTTTGATAGTAATGTTGTTACAAAAAGTTAAAAAAAAAATTATTTCTTTACAAAACAATGTCTAAATGGTTTTCTCCAATGTGTTAATAACTTGCTGATATACAATTTACACTTTGATTTCTGTATGCATGAAAAGGTGATTATGTTGTTGTATTGATCAATCTTTAAGAAATATTGGATTATATACAATCAAAAACTTTTTATACTAAATTTCACTCATTAGTTCACAAGGTTCTCTCATCCCAAGTAGTGTCATACCACTCCTATAATATCCACGGGTGAATCAGAAGGAGAATAATTATAAAATGTTTCACACCTGTCAGACATCATTTCCCAAGTTACCAATAATTTAGAGTTTTCCTCTGCAGACAAGAATGTTGATTTTGATTTGTGTATTTTACATAATTGTTTAAACAATGAATATCTGTTACTTTCCCATTCCACACACTTTCTAAAATATGTATTTGTTTGACTCCACCTATGTATATTTCACAATTAAGTAAGCATTGTTTGCAAATATATTCAATATTCTCATACTCCATACACCCACTCCCATTTTAAACCATGGTGATTATTTGTAACCCATATATTAGTATTCTTGTATTTGGGAGTTAGATATTACCAGTCGAACAGTGCTTTGAAGCCGAAAACAGTTGTATATTCTTACATATCAGTAATAGCTAATTCTTTAGCGATAAATTTATCTGGTGATTGAATTCCTTCTTCACTGCAAAACATCTCGCCGTAGCCATGGTTCCACTCCTACTAACTCAATTCATTATTTTCACCAGCTGATCTCTTACATTGTAAGTCATTAATCTATCATGCATTATCAAAGCAAATGTTTGTGTATTCTCTTGAATGGGTGGATTTGTAATTATTTCAATTCTTGAATCAATTACACTACTGGGAATTGCATAATCTTATTTGCTTACATCAAATACAAATAATGTTTCTCTACTTTGAAAGGTTTAGGGTTCTAGTATCAGTGAATTCATTTTGTTATGATATGATTCCTAAAACTTTGTATACATATTGTAGCAAATAAGGAATTCCCATTATTAAAACCTGTATTAAAATCAACATAGGGATAAGGTTTACTGTTTACATATAGTATAATATTTTTCATATAAAAAATATGTTATACTATTTGATCTGCTCTTAAATAAATTTGTCTGTTTGTTTGAAAAAATACGACAACAAATCACAGTTTCTCAGATGAAAACCCTTGATTTCACATTCCATACTACTTTTTGTGTGGTTGGTGGAGTTGGAAAGGACTCCAAAGCCCATGATCTGTATGGAATGTCTAAATTCTTCCCCTTTTTTGTATATTTTAAAAATTTTAAACTATTGTGTGTGTTAATTTCAATATGTGGAATTTGCCATTCGATGCTGTTTAATTCAAATGCTACACCTTCCTAATTATTAGCAGTGTCATATAAGGCATTCAAATGCTTGTTAGTGAATAGAACAATTATATTTCATTTAGCATTAAAAATAATGTGTCTGTTGTCTTTAGCAAAGCCCAAAACTATAATTAACAGTATAAAAAATTCATATTTTCCACCTGAATTTATTTTTAGTGAATACTCATTAGCATTGCTCCGTCCAGCCATTAGACCCGTAAAAAGATTGTTTAAAGTTAGTGAGAGTTAGTTTTTTATCATGGAAGTAATTCCAATATCTCTTATCTGATCGATTTCCACTCCATTTACCAAAGATGATATTCTATCGATTAATTTAAGTATTCTGTTTCTTACTACGTTTGTAGTAACTTGATTGCTTGCATCGACTGTTTTTTTATTGTTCCTGTAAACATTAAAGCTGATTTCGATGGGAATGTGTAAATATTGTGGTTTTGTATTGAAATCCTTATTTTCAAAAGAAATGTATATATACAAACTCAGAATGGTTCATACACATGTATTTCATATTTGTGATTGAATTTTCATAACTGATCAGTTCTTCAACACTAAATACATCTTCCATTTCGAATAAATGTATATCCGAATGCTTTTAAAAATAATTTGTTGCCTTGTGTTAACTTCACATGTAATATTTTTGAAGTGAGAATTTTATGCTTGTATTGCCATCTTTTTATACTTCCTTTCTTCGAAATATGCTCTTTAGTGAGATATTTCTTAAAAGAACTGCCTATTTTATGTCAGTATTGGCTATTATACACATTACACATTATGATTGTAATGTGCATGGAATGCAACTGTTTATATAGCTTCTTTTAAATGTAAACTGATGGTAATATATTTGTTTATAAAATTAATTAATTTTCTGTCTTCATCGACAATTGCAACAACTATTTCATCAACACGATCCATTATGACTGGACGATATATAAATTTATTTGGTTTTTCAATTATTTTATATCCTGAAGCTACTGCACATGTGAACTCACATAGTGTATTTGTCAATTTCCCATTCTAATAATAACTGCCTACAATATTAACATTTATAAGACATACATTTAACAGCAATATATTAACCTGTTTGGATGATTCATGTAATTTATCAGCGGGGTAAACTCTCCTTTCGTAGCCTAACATATTTACAATTGAATTGTCTCCCGAGAAATCCATATCAATGTTACTATGCATCGCACTAGTTAATGTATTTGGATTTCCATGTAATTGGAAATGCACATGTTTAGGCAATGCCACTTTAATGAACATTTCTAAGTCATCCAACTCAAAGATCCTATCAGTATCATAGTCTTGTAGGTTTTCTCACCATTGTTAACCATAAATGATTTTTTGTACATATAAATGTTTGGTATACTGTTGTAAATAAAGAATTTGATTAAACTTATTTGCCATTCTCCATCTAACTCCAATGCAAGGAAATAATCCACACACAATTGTGATGAATTACCACTTAATATCAACATTATTGACATATTACTAATATGTTGAATATTAAAGTTACTTATATATCCTATTTATAGACAAAATATAGACATAAATGTCAACAATTTATTGTATTTGTTAATTGTTCCTTCTGGTCATAATACCTTAATTGTGTGATTTTAAAACAATTATGTGATTCAATTGGAGGGTGTAAATCACCAAAACTGCCATAATACAATGATTGATTTACATTTTTAATTAATGCTACCCAATGTGTTCCTTTGTTTTGTTCAAATCTAAATTAATAATCATACCTTCATGGAGATTTGTTTTCTTTGGTAAATTGTCTCTCATATACACACCTTGGAAATAAGGATTAGCCAATTTCTCTACAAATACATGAATATGATGACTTTCCTTCAAAACATTAATGCTCTCTGATATGACGAATTCATATATGTATTAATAAAAAAATAAAAAAAAATTAATTGTTGTATTAATTTTTCCTGTTAAAGCCCTGTTTGAAGTGTAACACAGCAATATCAAGACATTTTGTGAGTACTTCTGTCCTGCCAAAGACTGTCCCGCCTGAACGATTTGTTTTCGTCCCGCCAGCTGGTGAAATGTGTGATGCTTACAATTTCCTGGAGTACAATTCAATGATGCTATTATGGGGTTGGTGTGTTTACAGAACTATATGATGTTAATGAACTTGGTTAGCAAGTCTACTTGGTTATTAGCCATGCCTGTATTTGTAGTCAAGCTCTTATTGTTTGAAGAGGGGTTATTATATGAAAAGGTAATATTTTTTACGCCAGAAAAAGGTCCATGCTAATTTTCGCCCACTTTCACCGCTCTCTCCCGGGCAGATGGTGCACGTCTGTATGCTTCCAGGTGCTAAGCTGTACTGAAGAGAGGCGTGTGGTGCTCCTGGCGCGGCTGAGTGCTGTCTGGTAGCTACTACTGGCAACGAGTTCAGCCTCGCACACTGTGACATCTTCCATACGCCTCTCCGCTATTTACTGCACTTCCTTGACCTTCCCGAGCCACGTTTTCGCGTATAAATGTTCGTCCCCAGCCCGAGCAAGTGTGCAGTGTTCCTCTTCGAGTTGTGCGGGCTGGTCGACGATAGATCATATCTACACCACTTCGTAATTCGGGGCTTCAGCATATTAGACACGTTTTCGCGTAATATGAGTACTACTCAAGTTCGGTATTGCAATGAACGTAGTTGTTATGTCGGGGGAATAGTTCTCCTTTTTGGTAGTTTATTTTATCGATTTTTGGTGTATATAGATTTTTGTAGGGAAGTGTTTCTTCACTGTTCTAATTGTGTGAATTTTCAATATGGTATTGTATTGGAATGTTTGTAAGAGGTGGATTCTTCCTTTTTTTTTTTGTGTGTGTTGTAGGAATGATTTCCTTGATTACGATTTGCCAAAAAGATTTTTATGTCGAGATGTTTAGTGGATATTTTATGTCATGCCTGTATTCTCATGGTTAAGTGTAATGAAGGTTTGTGCTCCTTGCCAATGGTTTTTGAAATTAGTATTCCATGTGGTACTTTTTAGTGTATCATGAGGCATACTTTACTTTTAAAGTTGTAATGGTGCTTGCTTTACTCGGGGAGTCAATTTACCTTTTTTTAATGGGATTTCAACAGTGTTTATTCAGGTTGGGTGATTTCTCAGGATATATTAATATTGCTGTTTCTCTGTTTGTACCAGTGTATGTGTGTTCTCGCCTTCCCCTAGTTCACCGATTGGTAACAAGCAACATAAATTTACAGATGAAATTTACATTTTTCAAATCAAGTTGCAAATTTGTTGCTGTTGGTGATAATGCATAGATGGGCTTCAATGTATTTGTACTGATTTTGAAATTTTTGTGTCCATGCTTTCTTGATTTTTTTAATGGTGTGCGTCCTTCTCCTTGCCGACCTAAAGCCCTGCTATGTCCTGTAGCGGTGTAACAGAAAACTGCGCCACTCTGTAGAAGGTAGAGTTGAATGCATTCCGTTGCCCTTTGTTCGTTTTGTTTGTTATTGAATGGAAATTAATCGTTGATTTGAAGATATTTAAAGGTGCCGCCTGGTTGCAGCAACTGTTCAAGGAAAGTCTTACGTAGCTGTTCCAACAACTTCATATTCTAGACTTGTTGCAGAAAGCTACTTTGGACTAGTTGAGAACTTTATCTTGTGATTTGGCGCGGAATTCTACTTGTGGTGGGAACGAATTTAGTGGTGAGTCATCTGCATTTTCTCCCAGTACTGGTATACTTTCTTCGGTAGCCAGCAAACATGTAGGAAAAATTTTGGGTTATATTCCTATTCTTAGTAGTTCTGCTGCGGTCGAAGTGTTAAAGTTTCTACAAGTTACTTGAATAGTAAAATGGCAGGCCTTTTTGTTGCAAAATATTTTGGGCGTTTTAGTGGTTCATGTTCCTAGTGAGCTACAGCCTATTATCATTAGAGCTAGAGAATTGGGTTCACCTTGGGGCACTGTAGATAAAGAAGTATTTAAATTTTTTGATAAGGAGTGTATTGATGACCATTTACAACGCTTGTTTCTCCAACAAAACCAACAGCCAGTAGATATTTTATTGATAGATTTAGGCAAAATAGAATATCTGGTAGAGATCTTAGGTTTGCCATATTGGGAATCTGAGTTTGTAGAGACCATTATAGATCATGCGCTGCCGCAGTATCAGTGTAATATATTATCAGCTGATAGTCCGAAAACCTTGAGCTCGCTGAGACAGTTGTTTCACCGTTTAGACGTGTGCAGATTGTGAAGGAGGTGCGGTAAGTTGGTCTCATGTTCAGGATAAAAGTTTCCCCAAGTCCAAAAAAAATATTGTTTGTTTTAAATGTGTTAAACCTAATCACAAAGTGTACCAATGTAAAGGGCGTATGGTCCCAGCAGATAATTCTCAGAGTGGAAAAGAGTACATTATCTGTGATGTGTTTTGGGTGCGGTAAGCTCAACCATTTTAAAACCCAATGTCCTAATCAAGATCAACCTAAGATTTTGCATGTCCAAACTGTGAGTGGTAAAAAAGTGACTAGGTTAAGGGATAATTTCCATAATAATGCGAGTACAAAAGAAGGAATTGCCGTAACCTAAAGAAGAAAATTAAGAAAATTCAAAACCAAGGAAATATTAACTTACCATTTGTCTTAGTGAAGGTAGGTTCACTTGAAGAACCCGCCCTGATTGATAGTGGTAGTTCAGTGTCCTTGATCGATCTGGCTTTTTGTAATAAGTTGTTTAGGGAACACCCCACAGGCATTTGGACTGTTTAATGCATTGAGAAAACTGTTCTTAGTCTAGCAAATGGAGTTTTTATGCAATCATGTGCTCGTTTGACAATAAGTATGCACATAGGTCATTTATCCTGGAAGAGGGAATTTTCCATTTTGCCACACTTAAGCCACAATATAATTTTGAGCGTATATTTCCTCCAAAGCACTCGTGCCTATTTAATTTTGTATGAAGGGACACTGAGTTTTCCTTTTTGTAAAGAAGGGGCAAAGCTGATGGGGCAGGAGGAATGTAAGCAGGTAAATGCTATTGATAGTGATTTTGCGCAAGAAATGCGAGAGAAGTTCCCATCTGTAATAACAGACAAACTCGGAGTATGTAATCAATATGTGCATGATCTGGTACTGACCGACAACACCCCGGTTAGATGCCATCCCTATAGTGTAGGTCCAGCCAAGAGGCAAGTTTTTAAGAAAATGCTAGACCACTTGCTTGAGGAGGATGTTATTAGGCACTATACTAGCAGTTATGTGAGCCCGCCCTTTTTAGTAAACATAACAGAGCCTGGTAAATTCCGGTTAGTGATAGACTATCGATGTATCAATAAAAAAATCGAACTAGACCATTACACTTTACCTAAAGTAGACCATGTTTTCTGTTATTAGGGCAGGTTAGGTATTTTGCAGTGTTAGGTCTGAATCAGGCCTTTCACCAAATTTTGTTGTACCAGGATGAATGAAAATTTCTTGCATTTGTTACTCCTTGGGGAACTTTTGAATGGACCAGAGTCCCTTTCGGTCTTTCGTTTGGGGCCCAGGCACTTTCTCATGCTTTAGAGACTATCTTGTTTCCATATAAAGCTGAATTTGTTTTTAAATACCTGGATGATACTGTCATCTACAATGAGACTAAGGAATTGCACCAGGAACATGGCATGTTAGTCCTACAGAAGCTCCTGGTTGTGGGATTGATCGTGAATCCAGAGAAAACCAGCTAGCGTAGCCGGCATGTGAGGCTGTTGGGATTTATTCTGAGTGAAGGACAATTGTTGTTAGACTCTGATCGTATTAGCTGTGTGCTTTCCTTTCTCCGTCCCAAGAACTTACGTGGTGTAAGACTTTTTTGTGCATGATGGGCTACTATGCCAGATTTATTTTATCTCTTGCCGAATTGGC
Source organism: Dryococelus australis (assembly GCA_029891345.1). Classification (NCBI taxonomy): domain Eukaryota; kingdom Metazoa; phylum Arthropoda; class Insecta; order Phasmatodea; family Phasmatidae; genus Dryococelus; species Dryococelus australis. Next base: position 293,338,825 of record CM056994.1, read on the forward strand.
CGAATCCCTTAATCTTTTGAAACATAAGGGCCAAGAGTTTTTGTGGGTAGCCGAGCAAGAGGTGGCTTTTGTGAAAATAAAAAATTCTTTGACATCTCCACCAGTGTTAAGATTGGCTGATTTTGACAGTAAGTTCGTGTTGCATGTAGATGTAAGCTCCCTGGCGTTAGGCGCCGTCTTGTCACAAGAATATGAGGATAGTGTTTTTTCCCATTGCTTATGCTAGTCGGCTATTAACATCTGCTGAAAGAATGTACTCGGCCTATGAAAAGGAAGCAATTACTTGTGTATTTGGGATTGAGAAATTTTCCGATTTTCTGGAGTGTGCTCGTTTTCAGTTGTGTACAGAAAACCAAGCCTTAATGTGGGTTTGGAATTCCAAGAAACCTTTGGGTAAATTAGGCCATTGGATCGAATGCCTTAGTAATTTTTCATTTTATATAGGTCATGTAAACGGAAAGGATAATCGTGTAGCGGACATTTTGTCTAGAATGTTTGACCCTGACGAGTTTGTGAGTGATGGAGGAATTCAGGATCAGGTAAATGTTCTGAAGCATGTTCTGGCGGCTTATTTGTACATTAAGGTTTGGCAGCAAAAGGATGATGAATGTGCGGAGTTGTGGTGTAAAATCCAGCTAGGTGAACTAACTGGTTTCATTGTGAAGAAGGGGATTATTGACAAAGCTTCGCATAAGGGCGTTTTCAAGACCTATGTACCCAAGGCAGTGAGACCAATGGTGTTTGATTATTTCCATAACTCTTATTTGGGTTCTCATCAGGGGCAAGAATGCACTTTGCGACGTATCGAACTTTTTTTTTTTGCCAGAAATGCAGTCCGAAATTAGAGATTGGGTGAAACAGTGTGCTTTGTGCCAGCAGGTAAAATCCCCTAATAACATACCCCAAGGACAGTTCAGTAGTTCACCACCTAGTTTTGTCTGGGAAAGAGTGTATATGGATGTGTTTGTCTCTCTCCCTAGATATAAGAAGTGTTTTCAATTACTAGTTGGTTCTGGTTGATGGATTTCCGAGGTTTATTTTGTTATTTCCCATAAGAGACCAGAAGGCCACCAATGTTTGTAAGATCTTGCAGGAACAAGTGTTTTGTTATTTTGGCTCACCAGCCCAGATTGTTACTGATAATGCGAGAAACTTTACTTCCACCGAGTTATCAAATATAGCTTTTTCTTGGGGAGTTTATTTGGTCCATACAACCCCTTATCACCCTCAAGCTAATATGGCAAAGCGGTACAACCATACCATTAAGGCGGCACTTGTTGCCTTTTATCATGATGTTCACACAGATTGGGATAAAGAGATCCATGTCATAATGTTGGCCTCGAAATCTTGTGTAAATTCTGCTACAGGGTTGGCGTCTCAATAAGTTTCTTTGATCGGAGATTATTTCATACTCTTCTTAATGCCTGGGGCTTAAAATTTGATGTAGTTGTAGGGGAGCGAAATGAATTCTGGGAGGAAGCAGCCAAGCATCTCAAGGAATACTATCGCCATAGGTGTAGGGTGCAGGACGAGCAATATGATCCTGTCTCTTGCATTGTTGGTGATCTAGTTCTTTTAATGTCTCATCATTTATCTAGAAAGGTTGATTCCTTCTTAGTAAAATTAGGCCTTAAGTAAGATGGCCCATATTGCATTGTTAGTTTTCTTACCCCACTGTCAGTATTGTTGCAGCCCCCGCACCCTGAAGAGAAGCACTGACACCACTAGGGGATTGTTCACACTGTATGGTAATGTATTTTGGAAGTAGGGTACATCAAATATTGTTATTTTCATTTTTGTAAAATGTTCGCTAAATATATGTATTATTTTTAATTATCTCCAAAAGGATTAAACTTACAAGCATTAGTTGTTTTATGGATTAGTAGGCAAAGAATATCCACCTCATATATTTTTTTACGGTGAAGAAACAAGGGGGCGTTATTAGAAGTTACGGAAGAATTGTTTAAGCGGACATCTCCTTCCTAGTCCTTTTTCTATTTCCCGTATTCCTTTCCACCCTGCCAGAGTAACTGGAGTTCAAGAGCAGGCGATGCGGGGCAGGACCTGGCCACTCCTTCATCGTCATCTGCTCTTTTCTGCTGTAGTCCTCATTCAGCAGCTTCTCCGGATATGGGGAAGAGACCCCTTCAGCGCTCTTCCAGGGCGTGGAACGATTGAAGCCCTGCTTCAAGTCTGATACGCGTGTCGATCAGCAAAATCAAGATATTTTCTGAGTACTTTTGTCCTGCCAAAGATTGTCCCGCCTGAACGATTTATTTTCGTCCCGCCAGCTGGTGAAATGTGTGATGCTTACAATTTCCTGGAGTACGATTCAATGATGCTATTATGGGGTTGGTGTGTTTACAGAACTATATGACGTTAATGAACTTGGTTAGCAAGTCCACTTGGTTATTAGCCATGCCTGTATTTTTAGTCAAGCTCTTATTGTTTTGAAGAGGGGTTATTAAATGAAGAGGCAATATTTTTACGCCAGAAAAAGGTACCATGATAATTTTCGCCCCCCTTCACGCTCTCCCGGGGGGGGGGGGGGGCTGATGCACGACTGAACGCTTCCAGGTGCTAAGCTATACTGAAGAGAGGCGTGTGGTGCTCCTGGCGCGGCTGAGTGCTGTCTGGTGGCTACTACTGGCAACGAGTTCAGCCTCGCACACTGTGACATCTTCCATACGCCTCTCCGCTATTTCCGCGCTTCCTTGACCTTCTCGAGCCACGTTTTCTCGTATAAATGTTCGTCCCCAGCCCGAGCAAGTGTGCAGTGTTCCTCTTCGGGTTGCGCGGGCTGGCCGACGATAGATCCTACCTACACCTCTTCGTAATTCGGGGCTTCAGTATACTAGACACGTTTTCGCGTAATATGAGTACTACTCAAGTTCGGTATTGCAATGAACGTAGTTGTTATGTCGGGGGAATAGTTCTCCTTTTTGGTAGTTTATTTTATCGATTTTTGGTGTATATAGATTTTTGTAGGGAAGTGTTTCTTCATTGTTTTGATTGTGTGAATTTTCAATATGGCATTTTATTGGAATGTTTGTAAGAGGTGGATTCTTTTTTTTTTTTTTTATTTATATATATATTTATTTATTTATTTTGGGAATGAATTACGATTTGCCAAAAAGATTTTTATGTCGAGATATTTAGGATATATTTTATGTCATGTCTGTATTCTCAGGGTTAAATGTAATAAGGGTCTGTGCTCCTTTCCAATGGTTTTTGAAATTAGTATTCTATGTTGTACTTTTTAGTGATTTATCAGGCGTACTTTGTTTTTAAAGCTGTAATGATGCTTGCTTTACTCAGGGAGTCATTTTAACTTTTTTAATGGGATTTCATCAGTGTTTATTCAGATTGGGTGATTTCTCAGGGTATCTTAATATTGTTGTTTCTCTGTTTGTCCCAGTGCATACGTGTTCCCTCCTTCCCCTAGTTCACCGATTGGTAACAAGCAAATCAAGTTGCAAATTTGTTGTTGGTGGTGATAATATATAGATTGGCTTCAATCTGTTTGTATTGATTTAGGAATTTTTGTGTCCATGCTTTTTTTATTTTTGTATGGTGTGTGTCCTTCTCCTTGCCTTTCTTTGGCAGTGCTACGCCTGAAAGAGGTGTAACCCATTAAAAATGTGAATAATTGAATGTAAGTAAAAAACACATTTTTCTTAAAAAAAAAATATAAATAAATAGTTGCATAAGTAGTAGGGAAAAGTTCCTTGACGCACAAGAGCGTGGGGCGTCGGATTCGAATTCTGCCAGCCGCCATATTGTGACATTACCAACCCACCATATTGGAATTCATTAACCTTTGACCCGTGACACATGATCTTTGACTTCCTGACCTTGACACTGGTGACCTCTGACCATCCAAAATCCGAAAAATCCTGAAAAAATTATTTAAAAAATTATTAAAATCTATTATTAAGAATTAAAAAAATAGATATAAATTTATAATATCAGTTATTATTAAAAAATATTAAACAAAGTGTTTAAATATTTATAAAAATTTCTTAAATATTATTTTTAAATGTATTATGATAAACTTGCTTAATAAATTGTTAAAATATTTACACAAAATAATTTTATAAAAAATTTCATATGAAATTGTTTAAAAATTTATAAAAAACATGTTATAAAAATCATATTTTAAATTGTTAGAAATAAAATATTACAAAATGATAATAACGATAAAAATCTATTATTAAAAAAAATTAAAAGATTGGTTAATAATTCTTTAAAAATTAATTTTAACATACTTATGTTCCTGGGGGCAATTTGTTGCATCTGCTCCATCCCTCTTCCGCTCACGTTCGTTCTACCAATTAGACAAATTCTTTTCATCCCCAGCAGACAACTGACTCCTTCACCACCATCCCCTCATCAATACTCATTCAGCAATCTTTATTTTTTCATTCGTAATTTGTTTAGAAGGCCACAATCTTGGTTTGCATGTTTTTTTGGTTCGATATTTGTTTATACATTACTCGAGGCTGCCATATTGGTAGGTGCGTTTGATGCCATATTGGTAAGAATCATTTGTTTCGAAGGCTGCCATCTTAGTAGGTAAGTTCGATGCCATATTGGCAAGCATAATTTGTTTCGAAGTTTGTTAAAAATATATTATTAAAATTATTAAGAAATATTATACAATTATAAAAGATGTAATTAAACACTGATTTAAAAAGATATATAAAAATCTTGACATTCCAGAGGTCACAACTCACCCATACCCCTTCCACCATCTTGGTAGGCTACCACCATCTTGTTAGATGTCATGCATCCACCATATTAGATGCAAACCACCATGACCATAACCCCATGACCTTAAATGAACTTGAAAACCAAAACTCTAGAAAAATATATAAAAGTCAACAAGCATATTATGTTACAAACTACTGCCACCATATAAGATGCAGACAATAGTGGCCTTGATCCCATGATGTAGAATGACCTTGAATGACCTTGATAACAAAAATTCGAGGAAAAATTCATAAAAGTCAACAAGCGTATGACATTACAGACTACTACAACTATATTAGATGCAGACTACATTTTCCTTGACCCCATGACACTGAATGACCTTGGAAGACCTAGAAAGACATAAAAGTCAGCAAGCACGTTACATTACATATTACTGCCGCCATATTGGATGCAGATGACCTTGATCTGGACCCCTGACCTATAACCTTGAAAACAAAAATCGGGAAAAAACTTATATAAAATCGAAGAACATATAATATTACCCTACCCTACACCTCGTTCATCCCACCACCCAGACCACAGGAAATTAATTTCCACAACATCTGTGACCCCTATTGCCTGTGCAAGGTTTCTATACACAAGCTGTACCTGCAGAAGGCTCCTGGGCGACGCCCGACCTCCCCGTGAAAAACCCAGTGTAAGTTTAAAAATGTATGGTGTCTATGCGTGAGGACTTGTAAAATGGTTTGCAGCATCAATGGTTTTCGCACGCTTGACTCCTACACCGTCAAGCAGATTGCGATCTCGTACAGTTATGGACGAGGGCACCAATGTGTTTACGTATCTCCCACTATGTCAATGGAAGCACCTTGCAGCACCACGCAACTGGCATACCGTCTACAGACTCACAGACGTATGTGGGACGACGGAAATATTCCATACGGGGAAATTTGCAAAGTGTTGGAGGAAGCCATCATTCCCCGATACCCTTTGTATGTTTATTGCCAAAAGTCGGCGATGCGCAGTTCGTGCCCCACCAGAACGATCATCGTGGATCTGCACAGGTATCGCAGTTGCCCGCTGTTCAGGCAGCTGGTAGAGACGTACCCCAGAAGACTACAGGAGTACAAAATAGGAGCTATCGTTCAATGTCCAAGCCCTAAGGCTCCAAACATATGATAATACATGGAACACGTATACAAAACTCTACGAGGGAAAAACCACAAAGATTCGGGAAAAAAGCTTTGTATAATTCAGAACAATATTATTTGTGTGTAAATAAATATATGTTTTATAAATATTCAGTATACCAGCTTTGTTAAATAAAAAAAATGTAATTTTGGGAATATTTTGAAGAAAAATGTTTGGTATATTGTAAAGACATGATCGGGTTTGTTACATTTTAAAGTAAGAGAGATTATAGCCGCCACAAACATATATAAATACAATATGTACGAACTAAATTAAATTTTAAATCTAAGGAAGTGTGCAGCTCAAGCCAGGCCGCTGTGAAAGTAGTCTCTCTAGACTTGGACGGCCGAAGGCATTTGCATCGCAAGTAATTTTCGCACAACACCTGACCGGAGATAAACTTCTGGTCCACGCGCCGGTCGCCACGCGCACTGAGAGCTGAGCTCCAGAGACAATTTCATGACAACTATCAAGGCTTATAAAGTCCAGAATTCATTGTCAATGTTCCAACAGAGAGCGACCACATATAACATTAAAATGTTAAACTGTAATACACTGGGGAACTTTAGTGCATTCGAGAATAAATAAGGACACACTAACAGAAGGACCAGGTTCGACACCTGGTAAACCTTAGACACAACATAATGGAAGGAGAGAACACACTGGCCAAAAAATTCTACTGGTGGGGACATACAGGATAACCACAGTAACAACAAGACAAACTTTTACAAGTTACTATACTGGAAAGGCATAACATACTGACGAGAAAAATTATACAATACGGCGAAAATAATATCTCCCTTACTATTCAGATTTACGAGAAAAGGCATAACATACTGACAGGGTTAAACTGAGGGTATTAATTATACCTGAGAACAAATGCGGGAAATATGCGATACAATACTGCCGATAAACTATACACGTTACAGCACATGACGGAAAAAATTTGTACACACGTTAGTAGCTTTAAAGTAAGCACACAAGGAAAATACGTTGTATAGAAGTACCTGCACCATCCATTCATAAACTGACGAATGTTAACTCAATCGCTATAGAAAAAAATATGTGTGCCAATCCTACATTTCAACATACATAGTAAAAGTATAAGTACAATATTATAAAACATTGGAAAAAAGTAAGATATCCTAGATAAGTTTATTCACTGTTGAGATGCAGAAGTATACGCCCCACAGACAATGAAAAAATTTCATGATGAACAAAGGAATACATTTCAGGACAAACAAAGGAAGAAAGATAGGACCAGCGATGACAAATAGTAATACGTGCAGAAAAAATGCTCACACAGACACATAGCTATTCAGACGTCAATGAAAAATGTATCGTCCTAAGACCCTAGCAAGGAAATATACCATCCAAATTTCAGGACCAACGTTAAAAAAATACTTATTAATGCAGAAAAAAAATTCACCACACAGGTACAGAAGTCCATTGCACACCAATGAAGGAAAAAAATTCAGGACTAATGCTTACAAAATGTTAAAATATACATAATAACGTTCCGCACAGTACATAGCTCACCAACGATGAAAATTCTTCATGACCAGCGACGACAATATGAATAAATACAGAAACAAACGTCCACACACACAGGCACAGAAGTATGCAGCCCACAAACGATAGAAAAATTTAGAACCAATGGCAAAAAAAAATATTAGCAGAAATACACACTCTACAGACGACGAGAAAGTGTAGAACCAATAATGAAAAAAAAAAAAAAAAAAAAAAAAAAGTCACAGAAGAATGTAGCTCACCAACTATGAGAAAATGGCAGGGCCAACAACAAAAAATTACAGTAAAAAATGTCTACACTTAACTATAGCGGCATCGATGAAAAAATGTCAAAAGAAGCAGAAGTACACATTCCACGAAAATGTACACGAAAATGAAGAACGATTGACGAAAAATATTATCAGAAGTACACGCCAACACCGACGAAAAAGCGTAGAACCGAGGGAATATGTGAATAAATTCATAAACAAGCGTCCACATGCATGTATGCAGCCCACCAAAGATGAAAAGTGTAGAACAAATGACGATAGAAACAGAAAAAAATGTCCACACAGAAACATCACTGTAGAGATACCGACGAAAAAATGTCAGAAGATCATAAGTATATACCTCGCCCGACGAAAAATTGTAGCATCAACAAACGAAGAATTCGAATAAATCCAGAAACCAACACTTACACGCACAGCCATAGACGGACAATGAGAAAAACTCCGAACAACGATGAAAAATGTAGAACCAATAGAAAATACGAAGAATACAGAAAAAATTAGCACAAATAGGCATAATTATACAGGCACTGATGAAAAAATATCAGAAGGTGCAGACATATACAGTCCACCGACAAAATATTGTAGCACCAACAACGAACGATATGAATAAATACAGTAGTACCCAGCTCACTAACAATGAGAAAATGTCAGGACCAATGACGAACAAATACTAATAAATACAGAGAAAAACATTCCACGCAAGTACAGAAGAATACATCCCACCAACGCTGAAAATATTAACCCGTGCGCTCAGATGTTGCAATCGAGTATTTATTTGGATACGCTCTGTACTTGTGTTCACCACTTTTCTCGGAACCAATGAACAAAGTGTTACCGGTTCGATGATATTGGCATTAACCAATCATATCAAAGAGGCGTAGATAATCCCACAACGCATATCAGCCACAATGAAGACTGTGAGTACTGTTGCCTTGGTATGCAAGTTCTGTACCGGTCATAACTTCCAGTAATTCGTACCATGTCCGCGATCGTGGACAGGGCGACTGAACAGGTTAACACACAGAAGAAACTGTTCCGCACAGGTGGTACAGAAAGAAATTTCCCTGTACGCTCAGCCTCCGCCTCCACCTCCACACCCGCCTCCGCACAGATACTGAAGAATACATTCCACCAATGCTAAAATATATTAACACACAGAAGAAACTGCTCTGCGACGGTACAGAAAGAAATTGCTCCACTTATACTAGCAGTGACCCAACAGTAAATTAGTCGCGGCGTATTTTAAAACGGCACACCAGTATTTCTGCGAGTTAATAATGCTTCACGGGGTATTGTTCTGTAGTGGTGACAATTCTAAAGTTGTATAGAAGCAGCTGCATGCTTCGACGTGTGATTTGTGTTTCTGCGCACCTCGTTTTACTGACACCCCCTGGGACGCCTTGTTGCCAGGTCTTGTAAGTTATGTTGAGTGGCGTCTTCAGGATGAAGACGCAATTGAACCTAGGACCGAGTCGAAAATTCCGATTGGTTAATTAAATTAATTCAGCACTTAACAAATCCACGATTCAACTGGGACGATTGATAGTCCTGCTGAACCAATCGCCTTGTCTCATAAGGCTTGGGCCACGGCGGTGTAGTGGTTAGATTGCTGGCCTCTCACATATGCGAACCGGGTTCGATTCCCGGCGGGGTCGCTCCAGCATTTTCGCATGCGGGAATCGTGCCAGACGATGTCGCTGGCCAGCGGGTTTTTCTTAGTGATCTCCATTTTTCTCCTCCCTTACGTCCCGGTGCTGTTCCATACTCACCCCACTTCACCCTCACCGACTCTCAAGACCTCGATGTTAAAAGCCGCCACATCTCTCTACTCTTCGCTTCCCTAGGGTTTCTCGGACTGCACCGGAAATAAGTAACAAACAGCCGAAACACAAGTAACTACGCAGTACACATTAGCAATAGCTTTGTAAATATCGACTTTCACTTCGTAAACACTGGCTGTGTTCCAAAATAGCCAGCACTAGCACTCGCACTTACGCTCCCTCCTTATGGAACTATTGTCTCTCGTAGTACTTTCGAAACAATCGATACGGTCTGCAATCGATTGTTATTCTGCATAAACAAAATAATATTTAATTAAAAAAAAAAACAATTTATCCCTTAATATTTACATTTCAATTAACAATGGATTGATTAGTAAGGATGATGATAGGTATGGTAGTAAAGTATGAAGAGAGTCAGGTATAAATTTTATCTGAGATCAACAGTTTGAGCTTGGAATGTTAGCACCGTTTGTTCTAAAATTATGAATTATTAATCTCTGAATTTATACTTATTTTAAATATTTACTGGAAATACTTTACAGTGAAAGAATACTAGTTCCTGTGTCATTCCACTGTTTTCAAAAATGTAGCATTGCTTTATAAATTCGTAAATTCTAATGTGTAACCCAAAATAGGCCTAAAATATATTTCTTTACGACAGTCACACGCAGGAGGATGAAATTAAGGCAGTTTATTAATTTTTACTGGTGTTAGAAAACAAACAAAAGAATAGTACTCGCACTCGCTCTCGAAGAACACTTGGAACAGCACTCTCTGACATCACTGTCAAGTGCGAGTGCATGAGATTGTGTATTTCTTGCTATTTGGAACACGGCCACTGTTTGATTAATATTGTGCGGTGCGAGCAAACTTTAGGAGCAGTATATATAACTTTTTAATGTCGCGAATTACAACAACTATTTTTAATTATTACTGCAATTAATGCTTTATCTAAATTTTTTAATGTAATGTGTAAAACTAATTTTGAAGTTAAAAAAACAGCACCTACAAAACTTTTGCTTGTGGATATATCTATAGGAACTGTTTTAAACGCTACGTTTGTATGAAATCTATCTATTCAAGTTGGACATCTCATGAAAAGGAATTGCTGGGTGTGTAGAAAAGAGCTTGGGAAGGGGGGGGGGGGGGGCGAAGAGAGTGGCGGAGAGGAAAGGAATTAGGAAAAGAAGAGGCTTCCAACATGAATGATGGCGCAGTCAGACCTAAGGCTCATAATGGCGCAGCTGGTGACGTAACTCAAGCCGCGAGTATCGCTTGCCGGATGTGCCGAGAATACTAACGAAGCTGCTGTCTGCACATGCTTTCTTCGTTGTATCCTAGAACGCGGCTCTGCTCTAAAGCGTCTCACCTCAGTCAGAATGTATTTGTGCACTTTGAAATGTACTTGGAATCACATGTTTGCTTTATACTCAGTCAAAACTTTCAACATTGGTCGAAATTACGTAGTGGAAGTATGGCTTGCAACAAGCTTAGTTGCTAAATATCTATATTGTGAAGAGAAAAACATCTTACTGGCCGTTTATTATTGCTTTTGCCATGTCTTGCAAAAAAAGGTATGTCTACCCTACGTCCCTATAAATGTGTGAATTGCATTTAATCCTTTCAGACCCACTTTAATTTACGGTTTCAGGTGTTGCAAACGAAAAATCTTATAATGCGTGCTGTACTAAGTCGACACAATACTCATTTCACTGCCACAGCCAATGAGCTATATGCTACATCTTACACTACTGTTGTATAAACCAGTTAAGACCTACACCAGTAATACGGTTGGCGAATCATTCACCCACAGGTAAGATCGTTGGCCATTGAGTTTCGCAGAGTGCAGCACAGACAAAAAATTACCTACACATGCGTAATGTACACAATTGTGTACACTGGGTCTGAATGGGTTAAATGGAATAGTCTGTGTTGTAGCCAGAAAAAGAGTAAGGGGAGTAGAATTTTGATCAAGCGAACTACTCTTCATGAATACGCAATTAAATATATAAAACATATTTTGTAGTACATGTTACAGTATTTTAGCGATATTTTATAGAATTTCCAATTTTCAACCTCTATTGTGTTGCTGAAAATTCTTGGTTTTAATCGGTTCCAGGTTTGGGCAGATTTAAGACTGTCTTCGAAAAAGCGCAATATAAAGAAGTGGTAGGACATATTCTCTGATGGAAAATCGTTTGTTTGGTGTTTTACTGAAGAACCTCAGAAGCTTGGCTATTGAACTTGCAAATGTAAATAATCAACAGTAACGTGCGACTTTTAGTATAAATTCACTGCAAGTGTTTTAAAATTTTCTGCCCCGGTTTGTTTGGCATTCTTCTACATTGTTCATTGGTTCAGAGGGATAAATGAGTGTTACAACATCGACACATGTGAAGCTCCCAGCATAAAATCATAATTCGGCGCAGCCACTGAAGTTATTATGCATTCAGCGGCGTGCGCAGCATTTCACGTTTTTCCACGGAGAGCTCTTCAAGTGTACGATGAATGGTTGTTAATAGTCCGCTGTGTTCAAGAACATGCCAATATTCAACCTTACCTGTAATGATAGTGAACGGTGTTTATCAGTAGTTACATCTATCTGATCATTTATTTTACGATCGATGGGTGAGGAGGGAGAGATTTGGGTAGCTCTTAAAATCGAGGTCTTGAAAGCCGATAAGGGTGAAATGAGATGAGTGTAGACCAACGCCGAGAAATCCCGCCGACCAGCGGCATCGTCCGGAACGAAAATGCGAAAATCCGGGATCGACTCCGCAGGAAATCGAACCCGGTTTGGCTAGGTGGGTGGCAGGTAGCCTGACCGCTAATGAACTTTCGCTGTTAATGAAGTGGCTGGAGGTTCATGGTTTCCTACACTAACTTACTGCCGGTAACTTAACTGTTCTTTTGATAAAATGAACTAAGACTTATTGGTTCAGCCGAAGTTCAAACGTGCCCATTCTTCTCGAGGAAGAACTCACTCTAAATTATTTTGTGTAGCAGAAGAAATGAACAAAGTGCAATACGGTTTACAGTCAATACGTGTTTAGCGTAACCTCGCTTCTATGACGAACTCTTCTTACTCGAGTGCAGACTTAGGCCTGCGCAACTTGCAAATACGATATTTTAAGCGACGACTTAATTTAACGTATTTTGCAAATGGAGACGCCGACCAGAGTGCAGCAGTAATTCAAAACCTTCCTGTGTGTATCTCATAACTCAAAAATCGTTCTTGGAAAACAAGATCAACATTTAAGCAAGTTAAACAGAGAGATAGAAACGTTCACAACTTAAATTTTTGCACGAAAGCTTTTAACAGTGTGCCGCCCAACAGGAGAAGTTTTAGATGTCTATAGGCTAGACGCAGTTTCTGCGCTCTTTTTAAATAAAACATTTGAAATGTTACCCCATGTATGAAATACTTGGTTGTTTCCAAAATACGACATATATCACAAGCTTATTTTACATAGAAAATAATTTAAGATTTATTAAATCTTACTTTTAATCATATTTATATATGAATTATATTACTTCGCTTAAAATTTATATGAATAAAAACCGGGAGGAAACGTATATTGATAATGCCTGGTAAGAAATAGTGCTCTGAGTGCGCACGAACGCGGTCCGTTGTCCCTCTGGTGTAATTTTCTAAACTCGGTTAAGAGTAGGATGGACCCCCGCGTCCAAGGTCAAGAAACGAGGGAACGATACGAGCGGACACTAACCCGCACGTCTAGTGCCTCATCGCTCCAACGCGCAAGGAGTGCAGTTTCCGTCGTGACGCTGTACTGTGCAAATTAGATCTGTAATTAGGGGTTTTATTACACGAGATGAAAGCCCACGTATTAAACTACGCCAGTATATTTGTACTTTTGTCTTGCCGCTTAAGGAAACTGCATACGCAAGCTTTAAAAATGGTATCCTCGGCCACTTTCACGCATTTTTTTCTCCAAGAATACATATAATATGACAAAAGGAAAAAATAGGAGCACAGATAAATGTGTTTTTTATCTTCTCTGTCAAAAAATTGTATTTGCAGAATATTTATTTACCGAGGTACGCATATTCTCGCAAACAGCTATTTCACAATAAAATGCGGGGTCCGTCCCACTCTTAAGCTTTGTTTGTATGAGGCGGAGGAATATCCTGAAAGTAGAACATTAGCAGGGCTTCAGAAAAATTGGAAGCAAACATGAATGAATTGAGGACTGTAGTATTAGGTGCGTGCCGGTCCTAGGCCACTTTTGATTAATCAGATTATCGATTTGATATCAAATTGGTATCAAAAGGGTTAATCCTTAATCCGATTATAATCCGATTTAAAAAAAATAGTCAGATTTTATTCCTCTGAAAAATGTTTCGTTAATCCTTCATCCGATCGATTTTTTAAATTCTCATAGGATAAAATGATATAAAACTTTGAATAATTGATCCATTTATTTAAATTGAATTAATCAATCAAAAATTGTTGGGTGATAAGTGTATAGTTGTAATTTACTTTCGTCGCATTTTTTCGGGTGGAGAGCAGCTGTGGTAGATGTTGACACTCTGAGCTCTGGCGTCGTACTGAGGTGTGGTGTGTTGGGGAAGGAGTGTATATAGGGGAGCGATGTTGTCAGGACGACGACTGGGACTCGACTCAGGGAAGTGGTATATTGTATAGGGCATATATATGTTGATTTTTGTGCACGAGTGGCATAAGTGTTTTTTTTTTGTGTTAGGAGGGGGGGTATTGCTCATAGACGGTGTTGGTAGGTAAGCGGCTTTGAAAGATAGCATTATTTTGAATGAATAACAGCGCTGATGTAATACACGAGGTAAATTTCGGAGTCTTTAAACGTATATAACCGAAATATACTTCAAACGAGTTCTACACATCAATATAAATAAATAACACGAGAGAAGTAAAATGAACACAACTACATGAATAAATTGATCTCATAATGAAACAATTGATAAACGATCACAACTACGTGAGTCTCTTGGTGTCATAAAGTAAATTAATTAACGAACTGCAACAAAGCAAAAATGACTCTATAAATTAAACGGCAGTCTTCCCAAACACATTAACAAGGGATTTGAAAACACGCAACAAATTACACTACTTGACGCCTCAGAGTTCTACACGTACAATACATGATTTTAAAATGTGTCCGTCCGCCTGTGAGACTGGTAAATGAATGACGTCAGTATAGGATTTGCGGACTCCTATAAGTTGTTTCGAGCGCCGCTTGGCAGGTGACCTATCGCGATAAAAGCTTAGCGTATCCCGTAGTTAACACTCGTAGAGGAACTTCTGTAACGGAATCCACGCATTAAAAGAAATTAATCTTTTAACATGCGTAAAAAAAAGAAAATGATTAACAAGAACCATGGTTAATAGTTAGTGATTTTTATATACATCTATTCGCTCGGGACGTCGCTGCAGCACTCACTTGGATATATCACTTATGTCGACTTATAAGCTGAACGAGGTGTTGAGAGCAAATAGAACCTGCGTGTGAATAGGCCTATGTTTGATTATAGACTGAGATGAAAAAACTCGGAAATGAACGGAAAGAAATGTGAATACATATAAATACAAAATGAGTATTTCCAAATAAATTAAACCATTGACATAACAATGTGAGTATCATATTTTTAAATTAATGAAACTGCACAAGCACCTCTCCCAAAACACGTCTGGTCGGCTGTAAAGTCAGTCAAGGAATGACTGCAGTGTATGACGCACACCAACTTATAAGCTGTTAGATACATGGAGCTTGCGGTTGAGTTGAAATTACGGCAAAAACTCTGAATACGTCTCACGTCCTTGAATGTTCAAACTAATTAATATTCCGATAGATAACTTGTTTACCACCTATTCTGATAACTTAAAGATGGAAGC
This sequence comes from Dryococelus australis, assembly GCA_029891345.1. NCBI lineage: Eukaryota > Metazoa > Arthropoda > Insecta > Phasmatodea > Phasmatidae > Dryococelus > Dryococelus australis. The sequence goes on from CM056994.1 coordinate 293,354,199, forward strand.
AAACTACTTGAATTATTTACAGACTACTTATATGCATTCTGAATTATATCTAGAAAAAAAGGTCTCCCTACCAAGCTGCTATTAACGACGCACAATTTAATCACATCATCCTAAATGTTTCATATGACATAAAAAAAAAATTACCCGGATTTTTAACACAAGTTTCACTTCCCTGGGAAAATTCAATTTCACTATTGTAAGAATAATTCACTTAAAACACAAATCCTGCTGAAGCATAAGGTGACTCGGATGGCATGAAGAAGAAGGACTTAATTCTGCAACACTTTATAGAAACGTATTATATATATATATATAAACAAGCAATCAAACTTCCTCAAATAAAAATTTATTTAAAATAACGGATATACTACATCGACCTGAATAATGTTAACACAAATTTCTGTTCAGTCAGGGAAATTCACTGCACTTGGTAACAAAACCGCGAGTTGAAAATCCTATAAACTTTCGTTGACCGAGCTTAGAAACCGGGTTTACACGATAAAAACTAAAAAATTATTTTAAAATAACACAAATGCACTATATTGGTTTAATGAGAGGTGAAGCCTGCTGACCGCCTGCCACTTCGATGGTCGCATGGGACTCCAGCAGAACGCTGCGACCGGTGAAGAGGCACTTCAGAGGAGAGAGCGAATTATGCGTGTATCCAGGGCGAGATTTGGTGTCAAACTAACATGACGCTGGTCAGTGAGAGCTGGACAGATCGCTCCTGCTTTCCTACATCACCCTCCACCCTCCTCTACACCAGACTGTGACTTCGGTTTACTCGAGGACTGTCTACACCCTCGTGACGAACCTCTTCCCCCATCCAGCCCAGAACGTATTTCCGGATAATTGGAATACTGCCTTGCCTATGGAGGGCGCTACGCACCCCCTCCCCGACTCCACTCCCTACTCCAGAGTGCATGTTTTCCGAGCCCAGAAGACATCTTTGTCCAGATCAAGGGCTAAATGCTTGTCTACCTACCTTCCCTCGAAAAGAGAATCTTGAACTTACCCGAAGCGGTAAGCTGTTTGCAATACTACGCTGTACCTATGAATTGTGGACTCCCACGAAACCCTGCCCTGTCTGCTTCTGTGAGAGGAGTACTCATTCCCCCCGCCTGCCCCTTTCCAAGACTCGCCATACCTGGAGCTGGTCAGCAGTCTTCAAACCTTTATGTCAGGGATGTTTGCAAAACTTCTTGCATTTCGAGTTTCAAGTGCCTGAGCATTTATTTCCAGCGAATAAATATTTAAGAAATTTTGTTGAAAAAATTTATTCCCTTATCACTAATAACTATATTGAAAATAATAGCTGTATATATGTAAATGTATTTACGGAAATGCAATTTATTGTATACAAATATCTTTCACTACAGCATTAAATTATATTTTTACACCTCCTCTATCAAATCCCGCATAGCGAAGTGAGAACTTGTACAAATCTGTAATGAAATTTCCGAAAAGTAATTTAATTTCTTCCTTTTTTTACTATTAACGAGTTGTATTCTATGAAGGAGATGAAATCATAACATTTCTTTCCTGAGACTGAAACCCAAGCTTGCGTGTATAGTTGATTAAACTCATTCCGAATGTTTAGTGGAAAAATACACGAAAGTCTTCTTAGAAACATCGACATAGGTTTTCTCTTATCTCACTCGTTGACCTCCCCTCTCTCTCAAAAAAAATTCATATCTAATCGATAATACAGGATTAATGACCTCTTCCCTTTATCATACATATTGTTTGTAAAAAAAATTGAAGTTTCCCCTATAAAGAGTTTTTTCTGGTAAAAATAGAAGTGAAGAAATAAATCACTTTGGAAATTTACATATTCATCTCCATTAAAAGGAGTAATTCAATAATAAATGTTTTTAACTTAAATCATTTTCCAATAAATATAATAATAAAAGGAAATAAATGCAGTGGATTACAACTTAAATACTAATCCTATGAAAAGATAATCCAAACAACAAGAGGATTCTTTCTACACTAAATTCCACATCCAAACACCATTACTAACTATAGGTTAATTAAATCAAATATTATTTATAATTTTTTATTATTTAGTATCATAATTTTACAATCCTTGTATTACTATATTTTATTATCTTTATTCTTGACGCACATGTTGTGTGCTTTTGAGAAACACCTTCATCGAACCAAGGACATATCTTTTATCCTTTTAATGATTTTATCAAACAAATATACATTTTGAGAACTAACTTTTTTTTAGTTCAAGTTCGTAAAAACCGCCTTTTATGGGCTGTCCTTCATAGGTTTCTAGGTAATACGCTCTGGGATGTGTTTGCCTAATTGAAAATTTTTTTAAATATTTCGCAAGACCAATTACCCATAAATTTTTCTCAAATTTCCTTTCTGCTTCGAAATTTGTATATATTCACCAACTTTGAACTTTCGGTTTCCCTCGTCGAATACTTTAACATTATTATAATTGGTATACATTAAAATATTATCCATAAGTTCTTTGGGTGCCATCTTAATAGTTCTATGATATCTGAAATTATAAAATTTAACTATTTCAGACAACACGTCCACCCATTTGTAAGTTCCCCTCGATGTGAAATTATTGTATATTAATTGCTTAATCGATTTGTTGTAACATTCCACAACACTGGCTTTAAATTCCGAATATGTTACGTAGTGATTGATACCATATTTAGTCATTAGTTTCCAGAACGATGCAGAAAAAAAATCCGATCCTCTATCGGTTTGGAGCGAATTTCGTATTCTCTCTTTCAAGATGGTCTTCATTGCAATTCTAACATGTTACCCAGTTTTGTTTTTCGAAGGTATAGCCCAAACATATTTCGACTAAACGTCTCTTTACGGTGAAAATATACTTGTATCCTTTATTGTATTTGGAAATAATTGTCATTTCACAAAAATCAACTTGAAAAAGATCATTTAACCATTTAGTAATAACTCTTCTTCTAGGATATCTTATCATAGCTGGAGCATGAAGTTCTTCAGAAATATTACTTAATTTCATTGGTAATATAACCATCTTCTTTCTACTCTTCAATAATATAAACAATTTGGTTTGTATGTGAATTATTACCAGATTATCTCGGAGCAATGAGAAGTTTTATTCTATCTACCAATTCATTAGGATTGTTCCAATATACAGGAGAAAACCGGTTGTCAATTTCATCTTTATATATTCCACTTCCTGCAATATCTCCTATTAAATGTAGTTTCGGATGGTTTTCATCTCCTATACGGATATTCGCGTTCGTACAATGAAGAAGTTCTTTATATTTTTCCAAAGCTGTGTCGGAATATCCGTTTGGAACGTTTTTAAAATAATAATTCAAACGAACCTTGACTCGCATCAGTTATGTAATCACCTATTTTAATTATATTATCAGACAAATGTGTAATTACTGAATCTCCCAGAAACCATGTGTTTCCACTTCGATGTACACTAATTGTCTTATCGCACATAGGTGAAGTATGTTTTAAAGCTAAATAACGACACGTTAAATGAGAAATTTGTTGTTTTCCTTTTTCTTGGAATGTTCTTCCGATTTAATTTCCAAATGTGTTTCATTGGGTGATTTCACACAGAATGTTGTACATCCATTCTACTCATAATAGGTTTAAATTTTTCTTTGTTTAAAACATTCCGTTCCATATGGGCTCGTTTGGCTCATAAATATTTCTCCTTCGCAGCAGATACAACATTATTTAATTCCGAAACATAGGCAGACATGTTTGATTATATTACATTAAATTTCAGCTATTTATACATGAATGAAGTCGTCGCTTTTCGAACTGCTGTAGTATGTTGACTAACTGGTACACTAGATCGATTAGTTTGTGCTTTTTCAACTTGATCGACTTTACTTAAAACATCATCCAATTTAGCTATAGTTTTAATTCTTAAGTCAGTAATAAAATATGTTAATCATGTTTCCAAATCATTATGTTATTTTCTCAGATCTGTTTGCGTAACTGAACCATATTTTTTATTAATCTATTCATCACTTATATATTTAATTATTTTTTCCATCCGTGTTTCAAATTGTTTTGTAATACAAGCGCTTACCACTTCATTAATTGCAAGTCTTAAATTATCTAACATTTCTGCAATTTGTGTTGTAAAAATTATGTTTGTTATATTATAGTTCACACTAAATCCATTTAAATGCTTTTCTATTCTAAATTTATTACTCTGCAAATAATTAACAATATTGGTTAAAATGTTTGCAGTTACACTAATGTTTTATAAACATTATCAAACCCATTAACTAACTTAAATTTTTTCTCTTAAATAATGCTCGATTGCGATTTAAACACGTTTAGTGTGATGGTGTTTAAGTCTTCCACGTAGCGTTTATTTACTGCATCAGTATCTTTCACATATATACCCACATTATGTAATATATGTCCGTTCAAATCACAATTCCCATCGCGATTTGTAGTTAAACAACTATTGAAATGATTGTGTTTTATAGCGCTATATTCAAACTTTGAAATACTCATTATTCATGCTCGGGAAGTAAAAAACTGTCAAATCCAGACCTATATATGCCTTTATATAAGAGAAGCATTGGTATAATAACTAGAAAATTGTATTTGTTTTTCCACCAGTAAAACACTTATCTTTAAATTTAGGAAATGTCATATCGCTCAAAACATGAGCATTGTAAATATGTTGCAGATTGATATTATCCATTTTGAACACAATTATCATATTTGCATTATCGGGCAAATTATGTTTTGGAATACATGCATAACTTTGTGATAGATAAAAACAATCAACATTTGAATGTCGACCAAAACTAAAATATTGCCGCAGTTAGCACCAAACATTATCAAAAATCAACATGAAATTGGGTAATGCTTCATTTGGTGGCACAGAATCTTCTTTATTTGTAAAAGGGAAATATCGCATTCTTTCAATTACTGACAAAATAATCCCTAATCGTTGATATTTCTCTTATTGTATTGTTTTAGAAAACACATATACGTTTTCAATTTTTTTAAGTCCAATTGGATGTTCCAACAGCGACATAATAACACATGTTTTTTCCAACTGAAGGACCACTTATTATAAAACGTATATTTGATGGTAAAAGAATGCCATGTTTCTGTTCAATTACATAATATTTCATATTTACAGCTACAGGAAGATGTACATTTGGTTTTATAACATTCATTTTTACAGTATTACATAACGCAATGTATTAACATAGAACTATAAATGAAGCTATTTAAAGGTTTGCGTTCAGTTGATCATAATGACTGGTTTTAAATGTTTCAAAAAAGGATGCAGAGTATTGAATACATTCATTAATAAATTGCCATTTGATTTGCATTACCAAAATACAATTATTGTGGACCCCTGTACTAAACTTGCAAAACTTCTGGCACAGAACGATAAAGGAATAAACTCTCTGGATAACACTTGTAAAGAACACAATATAGTTTATGATCGAACAAACGATTTGAAAGAAAGACATATAGCAGATACAATTCGAGCCGATAAAGCTGCAAATATAAGGAAGAATCTGTTTACATCGTCTGGTGAAAGCTAGGTACCTGAGTTGTTGACAAAGTCATGTGCGAAAAGGTTAAAAAAAAAAAGGCATGGGATTAAACTGTAAAACTAAACAAAAAACCAAGAAAGGAGGAATCATTCCATACCTATTTCCAGCATTAACAGCACTTGGATCGATCCTCAGAGGAGTTTCAGCTATCAGTAATTCATTTAAATCAAAGAGTAAAGGAATGTATTTGAAACCCTATAAAGTTGGACAAGGACGAAAAAACTACAAACGTGGAAAAAATGCAGAAAGTCCTAAATAGTTTCCAAAATGTGCAGTAACAAACATAGACATCAATGTATTTGTAATGAAACTGGATATTCCCTATTTCCGAGATGTGTATATGAGAGACAAATTACCAAAGAAACCAAACCTTCGCGAATGCATGATTGTTAATATATATTCGAAACGAAGCATATGAACACATTGGGTTGCATTAATTGATAAACATTAATCAATCATTGTATTATGATAGTTTTGGCGATTTACTCCCTTCAATTGAAATACACAATTATTTGAAAAACATGCAATTTTGATGTAATTACAAAACAGAACAATTACCAAACACATTTAACTGTGGTCATCTATGTTTCTGTTTTTAACTATAAATAATATATATATAAATCAATTATATTAGTAAAACATATTAGTAATATGACAATTACGTTGATATTGAGTGAAAACTCGTCGCAATTGTGATCGATATTATTTCCCAACGTTGGAGTTAGAGGGGCAATACCAAATAAGTCTAATGTAATTCGTTACTTACAAAAGCACACCAAACGTCGACATAGACAAACAATCCTTTATGGTCAAGATTGCTGAAAAAATGTATAAGATTGTGATACCAGTAGGATCTTATGAGTTGGATGACTTAGAAATGTTCATTAAAGCAACATTACATGAAAATGTACATTTCTGATTATGTGGAAATCCAAATACGTTAACTACTGTGATGTATAGTAATGTCGATATGGATTTCATGGAAGACAATTAAATTGCAAATATGTTAGGTTACAAACTAAGAGTATATCCATCTAATCAATTGCACAAATCGTCAAAAGAGGTTAATATATTATCATTTAATGTATGTCGTATAAATGTTAATATTGTAAGTGGTTCATATTTGATTGGGAGACCAACAAATACACTACTTGAATTCACATGTGCGGTGGCTCCAGGATATAAAATAATTAAAAAATAGAATACATTGATATATCTTCCAATAATAGTGAATCATGTTGATGAAATTGTTTTATCAATTGTCGATCAAGACTGTAAACTGATTAATTTTAGAAACGAAGAAATTACCATCTGTTTACATTAAAAAATATATATAAACAGTTGCATTCTGTGATTATTACAATCAAATGTGGTATTGTGTATAACACCCAATATGTACTTAAAGTAGGTGGTTATTTTAAGAAATAACTCACTAAGGAATACATTTCGAAACAAGGAAGTATAAAAAGGCATAAATGCAAGCATAAACCACTCGCTTCAAATAAGTTACCTGTGTAGTTAACACGAGCCAACAAATTGTTTTTAAAGGAATTAAGAGGTATAGTTAATAGAAATGGAAGACATACTTAATGTTGAAGAACTGATCAATTATGAAGATGCAATCACTAATACAGAAATAAATGTGTATGAACTATTCCGAGTAAGTCCGTATACATTTCCATTGGAAATAAGTAATGCTATACAAAATCATGATATTTACACATGATTACCTTGAAAAGGTGTAACTATTCTCAGAGAAGCTTGAAGAGGGATTATAGCAAGCTTGAATGATTTTTTAAAATGGATTATAGTACTCTCTTTCTCTATAAATTATATACTGCTTCATTGAGTGAGTTGATCTCTAACACATTTGCTATTTGTTTTAATTGATTAATAATTAAACAGAATTTATTTGTTATGAAAGAGAAGTTATTTTAGTGATATATAAATGTTATTCATTTCTTTGAGGAAGAAACTTGGCACGGATGTTTGTCTCAGAGGCTGGCTGTGAGGGGTTGAAGATAATTGAATGTTGTGGTTGTGGGAAGGGACGGGAATGGGTTTTTGACCTTCTGACTTCTGGTTGGAGGGGAGAAATCATGCTTCTCGAGTATTTACCTGGGAATTTGAAATTTTAATAAAAAGGGGTTTAGCCAATTGTTTGTCACTGTGGTTCGCCTTGAGATGTCGCATTCTTATGAAGATTATTTTCTTGGCTTATCTACCCAAGACTTTAATAGAGAACTTGAAGGTTTTAATCGGGATGATTTTCATGATTTAATGAACTGTTCAGATTCTTTGTCAACTAACTTATTAGACTTTTTGGAGAATGACGAAAAATAAAGTGGTTTTACACTAGAGCCATTGCTCTTGTCAATGCCTGCCTTAGAGCTGTTATAGTCGCCTCCGGCATTACGACTAAATACAGCACCACCTTCAACTTTGAGAGCATACTGACCTACTGCGATGCCGTCGACATCGAGGGGAGTTACAGCGATGCCTCCGGCATCAAGAAGAGCTATACTGACGTCTGTGGTAGCGAGACCTATAGCGACACCTCCGGCATCGAGAAGCGCTACGTTGACATCTGCGGTAGCGAAACCTACATCGACACCTTCGATGTCGAGGAGAGCTGCAGCATCGCCTCCAGCATCGAGACCTACAGCTACGTCTTCGATGTCGAGCACGGAAGCTCTAAATTTAACAACAGAATTCAAATCGGGTAAGCAAGGTGTAAAAAGAACCACGAAAGTCTTCTTGTTGCATGCCATTATATTGAATGGTTATACCAGTAAATAATGTGCAGGAAGATATGACTAACTTGGAAGAATTTTTTCATTTCAATTTTATGTCTTCACCTGCTCCAAGTCTACAGTCTCCTGAATTATTATCAACTGAATCACTGCAACATAAAATAATTTCCCCACCTCCTCCTTTGTTCATTCCTTCACTGCAAGAAATAATATATAGTCCTTTACTATCACCAATATCACCCCCTTCACCTGCTTCACCATTACCACCACCTGTTGTTCCTGTAAAGAAATGCTAATTCAGCTTATCTCTTAACCCAGAATGCTAATTTTAATGAAATTCAAACTTACAGTGATGAAGTGATGATTTTAATGGTTTCTTATTCAGTAAATTGAATTATATTTCAGTTAAAAGTGGTAATGATATTCAGATGTGATATGGTGACAAGGTTAATTGACTTTACATCATAACATGATGTGATAAATTTAATGATTTTGGCTTGTACTATGGCAAGGATTTTTTTAACAGTTTAATCATAGAAAGTATATAGTCTCATAATTTCAAATTTTTTTAAACAATTTTAATAACTTTTAAGTTTTCAGACGTAAATGATGGAGAGTTTATAATGACTAATAATTTTTTAAGTTTTCAGACATAAAATTATTTGTTGTGATTATTTGACAGTTTTAAGACGTAAGATGGAGTATTCGACATTAAGCTTGTATGGCTTTCACATGTAAATGGTAAAAAATGTATAATGATTTTCATTCATGACATGATTTGTTCTGTTTATTTGACAGATTTACGATGTAAGATGGAGTATTGGTTATTAAGCTGGTATGGCTTTCACACAAAATGGTAAAAATTAAAAAAAATTTAATTAATTGTATGAATTTGAGGTGTAATATGTCGAGTCTTTGTCTTGGAAGTTTTAACTAAGATGTGTTTTTATGAATTTTTTCAGAATAGAAAATTGTTTTCAATGTTAAAAAAGAAGTATTGACTCTTGTTATTTATTAGTTTGTCATTACTCATGTCAATATTCTTTTAAATATTTTGTTATGTGAATGATTGGAGATGGGATGTGTCTGAAGACGAAGTACTTGTACATGATTGGATATTAATCTCTTAAATGTTTAAAGGAAAATATTTGCTAAACTTGAGATGAGAGGATGTCTAGCACTGATGGTAAGCTGTTGGTTTGGAATTTATGTCAGGTAGCAGGATACATGTTTGCTCATTTTCCCGGGAAAAAAAAATACAAGTTTCTAGCTACACACTTCATGGGAGAGAAAAAATATTTATAAATTAAATCATGAAATTTTTCCAATAAGGAAATTGAATAAAAACAGATTACAACTACTGATGCTGCTGAGGAATCAACACGATGATGCCTGGTGATAAAACACTTTCTTACATTACACAAACTCAGAAAACAAAATTGAAGGTTTTTTTATAAATTAAATTTATGTTAAAAATGGCCACTGATTTCCCTTAAATTTCCTTAAATTTGGACTTTTTTGAAACTAAGTTGAAATATCATGGAATTTAACAGATTTCAGCTTCGATAGCAGTAATTTCAAGTTGTATTTGTTTTATTTCAGTAATATTACATCGAAAAAGTATTATTTTTAAATAAAATTAGTTCAAATATACACATTTTATGCTACATAGTACAGTCGAAATTCTGGGCTGGGAAACTTACTGAGAAATCTACACGTAAAAATAGGCACAAATATTTAAGATAACAGATTTAATATGTAAATTTACTCTTCCCCTTAATTTAAAGATATTTGATTTTAATGTGAGTTTGTTTAATGTAAGTTTTCAATGACGAAAAAAATTTTTAACTTGTGTATTGCTTAAATCGAATGATTTGTGTTTTTCATTACTTAAAAAAAATTTAGCAAGTGAGAATATATCTTGTATGAAAATATACTTAGTTTCCTAGACTAACTGTAATACGATTGTTGGAAAATGAGACAAAGTATATTGGTTAAAAATATAAAAATGTCTTGGAATTAAAATTAATTTTAATTTCAGAGAAATGTTTTCATTATCCGAACTTAGGTAGCAAATTTTATTTGGCTGAAAGATCCCTTGTGTCTCGAAAAGAGGAATCTACCTTTTTGAACATGTCAAGGGACAGGCGAAAGTGAAAATTTGTTGGGCAGAGGGGAGACGACAACTACCCAGGCAGGGTCAGTTCCAAATTTCCTGGCCTGAGGGGTGTCTGGCAGTTAGAGACTCTCCAACATGGGGGTAGGGGTACAAGAGCATGGTTATCCGAAGCAGTTCTGGTCTCGGAAAACACGAGATCTGGGCTGATGATTTGAGGAGGTGGGGGAACATAGCGCTAGGCAGATTTCGCGAAGTGGGGTGTTGGATCGATAACGGGTGCAAGGAACCTGTCGTCTATGACAAAGATGTGTTTTGGGTTGGAATTGGGGGGGGGGGGTTGTCCCCAAGGGGGTGCAGACAGTCCTTGAGCAAACCAAAGATGCGGTCTGGTGAAGGGGTAACTTTTTGTAACAAGCTGCAATTGGTACAATATAAGAAACTGGTTTCCTAAATGGTACCCCCTATGCCCTAAATAGTACCACAACATTATAAATTAAACCAAATTAGAGAACAAACATGACAGCATGTAATAACACAGAGGATTATTGCAGTATTTAAAAACTAATAAAGTTTGATTATTTATCTATGGTAAATGCAAGAAATATTCAATTATATACAGGCTACACAAAAAAATGTTTCAGTTCTGACTTAACACCCGCACAACTTTCATAAACCCAGGATGCACACACTAAGCACAGAACCATATCTTCCACAAATGTTTCTTCACATAGAGAACAATATCAGTCTTCATGTTGTAGCCCTACTTTTATGTCGAACGGAATATCACGCTGTGTTGAAGTGGATGGCTGATGTAAATTGTGATCTAGGCCTTGGTTTCTTCCTGCGGATGAAGAATGGAATAATGTTTCTTCGTTGAAGGCCTAGGTCCGTTAGTCTTTCTATTTTTAATACTGGACTTTCATAATTGTAGATCATTTGGTGTTTACTTTGCGATTTTCATGTTTAACTCTTTTACATTTGCCTGTGCCACTTGCAACGCCTTCACCAAATCCAAATCGCTTTTGTTTCGATTACTTGTCAAAGCACATGCCGATTGGGTCTTTGCCAACCTACATAATTTGTTGGGTCTATGAATTGGTGAAAGTAATTCAATAGCACGCTGACCTTACATGAAGTGGTTGATGTTACATTAAGGCCAGTTTCATCACTTGGTTTTTAAATCAAAAGGACATTGTTTTCATCTGAGTTAGGTGATTCATTAGTGACATCTTCAGTGCGCCTTGAAGATGCGCACAGGTCAGCATCTTCAGTGACTGGTGTAGGATCATCTGTTTGGTTTAGGTATTGGGCTGGTGCAAAGTCACAGTCTTTAAACACAGTGACATCAAGTAGCCGAATTCCTGTGCATCGAATTATGTTGATAGCATTTTCAATGGTTTATGCCTTCCCATATGTTTCTGCCACTAGTGTGGCCACATGATATTGTGAGACACAGTCCAGGATTGGTCCACAGCCGTCTTTCAACTGCTTGCATTTAATACCCATTAAAGGGTTTGAAATATGTTCTGTCGAACGGCTGAATCCAGTGGGTTGTATGCCAAGGTAACTGCAGCATTATAACTCAATTTTCGCTTGCTATTTGTAGAGCCTCCAAATTCTTGGAATATGTTGTGTGCCCATCTATAAGTAGAATCACTTTGTTGTAAATCTATGGTTTTACAGTGGCGACGAAGTGTTTCATCTATTGTACAAAGAGTGTGCTATTTATGTAGCCAGATTCTTAAACTTCAACTAAACCATCAGGTGGAGCCCCAATTTTCAATTCGTTAGCCATTCTCATTCTCTTAAAAAGTAACATTGGAGGAACGTATGACCCTGATGCACTTGTGCAACACACTACTGCCATGTTTACAAATCTTGCTCCACTAGAGACTGAACCCACCTGGTGGTTTCCTTTCTAAGCTAAAACCTTTTGGCATTTGTTTTGAACAATACTAAAGCCTGTTTCATCCATGGGAAATAGGCATATTGCATTGATTTTCTTTTCATCAATGACTTTCTTTAATACATCGAAATATTCGCCATCTTCCCTATCGAACCCTCTTGCGCTAACCATGGATTCTGGTTCATGTAATGTCAACTATTTATGACGAGCTCGGAAAATGCAAAAACCACTTTTTACCTACCATTTGAGTATCTCAACTAAAGTTATGTGGGATGTGGTTGTGCTCTGTTATCTGATATGTCAGCATTCTTACATCGTTAATCGTGACTCCAAAAAGTAGTTCTTCCAATTTTAAAATACGATCTAAAAATATATTTTTTATTTCAAGTGGTAAGGAAGTAGTCCATCCAAGCACCATCGTACTGTCGTTAGTAATTACGTATCTAAAGTCCAAGTGGCGCTTTAGCGTTTGTTTTGGAATGCCATACTGGCTGGCGGCAGCACTCGTTGAACCCTAAGTCCCCATTTCTGTACAATGCCAGAGCCCTTTCCATGTCTGATGCACTCCAGGCACCATATTTCCTTTTTGCCATTCTGTAACACACAATTAACATGTGTGTTACTTGTGTTTATTTAAAATTTATTTAATTGATGCAAATAAATAGCAAATATAGAGCTTCAAATTATATGATATCCCAATTCGTACTGGTACGATTTAAGAAACTGTGCACAACTTCACTATTTACGTCATTTCTAACCTAAAACAAGTGCCTCGCTACAAAGCGACCAGCCATTACGTTCAATATTACTTGCACAACAATGATAACTGCATGAAATCCAATATTGCCGTAATAAAAATGCAACATGTGCTTACACTGACTAGCTTTTTTCACAGACTGCTCAACGCATCTAGTAGTTCAAGTATTCAATGTGAAAGTGCTCCACTAGTTCTACTTTATACAAAACCAGCGGTGGTACGATTTAGGTGGTGGTATGAATTCGGCGACTTTCCCCTAAATTGTTCGTCGTTAATAGAAGTTTGGTAGGGAGACCTTTTTTTCTAGATATAATTCAGAACACTTATGAGTAGTGCGAAAATTGTTTCGTTTTCTGTTGTAGGACATTATGTATTCAAATAGTTTGCTTCCATCTTTAAGTTATCAGAATAGGTGGTGAACAAGTTTTCTACAGAAATATTGACTAGTTTGAAAATTCAAGTAGGTGAGTCGTATTCAGAGTTTTTGGCGTAATTTCGACTCGGCCGCAAGCTCCACATATCTAACAGTTTATAAATTGGTGCACGACATACACTGCAGTCATTCCTTGACTGACAACACAGCCGACCAGACGTGTTTTGGGAGAGGTGTTTGTGGGATTTTATTAATTAAAAAAACAGGACAGTCACGTAGTTACATCAACAATCTGATTTATTTGGAAACAGTCATTTTGTATTTAGATGTATTTACATATCTTTCCATTCATTTCCTAGTTTTTTCAGCTCAGTCTGTAATCAAACGTAGGCCGATGCACACACAGGATCTGTTTGCTCTCAACTCCTCGTTCAACTTATATGTCGACATAAGTGGTATATTCAAGACAGTGCTGCAGCAACCTCCCGAGAGAATATATGTATATTAAAATCACTTACTGTTAACCACGATTGTCGTTAAAATATATATATATATATCTTTATGCATGTTAATGAACTAATTTCTTTTAATATGTAGGTTCCGTTACAGAAGTTCCTCTACGAGTGTTAACTATGGGATTCACTAAGCTCTTATCGCGATAGGTCACCTGCCAAGGGGCTCTCGAAACAGCTTATAGGAGTCTGCAATTCCTATGCTAACATCATTCATTCACCAGTCTCACAGGCGAACAGAGGTGATTTAAAATCATGTAAGGTATGTGTAGAACTCTGGGGTGTCAAGTAGTGTAACCTGTTACATGTTTTCAAATCCCTTGTTAATTTGTTTCGGAAGACTGCCATTTAATTTATAGGGACATTTTTCCTTTGTTGTAGCTCGTTAATTAATTATCTTTATGGCACATGGAGACTCAGGTAGTTGAAATCGTTTAGCACTTGTTTCTTTATGAGACCAATTTATTCATGTAGTTGTGTTCATTATACTTCTCTCGTGTTATTTATTTATATTGATGTGTAGAACTCGTTTGAAATATATTTCGGTAATATTCGTTTAAAGACTCCGGAATTTCTCTCGTTTATTATGTCAGTGCTGTTATTCATTCGGAATAATACTATCTTTCAAAGTCGCCTATCTCCCAAAACCATTTACGAACACTATCCACCTCCAAACAAAAAAAAACACTTAGGACACTCTTGCACAAATATACCCTATACAATATACCACTTCCCTCAGTCGAGTCCCTGTGGTCGTCCTGACAACATCGCTCCCCTATATACACCCCTTCCCCAACACACGACCACCTCAGAACGAAGCCAGAGCTCAGAGCGTCAACATCTACCAGAACTGCTCCCCACCCCAAAAAATTATAAAAAAAATAAAGTACAACTATACACTTATCACACAACAATTATCGATTGACTAATTCAATCCAATTAATTGGATTTATCAATCAAAGTTTCATACTATTTTATGCGATGAGAATAAAAAAATATAAAATATAACTAAATAAATTCTATCGGATTAAGACTGGATTAAGGATTAACGAAAGAATTTTAATCGTATTAAAATCGGATTAAAATTTTGGATCTGATTAAATCGGATTAGATATTAACCATTTTGATATCAATTTGATATAAAATCGATAGTCTTATTTATCAAAAGTGGCCTAGGACTGGCACGCCCCTACTATGACGTCCCCATCACTTACTATGACGTCTGCACGCTTGGTAGCGGCACATCACACACTTCAGAAACTCGTCTGATGGCCCCTTCGCCAAAGGCACTGACTGAACTAATATCTTTTATTTCTGGGCTTATGCAGACCCTATTTTGAGGCCATTAGACTGCTGTAATCAGGAGATGAATATTAAGTTAAGACACGAAAAACGACATATTCATTCTTTCCGAACACGTATTCGAACTGGAAACATCTCTTTTCCAAATTTAGCTGTCTCCTCGCCCAGGGATGTCGCTGTCACTGAAACGGTGTGCAACACGCCTCTTTGAACCTTCAGGCGGTGACTTTTTTATTTAATGGCGTGATAGGCCTATTTCATATAAATATGTGCTACACAACTAAATACTAATGCTAAACAATTGTTTAACTAACAGATTAAATGAAGGAGTCAGTAAATCTTACGAAACTTGTATCATGTCCGCTCATTTGGGGACCAGAATACAATACATTTTTGTATGCATTTTTTTTAATACCTACATTGATGAATTTCAAAGCATCTTCAAGAATTCTTCAGTATTGCATTTTAAAAAAATGTTTATGATAGCCTATAAAAAAGGGACACTAAGCACTAAACCACTTTTGAATTACGATTAGCACATTGAACGTTGGCACTGCATGTTAAGACCTGGTCGTGATGGCCTTTAATATTTCCCGACATTTAAATGTAGCTTTGATAACCAGTGGGTAAAAGTTATGGATTCTCATTATTAGGCCCCTAGTACATATTATTGCTCTCGCTCTTTAATGGTTTATGCCTTTTCTTTTTGTTAGTGATAATCGTCGCAGCGCGGATTTTGTGTGGAAGACATCATTGCTACAATTCTTACCAATATCATATTCTGGTCATTATAGGCACCGTGCGTGCTACTCAGGTGGAGACTGAGGTAGCTAATTGCACGACGGTAGGGACAAAAACCGCGCGGCGCTAGCTGCCACGTCAAAACCATCGGTAGAATGGATGGCTCAAGAAAGCGAGAAGGCAACGCAAATTGCTGTGTTGTTGGGTGCACAAATACTTACGGAAACACAACCCCCGATGTAGTTTTTTATTCACTCCCGACGCGGAAAACTGGAAAGAGGCGATGTAAGTTGTAGATCCACACTGTGCACAGATAAACGTAATTACCGTTACACGGCCTATAAAAATATTATTGTACACATAGGCAGAATGTAGGAAAGGTTTTCAATTGCAATGTTTTTTTCTACTGTCAGGTGACTAATTTTTTTTTTTAATGAGGTCTCAATGAAGTATATTTAACATCCTAAAAATTAGTAGGTATAATAAGCTTACATATTAGGCTGTCTAGTTAATTGCCGAAATGTCATAAAAAAAATAATGATTATATTTATGTACTGACAAATAAATATTTATTTGAATATATTCAAAACGGTAATTAGTGAATAATTGATTTTCAGTCCTGATGGATCATCTTGGGAGCCAACAGCCGCATGAAGAATATGCAGCAGTCAGTTTATTGGAAACAGACGGTCAGGACATCCACAGAATCCAGCATACGTCCCCAGTATTTTCCCACAAGGTTATAGAGAAAACTGCTTAATCTCAAGCTATGGGAAGGTTTGAAAGAGCCGCAAAACGAAGAAAGAATAATGTAAACGCAAGTTTTGTAGAAGACGAATGCTCAACGAGTGCTGCTGTTACGAAACACGAAGTTGCGATACAGACAGATGTCAGTGAAACCATTCCTAGGGATTTCGTTTTTTGTCGCACGATCAGTGGGTGTGAATTGTCTATCCAAGCGTCTATTCCATTGTATGCGGAACTTAAGTCTCACGTGAAACGTTACGACAAGAGCTCAGGAACAAGTGATACTTGAAATGAATTACTAGGTTTCCAGGGATATTCTTCAATCACAGATGAAATAGAACTACAAGATTTAACAGGAGTGACATTTGTGGTTGTCGACCTGTTGTTAACGTCATTACCTTCTGAAACTCAATCGTACAGTGAAATTAGCAAGGAAAATCGTTTGTTCATATCTTTAATGAAAATGAAAACTGGATTGTCGTATTCTGCTATGAGAGTTATGTTCGGGGTTCATCGTACAACAGTATCACGCATTTTCACCACAACTTTAATGTTACTAGCATCTACAATGGCTAAATATGTGTTTTGGCCTAGCAGGAAAGTGTTATGGAAACAAAGCCAGCAGTATTTATAATAAAATACTCCAAGTGCAGAGTGATAATTGATTGTATGGAAGTTAAAGTTGAACAGCCACCAAACATTGATCAAATAGTGTTTCTTTGCTCAAATTACAAGGGTACGTAGACAGTAAAATTCCTAATAGGCATTACACCCAGTGGAATGGCGTGCTTCAAATCAAAATGCTACGAAGGGAGGTCGAGTGACACATTTATCACAAATGACTGCGGGTTGTTGTTATTGGAGAGCGGCTACGAAGTAATGGCTGATAAAGGTTTTCCAGGAATTAAAACAAGCCTCTCCGACAAAGGGGTCATTGTTGTTACTCCGCCATTTCTTCACGGTGGTAAATTGACAGTTGAAGAAGTATAAACTACCTACAGTGTTGCCAGTGGTCGAATTCATGCAGAGAGGTGCATTCAGTGAATTAAAATATATAACATATTAGACAAACTATCAAATGAACTGCTCCCATATGTTGATTACATTGTTCATATGTGTTGTGTCAAGGTTTAAATTATTGCAACACACTGAAATAATTTATTGTGGTATTTATACGTACAATAAAACACGTACAACGTATTAGTACATTAAAGTACACAGAAGAGAGCTACATGGCAAACTGAAAAGTAGGGCAACACTGAAAACATACGATAAATAACATTGGATGTTACTTTGTTTCTTTGTAATGAGCTGGAATAAGTCTTGGTAAATAGTGAGAAAAATAAAATGTTCCTATCTTATCAATACAAGCCTGAACGTGTTTTAAGTCCTGTTGCAATGTTATGCAAACTTATTGTTTTCTATTGTAAACAAACAAGTCACATTTGTCCATACCTCTTACGTACATAAGCACCTGGCACTGGGTCTAATACATGTGCTTTAGCTTTAATTTAATATTTTCCTTTTCGTCTAAATACAAATACTTCACGTAAACATTGCCTTCCTCATCAACTATGCACTTGTCCTTACATGAAATTGGACACTTTCCTTATCGAACTGTCAGTTCGCCCTTCATTAACAACAATGCCGTCTGGACTTCCACACAGCCATGGCTGTAATTTGCGAACTATCAAACCACAGCGTACAACTTTAGTATCACATGTTCTTTGATAATTTTCTATGGCTTAAGATTACATGTCTTTCCGGTATTTCACGTTTCTTGAAGCAACACCTGTGAGGCATTGATCATCACAATCGATTAAGGAACTCGCCAATGTATCAAAATCTTGTCTTCTACCTTTAATTCGATGGGCCTTGCTGCTTGTCGAAATTCGGTTACGCCTTTCACTAAACCATTCCGGACATTCTGCTTGCTTGCATGTTCTTAAAGAAATTTCGAGTGCCTTCCCATCACTAGAGCGAACGTTGTTTACGTAAAACGACTGCTCACCTTCACGGAGCGATCTGAAGACTGACGTTACCGCCAAACAGTCACACTGATTTTGTAAGAATTCTGTAGTTACATTTTTACACTCATCCCGTAGCACTGACTTTTCCACTGATTGTATCAAATATTTAATTACATTTCTACAGTCTCGTTCTACTTCACATTTGTTTTCTGTAATCAGCACCTGGCGTAGTGAACATGGTATATCAATTACCGCATCTACAGTTAAAGGAGATGCTGGTACTGAAAAATGTAGTTCTTTCTTTGGAAACAAGTCACTAAGTCTCTTTCCCTTTTGAATACTTTTCTTTTGCAGCCCTTGTGGAACTTGGTTTACCACATATTTGTGCGATATCTGTTTTCGAAGCAATTTTTTCATTGTGTATGCAATAAACAACTGCGGCTACATGTTTACAAGACTTGCCAAGTCCTTCCAGGCAAGAGCATGTGCTAGCAGTGACATTTCTTTCACCACAAATCTGCGGGGGAAAAAAATACGAAAGACAATCGGGGACAGCAAAAATAAAAGCATATTGCAAATTGCAGTACCATAAAGTATGCGAGGCATAAGCTTACCTCAAGTTACACTTTGTAAGGTGGGACAGTAACAGAAGTTTACCGAATCACTTCCGCTTTTATTAAAGAAATATTGCCCTTCCTTATTTCTTAAACATTATTTACATGACCACTAATGCAAAGATTTTTCCCTTTGAATAAACTCTTCTCATTAATATAAATACTTTTTATTGGCAGGAACCCGCTCGTCAATTCTATATTACACGTGTTTATTGAACAAACGTGATACTAAATTTGAACCAAACTTGGAAACGTTATTTAATACGTCTACGTTTGTTTACAAGTATATGAGAATTATCTATTCCAAATTTCCTAAGTGTTTAGGTCTAAAATACTTCTTATTAAATATAGGCCTAATTTGACCGATAATTAAACCGACAAATAATTATATTCACTTTTAATTTCTATCACAAACCTTGAAACAAGGATGTTACTCTCAAACACCTACTCACTTTCTGTGCTGTTCCTGACGTTAGAGATGTTTTCTTATCTTTGAGCTGATTTTGTTTAACATCCACCAAAGGGGTCCCTTAAATTGCGAGTTTCTGATATACTACCCAAAAAGTAATTACATAAACAGGTTCAATAGGGAATTGAAAAATCATGTTCATGCCTGCTCTTAATACTACATTATATATATATATATATATATATATATATATATATATATATATATATATATATATATACATATATAAAATTTTATAGCAAAGGTAAACAGTCAAATATAAATTTTATTTTGCAACTTACACGTAAAATTTGAAGCACTGCGTTTTAGCCAACTACAGAATACACGAAAAAATATAGGAATTGTTTACTTATGCTGCTCCTTTTGTTAACGTAGAAATTCCCTGTAATGTTACGAAGGAATGAAAACACATCTGCGTTATCAATAAATATTAACTATTTGTTACGTGCACTGTACATTTTACTGGATTGCTTAAAAAATAAAGATTGATGAACCTTTTCTTTATGTAACATAGACAAGTAACGCTTATCCTTAGGAAGAATAAGAACGTTTAAGGTTATCAAAGAATGCTTTTCTTAGCCCGTCTAGTTGACTTAGACTGCAAAGAATCTGTTGAAAACTTTCTCTGTAAATATTTGGAACCGCATTTCTATTCGTTTCGATACAGCACGTTCAACTATGTTTAAAACAAGGTACTTGATTTAACTGGCCGCGTCGCTATAGATAATACGAGTACACTAAAAGCCGTGCCGTAACTAAAAACAAAACAAAAAAAAAAGTCTGGAAGAAAAGTTGCTGGAAGGAGGAGTGTCTTGGACCGCGCGCGCGGATGTAATTTATCCTCTCCCATTTGCTTTTATTCCTCTTCGCGGGCAGTAAACAAGCGAACAGTTTTGTCGATGGCGAGCCGAGTCTATAAAGACATAAACTGCGCTGGGGTTTCTGTGCCGTTGCGATAAATGACAATACGTTCCCTCGAGGCATGCGCCGCCAATTTACGTCTTGTCAGCTGCAGTTTCGTGGTCCTGCCTGCCTGCCTGACCAACCCCCCCCCCCCCCCAACCCTTCATCTCACCAGCAAACACGCAGCGTGGTTTCCGGTTTGACGTTTGTATTAAAAGTTCCCGCCGCTCGACGAAGGCCGGGCTCTCGCTGCGCGTGCTTTGGGAGTCAAAACCGCGCCAACAAGATTTTATTTTAATTTATTTACAGTTCCTGTGCTTTTATATTTTTTGCAATGCTTATCGGGAAGAGCAGTGCGTACATTAATGTCCCACTGCAGCCATTGTGGCTCTCTCCCTTATAAGTTGCCGAGTGCAAACTCGTGAGAAAACATTCGCGTTGTTTGTCATTTATTAATAGGGATAGGAAAAATTCGCGAGTTCAATTACCTGTAAGCTAACTCCACAGTGATGTGTATACTCTAGCCTCAGATGTTTGTTCATTGGCTGCTGCCCCATAGGGTAGCCAATGTTACTTCACGCCTGGCAGTATGGCACTCGCTACTTGTTTCCTTGCAAGTCTGCTATTGGCTCAGAGTCGTCCAGGGCGTGTCTAATAAACTGCTATCCTATTGCAAAGTCAGCTTCAGTTTACACGTGTTTGACGTCTCTCTTGTCTTGAAATGAACTCGCGAAATATTCCTATTAATAGAGACATGCAAAATTCGCGTTATTATTTGTGGGAGTAGGGGAGGGGGGCACATTAAACTTGAAACACGTATACATTTTCAATATGCTTTTCATTGGATCATGATTTATGTGACACGTCCGGGGTACTTCTGCACCAATAAATGAACGCTTCACGTTTGTGTGCCCCAATCACGTGCTGTTCAGTCAGAAAGGGAGTGAATTTACATTTATTGCTGCACCCAATGGAGAAACGATGTCGTTTCTAGTGCATACAGTACTGTGCAGTTCATCCTGATGTAAAAAAATAAAGCGAATTTCGCATGTCCCTACTTATTAACAGACACATGAACAAATTCGTGGGTTAGTTTTGGGACAAACTAGAATTGGAAAACTCTTACGTTCGTGTCACCTTTGCCATTGGTCCACGCGATATTTGACACCTCCTGGACAACCCTGGGCCGATGAGGAACATACACCAAAATGCACGCCCTATCATCGACTTCTACTGGGGCAGCAAGCAGCAAATGGGCATTCGATATCTGCACGATTGCGCATAAGACCGTGGAGTCTAGCCTGGAGGTCGATGTGCTCGCGAATATTTCAGGTCCCTACTTATCAAACTACGCGTGCTGTATAGTCAATTCGCGGTTAATTCCAACTTCTCTGAATACCTGCGTAAGTTCTACTTCCAGGATATTCCTCCGCCTCCTGCAAACGAAACTTAACCAATTCTCAGAGGGATGTCGCGCCGAGTTCTTGCGCTCTCAATTTAATGATATTTTTCATTATAACTGAATTACCAACAAACCTAATTTCTTCATATTTTATTCGTATAAATAATTTAAAAAAAGTATTATTTATATATAGAATATAATTAAATGTTCGGTTTAAGAAAGAATTGTGTCCTTTTATATTAACACAAGTATCTATATAAAACGCTTGTAACGAAAGACATATTTAGAAAACAACTGAACATGTAGTACGTGAGTTATTTTTACATAGGTTTGGTTAAAAAGGTGTAAAGATACAGCTAACAGAATTTAATTAGAAAATGTAACTGGCATTTCTTTGTCAAGACCAAGATGGTAAAAGGGGGGGGGGGGAGGGAGTGACGCAGTATAGATTGTACAGGATGATCTTGAGATGATAGTAAAAACATTGTGTGATGGTTCGTTATGGAAAATGAGGTAGACGACGTAATACATGTCCAAACGTGATAATCAAAGGACAGACACGCCCCTTAAATTTGGGAACTGACAGTTATTTGCGAAATGTTAGAAACCGCGTTAGATAAAACCAAAAAAATCCGTGAGTATCGTCAGCTTGATTCGATGCCTTCTATGTGTGAATATTTGGCGGGTGTTAACACCGGCCGTCGTTTGGAAATTGGGGAGTTTGGGAGTACCTTTGTTAATAACATCCTGACGACGGCACAAACTAAAGCAGGTTTCA
This sequence comes from Dryococelus australis, assembly GCA_029891345.1. Lineage (NCBI taxonomy): Eukaryota > Metazoa > Arthropoda > Insecta > Phasmatodea > Phasmatidae > Dryococelus > Dryococelus australis. The sequence goes on from CM056994.1 coordinate 293,377,121, forward strand.
CACGTTTCGAGATGCATTTCGCTCAAGATTTCGTACGAGAATGTCAACTAAATTGCGTGAGAAACGAGTTCACACGCAGCTAAATAAGATGAATACTGTCTCGCATCAAAATTAGTTGATAGCACGGATGAGTACCAAACAGCTAAGGGATTATAATACAAAATATGAAGTTGCTTACTTTAACAAGGTATTAGTTTCAAAGCTATCCCTCCTGAATATAATCGTTTTAATTTTATTCTCAGCGAACTGTCTAAACTCCAATCCACGTTTTAAAGTTATTTTCCAGCAATGTTTTATATCCCTGTATTTCTCTTCGCACACCTCAGATTATGATTTTCTTTCACTCTATGGTTGAGTTTATAACAGGTCACTTGACCATCATACAAGGACCAATAGGACTGCAACTTGCATTGCCTTGTACGAGAAAAATAGGACCTGCTCTACCTCCTCATTTCGTGCAAGACGTGCCTTGCACACAAACTTGTGCAATAAATTATCGTGCATTGCAGAACGAAATGTAAGTAATATTGTAATTTATTTTCGTTTCTTTACTAAATTAAAATGTTATTTATAAGATATGTTTCCTGCTCAATGAATGCCTCTGAATTCGTAATATTATGTACAATATTCACTTAAAATAGCATTCATGCCCAGACAACTTCTATATAAATTAATTATTTTCATAACTTACTTCATTTAGATAAATCGTTCGTTATTTTAAGTTTCTTGACGTCAATTTTTGTCATGCATGATTATGATTGGCTGAGACCGTCAAACATCAATACAATTTTTTTAATGGTTCAATTTTCAAATGTTTGATGGAAACTGAAGTTATCCAACTTTCTCGGACAAAAATGGCGGCTTTATTTGACGTTTCTATGGTGTCATAACTGTCCAACTTTATTTGACCAAACGTATTGGAAGCAGTGTGACGGAAAAATTTGATAGTGTGACAGGGGCTTTAGGTCATATCGGAACTAGTTTACTCGGGCACCGACGTCTGTGGTTCGCGTTCAGGCACCTCAATTTAACCCTTCCAGTTGCAGTGACCTATCGTCCCTCGCGTGTTGGATGTATCATTTGTAGAGACCTGCAAGATTCGCGTTATTATTTGGTACCATGACAGAATTCACTGCCCTATTACAACACGAGAACAATTCGTATTTACATTGGCTGTTGCCAACTGTGCGGCGTCATAAACATAAGCATTCTCTCTACTGCAGATTGGTTGTTATACCGTTGAGTGGTAACTACCGGCTGAAAGCTTCAATGGGACATCCCGCACCAGTTTTAGGCCAATGGCAGAAGCCAAGCAGGCATACCAAGTATTGGAGTTTAGTCTGCAGCTACAAAATAACGCGAATTTTGCAGGTCCCTAGATTCATTTCTTCTGTGAATACATTCGATAGTAGCTATCCTGAACAGCTTGTTTCCAGTTAACATGAAAGGCAAACACTTTTTCTATTGGTTCCGTTACACGCCTTAAAAATGTGTTATTGTGTCACATGGCACACTGAGAGTAACTTCTGACACTTAAAAAATACGTTTTATTTCGACAGAAGTCCCAGTTCTGGGTAAAATAAAACATTATACCTATTGACCTTTACGAACGACATAATTTTATTTCATATCTTCCACATGTTGCAACAAAAGTCCTTCGTAAATGTCCCAAGTTGCCATCAGTGTCCCAAGCAACCGCAGTTTTCTGTAACATTGCATTATACTAATAGCAGTGTGGATAAGAACAAAAAAAAATCGTTTACTGCTACATATAAAAAGACATATTTATCAGTGACTGAAAGGGTTAAAACATCAACTCGGTAAGGGAAATCTTAGCTAACGTGGTTCGAAATACAACTTAACAGCAACTATTTTCGCGGAAATCGGAGGTACCTACGACGAATCATTTCACAAAATTTGCTGTAGATCAGGATCATCGTGTATTACAGCTATTCCACAGTTAACTGAGCACGTTTAAAATCCCTGCTTATTTTCCTTTTTATTGCTCATATAAAAACGAATACTGTCACTGATCTGAAACGCGTATCTAAGCGTCGAAAGTGATATTGCAAAAAATTTACAAAATCAAATGTACTATTATTACTCCAAAATATATTATAATCTCCATAGGTAAAAAAATGAAACAATTTTTAACGGCAACCAATTTAAACGTGACACTTTTAATAAGACGTTGATTCACGAAATCATTTTCATAGTTGAACACCAATATTACAGTGAGTGGTACACTCTGTGTTTAGTGTCAATGTTAAAATACGATATGTTTTTCAAAAAATAGGGTGTGGCTGTGTTGAGACACGGCCGTTTGTTTTGCGCGAATACGTCTACGCTGACGCGCTCGGACGCCTTAATGTTTTTTTAAGTTCCCAGCACCACTTCACTCGATCATAAGGGCTTTTATGGGTATCACTGTATTGCTTTTGAGATTCTCTTTCCAACCATATAGGATTTCTGTATTTCGACTTGGCTTTTTGACGAGTATAGGCCGACATTGTGTTAAGTTTTCTTGATTTTTTACATTAAACGTATAGAACTTCATCACAACCACGCCACACAAATGTTTTTATACGCGCAATCGGTCTATCTTGACGAGAGCTGTCGATTGAAACTTTAACGAGCGCCGTAGCTTCTCCTATTCAAAAGTTATACCACGCGGAAGTTATGTGACGCGGCGGAACGAAAACAAAATTGTGCTCCCCTCCCCCACCCCCTGCCATTTTCTGGTTTAAGGCCACGACGCGTGATGCTTTGCAGTCCTCACTCAACGTAAGATATTATTTGATCCTTTGGCAATCGAGTGTTGTAATTGAACTTTGAATGAAGACGATAAATTCGGAGCTGCAATTCCAAACTGTATCCCCCGATTTGGTTATCAACGGATTTTATGGATTGCCTCACCGCTATGGTTGCAATTTTAAAGACGTATTCATGTCAAAAACAGCAACAACGTTTAGTATGTGATACAGGACAACGAACTGGACAATTTAAGGTGGCGGTCTGCTTGACGTGATTTGACATGTATGAGGTCTGAAAACGTGAGAGCGCTAGGGGCGACTGAGAAGTGCGCATCAACTCTCTCATCGCCTCTACGCGCAAAGCAACGAATTAGCGTGCAATCTTGCCGTCGATTACGCGCCTCTATGAGACTTTCAGTGGAGACCCTGTCATTTTAATCACGTAATAATAAAAATAAATGTCTGATACACGTCCCTATTTTTTTTTTTATTTTGTACCGTAATGTTCATACAAAAAAAGTGACCGTAAAAACACCCGTTTGAGCCATTTTCACTATCACAAAAACATGCTTTAGAGAGGAATGGAGCAACTGAAAAACGTATACAGACTCGAAACGTATCTTAAATGCTAGTGGTAAGCATTGACACGTTGGACGGTTTTTTAATAAAACGTATCCTGCTGGATACCGTTCGGCGGCCTACTCGGGCGGCCACATTAAGAAATGGAACTCACGCCCGGAAATCCGTTGTTTGGCCGCTATGGGGAGTTATAATGGCCTATTAAAGTGCTTCGGACACAGTATTATGTCGTTGCCGTAGACTGGTTGATCTTACGGAAACGGCGGTCGCGCACGATGGCGCTGCGCCCAGGGCAGCATCTTCCCGTCTCGGTAGCTCGCAGTAGATATACCTCGTTTCCGGGTGTAATACCTATGATTTTACTATCGACTATGTATAATTAACTTGTCCTGGTTTCCCCTCCACCTCGGGGCGAAACTGCGGAGCGCTTGATTTGTTCCCGGAGGCCCGTGTTGGCGTGTCCTTGTGGCTAGCATTCTTTCGCCTCGGGTGTTTTACAGATTTTCCTGATTACTGCGTTGTCTAGCTACGGTGTGTTCAGAGGATAAGGTTCTTTTAACGGCGGTTTCCCACTAGTGACCACCATAACAACAGGATGTGCGGTTAACCATAAATTTGGTCAGCATTACACCTCCACCAACCCAACAAGAACACGAAATCATGAGAGTAGTAGGATGTTGGATTCCGGACTTCCTGCTCTATCATTTCGGCCACGAGTCTGCCATCTTGGATTCCTCTCTCTTTGAAGCGATCTTTGTAACCAGTACACCACCATCTTGGACCGCCATATTGGTAACCAGTAAGTGATTTTTTCATACTCTTGCATTCCCAGGGTTTTTTCCGAGTGCTCCCATTCTTTTTCTCTTTTGCATTAGTTATTTATTCCTTTCCATTTAACTTCACTTCTCTCTCATTTCTTCTTTCTTTGCTTGTTTCCTTTCTCTCTTATTTTCTCTTCCTCTCCCATTCATTCATCATTTTTTCACATCTGCTGGAGGCCTCCATCTTTGTTTACATTGACATGGTGGAAGACATCTTGTTTTTTCGCTTGTCATTTGTTTCCCCCTATTAATTCTGCCTTTGGCCACTATTGGTTGGTTGGGGCACTGCTTTTTTTAAACTCAAAATACCATCTGGAATAGCGCGGGATCGAAATGCCAGACCTTGGGTCGTCAGACTTACGCCTTAGACCACTTCGCTATCGCGACATGCGCTGGGACAAGAGTTTATAAATATTATATAGCTTGTAGTCGAATGAATAATATCTTTCCACTCATTTAAGAGATTACATTAACATTTTTTATTATATAGTTTTTCAATATTTCATTTACATATAATTAATTTTTATAAACAATTTTTTTATGTATATATTTTTTATTATAATTTTTTTTAAGTATCTTAACATTCTTTTAGTATTTTAATTTATTTTAGGTATTTCTGATCAATATTTTTATTACATTATTTTTATTTTTTATTATTTTGGTTTAACTTAAATATATATTATTTAGATTTAACTTATATAATTTTTTAAGAATTAATTTTTTATTGTATTATTTCTTATATTATTTCTTTGTTATTTTGGTTTAAATTACATATATATTATTTAAGATTTAACTTATGTACTTTAATTTTAAGTATTTTTTCTTAAACTTTAAAGTGTATCGAGTGAGGAGACTACGGATTCGTATTTTTCAGGCAGATAAGAATATGTCACCAGAATATGTTATTATGTGACTGTGACATGCGCCATTTGGGATTTTTTATAAGCATATATAAAATTGTTTTAGTAAATATACTCCAAGTGTCATATATTATGAACGTTGATTATTATTCCCCTTTTAATTTTTTTATTAACATATAATAATATTTTTTAATATGCCAGATTTAAGTATGTAGGGACTTCTACGTTGAATGTAGAAAAACCGTTATTTCCTACTCCTATGTAATGTAATGCTCGTAGGCTTTTTTCCAACACACCATCCCATAATCAAACTGTTCAGTATCCACTTCGCTTAACCTAGGATAACCTTACCTTACTTCACCTAACCTAACTTTACCTAACCTAAGGTAATTTAACCCAATCATTTTGTAAGAACTATGGATATATTTTTTTTATTTCTCTCGACATTCAACCGTCACACTCTACTCATCGCCAGGCCCCTTTTCACCTCCCCTCTTTTCAGCCTTCTCAATAGACATATCGAATTGTACTGACTACCAAAACAGATCTGTAAAGTACCTTTCACTCTAACCCAAGCATACTTCATCCATGCTATTAACAAAACAGTTCCATATCCACCTCCGTACCTCAGACTTACTGATCCATAATAACAGCCAACTATATTGACTACCATTTCAGCCCCATCTAACTATGCCAGTTATACATAGAAACAATCTATACCAGCTGCTGAATCAATCAGATATTCCAACCATGCTATCATAAGATCAGTATTATTAATTTAACCATCTACGACACCCATAAGGCCTTACATGCCCATCAAACCATTCCGCTCGTACTAACCGACCATTCCAGCTAAGCATTCTGTCCTCTAATACTAACTAAACAAAAAACGAATCACACAATTAAACCACTCTCCCCACACCATCTAAGCTATACTTTTTTCATACTGCCAAAATAATCGAACATGTGATCAAATGTTTGAGTTACGATTTTTTATATATTTTAGTGCGTAGAGGCTGTGGTGTGCTTGACTTCTAGTAGCAGGTATGAGTATATTTAGTCTGATGACGGTTAGTAGAGCAGATATTCTGCAAAAGAATACGTGATCTATTTATTGTATATATATATATATATATATATATATATATATATATATATATATATATATCAAAAATCGTAACTCAAACATGTTTGTCTACCATCAGACGCCAGCCAAAATATCATACCAGACATTAATATAAAATCACTCTATCAACCATCCATACAATTAAAAATGCTGACCACACACCTCAGACATACGAAAACAAAATACGAGTAACCCCTGTTGACCAGGAGTACTGGGTACTATACCAACCAATACCTCAGCATACTTCAGACATGCCAAGGTTACATTGTATATGCAACATAACATCTACTCATTTCATACCACTCCTACGCGACCCATTAACCCTACCAACCAAAAGATTTTAGGTGACAACCCTCGAGCATACCAGACAATAATATAAAAAACCAAACAATAAACCAGTTAATTATGCCAGCTATCCATACTTATAGCTGCTCTTACGAAGCCTACACGGTAACATACCTCCAGAATCGAATGGTAGTGAGTTTTGAAACAGATATATAACAATCCATGTTGGGGGTTAATTTTTCTAAATTGTTTTACTATTTGTGGTTTTACCTTTGACATGCCTGTATATAAGCGCAATCGAAGTAATAAACATTTATGTTTTAAGTGTGAAATATTCCTGGGGGCCACAATACTGGGTTCGATTCCGACTTCGTTTTGTCATATTCAGCAACATTTCTTACGCTTTGCAAATTATCGTCAATTCATCACCGTCTGTAAAATATGCATTTATCACGGCATTCTTGGAGTACATATTTTCGTTCTCAGCGATGCTTGGAGGCTGCTTACAACTTCTCACGATCTGTATTTCTCACATTTTTCATAGCAAAAGTTTTATTTTCTTTCATCGCCTAATGTTCTGAAACATAATGCAGGCTTGCGTAATGTTATGGACGCTTTTGCTGTAGATCTTGGCACAGTAACGACATTGGTCGGTGAATATTATATTAAAGGCAAAAATCAATTATCGTGGAGTCAGGATGAAATACAAGGTTTTGTATTGTTGATAATGAAAGTTTTCTAAGATTATTAGAACAGCTCATGCACTGTTTAGTATTTATGTGTACCTGTTATAAATCTGTAACTGTTAGGTATGGTGTAGGGAATCGTTTTCAAAGCCAGAAACGGTTAAAACAATATTAATTTTCTCTTTCGGACTTTGAAAAAAAGTGGTAATTTTTCCCAGTATTCGGCATCTAAACTAAACATCAATATTTTTCTTAACTATAATAACCTCAAAGTAAATATTTTGTATCCGTTGGCATCAAGAAAGTATTATGCTATAAAAACTTTTGTCTGTGAAAACTATTAAACATCAGTGCAGGAATATAGTACAATTTTATAAGTTGCCTTTTTGAATTCCAGAAATGTAAGCTGTCTTCCTCATTACTACGTGTGCGCCGGAGTAATTGAAAATTTTAAAAATAACTCCTACGATATAGCAATTAAATAATAATAATAAAAGCCAATATATCGCAAAACTTTCCTACGGAAAAAAAACAGTTATCAATACTATAATTTCCTGCTTTTACTAATGATATGCTCACATAGTTTAGGCGCAGAACTGATAAACATATCCGTGCTATTGTAAGATCTTCCTTACGAGCCTGAACCGGTATTAGAATAAAAGAGCTTAATGACAATAAAATAGCGTTTTCATAAGGAAATTTTTTCCCCTCTCTAAATTACTTAAAAACGCAAATGTCGGCATGGTGATGCATACAGCATAAAGACGCGCCGTGGCATGAAGAATTGTTTGACGATGTGGCGTGCTTCAGCAGTTACGTCACTGCAGTGCTTCCCTGACACCCTTACTGTGCGTAGAAGCCCGGCCCGGATGCGCTGCGTGCGTGGAAGAGGCGTAGCGTACGTGCTCAGATAACGCGAAGGCAACATAGTATCGCGCTATCAGTGCGTGGGAGAGGCGTAACATACGTGCTCAGATAACGCGAAGGCGACATAGTATCGCGCTATCAGTGTGTGGGAGAGGCGGTGCATCGCACCAGGTGATCACTTCATGGCTATATTCAGGAATTACGTCATGACCCCTCCCCCCCCCTCCTTTCCCAACAGCTTGGCATGAAATAAACAGATCTTAAAACAATGTGGTATTTCCTTAATAATTTATAATATCGAATTCTTACAGTTATTCTATAAAAATACGTACACGGCAGTGGTTCGCTCTCTCACTTTTGTGTAATTTTCTAAACTTGTTTGAGCTTTGTTTGCAGGAGGCGGAGAAATGTCCTGGAAGCAAATCTTAATCAGGGCTTGAGAAATGTTGGAAGTAACTGTGAATGGACTACTGTGTTAGTTTATTACAGTGTTCTTTTTTTTTTCGCCGGATCAGTCCTAATAATGCTGGAGTAGTTCTTTCGATGAAACTGTCTGTTATTTAGAAGAACAGAATGACATTTGAAAGATACAATCACACACTCCACAAAAGACAGTTCTGATAGCTTTTATATGTAGGTGAATAATATTTGGATGCTACCAAAACCCCTTATGACTTCTGTGCATATATTAATAGTCTGCATGGAGATTTGTTACAGCAGCCATATTTTATCTCAGTAATTAGACTCGAAAACTCTCGTTTTGATGTTTTTCCATCCTTTGACTTGGCGAACGTGGGCGTCCAGAAGTTGGAAGCATTTGTTTTAACTCCTCGTCAGTGCAAGGATGTTCAGTTGCTATCTCAAAATTTGTTTTTACTGCTGGTGCACGGCTAGTTCTACATTTTTTTTATACAACCCTTGGAAATTCTCTGCCCGTTTCTAAATATGTTCTAACATAAAGACTAGCATGCACATTTACAGTAATGTTGGCAACCAATTAGGAATACTACTTTACCTCATTGGTTTATTTAAAGAATAATGTTCATATTGGTAACACTGAAATTGGTTTGATATTGTTAAGTTAATTCCTTGATGTCACTTCATTGGCACGTATATCGTGTGTCCGAATAGGTGGTACACTGCAATTGAAATTTTTACGTGCGGGTATATATTTACAAACAGTGAACAAATAGAAGTTGAGACGCGTATGATCGTCTCAGGTTATTTTTATAGGGTTTTTAGTAATTTTTTTAAGCAGAGTTGGCAACCTGTGTAGTACGGCTAATGCATTGAAGAGTATTTGTATGAGCATATTTTATTGTGTGGTATTCTGTTATATTTTAGGCCGGTCTATTCCTACTATTATTAATTGGTATTTATTTATTGGAAATACTTTTTATATTTTATACGGTGCTGCTCTTATGTACTATTGAATATGTATAATCGATACACAGAGTGCGTGTTAAATTGTGAAAGCCGCCCCCAGAATGCACAGATCGCTCGGGGTGACGTCGCGACCTCGTGGCGTGAGTGAAAGCCGCGTGGGGAAGGGTGGAGTGCTCAGCTGTCCCACGCTGGCGGGCATAAGCTGCTAGACCCCAGTCTTGGGTGGATGTGTGCGTGCGTGGCTGATGCGAATTTATTAGCCAATATGACTGGAACATTTTTAACGAGAAGGCGTCCCGGGCGCGCACCCAGGTAATAGTTTATTGTAGCAATATTCGAACACCGTTTCTTAAAGTGACTTGAATATGAGCGGGTTACGGACAGTAACTTTTTAGGCTGTTTGCCAGAGAGTAGAAAAATCGCCCGTGTTTAAATGGAAAAGTCCTTGTGAAAGAATGCTAACTTTGTGATCGTAAAGTTGACGGGTAGCGCAGGCAAATCTAGTGAGAGTTTGCTTGCCGAGTGGAACTGTGTTCACTTTAAAATGGCGCCGATACTCGTGGGCTGTTTTACTGGTTGCCGGCATAGTAAACTTTGCCATTATCGGACGTGTGCAGTTAATTCAAAATATCTTGTATGCCCGAAGAATTGGCGTTTTCTATGAGTAGCAAAGGGTTGCCGCTGCCGTCCGGGGGCCGATTTAATTGCTGCATTGGAAGAGGTGCGTACGGGCACCGGTCATCGCCTTCACCAGCAGCTCTCAGCTGGAGGTTTGCTTCAGAGACGTCGCATTTTCGGCTGGGCCAAAATTCCACCAGGTATGAAGACGATGAGATGTTTTATGGCCGTAAATTTTCGTGGGCGTCACCGTCAGCGAACTTACTCGTGCATATAAAAATTGTCACCGCCCATGCGAGGCCCATTTCGCGGGGCGAATTGAATTGCCGGAGCCAAGAATTAGTTCAGGTGTTGTGACATTCAGCAACGTGCCCAGTACTAATTGTTTGCCATTTACATGTGGTATGTGGTCGAGTTTCTTTTTTAATATTTTAAACTGTTGTAGGTATTGTGATAATGATTGTGTTGTGTAAAAAATCTTGGCATCACCGTACAAATGAATGGAACGGAACGGTAACATTGTGGCCAGATATTGTTTGGCATATAGTGTCCATTTAACCTTATTGCAATGATGAAAAATGAGTGTAATCAAAAGAAAATATTTTCTCAATAAAAAAAAACTTTCAATAGACTCATGTAGCGTAGTGTTTACCTCTTGTAAATTGGTTTCTGACGGTGAAGAAAGACTCTGCTACTTTAAATTTGTTGAATAAAAATTATAATGTTTGTATCGGGAATTAGCCGTGAAATTTTGCTCAAAAGTTCTGAAGCCGAGATTACTTTTCATCGTGATTAAGTGTAGGAGTATTTGTGGTAAATGCACGAGTGAGGTATTTTTGAGTAGCCTGCACCCTAGTGGAGAAAGGGCATCTCAAATTATAAGAAGCACTTTTTTTCAGTTGTGTCATATTAAAAAATATATCTGCATAAGCGCTGGAATAGTGTTAAGAATTTATTTCTGCTTTATCAATACTTGTAACCCAAATTACTTGACAATGGGAAATACTTTTTCTTTTCAAGGACATTAATGATATTTTATAGATTGGATTTGACTTTACAAACTTCCACTGGGACTTCAATAGGAACGTTTTGCAATATGGAAAATAAGGAGAGGAGAGTGGAGTATGAAGAGAAGTGATATTGAAGCGAAGAGATTTGGGCAGCTCTTAACATCGAGGTCTTCAGAGCCGATGAAGGGGAAGCGAGGTGAGAATGGAGCAGGTGCTGCAATGCAAAGGAAGGGGGACGAGATATAAACCTCTCCAGATAATAATTAACCAACGTATGAGGCCTATGGCAATGTTAATTTCTCATAAGGCAGAAGAATACACAACGTGTATACCCGTAGATCTTAAGCAAGGCTTTCAAAAGTGCTCATTTTACCGTGAACAGCCTATACTGCTTGCAAGCCGGGAACCTTATTTTTGTATATGGAAGTCGGGGAGTAATGCGTATTAAGCTGAATTTGCTGTCGTATATACACGTTTTCTAAACAACGAAATTTAATCACGAAAACAACATTGATAACAGAATATAACATTCTTAAATGTTTATAGTCTATTTCATATAACTTCAATAATTGTTTCCTTTCTCGAAAAGAAGTGCGGTCACTACCTGGTTCCCATTCCGAACTGTTTTATTTTTGTTATGTCAACGTAATAGGCTAGTTAGGGTTCTGTCAATCTTATTTGCATGGACGGGTTAGGCCACATACATTTGAAAACCTCCCGCAATATGAAATGTTCAGCAAAATTTAACTTTCAATGTAAAAATCGTTAGAAATTCAATAAAATAAACTAGGGTAAAACAATGTTTTTAAAGCTAAAAATACATTTCAAATATTATAACAACAATTTAAAAATACATTATTTTTAAAATGCACAACCTTACTGTTTACTTCGTAATTACTAAACACGTGACTAACTTTTGGATGATTACTTCACTAAAATCACTTTTCGGCCTCTGATACGAAATAATTTACTTGCTGACTTATGCATTTAACGAAACATTCGAAAGCAGAAAATTTTATCTTAAATACCATTTCACTAACGCTTCGCGATACTCACAGAAAATGGTGGCCAACAACAAAAAAAAAGTGTCTAACACTCAAGCAGGCAACTTTTTTAAAAATCCTACGACGAACTTATGGAATACACAAATACAAAAATATTAACTGCATATATGTATATAAATTATGAAGAAAGAGATCTCAATGACATTTCACCACGCAGATGGAGACCTTTCACATGCTCTACCAGTTCATGATAGTGTTGCAAATCAGAATGCTATAGTAAGAATGTACTCTGCTCTCGTGCTATTTTCTTGGAAGATTGGGGTTCAAATACGGATATATCGGAAGTTGGTCAGTACTACTGGTAATATGCATGTATTGAGCCATGTCGAAATTGTGTTTCAATTCATACGTAATAAATCTATATTGGTTGTGATATTGAAGATATTTATATTTAAAGTAATTATATTAGAAATAACTATGATTATTTTATCGTATATTTTTTAACATAGGTATTTCCACAGACAGAGACACAACTTACTGATTAACCTGATATACATACACCCCCACTGATTAACCCACACCTCTGTGACAATCGACAATGATACAAGTTCCCGCAGGAGGAAGTCACCCTTGTGGTGACATGCAGGTGTAATTGAACAGTTGATTTAGGAACAGAAATTTGGGCAAAAAGCCTGTATTATGCCCATAAACACTTAAACAAGACAGATATAATTATACAAAAATTATTAATATTTTCTTCTACACCAACAACCACTCGCCTCGACACAGTATGTTGCAAATGGTGGTGGTGAAGGTGTTAGTTTACAAGTTCTCTTTGAGCCATTGAGTAATAAGTGCCTTTTCTGAAAACAAATAATTATATTACAACGACAACACACCACAGGTATGTATTGTCCCTATGATTCACCTCAGAGGTGAATAAATTTTGCTGTCATGGTCACAGTGTGTAAGTGAACAAGTATTTTTACTACGTGTGTTTGTGTAGTGTGTGTGTGAGAGAGAGAGAGAGAGAGACTATACCTTGAGAGAGTAATGTGTCTATTGTAGTAATTCTCAGAACATCAGTAGTTAATTGTAAAACACTTTTTTTTAAAGCTAAGCAATATCTGCAACGATTCCGCTCCCCCTCCTCCTCTTTTCGTGTATTGTATAAAACAAGCAAAATTTAATATTGAAAAACACCCAAATAATATTTATTTTAGTACACAGTCAACCAATTTTAGTTGTCACAAATTAACCTGGTATTTCTTCCTACATAGTTTAAGAGTAGAAGGGCGAAGGAAAGGTGCCTGGCTCGTGAGAATTCCTGTCCAGGAGGGAGGGGAAGCTGGTCAATGAATAGCTGTGCTTGGAGGGAGGGTAAGTCAACCAATGAAAATGGTTAGTCAATAATCATTACCTTATATGGCACAGTTGCTGAGAAACTGTGTAGGTGAATGCTGGGAGGTAGGTGAAGTAAAACAATGAAAATGGTTGGTCAATAATAGTTACTTTATATGGCCCATAGTTGCTGAGAAAATGCATGGTCGAAAGCTGGGAGGGAGTGGAAGTCGGCCAATGCAAAATGATATGGTAACTACAGGTACTATTTTTCTTAAATTACTCTGCACCCCCCGCCATTTTTCTAGGCTATAGAAAGGCCGAAACATTGCCAAATCCCTCACTCAGCACTTGTCATCTGCATATCTCTGCTTAGCCACCATTTTGCATCTAGTGAGTTACTGCGAGATTTCAAGGTCGCCTTCCAATATCGCTTCGAGTATTTGCTCGCTAAGGTATGTTATTATTTTCAAGTAAACTTTTATAACTGGTTAAATTAATCTTGTTAATAAATGAGCTCTTAATTTCGAAAAGTAAGTGAGTTATTGTTTACCAGAGAGTGCTTGAATTTTTTTTTAAATTTGTCATGCTAACGATTTTTTTAAATAAAATTTATTTGCATACATGTTACAATGCAAAGTTATTAATAAAGTTTATTTTAATTTCTGTAGTGCTTGTGAGCCAGTTCGTCAGCCCCTAGCCAAAGGTTCGTGCTTAGTCTGCCAGCCGACATCAGAGCAAGTCAGCACCGATTGTTAGTTGTTGTTTGTCGTAAATTCTTTTGAAAGTAATTACTAGCACCAATATTAAAAGTTATGTACATATTTTTGTTTTATTTGTTTTAACATGCATTGATTCTTTGTAGGTCATCGGAGTCAGCAGTCGCAGGTCCCGCCAATTCCTGGAGTTGTTGATTTGTCGACTTGCGGCCTAGCCTGTACGTCCTTAAGGAAACCACATCCTCTTCACGCTAATACAAACAGTGAGTAAGAACCACTACAAGACGAATGTTTTTTGTGTACGATTTTTTTTATATAATTGTTTTGCATTATGTGGTGAACTTTTGTCCAGGTGAAGTGACTTCTGTGATCGCGCCATTTTCATGGGAGTCCCTAACAGCGCAGCCTATCATTGTTAGGAGAGAGTGACTGCAGTCTTCCTTTTCTTCTTCTGTAAGTAACTCTGCTGTATACATGCTAAACTGTTTGTGAGGATTTTAATTACACTTGTCAAAAAATTTAAGGTTGCTTTAAAAAGGGTCAGTGAAAGAACTATATCATTCTGTTTTTAAAGCTTATATTCTACTGATGAAAAAAAATTAAAAATACGTTTTTGATACGTAGTGTACAAATATATGTGGAAGGAGACTCTAAATAATTTATTTAAAGTTTTACAAAGGATTTTCTCGTATTAGAACTTACATCATTGAGAAGTATACATAAAATTTGTCTAATTACTAGGCCAAATATATCAAAATATAATTTACGAAAAAAAATACACATTGTCAGCATGTGGATTTTAACCTACACGTCTTTTATTGCTAGCCCTCAATGATAAGATCAACTTGACTTACGACTTATTTTTATAGTAAATATAGCTGCAAGTACCTACAAAAATATTAATGATTATAAAGGTTTATTTGATTTTAAGAGTTCTGTGTAGCTATAAAACAGCCACATGTTTTGAAAAATTATTTCAGATGTTTGAAGTTTTTTTACACTTGCAATAAATTGCTTTTACACCCAACCACGCATTACATTGCCCCTAGTTTTTGCATAAAATGGCTATATACTATTTTATGTTGTTGAGTGTCCACCATTTCGCACAATCTCATGGATATAGATCAGTATAGTATAAACATTCCTTAAAGTCTATTACAAGCATGGTCCTTGTAGTGTTTACAAACGAGTAGTTTTCCAAGAGAAATCTTTGTACTGTTACAAGCATTTGTAAAATTACAATTAATTTCCCAGTAAAAATTACACAATGTGCATAGACTTTCTTGTCAGATGTATTTGCATATTAATTAAAACATTTTCCCCCATTTTTCATTAATGCTATGTCCAGGTCAATAATATTATTCATGATCATATATTGTAGGTTTTTATTAAAAAAGTAACTATACATGTTGATAAAATAATTTTTTCAAAGTGTTGTGCCTAGAAATTTTCTTTATAAAATTATTATTCTCTATCATAAAATAGCTCGCATATAATATGGTTAAATTAGGAACAAAAATACATAAGAAGTTTTCCTACGCAGTTCAGTATTAAATTTTACTTGGTTAGTTACACATGTTTTGCTACGCAGTGTACAAATTTGTGCATTAATTATCTTTTTTTTTCCAATTTTCATTAATGCTATGTCCACATTATTAATATTATTCATGACCATATGTTGAAGGTTTTTTTGCTGAAGTCTTCAGCATGGAGGGTGGCCATGTCGACGTAGGAACTTCGGGGGGCTCCCAACTTCCTTCGCCTTCTACTGTCTCTGGGGTAAGTGCAATATCACCGCTAGGGTTAGTCTGTGGCTTTTGTTCGAAATATTTTTTGGTGCGCAGTAATGGATTGAGACACGAGAGGACCTGTATTCACAATCCACTCAGGGAAGAAGTCAGCGACAAATGTGGGATGAAGATTGCGTGGAAAGATAGTATGGAACCTCACCTGAGAAGCTGTGATGAGTCATGTGGCAGAAAGCAACTGGCAACTGTAAATTTTGTAATGCTCAATTTACCAACACAGCAGATGCCCGAAGGCATGAGGCAAGATGTTGATCCAACCCAGAGAAAAAGAAGATGTATACATGTGAAGATTCTGGCAACGATTTCACGAGGGCAGACAATCTAAAAGTAAACGCCAAGAAGTGCACCAGCCAACCACCTCCATCTGCGCAGAAGGCCAAGCGAGATGTTTCCACCCAGAAGCAGCCAGCACTTACACCAGCACCTTGTCCTACAATCGTCGTGGGAACTGGCGCACCAATTGAGCTCATGTTCGTGGAGGCGGAGGCGGCCTTCAGAGGTGTAATGAAGACTCTCATTGCAGAAAACATATCGAGCCAGGCAATGGACAACTGTAGCTACCTGGCGAACATGAAAGACAAGATCATCTGGCAACTGAAGCAAATAATCGAAGACAAGGGTGCCATTAAATTTAATTCATTTTTGTAATGTGACTATGGGAAGCCTGAGCCTTATGAGCACGAGATCGACAACAGGGCATTTTTGGCCAAAAATGTACCAGTACACAGTGTCAGCGACATAGAGAATGCAGTGACCACCAGTATCGAAAAGATTTGTCAGGAGGAAGATTAGTACCAGGGTAAGGGATTTGGCTGGGCCCTCACCTCTGTGAAACGTCTGCAACTTCGAATCAACAAGCTGGATCTCCTCCAAGCATCATCTTACATCGATCTGCCCGATAAAGAGAAAAGAAGCCATCATCAACCCACAAAACACCATGAATCATATCTGCCTTAAGTGGTCGATTTTGGCACGTTATGTTGAAGATGTACATCCCAAGCGAGTCAACCACCACTACGAAGCCAAGGAGACCAAGTTCGATTTTATATTTACAGGCCTCGAGTTCCCCACACCTCTCCACCAAATTAAAGTCTTCGAGAAGAACAACCCGACTGTATCAGTCAACGTATACTCGCTCATCAATACAGAGAAGGTCGAGCCTGTACAAGTGGTAAGAAAAAGAAAAAGAAAATAATTTTGACCTGTTGCTGATAATGCCCGAGGGAGATGGAAATTCGCATTGCACCCCATAAAAAAATCTTTTCAAGACTGGTGCAATCGCAGCTGACAGCTCATGAGAACAAGATACATATATGTAAGCAGTGATTTATGTTTTACTACCACCTACCAAGCATTACGAGACTTGACGGTGCTCAAACCCTTGAAGAACACAATAAGTATTCCAGTCCTCACGCTCCAGCAAGAATCGAGATGCCGAGCCATGATGAGAAGGGAAGAAGACCAACCCTCGAGTTCAAGAATTATGAGGATGGAGACAAGATGCTCATTGTGATCTATTCTGACTTCGAGGCAATGCTCAAGCCAGTACACACATGCCAACCAGACCCCAGCCGGTCGAACACATATACACACCAGAAACACGAGGCTCACAGTTTTTTTATTTATGTACATGTGGACTATAGTATTATTCCTGCTTCAAAAACATCATGTCTGTCTGATCGACTGGTAGTATACACTGGGGAAGATGCAGAGAAAGTATTTATCGAGACGATAGTTGACATTGGACATAAGGTGAAGGATATATATGAAGTAACTGAGCGGATGGAATCCCTAACGAACCTGCAACTGTTACATAATTTGATTGCCGACGAGTGCTATTACTGCTCTACAACATTCACAGATGACAACCCCAGAGTAATGGACCCCTGTCACGTCACAGGACAATACATTGGACCTGCATGTAACAACTGTAATTTGCTCCGCCGTCGTCCAAATAGATTGCCTGTATTGTTCCACGATTTGGCCTATGTCGAAAACTTCATATTCAAGCAGCTAGACTACGAAGACAAGGAAATCATCATCCCGCACACAGAGGAAAAATTAATTAAATTTTCTAAATCCCCGGGGGAAAAACTTTCTATACAGTTTATCGACACCTTCCGCTTCATGTCTACAAGCCTCGCCATGCTCGTTGAATACCTGCCAAGAGACGAATTTAAAAACACAGCAAAATTCTCCAGCCCAGACGAAATGGAGCTCGTAACTAGAAAGGGCGTGTTTCCTTACGATTATGTAGACAGCATCGAGAGACTGGAAGAGATGCAGCTAGCATCGAAAGAAGAATTCCACAACCAGCTGACCGACACAGACATAACAACGAGGGTTATGTTCATGCACAAAATGTAAGGCGGAAATTCAACTGCAGGACTCTGGGAAATTATTCTGATGTATACTTGAAGACTGATGTTTTGTTGTTATCAGATGTGTTTGAGAATTTTAGGATCTTATGTCTCAAAATCTATGGTCTCGACTGTGTCCGCTATATGAGTGGCTGGCCCTCTCCTTTGATGATATGCTGAAACATACGAAAGATAATTTAGAGTAACTTGTCGATAATTATATGTATTTATTCGTTGAGAAGGTAATAATGGAAGGTGTGGCACAATTTATCAACCGTCATTGTGTTGCAAACAACAAGTACATCCCAACCACCTATGATGCCACCAAGGAACCGACATACCTCCAGTATGTGGATGCAAATAATCTGTACAGGTGGGCAATATCTCTACCTCAGCCCATACGTGATTTTCGATGGATAGATGGAGACATCGACGCCATGAGTGTGCCCGACGACAGCATCACAGGCTACATACTGGAGGTCGATGTGCAGTACCCCGAATCTCTGCATGAAGCACACAAGGACGTGCCGTTTCTGCCTTCGAAAGAGTGTCCCCCAGGCTCGAAGCACCCGAAGCTCATGACTACTCTCAAAGAAAAAAAATTATATTATAAATTATAGAAATTTGAAGCAGGCCCTGGAACATGGACTGAAAATTACTTATATATATAGGATACTTCAATATAAACAAGAGGCATGGCTCAAACCCAATATTGACTTGAATACTGAAAAACGACAAGATGCAAACAACAGCTTTGAAAAATACTTTTATAAATTAATGAACAATACTACATTTTGTAAATTAATGGAAAATAAAAGAAAGCATCAGAATATAGAATTGGTATGCCCAGAACGAAAAGTCAAGAAATTAATAGCTAAACCACATTTCAAATGTAGTACAACATATACAGAAAATTCATCCTGATGATGCTGGAAAAGGAAACAATAGTATTTGACAAACCAATATAGGCAAACTTTGCTGTATTAGATCTCTTCAAGACCCTGATGTATAGATTCCATTATGATGGTATGAAGAATACATATGAAGATAACCTTCAACTGGTCTGTATGGACACCGACTGCTATATATATGAGATAAAGACCAATGATTTCTATCAGGACATGGCTGCATACCCCAACTTCATGTCAGAGTTCGATACCAGTGTGTACCCCCCAGCTTATGTCTGTTATCCTACCAACAATAAGATTGTGGGTAAATTTAAAGATGAGTGTGGTGGGGAGGAAATGTGCGAATTTGTAGGGCTGTGTGCTAAAATGTACAGCCATATATGTGGAGGTAAGATTATGAAGAAAGCCAAGGGTGTAAAGAAGACAAGCCTGAAGGAAAAAATTACCTTCAAGATTACACGAGAGTGCTGACACAACAGCAAGTCATGTGTGTCAAAGTTCAAAATATAAAGTTGCACCATCATGATATTTACACAGAATATACCAATTAATTAGCACTTTCATTGATGGACGACAAGAGAATAAATCTACCAGATGGAATACTGACTGAACAATATGTATGCAATAATTAATTATAAACGAATTTTCATACTTTATCATATAGTAATATTAGGTAGAAATTAGGAAGAGAAGGAGAAAAAAGAGAAGAAAAGAAGAAAAGAAGAGAAGAAGAGAAGTATTTCTATCCAATATAAGCATATGGTGTTGTATGTATGTATGTCAAATGTTGTATCTACTACTGACAGCACGTGCGCATGTGTGAGGTCCTGACAGCTACAGACGCCATCATGAGAGGAAGATTGTGCCACCACCACCAAATTTGACTATAAATTGTTGCAACTAGTATTTAACTTCTGCTATTTCGCTTGTGCACTTCTGCACTGGGATTTGAGACTACGATTTTTGTTTGGATCTCCGACAAGTGTTTAAAGCCAATGCCTGGAGTTCCAACCCATATCCTTACCGGGGTTGTGGGGGTGAAACATTTTTAGTTGTGACATTTTGACACAGTGTAACTATTAGAGCCGATATTGTTCTTACCCACCCTATAAATATTCTTATCTTCCTCTTTATCTATAATTCGTTCTTTCTATTTATACTTTTGAATGTAATCTTTATTCTTGTTGTCTCTTCTGTTCATTGTGTTTATAGTCGGGGCTGATTAATTTTTCGGCGTCGTAACCCGCCTATACAGGTCATTCTTACAGCACCATGGAGATTTTAAATTCATATCTCTCTGTAGTACTCTAAGAGCATATTGTATTGTTGCGTCCCCTGCTGGAGAACCACGCGCACGATTGCTTCAGCAGTCGCCCGGATGGTAAAGTGGGAGGGCGATGCCGAAAAGTATACCAATTCCAACCCAAATAATGTATGAAGAGTTCCAAACCCCGAAGGAAGGATGAGCAGTTCCAACTGGAAGGAAGGAAGGAAGAGCAGGTCCAACTGGAAGGAAGGAAGGAAGATCAGGTCCAACCCGAAGGAAGTATGAGCATTTTCAATTTGAAGGAAGGATAACGAAGCTCAAAATTTTAATTTTTAGACAATAATAATTACATGTAACTAAAATGTAAATTTAATAAGTATTTTATAAAGAATATTTAGTTAATTAAAAATCCTTTCATAAACGTTTCTTAAAATGGCATCAGATGCAACAGTCCTGTGTACACGATGGAGATGATATATACAAACACACAAACAATTTATGTGAAAACTAATATATTATTATTTACTTTCATTGGTTTGGTTTTAATAAATGGGAAATCCTACATGATGGTTAGGATATGTAGAAACTTTCGTTCATGCTGACCCATTGTTCAATTCAGTTGCAGGCTTGTACTTGCTCGTGAAGCCTGCTAACTCATTATCTTTATTTACCAGACGATGTGCAGGTACAGACCTACTGTGTGCTGACTTAGGTTATCTGTCACCGTCCAGGTGCGAAAATGGCCAGGAAGCACGCACAGACTCCAGTTACCGTGCAGGTACAGACTGTCTCTTGGCATTTACAAGGTCAACTGGTCCTCTGATAAAATGAAGGGGGGCGTGGTGAGTTTAAACTATCAATGGTTTGTTCAAGAAGTCTGAACTGTGGGCTGAGGTGTACTTGACTTCTAGTAAGTGGTATGTGTATATTTAGTCTGGTGTTGGTTGGTAGAACGGATATTCTGCAAAAGAATGTGGTGATCTATCTATTAAATATACGTATATGTGAATAAAAATTTTATACAAATTCATAGTAACATGTGTATCTGCTTCTCAGAAACACTTATTAATTCAGTTTAAATGAACATGTATGCGAGTGCATGTCATAGGAGGGCTATGGTACCCATAACATCGATAGGAGGAGGAAGAAGAGGAGGGTAGGTACACATTTCCAAATATTCTATATATATATATATACACACTTAAAAAAATTTTAATGAAAAAAAAATTTATTCAAAGTTCTAACGTACATGACTATAGAGTGTGGTGGTTATATTAGGTCAAGTTAGGTTAGGTTAACATGTCTTTCAAAGTCCTGACATGGGGTTGAATGGATATGACTAAGTTAAAAATATTCTGTGTCCTAAATGTAATGAAAATACATGGAAATACTTTCTAAGTCTTACACAAGTGTGAGGAGTGCATACGACAAAAAGTTGAAGTGACTAAATTGAAATTTTACTTGGACTTGTGGTTAGGTTAAGTGGATGGCGGAAGAAATAAAATATATTCAGAGTCCGGACATGGGGTGGAACGCACACAAGTATGACTTGGTTGTACATTTAGTTTGTATGTATGGCTGATTGGTATGATCTGATCACATGTTCGATTATTTTGGCTGTATGAAAAAAGTATAGCTGAGACGGTGTGGGGAGAGTGGTTTAATTGTGTGATTCGTTTTTTGTTTAGTTAGCATTAGAGGACAGAATGCTTAGCTGGAATGGTCGGTTAGTACGAGCGGAATGGTTTGATGGGAATGTAAGGCCTTATGGGTGTCGTAGATGGTTAAATTAATAGTATTGATCTTATGATAGCATGGTTGGAATATCTGATTGATTCGGCAGCTGGTATAGATTGTTTCTATGTATAACTGGCATAGTTATATGGGGCTGAAATGGTAGTCAATATAGTTGACTGTTATTATGGATCAGTAAGTCTGAGGTACTGTGGTACAGTCACATAATCATATATTCTGATGACATATTCTTATCTGCCTGAAAAATACTAATCCATAGATTCCTCACTCGATACACTTTAAATTTTAATAAAAATACTTAAAATTAAAATAAATATATATAAGTTAAATCTTAAATAATATATAGGTAAGTTAAACTAAAATAATAAAAAATAATATAAGAAATAAGATAATAAAAAATAAATACTAAAAAAATTATATAAGTTAAATCAAAATAATATATATACAAATTAAACAAAAATAATAAAAAATAAAATTTTAAAAAATATTATATAAAATTATTGATTAAAATACTTAAAACAAATTTAAGGTTTCTAAAAAAATTTAGATATTAAAAAAATTATATAAGATATGAAATGGTATAATAAAAAATGTATACTTAAAAAATTATTCATTAAAAACGATTTACGTGTAAATGAAATACTTAAAAATTATTTGATAAAAAATTAAACTGTAATGTCATAAATGAGAAGCAAGGTATTACTTATTTTGCTACAAGCTATATAGGATACTACTAATAAACTCTTGTCCCACCGCTATAGCCGAGTGGTCTAACGCGTAAGTCTGGCGTAAGTCTGGCGACCCAAGGTTCGGCAGTTCAATCATATGGTATTTTGAGTTCTAAAAAAAGCATGGCCCGACCGGCCAATCCTAGAACTAATTTGGCTGTGCCTCTAACGGCGAAAGCCAGAACTAATAAAGGGAAACAAACGAAAAGACAAGATGGTGGCCTCAATGTAAACAAAGATGACGGCCTCCAGTAACAAAGATGGCTGCCTTCAGCAACATATATGGCGGCCTCCAGTAACAGCCGATATAAACAAATGATGAACGAATGGGAGAGAATGAGAGAGAAAGGAAGGATAAAATAGAGATTGTAAGAGAAGGGAGAAGTAAAGGAAGAAAGAAATAATGCAAATAGAAAAAGTGGGAATTCTCGGAGAAAACCTCGGTGTCGTACTGGATACAAAGATGGAGGTCCAATATGGCGGCATACTAGCGGTTTACTTGCTAGCAACATGGCGGAATCCAACATGGAGGACGCGTGACCTTGACAAAATTTTGTCAGAAATATATTTTCTGGATGCCACATATCCAAATCAACGTATCAGCAGAGGAAGGCTTCTTCCATGCCCGCCAAGATCACCAAATATTAGGACTCGTTAGGACTATTTTTGTGTGGGTACTATAAAATATGTGGTTGACGAGACTCCAGAATATCATCGGAGGAAGTTCGTACTGCACGAAGCACGCCGGGCTGAATTGCTTAACTCACAACCAAGCGCCTTTTATAGGCTATTCACGGTAATGTGAGCACTATTGGAAGCTCTCTCATTTGGAATAATATTCAGTAAATATATTCTACTAGCTGTTACCCGCGACTTCACCCGCGTGCACTAATCAAACCTTAATTATAATGAGCGAGTGCTCCATCTTAATGGTTGATGGCATATTTTATATATTCCCTAAGAAACTGTTCGTTTTTCCGGGATTAAAAGTACCCTATGTGCTAATCCAGAATATAATCTACCCCTGTACCAAACGTCATCCAAATCCGTCTAGCCGTTACGACGTGATTGAGTAACTAACAAATATACAAACTTTGACATTTATAATATTACTAGGATTATGATTTTAGCCTTAGATGTTAACTTCTGTGTGTGGTGTAATATACAAACTGAGTTCATTACTTATATGGCAATACTTATTATTAAAATGCGATGTAAGGATAAAAAATGACTGATGGGAAAAAGTAACTAGGACCTCAAAAGTGGTAACTTTACCGTGAACAGCCTATACCATGTTACTTTCCAGCTAGGTGTAGAAGACGATACATAAAATTTCGTCGTAATGATAACAATGGACTTCAAAATAACATATTCGCTTACCGAGATAATTATATCAGGTCTAAACAACAATTCATAAATACGTGTGTTTAATTTGATGTTGCAGGAATACACGAATTTCCACTACCAGTTCTCGTTCCTTCTGTATAGTCTTAAACAAACAGTGCATCCCGGTCTAACATAAAAACGTTAACATTTCAGTCAGGGTTCATAATTTAGTCCGTAAGATCGTCAACCCAAAAGTATACAAATTTATGTTTCAAAATACGCTGTTAAGCATGTATTATAGTTTTCTATTTTTTCTTTCAAATTGAAATGAACGATAATGACGCAAGTCAAGAAATATAAATTACATGAATAGCAATATCATAAACTCTGTCATTCGAGGTGGCCGAATTCACGCCTTGCTACGACCACAGAACCGACTACGTTAGTTGTGTGTTGATAGGATACGAGCATATTTCCTTCCAATACAGGCAGCACGCCTAAAGGCTACTCCCGAAATAGTGAGTACTTTTGAATTCAACCTTATAAAAATGTGTCTGCCTCTGCCTGCATATATTTTAATGGGATCACTTAGTGACATTCGCCCGGTAAAGTTAGTACGATAACGATGGATAGAAAGTAGTTTCATATGTTAACATTGAATAAAAAGTGTTAGGTAACCTTTTGTGATCATTTAAATTCCATCTTTCGCTTTCAGTTCCTTTTAGTGCCTCGGTGTGTAAAATTTAGGAGATTTATAAAATGTTTACTTTTCTAATAATCTCACAGTTTCGCTTGACCGACGCATGAATAAAGTGATGAGGCCCATGTCAATGTTAACTTTACCTGTGGTGGAAGAATACATAACGGGCATACAAGTAGATGTTAAGCAGGGCTTTCAATAGAGCTCATTTTACCGTGACCAGCCTATAAGTGTAAAACACTTGATGCCGTCGTGGGCGATAAGTGTTGACGACCACCGCCACCAAGCACGCAGTGCCACGTGACATGTATAGATAGACGATTGTCGGTACACTCAGCACTTCTGAAATACCTGCTGTGGATCTATTTCTATGATTATATTGTAATCCTTCCGCCATATTGAAATTTAACATTGTATTAAGCCTGGTCACTTTATTCATGCGCCATTCAAGTTAAGGCGTGGAAATTTTTTGGAATGTAAATGTGTTGCCCGTATAAAAGTTCTTACTATAATGCGGATGAAACGAGAAAAACTAACGTCAATAAACGTAAATTTAAACATTTTGCTCGTAATGCAATGCCGTGCCTTGGGACTATTTTTATTTATTCGCTGCAAACTAAATCGTGGGTCAGCATGCCAATGTAGCCTGCACCGTAGCACGCATGGAGTCACGGGCAGTGATTCTTTTCAAGGGTTAATTTCAAAATTGCTCCCTTTGTCGTGAACATTCTGTATAGGAAGAGCCCTAGGGATCGAGAGATACACACCTGATAGCATTCTTCCTAGGTGGGACTCGCAGCAAATTTACCATAATTAGGGACCAGAACATTTCAGGAAACGCCACACCATATCGTGTCATTGTATTGATATATTCTGCGCCTCTGTACAGTTAGGTGCTCTGCTGCAGAGTGTGTACTGTAAAAAATTATGGGAAAATTACCTGATAAGTGTAAGGTATTATTCGCAAACTAGTAGGGGAAACATAGTGTTATGTGCTGTAGCTGACGCCGATTCAATTGCCCCGCGCCGAAAATAGGAGATCCACCTCGCACTCCTATCTTCCTGGAACGATACGCTCGCGGCCTCCTGATTTCCCCCTTCTGGGAATCCCGTGAATGCCGACAGCGGCGGAACTTGCTGGCGTCACAGACCTCCTCTCGTCTGCTAGAGTTTCCGATATGTTTAGCGACGACGCAAGAATGTTCTGATGTGACTGGTTGGCACCTCAGCCCTCCGCGACGCATCATGCGAGTTGGGAAAGATTCTAGGTGGCGGCCAAGACACTATATATACTGCCGCAACCCAGCGGCTGGCAGTCTTTGATGGAGGCCGCCTGGCGAGAGTGCGCCAGCGAAGTTATGTGGACGACGACTGGAGATTGCAGGACGACAGAGAGTGAGGTGTTCGTGTCTTGAATGGACGAGAGTGTGTGTAACCACAAGACATGGACTTAACAGAGGTGGGACAGAATGGAAGTGTAATACTGATTTTATTGTAAGTATTCGAACTGTAAAATATGGACGCATAAATAATAAATTAATTGAATAGATTGTTGGGACGGATCTTTAATTGTTTAATTTCATTGATTTCCTTGTCATAATTATTAATTTTATTAATTGGTGTCAATTGTGAATAGTAAGTGATTTCAATTTATTGTGGGGATTTTAGTTCAGAGAATTTTGCTGTAGTTGTAAATAAAATTAGTAAATTATACTTAATTCTTTTATTTGATTAAGACCTCCATCCCTTAACGAACTTTGTTTAGCCAACTTAATTTCTAGAGAGAGAAATTGTAACACTAATGGAGGCATTTTATAAAAATAAAATAATTTTAATTAGTATTACAGTAGGTTATCAACTTGCAGGAGAAATTTGTAAATGCTAACCAGAAAAATGTCGGCAGACATGGCAGCACTTCGTGCCTTGATCGAAGGACTGAGTAGCCAAATAAGTAGTGTCAGAGAATCTCTAAATAGTCAAATTGGCAGTGTTAATGAAAATGTAAATAGTAAAATAGATAGTGTTAGCGAATCTGTTAATAGTGTTAGTGAACTAGTAGATAAGAAAATATACATTGTAAACGCAAATGTAGATGGAAAAATAGACAGTGTAAACGAAAATGTAGATAGAAAAATAAACAGTGTGAATGAGAATGTGGTCAGAAAGATAGAAGGTGTGAGGGAGTTGGTGAACAATAAAATAGAATGTGTGGACAAGAAGATCGGCAGTGTGAGCGAGAGAATGGGCAGTGTGAATGATAGGATGGATAGTGTTGAGCAAGAAATGAAACAGGAAGTGAGCGCCCTCAAGAAGGGATGGCAGGAGTTCTTGCAGCAGCAGGGAGACGTCATGCAGGGGCGGGAGAGGAACAGAGTTTGGTCACCACCGAGACGACAAGTGCCGGTGTAACCGTGGTATTTTATTCCCCGCGAAAGTTTACCTACCCTGAAAAATTCCCTAGTGTATTTTTACTACCTGCCACAGGGATGTCCAAAGAAAATCCAGGAAAAATACCAGTGAAATTTTGCTCCCACGAGCAGGTCGAAAGCTGATATAGGACATTATGCCTTACGCCTTTTTCGAACCAATAGACTTAGAGATACTAAAATTGAATTGTAGATAATGCGTACCACCCTCAACAAGCCGACACAGACTAGTATGCCATAGTTAAATTTATAAACATACCTGACCACCATCTCCGAACCGTTAGACTTAGAGACGCCAAAATTTATTTATAGGTAATGCTTACGACCCCCAACAAGCCGATACAGATCATTATGCCTTATATTATTTTATAGTCATGCTTAACTACCAATTTCAAACCGAATCGTAGCTACTACTTGCGACCTCCAACAGATCGATTTAAGCCATTTGCTCTAGGACCTTGTATAGATATATGTAGCCACCATTCTCGATCTGATAATGTCATAGTCACCAAATTCGAATCCTAGTTACTACTTGCGACACCAAATAGGTCATAATGTCTTTCGCCGTAGTACAGACATACCTAGCCTCTATCGGGTAGCAGGAATCCCACCCTACTCAACTATTTGAAATACCCTGATACGTGCTAATTAATTTAATAAGCATAGTTCACAACACTGTCCGATTGACAGAAGAAACCTGTGGTAATCAGTTGGTAGGCAGTCCTCTAGGTCTAAAACACTCCAATATTTTGTGGCAAGCTCCCTTCATATGCATTACATTTTTTCTATTCTTTAGAGACATTTTCCAAATTAGTTCGTAAAGACATTCAGTTTCATACATCACACATATGACGTAACTTTCACCCTAACCCACACACATATGCAACACGATACCTATACAGCTCGTGTGAAGAAACCATAATAGTGATCATACAAACTATCAGTGCAGCATATTTGCCAACTTTTACAATCATACCCTTTTTACGATTTTACGGAAAAGCCTTGATTTTTTTTCGAATTCCGACACAGAAAAGTAATTTTTAGTGAATATTTACTGGAGACGGGACATTCGATTCTTCGATACCTCGATATCGGGAAGTATCGAAAGAATCAAGTATTGCGTCGTGCATATCGATACATTTGTTCGATGCGTGAAATGTTATATTATCGACACGGATTGGCTTTGTCCGCCATTTTCCCAATTGTCTGGAAGAAACTGTGTTTTCGTTCGGCAGTTGAGTTTACTAGTTTCGGGAAGCCGGTGAAATGTCGTATTTATTTAATGAATCAGTTAATTAAGTTGGATCGCTGGCAGAGAAACGTGTAATAAGAATTGAAACAGAACAACATGAATTCAGGAGTTTCAAATAGAAATTACAAACAGTAAGTCAGTGTGTATTGTAAATAACGTATTTTTAAACGGTTATTAAAATGTTTGAAATGTACGTGGCCTAAAAAAAAACCATTATTTCAGCTCTGTCTTGCAGTGTAAAAGTAGGCTTAACACGTTTATTGTATGGAAAACTAACTTCGCCAAACATATTTACGTCTCAAGCGTGTTTAATATTCGAATTGTAACTACATATTTATCGCGTTTTCTTTCGGTAAGGTTAAAACTTGACAGGTTATATAATAATTTATTTGAAGCCGTGACGTATTTGGTGATTTGGTATTTCGTATTTTGTATTCAGCGGATGTGAGCAAAAATACAAAATGACAAAATCAGTGCCGTGTTTGTTTTTACTTTAAAAACATGCGATTGCCTAAATAAAATTATTTTTAAAAAACAAATATGCCTAGGCCTAACTGTACATAAAATACATGAGGCATGTTATAAAAAGCAAGTAAGTGTTGTGTTTTGTTTATATATTCCGCAACTACATTTTTTCAAAGTCGTTATTGCATGATTTTTATTTTTTTAATTATTAGCGTATTTGAAATGTTACAGCGATAATTGTAGATATATTACGTCCGTTTTAAGCATCGAAATTAGATAAAAATACATGTTGCTGTTAATGTAATAATGCTTTGCCGCGAGTGCTAAACAAGTGACTGTCGACAACGTCACAGTTGATGCCGACCAAATCAAATTTACACAATAACGCAAATTTTCGACTGTTCCATTCAAGCAATGTGTAATTTAAAATGATAGTCTTGTAAGAAGATGTGCAAAACGATGACGTCTCATGAAAGACATTAAACTAAGGTCTCTTCCAACCCCATCCGATCCACTGGCAATAAAATTAATGGAGGCCCAGCAGTATGACTTAGCCATAACAGAAACAAGGTAGGTTGGAATGGTAACCTACGTTGATCACAGCATTTGTTTACACTCATTGTTTTATTCATAGAGAGAGCAGCTGTTTAACAAGGATTTATTGCGACCGCGCTACGTTTCTAAAACTGTCAAAATTTAGTGATCTTGTGTTCGGTATTTTGAATGCAAGTACATACTTAAATTTTTTACGTGCCATTTGTGTTCACAACCAGTATTTCATATTTATTTTACATGTTTTGTTTGTGTACAATATGTGAAAACTACAAATACAAAACCACAAACAAAATAATAAATCTTACATCAGGTAGCGGTAGAATTGCTATTGTTGTTTTTCATCCGGCAATAAATAATTTCCACATTTCCGCTATCTGGCAATCCAGAGAAAAAAAAAAAAAAAAGGAATGCTTGTTTTTCTAAATAAAAATTTGTAAGCGTTCTTAGTTCGAAAATTGACATGTGAGAATATGCACATTTTTTTTATATACAAGTTTGTTTTAAATGTAATTTTAAAATTTAAATAATTGCAGTATAGTGGTTTTGTGTATTACAAAGTGAAGTCTCAATACTTTTATGGCATGGGAGTTATCTTTAATAAATGTATAAACACATTTTGGTGATGTATAAGTCTTTTCTTGGAGAAATCATAGTTTCTGGCCTAAAACACTGAAAAAATGTTAGATTATATTAGATTTTCATTGTGAATTTATGGAAATTTGATTACTTGAAATTAAGTGTGAATGATAGAAAATTAGAGCATGTGAAATTGCCACTGGCAGTATACGTGTTTTAATAGTTTTTATCTATTGTACTGATTGAAAACTTTAAAAGTTGGCAAGTCTGGATCAGCCATTCCCGGCAGCCATATCAGAAGGTATTTGTATAGTGTGTGAACAGAACCAAGCATCTCCGCGTCTGAACACATTGCTGCTAAGGTCGTGTGCCCTGCAAAATCTATGATGTCACTCCAAAAGGAAAATAACAATGCTGAGACTACTGCTTTCATGCAAGGAAGAGTTTGAGGGCATCTCTGCAGTGGTCACCCGAGCCATGCACGACCCACTATCTTAACTATAAGTAGTCACGTAGCGTACATACTACAGCATAAACTCATCAAGACTAATTCAAATACCTATGTCGCAATTGAACCGGCTATTGTATGATAGCTTTCCATTCAGATTACCTACTTAAGTGGCCCCTCCCCCTCCCTCCTTTTCGATAAACAGCGTGTACTAAGTACAGGAAGACTGAAAATCTTTAGTATGTGATCCTGTTACAAAGAATTTAATAAGAACCCATGTGCACGCGACTTATATGTATTTTTTATTTAGTTAATGTTTTATTTATGCTGGCAAAGTTACAGAACCGTATAGGCATTCTCACATCTAACCAGCTGTAAAGGTTCACTTGCAATTAATGCAGTCATTATTTTATTACAAAACAAATTATGTACAGAGGGGAAGAGGCTGAATTTTTGCTCCCCTATAAAAACACTCTATTATGAGTGCCGGAGGGTTCGAAAGCTGTAGCATGTGGGCCAGTCACAAAAAAAGAAAAGAAATACCCTTGGATATGCGACTTATATGCACGCAGGGGATGTAATCATTCCATACTGAATTTTTACTTACCTTTGGAGAACAGTATACAAATACTGATTAGAAGGAATTTACATAACTGTAGGACATAATAAAGTTACAACATATAAAGGATGAATTATTTTGCTCTAGGTTTAAAGCACTGATATGTATAATTGTCTTATTTTCTTAAGGACTCTATACTTTCCCCAGCGTTCGCAATAAGTACAGGCAGGTTCTAGAGTTATCATGAATTACCTGGGTCTGTTAAGTAACAGACGCAGACTGGAATGAAAACTACGCTACACAGCATTAATTTGCGTTATCTAGAAAAATATGTAATTATACCAAGTGAATTTTTACTCATCTTAGAAAATATCAAATAATAGTAGTTCTGCAAGTTTTTTGTCTTTTATATATATATGTATATATGTATATATCAATTGGTTTCGATACGTGAAATATGTTCAAAGATAAATTATGATGAAGTATTAAATCAGAAACTTCGTAACTTAAATGCGTTTCACTGTTCATGTATTTGGTGATGAATTATTGTATTTCCTGCTGGTAATTTCTCATTTAGCTGTTCACCTATTGCGTTCCTGATATAAAAACGAATGTGTATGGATGGTGAGTTCCGTTATTGATCATCAAACTGAACATTTACATTAATTGGGTGTCACTTTAATCGAATGAATTTGCGCTTATTGTAATTCTAAGGGGTTTTTCATGTCGCATAGTTGTACTGTTTGTAAGAGAAGTGTTCACTGATGGGACACAGGAGTAAAACTGTTACAGTTTCTTCATAATTTCTGTTGTTCCAAATTCTTAGTAATTCAATGTTAGACTTTTCATGATATTTCGAAAATATTCTCATTGAGAATAAAGTAACTTATCAGTAAGCGTTGAAAATTTATTTTTAGGCATGCGTGACAATTTTGGCCTAATGTGGATTATTTTAAACACACAATAAAAAAAATCGTGCTATTGTAGGAACTATAATATTGTTTCATCCTAATGACTTTTGCAATGGTGTTGAGCAGTTAAATTCAAATTTCTTATTGTGGACGTATGCATATGCAGATATAAGTTGTCACGAAACCCAAAACCTGAAAATAAAACATAAAACAAACCCATATTAGTTATTGTTAAAAACTAAAGGATGAAAGGCATAAGCCTATTTAGTTTAGTAGTACTGCTATTCGTTTTTAAAGAGATTTTTGCAATGAGATAAAAGTCGCACATTCTTGTAGATTGTTTTAATTCTGCTACGATAACTTTAAAATTTTTTCAATATCGCCATTGCACTTTTTACAAAATTATTAACACATTTTTTATTCGAGTGCAGCCAACATTTAATTTCATATCGGTGTAAACTACAGTAGACAAAAGTGTTTTCCATGTCATATTTGTCTTAGGATTCGACAAATTTTTGACAAACCGATAATCAAGAACAGTGATGCATTTTGACTAAATAAATACGCTGTTGATTATATCGCCAAATAAATTATTTTTATTGTTGTTTGATATGTCGTTCTTATATTCAAAAAGAGACGTCAGCTGAGCTGTGATAAGTAAGTGGCGGTGAATTTGCTAAGCATTGCCTGTAAAGGTATTTTAATAATATTAAATCTAGAAGAATGAGAAAATTTTATAAAAGCTATAAAGAGAATAGTTAACTTTGGTTCGAGAAAGAATAGCGCATAATGATAACACTTACATTGAAACAAATGATTAAAAAACGTATGTAGAATGCAATAAGGGAACATGAACTTTTACAAGAGCCCTGACACAGTGAGAGGAAATTTTTTCTGTAGATCCAATAATAAACTATTAAGATTCCAATCCACTTTTTATTGAAGTCGTCAAAGGTACAGTGTATATTAAACAAGCGTTTGCAATAAGGCATCAGAATTAGCAATGAACATATTATTCGCAACGAGACAGATGAAGGCCTATAATATAGGCCATGTGTACCTTTCAGTATCTAAAGAAACTAATTTTTCCATGAACAGACAATGTGTATATACAGAGTAGTAAAAAATAGATCGAAAACTCTGCCAGAGCATTGTCAAAAAATATATAGAAAATACTTATATACACGACATATGGCCTAGCTCTAGTCCTGAGGGAGCTTCAGTCTCCTGAACAAGTAACAACGAAATGTGTTTATTTCCAGGAAATAAAACACTACGCAACATTATTTATGTAGAAATGATTCGTAATGCGACGTGTACCACGTTTACGACTGAAAATTGTTCTGCATGCCAAAGTTAACAAAATGGTCGCTGTGTTGTAGTTATGCACTAAGTGGAGCCTTTTGGAGACCCCAGCAGCACATGATAGCTAAAGAGTGGCACCTCACAATTTCATTATGACAGGGGTTTTCGGTATCACAGTTGAGTGCCCACGCAACCTCATATAATAATAAAATAACACAGACTACTGTCCCAAAAGCAGTTTTTTATAACATGTTTCTGTAGCATTTACGAGAGAGAACAGCTCTTTCAAAGGAAGAGTAAGACCATATTTCCCCATAATTCGCCGCAGTGATCAATGAAGAAAATTTGTAATTGAGAAAAATCCTTAATATTGGCAATGTGTTTGTTTTATATTTAAATTATCTATACTGATTTTTTCATTGGCAGACAATTCTTGCTACTAATCAGACATTTTAGAGCGAACTGTGTTCAAACAGCTAAATTCACTTGATAAAAATGAAAATGTACACTGCAATGAATAGTAAATTAAAACGCATCGTACAAAAATATGGCAGCTCAAATCTCAATTATCAGCTGTAACGTACGTAAGCGAAACGGGGATGGTAACAAAGAAAGACACAACAATACATGTTTCGGAAATGTAGTTTTTTATAAGCCTTCATAGGCCAAAATTCCCATAGAAAATTCACCGATGATGATGAACAATTCTTCTGTGAATCTACTATATTTATTACTGTACCTTAAATGCCACAGTTATGTGAATATTATTTAAAAGGAATGCGTATTCACACCAGTCGAACTACTACAGATACAGTGTCTTTAAAATGTCAGTATCATAGCAATAAGGTATTGAGATGGACCTCAAAATAATAAACGAATCGCTTTATATATTATCACACACGTTGTCGATGTAAAGAGAGGCTATGCCAGCTGCAGAAACAAGCAACAAGTTATTTAATCATCCAGGAGACCATTTTAAAGCAATGTTTTCTGAGTGGAAAGAGGCGGGGGCAGGACAGAATGCTACCTGCTACCTCAGCCAGCGGGATTACAGAGGTTCTGAAGGCAGGCAAGTGTGATGATAAGTGATGGGATTAGCAGACAGCAGGAGGCGATGGTCATTATGGTTTCCATCGCGCAGGTGCAGCAACTTTCCCAGGGTGAGTGAAGAACGAGATTTGGAGGGCTCTTAACATCGGGGTTCCGAGAAGAAAAGTACACCTGTCCAGCTTCCAAGCTGAAATACTGGTCTAAATATTTGCTCATGCTAGAAAGACTACGCTACGAAATAAATACACAATATTTTTCTTCTATGCACATATATTTTTAAGCTAAAAAACAATATAACTAACATTTCATACAAACTAAATTATAAAACTTTCATCTAAAATTATTTTATTTCTATGTAAACATTGTAGGAGGGCGGGAAAATGAAAGTGTCACACTATCATCCAGCTATTTAGCTTACTTTTATTGAAAATTGGAAGGTTCAGTTTAACCTGAGTGGAATGCGTACCTAAACACTTTTAATGTTATTTATTGCCCGTGATATTTCTCGCGAAATTTATTGACACAGTAAACCGTACAAAAGACATGTTTATTCTAGTAAACTATCCTTTCGCCTATATCGCTGAAATGTTTTGATTGTTAATGGAAACCATGAATCTTATTAATTTGTATTTCACGGAGCAGTGCCTATGAAACAAAATAAACTAAACGTATGTGAAATTGTAAAGGTTCAATAATAGCAGCTAAGTTAAAGACTACATAAAAGATTTGTATTAATCGATATAAGATGAATAAATTTTACGTGATGATTTTGAAATATTTTATTCCGTTCGTTCTTCGATTTAAGTGTTGTAACAAACTAATTTTTTTTGCCAGATTTAGTCAGTCCCGCAATTTTTGCTCATAAAAAGTTACCTTAAAAAAATTATTTTTAATTTATTATAAATAATAAACTAATTATTCCTAATAAAACACAAATAATATAAAACAGTATTAAAATGAGCAA
Organism: Dryococelus australis; assembly: GCA_029891345.1. Classification (NCBI taxonomy): domain Eukaryota; kingdom Metazoa; phylum Arthropoda; class Insecta; order Phasmatodea; family Phasmatidae; genus Dryococelus; species Dryococelus australis. Next base: position 293,412,539 of record CM056994.1, read on the forward strand.
ACATTTTAGGGCTGGTGAAATCTGTCAATACGTATACTTTCCTTTGAATATTGAATTGCTTCTGAACAAATCAAGGAAGCCTTTGTTTGATTCATCGGTTTTCTTACAATTTGCCAGGTTACATTATTGCTGTGACACCGTTACTCATGCGAATATACACTCATTCTGTAAATAATTTTGTCCAAACATTGAAACATTTATTTTTTATTTTAATCACTGAATGCAATGTACACACATTATACTTATTATAATTAAATTAAAACATATAATCTATCATATAAAAATGAAAATGAACGATCTAATACATTAACAAACAGTTTTACATTAATAATGTATTCCATATAGTCTATATGTTACATAACAACAACTATAAGAACCCCAAACATTCAAATTATGCGAGTTTTTAAACATCTAAAAATGACAAATCATTAAATTTTCGGTTAACTTAATTTTGCATCAAAGTTCTCTTAAAAGTATCGGACGATAACAATTTCAGCTGTAAAAGAACCCCTGAAGTGATCAGTCATTTAGTATAATACATTTACTTTGTTCAGAACGTCTTCAGACGTAGCACTAAGTGCTACTAAATTTTCCCTAAGGGATGGCATGGTGTAAAAAGGGGCGGAATGCAAGGGAGTGGGAGACTAATATTTCCCGAAAAAAACTACCAGATTTCCCGCTTGTGAAACTTCGTGTGAGCTAGGAATCAAGTTAACTGAACTGTATACTGCAGTGGTCCCTGCTTAGCAGCGAGATAACGATTCAATGAAAGTAAAATTAGCGTTTTATGAAGCAAGAACAAGGCGTGTTTAGTTCCAGAAACAAAACACGCCTTGTCATTGCTCCTTAAAACGCAGAGTATTTCCAGACCCCAATAGGCATACATGTTCTGGCTAATTTCTTACCAGAATGATCACCATCCAGTAAATATTTGCTGTAGAATAGAAAATAAACAGTTAATGAAGCAACATAGAACTACATTTTTACTTTCGTTCTTTCACTAGGCCTACTGGTGCATCATAAACTTGGAGCAGTTTGAAGTTGGAACACAATAGTACTAAATAAACTAACTCATATATTGAATAACTAATTCCTAGGAAACCTCAGTGGATGCAAACATGAGGCTAATAATCTAACAAATGTGCTCGTGTGTGTGCACGCGCACGATGTGAGTATCGTCGTGCCCGTGTATGTGCAGTGTACTTGCGTGTATAGATACACCTATAAGTAGTATGAGTAGTATGTACTTTTCTTCCTCCGACAGTTTCATTCTTTTTAACTTAATGTAATATTTGGTGCTGTCAAATTATTTTGTGATTTTCTGTATTTTGTATTTGTCTGTTGTACTTTGTAAAATTCTGCTATATTGTGAGTGTATATATATATATATATATATATATATATATATATATATATATATATATATATATGGTACCTGGCACGGTTGGGGGGGGGGGGGGGATGGGATCCGGGGCGCCATTTTGGATTTCCTTTTTTTCCCTCAAAATTACGTGTTTATTCCTAAAAATTTTCATTTTTTCCCTAAAATTTCCGGGATTTCCCTGCAAATTTTCCGTTTTTTTCAAAAATTAGTAAAAAAGTGCTATTTCATCGTTGTGCCTGCCATAACTCCTCAATGTGGCTGAGATATCCCGAAACTCAGCCGCATTGAGGAGTTGAAAAAAATTAAATTAATTTAATAATTATTTCATAAAATTAAATATATTTTTTAAATTAAAAAGTTTAAAGACGTAAGTATTAAGTGTTATACATCACCGGTATCGTCATTTCAAGGCGCATACAATCACGATGTCATACCACCATTCTGTCTCAATTTTTATGCTCTATCATTCCATCTTGTTTTTCATGCTCTATCATTCTACGTCTTTTTTCATGGTCTATAAATCCATGTTGGATATCTTGCTCTTTCTCTCTTGTCTCTCTCATTCATTCTCTTTCTTTCCCACTCTCTTTTCTTTTTCTCTCTTGTCTCTCCAATTCGTTCGATTATACACATTCCCTCCACTGCCATCTTGTTTATTTAAAACCAAAAAATTTCAGTGGCGCCATATTGGATTTAGCATCGGTCATTAATTCCACTAGCTAACTTTTGGACGTCGTTTTATGACTGTTCCAACACTTTCACCCTTATAGACATAGGCATACATAGTGCCATATGGTTCAACCTGGGGAGAGAGTGTCGGAGGCGAGGTTGGTTAGGGAATTACCTTTGTTCGCCCTTATCGACAATCACTTAAAAAGTTAGTTTAGGTTCGGTCATAGAATCAATCTTTATTTTATTTTTAAAATAACTATGCAACCACTCCGACCACCAAAAAACACCGCATCACCTACCTTAAAACAGGGCATTATTTGGACTTATAGCCATTCTGACAAGGTCAATTACGAATTTATGCCCTTTTGTAAATATAATCGTAATTTCCGTACCGTTCATACTATTAGGATCAATTTCACAACATATACACCATATCCGATATCCGTTATGGTGGTAAGAATAATTAAGCCCTATGGCCTTTCTAACTAGGTCAATTTTGAGTTAAGCTCTTTTTATAAATGTACTAATAATTCCTGAGCAATTGATATGTTCATCAAATTCGTAACATATACACCGTACCCGACATACAACATAATGTTAAGATCATTTAGCCCCTAACCCTTTCTGGCAAAAGTTTAATTTAAGTTAATTCTTTTGGAAGTACAAAACATCAAAGCTATGCTCAACAAATTCATAACATAGACATCATAGCCGATATCCAGCATAACGGTAAGGGCGTTTAGAACCTAAAACCTTTTCTGTAAAGGTAAATTATGCATTTAAGCCCTTTTATAAACATAGTTAGTCATAAACTCACCAAGTACATACTCATCAAGAACATCTTTATCAACGCAATATTATTTCATTTCCGATTTTAACCAAATTCTGTTTGTGACTTGGGTAGATGCTAGGGGTAATTAATGCAATGTTGATTTCGGATTTTGGAGTTTGATCCTGAGTCAGGGCACATAATATTATTTCATTTCCGATTTTAACCAAATGTTATTTATGAGTTGGGTAGATGCTAGGGATAGTTAATAATATGTTGATTTCGGATTTGGGAGTTCGATTCTTATGTCAGGGCACGTAATATTGCTTAATTTCTGATTTTAACAAAATTTTATTTGGCGTGTTTAGGTGCTAGGCTTACTTAATATTATGGTAATTTTGGATTAAATTTAGAAAATACATTTTTATACATTCACTTACTATCACTGTCTATCATATTACCTGATAAGTGTATACTGCTCAACTCACGTTTTACATGTTCGATGTCAACTGTCGAAGATCGAGAATGGTGGAGAATGCAGTTATATTTTGTAATAATGTAATTTACATAATTGTGAAAATCCATACTTGCATAAACATGAAATGAATATTTACTAGTTATGCACGTAAATACATGAATAATTAACAACTCAACATATAAAAAGTAATGTATCCTCTCAGCAAAACAGCCAAAATCAACTGTCAAATACCTTCTCATTTGTTTCAGAATTTGCAATTGGAATTGTTTTTTATTATTATAAGTTGTGGAATGTATTATACTTACACTATGCTAGCATTCACAATACATACTTATCAAGTATGCACATTATATGTAGAGACACATATCTGCTCCTGTGGAACTACAGCTCATATTTTTCAGAAGATATTTTCAAGCGAAAACAGTTCCTGCTTTATTCCTATCAGGTCAACGAACCCTAGCAGGAAAAAACAATTGCGAATGCGGTTTCAACATATTCCAACAACCACAGACAGAATATATAAATGAATTACTCTGATAAACCATTTCATCATGTAATAACAAAACACACACGTATCGACTCCAACAACAAACAAGACTGCAAGGTCAAATACACTTTAAACCCTTTTTTTTGGATACTAATTCATAATTTCCCATATACCAAAGTTACAATAATCGAGTTCATAACTTAGGCATTGTATCCGAAATCCAACACAATGGTAAAATCATTTAGGTCTTATGCCCATTCTGACAACGTCAATTATGCCTTAATACCTTTGGAAGCATACTAACTCATAATTTCCCATGTATCAAGGTACAGTTATCAAATTCATAACACACACATCAACCCCAACAAAAAACAAGACTACAAGGTCAAACGCACCTAAAGTCCTTTTATAACCATACTAACTCATAATTTCAAATATACCAAAGTTACAGGCATCAAATTCATAACACGCACATACACTCACACAACTCATTTGCACATACCACACCAAGCAATTGCAAAACCCAGTACCATCAAACTTTACAAGCAAAACTGAATACTTGAAATTTATATTAAAATATCATACAACTCACGTGAACAAAACATAGGAAAAACAGTCACGATTATAATATGGAACCACTTCCATCTATAAAACTATCAACGTAACACCCAACTTAAAAAACCCCTATTATCAATCATCACCAGAAAAACTAAATACTTGACAACTTATTAAAAACTATCATACAACACAAATGAACAAATCCCCATCATCTGTCTGCCAGTACACATTATCACACATATATAATTTTAAGTAAAATGATATACAAAAAGAAAAAAAAACCTTACTAAGATTCCGTTTATCCATTTTACTGTATAACATTAATTATAACCAAATTAAGATCAAAATAAAACACTCATCGCACTCAAATCGTGATATCCCATACTACATACAGCAATCAAAACATGTTTATAATGCGACGCCCTTATACCAATGACATGACAAAGGGGCATGACACTGCCCAAAATTCAAGCAGAACAAATATGTATATTGAAAACCTTCTCAATTCGAACTTCAAAGGAATGTAAATCTGCAATGTTGTTCAAATAATCTACAATTACTTTAAAGGGGAACATTGGACTTGGATTATTATTTTTACTTAATCCAAATGAGTGGTTCACATTTCGGTCATACAAAATAATGCATAATATTTTTGTACTGCAATCTCTTACATTACTACAACAACTTCCAATATAGATGCACCACGTGGGTAAATTTTATACTATCAAGCTTTAACATGTACTATTTTTAAAGTCACGAATTCAGCTTTCGGCGCGCCAGCGCATGTGCAAAACTTTAAATTCATTTTATTATATTTTTAAGATGTCACACAGGGACAAAAGTGAGAATTATAACTTTCAATATAAATGCGCATGACACGTGGCTAATTTTAATAGCATCAAACTTTACTAATACTAAATATGTCTATATTAATGCCAGTGCATATGGCAACCATTAAATTCTTTAAATACGCCGTCCAACCCATATACTTTGACAAAATTAACTGGCGTATAGATAGAAAACTTTAAAATATCATTTTCACTTATATACCTTGACATTATATCAGCATAAAGTCCATAATGAATACAAATGAACCATAAAAGGTCGAAAGTATACACAATCTAAAACAACTTGGGTAAAACCTTTTTTCCTTTGCATGATTTCATTTCTGAAATTATTTTCGGCAAATACTAAAAATCCACAAATTTCAAAAATGCCCGTTTGTAGGCAATGCATGAATTTCGTCTCACTAGCGCCATGATCAATGGCGCCTACAATTATGATATCAAGCAATATTTATTTTTCAGGCCGGATTGGCCCATGTCTCTATTTAATTACAACATTAATTGGTTCAAATACTTAACTTCTAGTCGGAGACCCAAGTCTGTCCATGTCTGATCTACCGAGGCCATCTCCGAACTAATCCTTTCAATAACCTCTATCGGGGTATGGCAAAATGCATGTCCAATCAGGGACCGTGGAAGGTTCCACCAGGTTTTAATTTTTGAAACACAACTGTCGCAAGGCGGAAATGGCCTCACATGGCGCATGCTCTGTGCTTGCCAACTATCGTTATTGATGCCAGCGCCACACGGCGACACCTGTGTGAAACACCAGAGTTCTGGTTTTCAGACTCTACGATGCAAGAAGAACGTGTTTTATCTGTGCTAGCCAGTTTGGTTTTTCTCCAGTAAAAAGAAACGTTTCTACATAGAGTCAGCGATGGACATGAAAAATATGTTAGCCGTATTATAACTTCAAAGTGTTCGTAGCTTAATATTATACATACATGATTTCTCACACACGTGTTTTAAAGTTCACAAGCGGTAAATCTTCTTGCAGTCATTATGCAGGTTCCTTCGTCAAACATGTACGTGATATTCAGGGGGGGGGGGGGTGCAATTTGGTAGAAAATTGAGATACCTGTCTCAATCACAGAAATACTCCATAATCAAATAATGTTTGTTAGGTTCTGCTTTTTTAAAAGTAAATGCGATCCTTCTAGAATACTTTAATCTTATCTGCGTAGCAAGTATTTACACAATTAAACCTTCTTTCATCTCACAAGAAGCTAAAGTTTTGTATATATGTAACTATATTTAGCTACTGCGAAAAGTATAAAAATCATGCATACATATTGATTTATTCAATACTTCAACCTCAATGCAGGCTTGTACAGTTATACCAACACATTCTTTGTTTCAAATGCCAACGAGGAAAATACACATATATGAATAACTATGTGCTATATTTCTTTAAACCTACTCTTCTTAAACATTAAATATTAAATAATTCTTTAAAATTAACTTTTTTATCTATCATTAAGTTATAGACTTGATAATTTAATACAGTTACTAACACACCCGCTAAGTATTCATTATGCAACAAACAACTACATCACATAACGCAAGTCAATGCATTACCTAACATATCCTATCATAGCCAAAAATATTTTAATTTTTTAAATTATTTTAGGAAGACTGTTTTGTGAATGGGTAACAAATTCTCGCAAACTTCCGAATAACACCATGTTTCATTCTTATCTATTCAGGGTAACATGTTGAGAAACTGTAAAAAATGGTATCGATCATGATAGGTTAGTTTTACACCGGGAGAATTGAGCACACACATTATCAATTATCAAGAGTAAAATATGTATATTCGCATAACAAAAATACATATTTAGCAAGAATATTTACATATAAGTAGCATACACATGGCAACCCAAGAATCATACAAGGTTAAAAAAATATTTCTTTTAATCGCGTATCAACTAAATTAACCAAAGTATTGGTTTAATGAATATCCAACTGCAAGTAGTAAGAATGTAACGAAATGAAACCAAATACCCATCGACAGATGAAAAACGACAAACAAGAAAGAAATATACCTATAGGTTTGAGATCATACTCATTGCTTCATTGCAAGTCAAACCCACTTTTTAGCACTAGTATTTACATATTGATTAACTATCGTGTTTAATTTCACTCTAAGTATACGACTTACCACAACCAAAACTAACATCCAACTAACATATGCTTGATAGTATTCATAACTTATACATGAAAACTTGCAACACACTACACAACAAACACCTAAACAATATGCCTTTCCATTAACTTTCTCACTCTATATCCAACTCCAATGCAGCATTAATCATCTCTCTATACCAATCTATCACAGCTCATCGACAACAAAGAACCACATATACTCACCCACACAGGCCTCTATCAGTCCAACATCATATCTTGAAGGAGAACAACGGTCTCGAGGAAAAGGTGGAAGTGAGTACTTTATATAGGAAGGCTACACAATCACAACCTGCATAACATATGTAATAAAAGCATACTGTTATAAAAATATTTTTAAAAAATCATACACATTAGAAATGACACATTCAACACAAGCATGTATGAAATTACTATTCTACATATCAATCCTAAGTCCTTTATCCTGAATCCTCAATTCTCTAAAATCTATAGTCAATCCAAAAAAAAAACATTCGTTATTACTCAAAACTTGTATCTTATTCCTCAAAAATAATTCCTTATTCCGCATAAATTTTCCTTGTTCTTCAAAACTAATTCCTAACTCCTCAATCCTCAAAAATCGCTTCATATTCCTCAAAAATCATTCCTTATTTCTCAAACATTATTCCTCAATCATCAATCCTCAATCCTCAACTATCATTCCTTATTCCTCATAAATCATTCCTCAATCTTCAAAAATCGTTCTATATTCCTCAAAAATAATTCTTATTCCTCAAAAATGATTCCTCAATTCTCAAAAATCATTCCATATTCCTCAAAACTAGTTTCCTTGTTTCTCAAAGTCATTCCTCAATCCTCAAAAATTGTTCCTTATTCCTCAAAAATCATTCATCTATCCTCAAAAATTGTTCCATATTTCTCAAAAATCGTTCCTTATTCCTCAAAAATTTTTTCCTCAATCATCAATCATCAATCCTCAAAAATCATCTCCCTATTTTTCAAAAATTATTCCTCCATCATTAATCCTCAATCCTCAAAAAAACATTCCTTATTTCCCGAAAATCATTCCTCAATCATCAATCCTCAACCTTAAAAATCATTCCTTATTCCTAAAAAAAAAGTGTTCCAATTTTTTTCAAAGAACATGTATTACAAGCTATTGAAATTCAACAAAACATACATAGATCTATTTCAACACACACACACAGAATAACACAATTTCACACACAAAGAACATAAAATATTACAATTGGTAAAACACACTCCACCCAAGATTTGCTCCTAATCAACCAAATTAACCCAAAATTAACCGAAATTGTTCCAAAATAAACCAAATTAACGCAAAATTAAACCAAAATGACAAAATCTACTCCAAATCATACACAAACCCATGCACACACACACACCCCTATACACATACACACACCTATCCACACACATGCACAGAATGAAGTAAATACCTAAAACCTACATCACTTGATACCATAAGGGTTTAGATAAACGCTACATCCATCTACACTTTTCGTGAATGTAGTAACATACAGGGAAGAAAATGTCAAATTTAAAAACCATTCCAGGATAATTAATTAGATCAATCAGATATATAATAAATTACTTTTAAAAAATACTTAATGAAAATTCTTTAAAACCCACATCCATATACAGTTTACATACAAGAAATAAACCATGTTTATATATTGGTCGGATACACTGCGAAGACAAATACTGGTATTATGAAGGACATAGGTTAGAACATTTTGCCAACCCTTACCTATATACACACACACACATCACATTCCTTTTAGGAGAGAACATTTTCTATAGTTAGTACTTATGTTAGACTCAGCTCAGCTCCTACACAATGTTCACTTATAAATTTAAATTTCAAATTCACATTACATTGTAATCGTCTGGTACATTCATTTATTTTCCAAACTTATATTTTTTATAATTTCTTTTATTTCACTCACCCCATTTTGTCAAAGGTTCATTTACAGAAACAGAGAGCTCACCATATCACCAATCCACACACAACAATCTTTACCAATCTTTCCCTCAATCCTTAACAATCCTTACCAATCTTTAACAATCTTTCCGTCAATCCTTACAAATCTTCACCAATCTTAACCAATTATTTATTAGATACATATAATTATCTATATTTGCATAATTATCTATAAGGTAGGAGTATACATAAAATGTGTTTTATTCTGGGTAAATGTGTCTTTGGGTTTTCTCAAGAGTGTTCCCAGTAGCGAAGTTCTTATGATGTTTTCTGCGAAATTAAAATTTTGTTGTAAATTACATTTCTGTTGTTTTATACAATAGATCTTGTACATAAGGTTAAGCTCCTATGATGTCAACTAAGGAAAAGTTTAACACGTTTCATTATTATAAAACATTTTATGCAATTGTCAGATTGGTTGAGTGGTTTAAGACACTAGGTTTACGCTCTGGTTCCCCGTATTAGAGCATGGGTTTGAGTCCCACACCTGCCAAATAACTGTTAAGACATATATTGAGATATTTGAGATTGTGTTATTCGCCTCTCGTGTGTTGTTCGACTAAGAGCTCTCTTTCTCTGACTGAGTTCGAGTGATACTTAAACTAATTGTTCTGTTATGAAAACAGTATATAAGCGTGCATTCTGTATGAATGTTTTCCCTTCTTCGATAGTTGTGATGGAAGGTAGATCGTCTCAAGTGGAATCATCTAATGATAGTGTAAGCTTTTGTAATACGAATATGGTAACAACAGGTGAAGACTTACCATCTGTAACACCTTCAGCAACGGTTTCTGAAGATTTTCTAGAAGCATTAGAGAATTAATGATATTGTGGAAATACATTTAGTCAAAGTTGTAATACACATTGTCATGAACGTATTCATTCCTTGTTCAGTCCAACATGTAAATCATTCCACTGTGATAATTGCGATGCTGGATATGTGAATGAGTGTACCTTGACTGCTCGCAATACGATTTGTACTATACATTTCAAGTAAAGAATACATACCGGAGAATATGTTTGAGTGTATGTAAGTAATACTATGTATTCTTATAAGTGTGTGAAATAAAGATAAAGTGTATGAAAGACTATTGTTTTATTCATTTTATCCCATCCAAAATTTAGGTATTGCTGTGAGCATCCGCTTATAAAAGTTAAGAGAATGATAACAAAGACACCAATATATGCCTGGATAGTTAAATGCATACAAAAAAAATTATACTGTATACAGTTTTTTGGCGACAGTAGGTGAATCGTTTTCCTTATATGTACGGATAGAGAGAGTCTACAAACCCTTCAATTGGTAAATATTGCTAAATATCTATGGAAAGATTGAACAAGATTGGTAAGGATTGATGGAAAGATTAGTTAAGATTTGTAAAGATTGGTAAAGATTTTTGGAAAGATTGTTAAAGATTTGTAAAGATTTTCAATGATTGATGGAAAGAATGGTAAAGATTGGTAAAGACTGGTAAAGATTTGTAGGATTGATAGAGAGATTGGTTAAAATTGGTAAATATTTGTAAGGATTGATGGAAAGATTGTTAAAGATTGGTAGATACTGGTCAAGATTGGTAAGGATTTGATAGAAAGATTGGTAATGATTGGTAAAGATTTGTAAGAATTGATGGAAAGATTGGTTAAGATTGGTTAAGATTTGTAAAGATTTGTAAGGACTGATGGAAAAATTGTCAAATTTCAATACAATTTTTTATAGTTTCTCAAAATGTTATGCTGCATAGATAAGAATTAAACATGGTATTCTTCGGAATTTTGAGAGAATTCACAAACCAGTCTTCCTAGAATAATTTAAAATTGTTTAAATGGTTTTGGTTATGATAGGATATGTTAGGTAATGCATTGACTTGCATTATGTAAAGTATTTGCTTGTTGTATATGAGTACTCAGTGGGAGTATTATTACACTATATTAAATTATCAAGTCTTTAATATAACGATAGATAAATAGAATATTAATTTTAAAGAATTATTTAATATTTAATGTTTAAGATGCGTGGGTTTAAAGAAATATAGCATATAGTAATGCATATACACGTATTTACCTCGTTACCATTTGAAACAAAGAATGTGTTAGCATAACAATACATAGCTTCATTTAGATTGAAGTACTGAATAAATCAGTATGTATGCATTATTTTTAAGCTTTTCGCAGTAGATAAATAGAGTTACATGTAAACAAAACTTAAGCTTCTTGTGAGATGAAAGAAGGTTTAGTTGCGTAAATAATTGTTATGCAGAAAAGATATAATTATTCTAGAAGGATCGAATCAACTGTTATAAAGAGCAGATCTTAACAAACATTCTTTGATTATGGAGTTTTTATGTAATAAACAACTTTTGATTGCTGTATGTAATATGGGATAACACGATTTGAGTGCGATGAGTGTTTTATTTTGATCTTAATTTGGTTATAATTAATGTTATACAGTAAATTGGATAAACGGAATCTTGGTAACGCTTGTTTCTTTTTGTATATCATTATACTTAAAATTATATATGTGTGATAATGTGTACTGGCAGACAGATGATGGGGATTTGTTCATTTGTGTTGTATGATAGTTTTTAGTAAGTTGTCAAGTATTTAGTTTTTCTGGTGATGATTGATGATATGGGTTTTGCAAGTTGGGTGTTACGTTGATAGTTTTATAGATGGAAGTGGTTCCATATTATAATCGTGACTGTTTTTCCTATGTTTTGTTCATGTGAGTTGTATGATATTTTAATAAAGATTTCAAGTATTTAGTTTTGCTTGTAAAGTTTGATGGTATTGGGTTTTGCAATTGCTTGGTATGGTATGTGCAAATGAGTTGTGTGAGTGTATGTGCGTGTTATGAATTTGATGCCTGTAACTTTGGTATATTTGAAATTATGAGTTAGTATGGTTATAAAAGGACTTTAGGTGCGTTTGACCTTGTAGTCTTGTTTGTTGTTGGGGTCGATGCGTGTGTGTTTTGTTATTACATGATGAAATGGTTAATCAGAGTGATTCATTGACATATCCTGTCTGTGGTTGTTGAAATGTGTTGAAACCGCACACACAATTGGTTTTTCCTGTTAGGGTTCGTTGACCTGATAGGAATAAAGCAGGAACTGTTTTCGCTCGAAAATATAATCTGAAAAAATGTGATTATGGTCAGCTGTAGTTCCTCGGGAGCGGACATATGTCTCTCTACATAAAATGGGCATACTGGATATTTGTATAGTGAATGCTAGCATATTGTCCTTCCACGCCTAATAATAATAAAAATAATAATAATTTCAAATTCTGAAACAAATGAAAAGGTATATGACAGTTGAAGTTTGGCTGTTCTGCTGAAATGATACATTACTTTGGTGAATGTTTAGTTGTTAATTATTCATATGTGTATGTGGATACCTAGTAAATATCCATTTCATATATATGCAAGTATGGATTTTCACGATTATGTTAATTACACGATTACGTCATATAACTGCATTCTCCACCATTGTCAACCTCCGACAGTTGACATCGAACATATAACACGTGAGTTCAGCAATATACACTGTCATCAGGTAATACAATATACAGCGATCGTAAGTGAATGCGTAAAAATGCATTTCCTAGAATTTTTTTAATACTATGAAGTTTGCCCCCTGGGAATCGATCATTACATTAATTACTATACGCAGGAATATTTAAAAAATCAAACATTTGTTATATTCGGATATAAAATAATGTTAGGTGTTCTGGCCGCGACTCGAACTCTATAATCCGAAATTACCATAACATGCCTAGCACTTACCCAAGTCAAAAACAAAATTAGGTTAAAATCAGAAATGAAATATATTACATGGCCTGACCAATGTATCGATCTCCAAAATCCGAAATTAACATTACATCAATTATCACTAGCACCTACCCAAACCACATATAAAATTTTGGTAAAATGGGTAATAAAATATTATTACGTGCCCTGACTGAAGATCAAACTCCAAGATCCGAACTCAACATTACATTAATTACCGCTAGCATCTACCCAAGTCACAAACAGAATTTGGTTAAAATCGGAAATGAAATAATATTGCGTTGATAAAGATGTTCTTGATGAGTATGTACTTGGTGAGTTTATGACTAACTATGTTTATAAAAGGGCTTAAATGTATAATTTACCTTTCCAGAAAAGGTTTTAGGTCCTAAACGCCCTTACCGTTATGCTGGATATCGGCTACGATGTCTATGTTATGAATTTGTTGAGTGTTTTGTAATTGTTGATGTTGATGTTTTGGAATTACAAAAAGGATTAACTTAAATTAAACTTTTGCCAGAAAGGGCTAGGGGCTAAATGATCTTAACATTATGTTTTATGTCGGGTACGGTGTATATGTTACGAATTTGATGAACATATCAATTGCTCAGGAATTATTAGTACATTTATAAAAAGAGCTTAACTCAAAACTGACCTTATCAAAAAGTCCATTGGTCTTAAATACTCTTACCACCATAACGGATATCGAATACGGTGTATATGTTATGAATTTTATCCTAATAGTATGAACGGTTTGGAAATTGTGATTATATTTACAAAAGGGCATAAATTCATAATTGACCTTGTGAGAAAGGCTATAAGTCCAAAAAATGCCCTGTTGTAAGGTAGGTGATGCGGTGTTTTTGATGGTCGGAGTGGTTACATAATTATTTTAAAAATAAAATAAAGATTGATTCTATGACCGAACCTAAACTAACTTTTTTGGTGAGTGTCGATAAGGGCGAACAAAGATAATTCCCTATACCAACCTCACCTCCGACACTCTCTCCCCAGGTTAAACCTTATGGCACTATGTATGCCTATGTCTATAAGGGTGAAAGAGGTGGAGTAGTCTTAAGACGACGTCCAAAAGTTGGCTAGTGGAAATAATGACCGAGGTTGAATCCAATGTGGCGTCACTGAAATTTTTTGGTAGTAAATAAACAAGATGGCAGTGGAGGGAATGTGTATAATCGAATGAATTGGAGAGACAAGAGAGAAAAAGGAAAGTGAGTGAGAGAGAAAGAAAATGAATGAGATAGACAAGATAGAAAAAGCAGGAGAGGCAACATGGATTGATAGGGTATGAAAAAAGGATGAATGATAAAGCATGAAAAAATTCTGATGGAATAATAAAGCATAAAAAACCAGGATGGAATGACAGGGCTTGAAAAATCTAGATGGAATTATAAAGCATGAATAAACATAATGGAATGATGGAGCAAGAAAAAATAAGATGTAATGATAGAGGATAAAAAATCGAGACAGAATGGTGGTATGACATCATGATCGTATGCACCTTGAAAAGACGAGTCCGGTGATATACGATACTTAATACTTACGTCTTTAATCTTTTTAATTATAAAAATATAGTTAATTTTTAAAATAATTATTTAATTAATTATATTTCTACAACTCCTCAATGCGGCTGAGTTTCGAGGTATCTCAGCTGCACTGAGGAGTTGCATCACCCACAACTATGAGAAAGTACTTTTTCACAATGTTTTGGAAAATCAAACATTTTTAGGTAAAAATTGGAAATTTCTAGTGAAAAAGGGAAATTTTTCAGGAGAAAGAGGAAATTTTGAGAGGAAAAAAGTGAATTCCATGACGGCGCCTTGGATTCAACGATTCACCCCCCCCCCCCCCCACCCATCCTTTTCGCTAGACCGTTCATAACCCGTACCAAGTGTGCCAGAACCTCTTTATATATCTACTATTGTGTACATTTAAATTAAGTATGAAATTGAACCCATGGAATAGCAGTTGTAATGGGTTTATTTGAAGAAAAGGAAACTATGGTTTAACTGTACCTTAGAGCCAGAAAAAAAAAACCACAAATAAATAAAATTTAGTAAATTTTGCATGATTTGCGGGTGCCAAATATTCTACAACACTAAATGGTATACATTCGAAATAGATCCACAAAAAATTCATCTCAGGAAGACATATCCATACCCAGCTCTAGATAATCAGAAATCATCCAGTTATATTTTCTTTACAAAAAAACTTGAACTTAGTTGACGTCCTGTTTTACTTGTAATTCCAGTGATTTCTTATTACTGCTTTACTAGCAATGTTTCCTTCTCTTTTAGGATTAATGCTTGCGATACCTCTGGTCATTATTATACAGTTAACAGTTCAGTGTTCCGCCAATGCTATGATAGCCATTTGTGTGTTATAAGTCTTTATCGTTTGATCACCCCTTACCAGCCGTGACCATATCAGGTAGCCTCGTCTGGTTTTAACGCCAGTGGGAATCCCAGCATAAAGCGGATTACACCAGTCTCTACAACACGCACTCGAAACGGCGGCGACACCCCCTTTAGACTGTCTGCAATGTGCGCCCCACAGCCAACACACTACTTTTATTTTGCTCACGTTATTTCTGCATATAGGCTATTCACGGTAAAATGAGCACTTTTGAAAGCCCTCTCATTTGGAATAGTATTCAATAAATTTATTTTATTTTAGCCTTATATGTTAACTTCCGAGTGTGGTGGAACATTCGCACTGTGTTTATTACTTTCATGGCAATACTTATTTAAAAGGGTGTGGTTAAAGGATAAAAATGACTCAAAGAAAAAGTAACTACAGTCCATTCACGACTGGAACAGACTTTGTCGGAATCTTTCCTACTCCCATTTTTTAAGCAATAGTTAAAAATATTATATGTTAAAACATTCCAGCTATATTCTCTCTACGTGCTGCCAAACTAACTGTACCCACGCCAGCCACTGTTTGTAGTAACGATGCATGCAGCTGGCGACTAAGGTGTTGTTCAAGAGTCTGTTCCAGTGCTCACTTTACCATGAACAGCTTATAACAAGTTATCGCTCAATTTTATTAATTTTCCAATTGGGCTTTGACATTTTAAGGAATTCGTAGTATTGCCATGGCAAAAAATATTCAATTGCCATAAACGTCTAAGTACGTTTTTAATTTTGACCCCCAGAAAAGTTACATAGTTGTAAAATGTAAAATGGTAATTAAATTGGTATACTCACAATGATCGTTCCCGTTAATACATAAAACCCTCGTACGTCTAAATTATCGCTCATACACCTTCTATGGCAAAGAAATTTAACATTCACAAAACTACATATTTGTTTCAATCACTTCACTCGTCTGGCACGACACACGTTGAAACGTGTTTATACCTGCGGTAAAAACACTCATCATCTACGACCTTGTAACTTGTCTAGGTAGCTTAAAAACAGGACGTAGACTAACTTTTTATTAGATAAATTTTCGATATTTATCACAGACGAAAACAAAACCTTCGCATCAAACAACGACAACACATCAACAAGGGAACACGCCATTACATATTGTCACTCAGTTTTGCCAACCTCCACGTTGTAACCGTTTCGCCATCACATCTGAATATACAATTTAATACATATTTCAATACTGAAATCGCGTTTCTGCTGTAAACTGCGAATTCAAGCAACATAATGTGTACTAATAACCATTAAATTTCATAAAATCAAAAACAACTTGACTTTCCTGTCACTATAGCGCTGGCCGCTGGGAAAACGTGACATTGCGAAACAGAACTAAGTCCACAGAAACCAAATAAATGTCACAAACTGTCCAGGATGAAAAAAAGAAGTTACCAGGAAACGACGTAATGTACCTACTAGTGCGCTACACGGGACGTACAATAAATATTTTCAAATAATTATAAATATATGTTTTTCTACCATTGTTACACAAAAAAGGATCTGTTTCAGTTCATTAACTATTCGCATGATATTATAAAACTTAATTTAATAGTATTTTAAAGTGTTACTAGTTCTTTCTGGTCATTCCAACGTACCACGTTTCTCCCTGATTTGAACTCATATAGATTACAAAGTAAATAATATTATTAATTTGCAAACTAAATATATATCAAAGTTTAAAATAACCTTACAATGTAGTCCTGGAGCATAAATGGCAGCACAAAACCATTATAGTGATAACCGATTTCTTTGTGAACGATCTAAGCATGTTTGACCTGGGGTAATTTTTCAAAGTATTGATTTAAAAAGAGTGAAGTCAACGTGAATGACCTATATATATATATATATATATATATATATATATATATATATATATATATAAAATTCACTACAATGGGACGAATGGAAATTAAATAATGGGCGATGGGGGTTGTAACCAATTTTGTTAGCAATAAACTGTGTTTCAAGCACATCATAATCGATAACTTATCAAAATATAATGTATAAAGAACTCTTCGTTGAAGTAAAATACAAAAATTATGTGAATGTTCCGGACCCTTTACAGGCCGCTTAACAATACCGAGAAATGTCCTGCTTTGAACTGGCTATTGAAAGCTTAATTTGCAAATATGATTATATAATAGTGTTAGGTTATTTCAAGACTAACGTACTGAAAAGTTATTATTCCGATGTGAAATACTTAGCTATTATTTTTAAAATATCTGAACTTACGGACAAATCCGTCTACAAAAACGCTTAATAGATCTCACAAATGTAAAAAATTTTAACAAATTGCATGACACAGGTCGATACTGACTTTTGGGCCTTACAGAACATAATCTAATCCACTTAACTTACTCACTTTCCGTCTCAAAACCCCGTAATGCTCACAAATTAATTCGCGACTATCATAAGGTAATTTCCGTTATTTATACGAGATCTGATAAACCTCACATGGCCGCAACCCGCAACGCTCCTTGGATGATACTGAGATAAGAAAGAAAATGAAAGAACGAACGAAGTTAGGCAAAGAAAAATAATTATATAAAAACAAAGATAAGATAATCAAGTCCTTTTCAGAGTTTCACATAATTGTGTTAAGTATTGCAAATACGTTAAGCCTAACAGAATATTTCACATAAATTCCTGGATTCACCTTGTTGCGGATCAGGATAGCTAACCTGATTGCTGCACCAAACACGGAAATCAGGATAAGGACCGCGGGCTTTTTGAATAACAGGAATGTTGTTTAATTAACGTGGGCCTTATATTAAGGCGGGCAGAGCAGCGGAAAGGGCCTTACCTCACTGAGTCTCCGCCGAACGAAGATGAAGAGAGAATGGATGTTTCGTCTACCGTAGGCGAGAATGATACCAGCCGTCGGCAACACTATCAAGGTGATGACGTTCCTAACAGATTTAAAATAGAGCCGTGGCTATAACTCTTTAAAGTTTATAATAATTAATTCACTTTTAGTTCCCAAAAGTTGGTAATAAAGTTAAATTTAGCGAGAGTTATGTTAATTATTTTATATAAAGAATATTTAAGATGTGGAGTTTTAAATTAAAATAATTAAGTGCCGCCTGTGAGCTATGTCTTCCCCAACCCAATTGGAAGTAATTTGCCACTTCTTAATTGAAAGGGCATAACAACATGTTACAATGTTCCTGAGAAACTGTCGGGTTTTGATCTGGAACCAATTCAGTCAACAAATGAACAATTTATAAATTCATTAGTACTGAAAAAAACGAATGACACAGGAGTACATTGCTTATCTATACAAATGATAAAATTATGCACTTCATTTTGTGCTCCCGTGTTAACACATATTCATCTACTTTTTGCGGTATTCAGCCTTCCTTGGACAATGAAGCGGTTCTAAAACTATCCCTGTCGAAATAACAAAATTCCAGCCTGAAAGAATATAAGGATCTGCGACCGATTAGTATTCTTCCGGCATCGTCAAAACGAACTGCAAACTTTGATAAGAACAGTTAGTCTCGTACACAGAAACAGAAAATCTTGCGTATGAGAAGCAATCGGACTTCTGAGCTAGGTATAGTATAAATATCATGCGATAGTCGATGTGACCTCCAGTATTTACAAAGCAGTAGACTAATTATCGGTCAAGGGTGAGAATTTGTGAATTCAGTGTCAGCAGAACTTCACAGGCTCACAGAGACAGAGAAGATAATAACCTCTGCATATCACCCACAGGCAAATGGCCTTGCCGAACGCCAAAATCGAATGATAAAAAATGGATTGCTGAAAATTTTGCTGGAAAATAATACCACGATTGGCCTAGTGCCATCCAAGGAGTGTTGTTGTATACAGATGCAGTAAGCATAGTTCAACTGTATACTCCCCATTTTTCCTGTTGTATCAAAGGGAGCCTATATTTCCAGTGGGCACATTAAATGAAGACTGTAGACAAAATGACAAAGAAATCTGTGTACCAGAGAGTTTAAATTAATAAACTGACACTGAAGAACTAAAAAAATATGACCTCTATTATGGCCATAAGGAAAAAAGTTGATTCGTGTGTCACCGAAGATATAAAACAGTCTCAAGAAAAACGGCGCGATATGTACGACAGAGGACACGAAACACAGATCAGTAGAATTTGAGTCGGTCTCTAAGTTTTGGTGACAAATTTGCGGCGAGATGATAGGAAGGGAGGGTGGTGCGATAGGCCCTGGACTGGCCAATACATTGTGGTGGCTATAACTCACCGTGGATTATGCGAGCTTCAAAATGTCAATACTGGCAGTGTTGTTAAACGAAAGACATTTGAAGACGTTCTTGAAAAGAACGTCGTACTCTGACCAGTCTGAGGATAAGCCATTGAATATATTTGACCAGCTCAAAAACACAGCCGACTTTCAAATTACAAATGTGATCTATCAAGAAAACCAGAGTTGCGTTTTCTTTCTTATTGGCAGCAAATGGGAAGAAGTACAAATTAGTTGGCATTTTTTTCCAACAGCAGATGAAAGTGTTTCATCAACCCAAAGCTTTAGGTGTTCCCAAAGAAATGCATCAAACCATGGCTGATGGTAATTGTTGGTTTCGGTGTATATCGTTTGTTATATCTGGAACTGAGAAGTATCACATGATACTAAGGTCACGTATTGTTAAGTTCATGTCGCTAAACGAATACAGAATAAGTGTCTTACAGGAAGGGGTGGCAGATTATATTTGTAGAACCGAAATGTTCAATGACAAATTTTGGGCAACTGAGGTAGAGCTGTTTTCCACTGCCATAATGCTTCAAACTAACATTTATGTGTTATGTAAAATTAGAGACTGAATGCTAATTCAATGCTAAAGGTCAGCTTGATAGTAAAACTTCAGAACCCATACGATCAATTTATGTACATTACAAACACCAATCTCACTATGATGTAGTATTGTGTGTAACAGGCTGCAAAGCGTAAAACTATTTCGTGCTTTTTGTTCAGTAGTTTTTTATAATGCCCAGAAGTACAATTTGCTATGTATAAATATATTCAGCCTACTTTCTGAAGGAAGGAAGGTTTATCAGATAACCTTTCCCGCTTGTGATTTATGTGTGCAGTGTGTGCAGCTGCCTGTGTTCCTCAAACCGTTTTTTGAAAGCGTGGACCTATTTTTACCAAACTCGGTACGCTTATAGCGCTTTGTAATGACACCTCACTTTCGTGCTCTTGAACCATTTAGTGCAGCTATTTTCAAAATGATAGCCATTTTTAATGTTTTGCTACTATGTCGTATATCAGGAACAATACTACAAATTCGAACAAAGTTTGGTGCGCGAACAGAACTCATTGTCACAAATAAATTTCCAAAAAATTATCAACTTTGAATCGCCATTGTCAAAGATAGTGGCATAGAAAAAATAAAGCTGATGCCTGATGTCTCAGCATCCGCTCAACCAATACTTACCAAATTTGGTTTTCAAGTTGTACAATGATAATCAACTTAAGGTTGAAGTAGAGCAATTGCGTTTGGAGCACTGCACCCGACTATACAAGGTGAAGAACTCATTAAAAAAGTATTACAGATGTCATGAAAATTGTCAGAAAGATGTGATTTATGCTGTATCTGAAAGAAGAATGTATATATTTTGCAACATTATAACATATTTTACCAAAATATAATTTTTTAATGTAAAAAATTAATTGATTAAAAGAGTTCGCATTTTAACCAAATCTTCCAGATTGATTGTCATAATATTGTTACAATTTCTCTCTAAAAATTAAGTGGGCTAAACCAAGTTCGTTAAGGGTGGAGGTCTTAATTAAATATAAAAGTGTTAGCTATAATTTCCTAATTATATTTACAATAACTACAAGCAAAATTCTCTCAACTCAACTCGCACAATACATTTGAATCACTTAATGACTCCAATTAATACAATTTTGAATCACCACAAAGGAATTAATGAAATTAAATAATTAAAAATCAGTCCCAATAGAAAGTGTATCAACCTATTTAATTATTTCATAAATTATGCATCGATATTTGACAGTTCCAATATTTACAATAAAATCTGTATTACATGTCCATTCAGTCCCACCTCAGTTCAATCTATGTCCCGCCACTCCGCAATGTTCTAGAGTTCTCCGAGCGCCCTCAAGCATAGTAGGCTTCACTTGTCGGTTCCACACCCTCTCGTCCATTCACACCACAATCACCTCGTCCGCATCGCACCACACTGTTCTTCGCGCCCGCACTCGGCTAGATTGCTTTTGCCAAAGACTGCTGGCCGCTGGACCGCGGCAGTATATATAGTGTCGTAGGCCGTCACCCAGAACTTTCTCTAACTCGCACGCTGCGCCGAGCGTCCTAATTCCCATAATATTTGTGAGCCTCCTACAGGTGTCGCTTTCTTTAGCGTGGGGGGGGGGGGGAGGGCCTGTGATACCAGCCAGTCTCACCGGAATATTTTTGTGTCTCCTGTCGGCTTCTTCAGCGCGGGAAGGGGGGACTGTGACGTAAGCAAGTCTCGCCGTTGTCAGTTATTCGCGAGTTTCCCAGAATTAGGGCAACCACGCAGCAAGCTCGTCTTAACAAGAAGAGGGGAGGGCTGAAGTCCGTCACTCCGTGCCACGCATAATGGGAGCCGGTGGCAGGTGCTAGCTACAGCCCGTAACACTGCCCCCTACTTAAGTCTGTTCTTACCGAACAGAGTCGCCAACACCAGGACCTTCGTACAGCGCCAGTTGGTAGATGTGGACAACCTTAGGCTTCACCCAAGATCCCTGTCGACAAATCCGGTAGACCAGGTCATTTATTTGCTTCAGGATCCTGTACGGGCCTTTTCAAGATTTCCGTAGCTTCGAGCAATAACCCTTCTTTCTTTGAGGGTTGTGCAACCCCACCAGCTGTCCTTAAAAAATATCCTCAGGCATTTTTGGTCATATCGTGTTTCCATTCTGCCACTATTAAATTTAAGGTGCTTCCGGGCAAACTCATGAATTCTGGTTAACTTCTGACGTAGTTTAATGGCATATTGCAAGTTAACTGCTTCTTCTTCCACTGGACGTCCAAATAGCAGTTCACCAGGTAGGTGGAGCTCTCTTCCAAACAGCATCCTTGAAGGTGTTACCGTGTGGACTCGTGAACCTACGAGCGATATGCCAGGAGAAATAAGGGTACCTTGGAGTTCCAATCTTTCTGATTGTCTTCTATGAAGATCTTCAGATACTGTTCCAGGATACGACTTAGCTTCTCGACCATCCCATCCTATGTAGCAAGCCACAGTCGGTAGACTGTGGTTTTAGTTCTGGCACTACTGAATGACTGCTGGCTCTGAATACTTATGGGTTTACACTAATGGCCCTGTTGTTGTTGACTGCTGGCAACCGGACACTTAGCATGCTATTTATGGCCCACTGATGGAATTTTGATGGGAATGAAACTGATGGTTGAGAGTAGGTGACCTATTAATGGCCCATAAATGGCTTTCCAACTGTATTCCAGCACTGCAGCACTTAACTTATCCATTTTTGGGCCATTGATCGCACTTCACTATAGTTTTCGCGTACTTAATAGACAGTCGACCGACTGTGGTTTTACTGATGGTATTGCTGGATTACTGCTGGCCCAGAAAACACATGAGTCTATACAACTTAACCTGTAATGGTTAACTGCTGGCACCAAGAAACTTGGCATGCCATTTATGACCCACTGACGGGATGTATATGGAAATTAAACCGATGGATGAGAGTCGGTGCCCTATAGACGGCCCATAAATGGCTTATCAACTGTATTCCAGCAATGGCAGCACATAACCTATACTTGGTGCTGGTAAAAGTATTGATAGCCATCTACAGGCCATTTGATGGCTGTGAAGCGGTACATCGATGGACCATCGTTGATGCAATTTGGCTTATAATGGTAATTTTTATTACTCCCACTTTCACAAATAGCTTCTTCAAAATACACACACACATGTATGCATATGTGTGTGTCTTGCATAATTATAGATTATTTGTAAATATACAGTGGTGGAAATATCTGTGGCAAAATACTGTAAATACAGTGACTGGTAATGAATAATTTGACAAATGTAATGTTTTCCATGTATGACTGCACATAATTAAAATGAGAAGTTAAAAAGAACACTATAAAGGCAAGTTTTTGGGTTATCATCGCTATTCATGTCGAAAAATTTATCTCAATGTCAGTATTTTTTATCCACCGTCTTTCTAAAAACTTATTTGTTCACATGGTTAATTTTAAGACTGTTAAATAACTGGTGTAATTTATATTATATTTGTGTTTGTTAATAATTCAAGCTCGAATATATTCTAAAATAGTTCATCGAAACATAAGAATACCCAGTGAAGTAATAGTCAGCATGCTGGGCTGTCAATGCAAGCAGTGTGGGTTCGTGCCCCCTCCTGTAATGGTAAGCATTAGATTTTCATGTCGTATAAGGTGTTTAATAGTAAAGTAAAGGAAATTAAAAACAAAGAAAAATTTATTTTGACTCTCGAAACAATTATTTTAAAGAGATACAGTTAATATATGGTGAAAGTATGACTAGCAATAAGTAGACCATTTGACGGCTGTGAAATGGTGCATTGATGATCCATCGCTGTTGTAAGCATATAGGCAATGCTTGGGCCATTTGTGCTCACCACACCTGGGCTAGCTATGGACAGAGTATGGCTAGTTAGTGGTGCCACTTCAGGACCAGCAATGGTGCCAGGTGCATGTCGACTGTGCACCATTAATAGGACATATGTGGTTTGGACATGGTATCCGACTGAGGGTGTAATGCTCTGGTACGGGTTTATTCATTCCTTAAATACTAGTTGCCTCTAAGAAAAGAGCTGCTTCGAAATTTCGTCTTTCGGCATAATGGCTTAAATCGATCTGTTGGGAGTCGCAAATAGCACCTATGAATCTCTTTGGGGGCTATGATATCACCAGTTTAAAAATGGTCGTTAGTTAAGATTATAAAATAACTTAAGGCACAGTGGTGTGTGTTGGCTTGTAAGAGGTCGTAAGGTTTACCTACAATTAAATTTTGGTATCTTTAAGTCTACCGATTTGGAATGGTGGCCAAGTATGCTTATAAATTTAGCTATAAAATAATGGTCTGTATCGGCTTGTTGTGGATCGTAAGCATTACCTAAAGTTCAATTTTGGTGTCTCTAAGTCTACTGGTTCGGGAAGGATGGCCAGTTATACTTATAAATGTAGCTATGGCAAAATTGTCTTCATTAACATGTTGGGGATCGTCAACATTACCTACAATTGAATTTTGGTGTCTCTTAGTCTACTGGTTCGGAAATAGTGTCCAGGTATACTTATAAATTTAGCCATGGTATACTGGTCTGTATCGGCTTGTTTGGGGTCTCAAGCATTACCTAAAATTCAACTTTGATGTCTCTAAGTCTACCAGTTCAAAACGGAGATAACAGATGCTTATAAATTTAGCAATGGCATAATGGTCTGTATCGGCTTGTTCTGGGTCATAAGCATTACCTACAATTCAATTTTGGTGACTCTTAAGTCTTTTGGTTCGGTAATGATGTCCAGGTATGATTTTAAATTTTATATTTAATAATGTTCAGAATCGGCTTGTTGGGGGCTGTAAGCATTACCTACATTTTAATTTGGTGTCTACCTCTTCGGAAATGATGTCCACGTATGCTTATAAATTTCGCTATTGCATAATGGTCTGTACCAGATTGTTGTTGCTTGTAAGCATTATCTTCAATTCAATTTTGGTGTCTCAAAGTCTACCGGTTCGGAATTGATGGCCAGATATGCTTATAAATTAAGTTAATTCATTGGTCATATTCCTTGGTTTTCTTTGGACATCCCTTTGATAAGGGAATTTCCAGGGGGGACAAATATTCACGGGTAGTATTTAATTGCTTGATCTTAATAACTGTGCAGTTTTGTTTGCATACTGATATATCATGGAGCACTTTTATGAAGTGTTTAATGTTTAATTGAATTCACTTTTGTTTAAAAAGTACGTAGTGCTCTTTCTAACTGTCAGAGGCCCATTATGAATTTGAATTATTATTTACCTGTGTTTATAAAAGCATATATATATACATTTGAAATTATTAATTGCCTTTGTTATTTAAAAGCATACACACACATATATATATATACTTAAAAAAACGAAGGTAAATAATTCAAATTCTTAATGGACCCCCGACAGTTAGCATAGTAGTTAGCGTAGTAGACAGTAGCATAGTTCTGTGTTTGTTTTTTGTAACTTGATGAGCTTTTATACGAATGACATACTGTAAAAGATCTTATAGATTTTTTTATTACAGCATCTGAGCCAATGCTGCCACTTGATTGGGTGATATAGTCACTGAACCACTGCTACTCCACTTGGGGGGTGCTCTACCCTGTAAGCTACTGCAGCCCCACTTTTGGGTACACTATCCACTGAGCGACTGCAGTGCCACTTTTGAGTGTTCTAACTACTGAGCGACTGTGGCCACACTTTTGGGTTCTCCATCCACTGTGCCACCGTGTCCTCACTTTTGGGTGCTTTAGCCACTATGCCATCACGGCTCCACTTGAACGTTACTCTACCCACTGATCAACTGCGGCGCCAATTTTGGGTGCTCTAGCCACTAACCCACTGCGGCCCCGCTTGAATGTTGCTCTATCCACTGAGCAATTGTGGTGTAAATTTTGTGCTATAGTCACCACGCCACAGCGGTTTCACTTTTTGGTGTTCTAGCCATTACACCACAGTGGCCTCGGTTTTTATTCTCTAGCCACTAACCCACCGTGGCATCACTTTTGGGTGCTCTAGCCACTACACCACCGCGGCCCCGCTTGAAAGTTGCTCTACCCACTGAGCAACTGCGGTGCAAATTTTGGCTGCTCTAGCCACTAACCCACCGAGGCCCCGCTTGAACGTTTCTCTACACACTGAGCAACTGCGGAGCCAATTTTGTGCTCTAGCCACTACTCCACCGAGGTCTCACTTTTTGGTGTTCTAGCCACTACGCCACCACATTCTCACTGTTTGGTGTTCTAGCCACTAAGCCACCGTGGCCCCACTTGAACTTTACTCTGCCCACTGAACAACTGTGGCCCCAATTTTGGGGGCTCTAGCCCCTAACCAACCGCGGGCCCAATTTTTGATGCTCTAACAACTAACCCACCGTGGCTCCACTTTTGGTTACTCTGGCCACTTACCCACCGCGGCTCCACATTTGGTTGCTCTATCCACTGCACCATTGCAGCCCCACTTTTCGGTGCTCTAGCCACTGAGACACCATGGCCCCGTTTGAACTTCGCTCTATCCACTGAGCCACTGTGGCTCCACTTTTGGGTCCTCAAGCCACTGAGCAACTGCGACCTCACTATTGGGTGCTCTAGCCACTACGTCACCGCGATCTCACCCTTTGTTGTTCTAGCCACTTTGCCACCGCGGTCTCAATTTTAAATGCTCTAGCCCCTACGCCACCGCGGGCCCACTTGATTGTGGCTCTACCCACAGACCAACTGCGACGCCAATTTTGGCTGCTCTAGCCACTACACCACCACGGCCCCACTTGAACGTTGCTCTACCCACTGACCAACTGTGGCGCAAATTTTGGGTGCTATAGCCACTTACCCACCGTGGACCTGCTTGAACGTTGCTCTACCCACTGAGCAACTGCGGCGCAAATTTTGAGTGCTCTAGCCACAACACCACCGCGGCCCCACTTTTTTTTGCTTTAGCCACTAAGGCACCGTGCCCTCGCTTGAATGTTGCTCTACCTACTGAGCAACAGCAGCGTCAATTTTGGGTGATCTATCCACTATGCCACTGCGGCCTCAGTATTGTTTGCTCTAGCCACTATGCCACTGCGCCGCCGCTTGAGCGTTGCTCTACCCACTGAGCAAATGCGGACGTCAATTTTGGGTGCTCTAGCCACTACGCCACCGCGGCCTCACTTTTGGTTGTTCTAGCCACTAAGCCACCGCGGTCCCGCTTGAACGTTGCTCTACCCACTGAGCAACTGCGGCACCAATTTAGGGTGCTTTAGCCACTAACACTCCGCGACCCCAATTTTTAGTGTTCTATCCACTTTCCACACCGCGGCCCCACTCTTGTTTATATCATCTGCTGAGCCATTGAGGCCCCACTTTTGTGTGTTGTAGCCACTGAGCCACTGTGGCTCTACCTGCGAAGGAGTAAAAATTCACTGGTCATTTGTCTTCTTTTTCTTTGGCCAGCCCTGTGCTAGGTAGTAAAAATTCACTAGTGAATTTTTCAGTGGGGGTAAACTTTCAAGGGTAGTAAAATTCCACGACCAGCAGCGAGAAGAAAGGTAGAGGTCGCCGCCAGTGGAGCTATCTCAGAGGATGAGCAGCCATTCTGCAGTGTGGTAATGCCATAGCCAGGGTTGGGTAAATACATCACAATTGAGTCCGCCCCTTACGATGGACAGACACCTTGGCGTGAGTACCAGCACCAATTCGAGATCGTGGCCACCTCAATGGCTGGACAAAAGAGCAGCGGGCTTACTACCTGGCGGCTGTATTGAGGGGCCCAGCATAGTGCATACTGCAGTCGCTGCCGGGACAAAATCGTCTAGAATACTCCACACTGGTGTCGGCTTTGAAGCTTCGATTCGGCGACCGGTACCTGTGGCACGTCCACCATGCCCAATTGCGAAGCCGCATCCAGCGACCCGGCGAACCACTGTATGAGCTGTGGCAGGACATAGTAAGGCTGTCGCACCTGTCTCTGGAGGGATGATTGGAACAGACACGAGATGTCATCGCCATCGGCTTCTTCGTCGATGCTATCGCTGACACGAACGTGCGGCAAGCTGTGCGGTTAGCTGCACCTTACACCATGCAGGATGCCTTGGCCCGAGCACTGGAAGTGGAGTCAGCACGACAGTCATCAGTGCCACGACGTCCAGTGTGGGCAGTGATGCTTGATGAAGGGGAGGACGACAGCATCAAGGGGTTGTTGAAGGACTTGCAGACGACCATGAGGGACATCGCCTCCAGGGTGTGCACTACAGAGACTCGCTGTCGCCCCACCCAAACGGTTGGAATGTTGGACGTGTGGAGAGCCAACTGTCCTCATCAACAGCAGTAACGGCAACAGCAGCAGCACAGTAACAGCCAGGGAGCAGGCACCAAGAGGCAGGTTAGAGTGCAGTGTCTTCGGGAAACTTGTAAACACTGGTCTTGAGGGGCAAAGGTCTGTGATTGCTGGAGAGAAGGTCCCAATGCTTTTGCAAGTGCGCTCGATGAAACAGAATTTAATGGCAAATTGGTGGAGGAGAGCCTAAATGATATTTCTTGCCAGATGGTCGTTGATACAGGAGTGACTATATCAGTGGTAAGACCCGACATTCTTGGGCCTTCCCTCCAGCATTCTTCCGATGAGAGCATGGATCACTGCTATTTAACTACAGTAATGGGCGAGACCACACCAGTCAAAGGCAAGAGAAGGGTACTACTCTTACTACTCGGTAACCTTGAGATAGAGCATGATATATGCATAGCAGAAATAGAGGACGAATGCATTTTGGGTCTTGATGTTTTACATAAGCTGGATGCTGTATTTATACTCGACTGGGGGTGTTACGTGTAGGTAATACCGAGTTGGAACTGTCAACACGAGATTTATCTTCACCAATGAGCTGCTCAGTAGTGTGTAATCAGTCAACTGTGCTCCCTGCTTTTAGCGAAGTTGTTATTCCAGGCAGATGCCAGGGAAAATTTGTCAGGCGATTGGGCATAATCGAACCAGCCCAGGAAGGTGGTATTTTACCCGATGGTGTTATTGTAGCCAGGACATTGATTTCTTCAAAATCTGACAGTCTGTTAGGATGATTAATTTGTCTGACCGTGCTATCCACCTTGAAGAGGGGCCACAATAGGGTTTTGCAAGCAGATCTCACAGGTACTTCCAAATGTTCCAGAAGCTTCACTGTCACAACCTACTGAATGTACTCTTCCAGATGCTCAGGGGGAACTGCTGACAATAACAAAAGAAAACCTCAACTGGCGACAGGAGAGGGCAGTTTCAGAATTGTTACAGAAAAATAGAATACTTTCTCCTGCGAGCCCAATGACCTTAGCAGAACTAATGTTGCATGCCACCCCATCGACACAAGGGGTGCCAGACCCATAAAGCAGCCACCAAAGCGACTGCCATTAAATTCATATGAGTTCTTTGACGGTATTCTGAAAGAGATGAGGGATTTAGATGTGATAGAGCCATCAGTCAATCCATGGTCTTCTCCCATTGTGCTTTTTAAAAAGAAAGATGGCTCTATTCGATTTTGTGTTGATTACCGCCAACTTAATAATGTGACAAGGAAAGATTCTTGCCCACTTCCTAGGATAGACGACACCCTGAATAGCCTAGCAGGTTCACAGTGATTTTCTACTCTAGTCATGAAGATTGGGTATTGGTTGTGCGAAATGGCCTGGGAAGACATGGAAAAGACTGCCTTCTGTGTCCAAGGGAAATGAACCTGGCAATTCAAGGTTATACCCTTTGGGCTATGCACTGACCCTGCCACCTTCGAACGACTAATCGAGAAAGTTCTGCTCTTAGATATTTGTCAGGTGTACCTAGACGACATTGTGGTCACAGAAAGAACCTTTGAAGAGCACCTGGCATGCTTGGATTCTGTGTTTCAGAAAGTGGCTGTGGCCAATCTGAAATTTGTTCCCAAAAAATGCGACCTTTTCCAAGAGAAAATTAATTTCTTGGGCCATGTTGTATCAGCCTATGGTATTGAAACTGACCCTGAAAAGACCAGAGCAATAGGAGACTAGCCTCTACCAAAGGATAAAACAGAAATTCGACGTTTTCTGGGCTTATGTGCTTCCTACCGTCGATTTGTGTCTGGGTTCGCCACTATCTACAAACCTCTGCATGGATCGACTGATTCAAAAAGAAAATGTTGTTGGACCCCAGAGAGCGAAATTGCTTTCAATAGACTAAAGGAAATTCTGATATCTTCCACATTACTGGGCTTCCCGAGTAGAGAGGGTGAACTTATTATGGATACTGATGCTAGTGATGTTGGAATAGGGGTTGTACTATCTCAGATCCAGGATGGAAAAGAGCGGCCATTGGAATACTCCATTAAGGTGCTACACAAACCCGAGAGGAACTTCTGTGAGACGTGCCGGGAGCTTTTGGCAGTGGTGTAGGCAATTGCACATTTTCAACCATATCTTTATGGCAGACACTTCATTCTAAGAACTGATCATTCTTCATTACTCTAACTACTATATTTAAAGAACCCCGAAGGTTAAATAGCCCGGTGGGTACTGCACCTGCAAGAATATGACATTGAAATACACCATAGGTCTTGACGCCTTCACAGCAATGCAGATGTATTCTCCAGGAGACCATGCAAACCATTATGTCGTAATTGTGAACGCAAGGAGGAGAAGGTTGGTGTATAGTGGAAAGCAAGGAGGACAAGAATTCAAGGCCCTGTATATGGTGATGGGACATCTTCATGGGATGAAAAGGACATAAGAAATCATCAGCTAAGTAACCCTACCTTGCCACCAATATTGGAATGGAAGGAAACCGGTCATCGACTGAGATGGGAGGAGATACCTAGCCTAGCCGTGACAGTCAAGGCATACTGGGCACAGTGGAATTACCGTCTTATAAAGAATAGTGTGCTTTAGAGGAATTGGGAAAGTAATGATGGGAGACAGAGTCATTTACAATTGGTGCTACCTGAGTGCCGAATCCCAGAAGTGCTAAGAGAACTGCACAGCAGCAGGTGGTCATTTAGGTGTAAAAATGATACTAGCAGAGTCCGAATGAGATTCTATTGGCTACATTTTCAGTAGGATGTTGAGAATTGGTGCCGCCTGTGTAATGCATGTACTGCAAGGAAGGGTCCAAGGGTTAAGGGACGCGGTCCCCTCCAGAAGTGCATTGTTGGGGCCCCATTCGAGAGGATGTCAGTTGACATTCTCGGACCCCTAACAATCACTGAGAAGGGAAATAGATACCTTCTGGTAGCACAAAACTATTTCACAAGTGGCCTGAGGTCATACCGGTACCAAACCAAGAGGCAGGGACAGTAGCTGATGCTCTTGTCGAGCATGTTTTCTTCAGGTTTGGAGTGCCACTGGAGCTTCATTCGTACCAAGGAAGAAATTTTGAAGCAACTCTTTTCCAATAAGTAACGAGGATTTTAGGAATGAAGAACCACAGCATTACACCCTCAGTCGGATGGAATGGTTGAGAGGCTAAATCTTACCTTGGAACAGTATCTGGCTATCTTCGTAGAAGACAATGAGAGGGATTGGGACTCTAAGGTACCCTTATTTCTCATCGCATATCGCTCGGCGGTCCACGAGTCCACAAGGGTAACGCCTTCGAGGATGCTTTTTGGGAGAGAGTTCCGCCTACCTGGTGACCTGCTGTTCTGACGTCCAGTGAAGGAAGAAGTTGCCACGCCAGAATATGCTATTAAGTTCCGTCTGAATTTAACCGGCATTAATGAGTTTTCCTGGAAACACCTTAACATTAACAGTGACAGAATGAAAACGCTATATAACCGAAGAAAACCTGAGGAGACTTGTCAAGAAGGACAACTGGTGTGGTTGTCCTACCCTCAAAGGAAGAAGGGATATTGCCCCAAGCTACACAAATCTTGGAAAGGCCCGTATAGGATCTTGAAGCAGATTTGCCAACAGGGCTCTCGGGCAAAGCCTAAGGTTGTTCACATCGGCCGACTGGCGCTGTACGGAGGTCCTGATTCTGTAGAGTCTCTTCGGGACGAACAGACTTAAGGAGGGGGCAGTGTTACGTGCTGCAGCTGGCGCCGACTCAATTTCCTCGCACCGTAATCGGAGACCCACCTCACCCTTCCCTCTTTCTGGAACGATGTGCTCGCGGAGTCCTGATTCCCCGTTCTGGGAATCCCGTGAATGCCGACAGCGGCGGAACTTGCTGGCGTCACAGACCTCCTCTCACCTGCTAAAGTTTACAATACGTTTAGCGAAGACGCAAGAATATTCTGGTGAGACTGGCTGGTGCCTCAGCCCTCGGCGACGCATCACGCGAGTTGGGGAAGATTCTAGGTGGCGCCTAAGACCTATATATATATATATATATATATATATATATATATATATATATATATATATATATATATATATATATATACTGCCGCAACCCAGCGGCTGGCAGTCTTTGGAGGCCATCTGGCGAGTGTGTGCGAGGGAAGTAAATTGTGGACGACGACTGGAGATTACGGGACGACGGCGAGTGAGGTGTTCTTAGCTTGAATGGACGAGAGGGTGTGAAACCGACGAGTGAAGCCTACTGTGCGCGAGGGCGCTTGGAGGACTCTAGAACATTGCGACTGGCGGGACATGGACTTAACAGAGGTGGGGCTGAATGGAAGTATAATACTGATTTTATTTTAAATATTCGAACCGTAATATATGGAGGCATAAATTATAAAATGATTGAATAGATTGATACACTGTCTGTTGGTACTGATCTTTAATTGTTTTATTTAATTGATTTTCATGTTGTAATTATAAATTTTATTAATTGGTGTCAATTGTGAATAGTAAGTGATTTCAATGAATTGTGAGAATTTGAATTCAGAGAATTTTGCTGTATTCATTGTAAATAAAATTAGAAAATTATAATTATTTATTTTATTTGATTAAGACCTCCATCCCTTAACGAACTTTATTTAGCCCACTTAGTTTCTAGAGAGAGAAATTGTAACAATAGTTTTCCTTACAAGTAAGGTAAAATTATCGCACTCTGAAGTGAAATTCACATACATGGTAGCGGAAAATCCCATACATGGATGGGAAACTTACCTTACGACGCGTGAATATCTTCATCGTTCTCAGCAGCATAGTGGAAGGACGGGCGGAAGAAACAATCATTAAACACACTTATATTCACTGATACTGTCACGCTGTCTTCGTCGTGTAGTGGATACCCAATCGGCCTATCCTGATAGAGAACCATGGTTCGCGCCCATCCACCAGCAAGTGACGAGGAATTTAGTGTCTATGTTTCGGTTACTATTCGTCAGAGGATATAAATAATAAAACAATTAACATTGGTAATACTCTGGGGCAATTTTAAATATTATTTTATTATACATTATAGTTAATTTTCCCTCTTGTATAGGAATTTCCCCCCACTTTTGTCACATACTTTTTCCCGTACAATTACGGAATAGTACTGTACTTGTTATGTATATTTGCTCTAGACATATAGGTAATTTTACCTTACAAGTAGAGGTAGTTAGCTTCCCTTAGATGTAAGGGAATTTCACCTCAATTTTTTTAGAGTTTGGGTGTCTGGGCGACGCACTAGCCCTAGTCGCGCAGGAGAAGTGTTGAGCCGTCCTCGGGAGGTCGAGCTAGGGGCGTCTCGCGGTCGTAAATGCGGCTGGAGTCCAGCGCGTGTCATTAGGCGGCGGATCGGCCCGTGAAATGCGGCGATTCGTTCTCCCCCCACCCCCAACACCCCACCCACCGTCACTGGATCCGTACCGGCCCGCCCCACGTGATTTACTGGCGGGGATCGCGGGTTCGAGCCCCATCACCTGACCCCGGCCCGGGGTTCCGTGGGAAGTGACGTTGCGTGTCACCGCCACGCTGACGTGGTCAACGTGGAGATGGTCCGATTTTCCCTAGAGTGAATATTAGGAAGATTGCACACATCTATCTGCGCGGTTAAAAACTTTACAATATACCAATATTACACTTTTTTTTTTTTTACCAAAGTAGGCCGCGATTATGAGTCAGAGTTGCCACTGTAAAAGATCGGGCTCCTTCTCTCAGAAGCGAAAGAAAATTTCGGATTATAAATAATGAATTGAACTACTCTAAAGGCCTACCCGCCTCGACTTCTACATTATACCAAACTGGTTGTTCTGCTAAAGATAAAAGTAATAAATTTATGTCCACCCAAAATAATGTTGTTTTTTTTAAAGAGTGATATAATCCGATCCAGAACCACGTCACCTTTGTTATAACTACCAGTTCGATTGTTTATGGCAGTAAAGCATAATTTATGATTAACAATATAATGTCTCAATTGTCATGAGATGAAAACAGACTTATTAAAATTAAGTAATATTTTCGTAATAGCATAGCAATGGTTTCACATGCAGGCGTTTCCTTAACCCATCCGCACCCCTCAAACTCGAGCTGCCTACTGGCACGAGATGATTTTCTCTCGATCTTCGGAGCATCTCTTCCACCTGTTCGTCAAATGTCTATAGCCTTTCGATTGTTTCCGTCTTTACAAAGCCACCCTGAGTGAATCTTCAAGTTTCCTTACTCAATCGTAGATTAATCATTTGTCAGTTGAAGCCTTGTTGAATTCGGCACTGAATTTCTAACGCGCTGCGGTGGAGGACTTGGACTTTCTGAACTCCACAACACAGAAGGCTTTCTCAGTAAAAGTAGCAGCCATTTTGGTGGTAATGTGATGTCATTTGTCAGTTGAAGCCTTGTTGAATTCGGCACTGAATTTCTAACGCGCTGCGGTGGAGGACTTGGACTTTCTGAACTCCACAACACAGAAGGCTTTCTCAGTAAAAGTAGCAGCCATTTTGGTGGTAATGTGATGTCATTTGTCAGTTGAAACCTTGTTGAATTCGGCACTGAATTTCTAACGCGCTGCGGTGGAGGACTTGGACTTTCTGAACTCCACAACACAGAAGGCTTTCTCAGTAAAAGTAGCAGCCATTTTGGTGGTAATGTGATGTCATTGGCAGGCGCTAAGTTGGCAGGAGGTCACTGAAACAAACAAAGAATTTGGTATTACGTGTATGGGAGTGTGAATGTGTATATATATATATACACATTCACACTCACGTAAATCATTCGCACATCACAGTGTTTTTTTTTTATTTTGTAGCTTTTGTTGTGCTACTACTTGCTTCCCACGAATTCAGCTCGGTGTGGGCGAACTTCATTAATACAACTCCTGGCCGTTTAACGATGTAAACATCACTCTTAATGCGTTACCAGAAGCTTTGCAAAATTCAAAGTAACATATATACTAAAGTATGCGAAACGATGATAGGCCTACATTTTTTATACTAAGTCATCTTTGTGGTGAGTTGTTAAATCAAGAAAAATTACGTAACTAATGTATGAAATTTTTCTGTATAAGTAATGTAATTTTTGTAAAAAAAAAAAAAAAAAAAAAAAAAAAAAAAAAAAAAAAAGAATTATGTAAGCAGTATAAAAATAAAAATTACTATACTTAACTTTGTTGCATTGTTTTAGGGACGATAATAAATATTTGATCGACCTCATTAATGGTAACATCCATGGAAGGTCATAGAACGCTACGTTTCAATACGGAGGCCTGTGGGTTTGTGTCTCAAACACGCCATGAAAGTATGTGTGCCTCTTCCAATTTTACTTTATCTTACATTAGTAAGAGACCTGTCACTCTGTAATACCAACGAGAACCACCAATTAACATAAGCAGCAAATATTTGGTCATGTATTATAATCTATCAAGCGTATATTTCTCTAACATCTCTTCTTGCAGCAATTAGTTCAATAGCTAACATGAAGCAAAATATAAAATAATACGTACTCAGTAAATTGGTGGAGGGGGGGGGGGTGGTTCATTGTCTCCAAAAATAAGAAGTGGAGAAGAGTTACGGACATTGTCTGAGGATCAGGGCAGCAAGCAGAGCATCTTAACTGATGCTAGGGTCGACACCTCACCTCACACACCTGGCCGGAAACACATGTGAACCGATTCCTTCTGCCATTCCCATCTGTTCCTTCATCCCCTCGCCTCACCCCACTTCCGGTAACATGGACACCCCCGCCCCTCATTGTCAGCGACCGACACCTGTGCCACACTACGGTGCAGCATTTTTACTTAATTTGTCATAGAGTTATTCCCATAACTTTTACTTGTCTACAAAGTGTTTGTTCACTCAAAATTGTTTTCCTAAAATTTTTATTTTTTAAGGGAGCTGCATACCAATCCTGGAGCCACGAAGTTTAAATTGGAAATCAATTCTAAAAATTCCTTCTCAAATGGATCCATTTAAAATATAACTGTTTCAGAAAAATAAAAAAATTCAACGCAATTTTCTTAGCAAAAACTGCCACGCTAGGAAATCTTCAGAACATTATTTAATCATATTTTTATTGAATAGAAATTTTATAATTAATTGTAGAAAAACTGAAGAACATAAAAATTGGCAAGGTTTCTTAACGTGCCGGTATTCCTGAGTAAATGTCACTTAGAATATTTTTTGCACTGAGGAAAAAGGTTTTGTTTAATCGACCAGATTTTGTTTGGCAAAACAAATTAATTGCTTGTATTGGGGCAGTAAAATGTTTACTTGATGAAGGCAAGTTATTTTGTTGTTGTAATTTTTGTTTTGTGCAACAAATTATTTGTTAGTCTTCAAACAGTTTCGGTTAACATGAAAAGAATGTGCAGCATGAGCGATATTCAAACCTATGTTATTTGCGTCTGAGCGCTACGCTGTGGCTATATGCTGTTCACGGTAAAGTGCTTACTTTTGAGGCCCTAGTTACTTTTTAATTTCAGCATTTTTTTTTTCATTAAAACCTTTTTAAATAAATACTGACATGTAAGTAATAAACGCAGTGTATGTGGATTCCGCCACACTCGGAAGTTAACGTCTAAGGCTAAAATATAATATATTTATTAACTATTATTCCAAATGAGAGGGCTTTCAAAAGTGCTCTCTTTACCGTGAATAGTATATAAGCTAAAGTAACTACTGATGACGCTGGAATGTTTTAAAATACATATGTTTCAAACATTGGATGTTTATACCATTACTAAGCATAACTAAATACATGAATAAACACTGTTACTATCATAATTGTTACAAAAGTTACAAATACTCTCGAGATGTATTTTTCGAACGAAGTGAGTGGCTAAACAATTAAAAGCAGTAAAATCAACAAAATATTTAGTTGACAGCATAATATTGTTTTGGCCCTGCACAGAGGTTTTGTTTATTCAAATGTGTATTTTGTTAGATGAACAAAATTAATTTTATTGATTTTGAAATCTGGTTTACTCAACAAAATATTTTACTGTGGCAACTAAATACATTTTTGACCTTATACAAACATATATTTTATTGGCTTGAACAAACCTTTCTCTCAATGCAAGTAATACTTTTCTAAAGGCTGTTTACGATAAAGCGAGCACTTTTGAAATGAACTTTAAAAAATGTAACTACTCCTACCTACATATATTTAAATGGCCGCGCCGGATGACATTGGCGCAGTAAAGTTGGTAACGACGGATGGAAAGTATGTAGTTCATTATCTTAACGTCGAAGAAAAAATGTTAGGTAACTATTCCTGATAACTTAAATAATTTCTTTGGCTTTCTATTTTTTTTTAATGCATCGAAGTGAAAAATTCAGCAGATTTGCCAAATACTAAAAATTTCACAGTTTCATTTGACCGACGTATGAATAAAGGGACGAGGCTCATGGCAATATTAATTATGCGTAAGGCGAATGAGTACACATCGTGCATGTAAGAAGATCGTAATCAGGGCTTTCAAAAGTGCTCATTTTAACGTGAACAGCCTTTAAAAGCGTGTGTACCTATTAATTTTTTAATGAGCTCTGTGTGTTGGAAAATCTGACACTGCTTCGTTGAAAGCTATTCTACTTCTATCTCGATCTTCTGATTTCTACGGCTGTTCACCCACAATTTTCTCAGTTTTTACCTTCAGAATGCTCGATGGTCACATTCCTCGGTTTCATACCGTTTTATACATCGCCTCACCAAGTGCGTAATGGGAAATACAAATTTATTCACTGGGACGGCGTCCATCGCAACATTTGATTTTGGGAGAGGTTCCGGCTTCATTCTGCCCAAAATAAAAGCTGATGTTTCAGCTAGAGATCGTCAAAAATACATTTTTTCCATCGCCATTCTCGGACTTGTCGGAGTTGCTTATGAAACGACCAAGATATATTTGATCGAATTTTGGTGTCATTGCATATTCGAGTAAATTCAATTCATGGCAGTAATTTTAGTAGGCGTACTGAATTGCGCTACCTAGTGGTCGCCATAATATATATAATATATATATATATATATATATATATATTATATATATATATATAATATTATGTAGTATATTTTAGT
The DNA here is from genome assembly GCA_029891345.1 of Dryococelus australis. Lineage (NCBI taxonomy): Eukaryota > Metazoa > Arthropoda > Insecta > Phasmatodea > Phasmatidae > Dryococelus > Dryococelus australis. The sequence continues at coordinate 293,451,255 of CM056994.1, forward strand.
AGGCGTACTGAATTGCGCTACCTAGTGGTCGCCATATATATATTATATATATATATATATATATATATATATATATATATATATATAGAGAGAGAGAGAGAGAGAGAGAGAGAAAGTGTTATTTCTAACCTAATCGACCTGGAATGTGCGCGAAGAGAGGAAAACGCTGAACCAGCCACTGTCGCAGTGATCAGCGATAGTGATGTCTTGAGGATTGCGAGCGTCGGTATGGGGAAGCATAAGATTGACGGAGGAAACTACTGACATGGATGTGTGACGACAGACATTCGGGTGATGGCCATAGACATTTAAATATGTGTGAATAATGAGTGTGAATGACTGTAACCAATATAGAGAATAATTACTTGGCTCTTAGCACCCGTTTTATGTATACATGCACACAAACTTCACAAATCATCAGCGAGAGTTTTGTATGTAAGACTAAGTGGTTATTTGTCTTGAACCTGCCAAATTCACTGGTATGCATAATACATGACGATAACCGTGCAAGTATCACTGCCTACGTCATACTGTGAAAGATCCACTGCTGGTCGTTCAACCAGCGACTTACGCCTACGTCTACGGCGAAAGAACTCTCGTCGCATTGCTGTAAGTGAGAATATTTCTCGGTGAGAACGTAATATAAACGGCAGTTTCAATTCTGTGTGATTAAATACTGTGTGCTTACTAATAACTAAAAGGAAAGGTGCGATTCTTTGAAGGCTAGAGTCCATTATTCTCTGCTTACCCAAACATTACCAGACGCCCGTTCGCTCATGCCATAGCGAGCAGCCAGTTTTATCAAAAACCAGTCAGTGCTGTTCGTTGCATGCTCGTTGACCAATGCAATATGAAGGGACCGGTTTTTTTCGAATACCAAGAAGTACGGAAAATGAATTCCTCGTTCCCTTGTTACTATGTTTGATCAAGCATCCTTCAAGGTGTGTCTATAACATATAAACCTACCGAAGTCCTGAAGCAAATGTTAAATAACGGAAATATTTTTGTAAGTCGAAGCTTTCCTAAGAGAAATTCTCAAATGTGTTCCTGTTTCCTCGTTTATTATAAATTAGAACTACTGGTTGCAGCCATACTTTAATTTCGGTGGCATAAATGGCAATCCTTGCCATGCATGAAAAAATACAATAAAGAATTTTTAACTGGTAATTTTAAGCACAGACCTTCATTTCGAAGCTGTTTAAGTCAGCTTGCACGCAATGCATTTAGGGCGGTTGTAAACCAACGGAATAGAAAATAAATATCAGTTGACTGAGAAGAGGCTGTAAAGCAGGGCGGAGCAGATATATGACAGAGGTGACCCACACACGATGAACAACAGGTTTATGTGTATTTAGCAGTCGTCAATCTCGGCGGCGGGGGACTCCACGAGGTGCCACACCATCAACGACGTATATCAAGCACCCAGTTATTTACGCTGATTATCCGGCGGGGCTAGCAGCCCGGTATCACCGTGTGGGCCTCCCTCGTCGTTTTAACGGCTCCGGTATTATTTCGAGGCAGTTGGGACCCCGAAAAACGATCCGCACGGCGCGTGAACGACCCGAGATGTGCATCCGCCCACCATAACGCGCCCGCCAACATATTTACGACGACCAGCGCCAGCGAACTCGCGAGGAGATAAACGTCGCAGGCCGCGAGGGACCGGGGTTTGAGTCCAGCCGCAGCGCCCTCCCCGCTCGCGGCAGGTCGCACACTAGCATCCCCACTAGGGCTGTGCTATTCGGCGATGTATAGAGCTAGTGATTTTTCGTTAAAAAATGTGAATAGGCCTACACTGTAAGACTTCAATACTATAAGCAACCAACAGTAGTTTGTCTACTGCCATTGGTTTCTGCCTGATTGAGAAGGCGTTTTCATATTTGACCGGGCCACTCAGAATTCGGCAACATCGGCGCGGCTTCTACGTGATTCACGTGCAGATAGTAAACACGTGTCAGCAAGTGATTCAGCTAATTAAGTTACGTAAACGACCCTACAGTGGTTTGAAATATAATTTGTCTTGAAATCTAATTTCACTACCTTTAGTGATGTATAGATCACGAAACAATATTGATGAAATGCCCCAACTGTACAGAGCAATACATCGCATATCGCCGTGTTAGCATTATGCGATACTAGTAATATGTAGGGACAGGTGTTTTTCGCGAGAATATTTATGGCCATGCTCGACTTCAATATCTTACGTCCACAACTACAACTTCTTCCGGTTATTGGCCAGGGGTTTACGTTAGAAGGAGTGTTCTTATTTGACTGGGCCTATCACAATAAAGAACTCTGGTACTGAACGTCCTTGAGCGGACAGACACTTGCAGCACGTGACATTTAAAACCATCAAACCACGAATGGGCATATAACTGGTCCTGAAATCATTTCGCGAAAAACACCTGTCTCTAGTAATATGCGATGTGATGTAAAGCGATATGGGATGGAAATGAGTAAAGAGATTTGGGCGGCTCTTAACATCGAGGTCTTGAGAACCTATGAGACATAAATTATGGAATTGTTGTATATGCTATTTCCGTATTGAGCGCCATGGGATCTTCCCCGATTCAGCCCTGCCATGGCCTTCTTTTCGTCCTTAAGACTGGGTTAGGTGTTAATTCCAATTTTAGTTCTGTAAATTTGATTTTGGAGTCCTTATTTATTTTTTTGTTCAATTATGTACATTAAGTGTTATTTATACATATATAATATTTATGAAATCATATCCAACGGGTGTGTCGGATAGTAAGTGATGTTCCGAAGGATCGCTTGCACTATCTTTCCTGATAGTTTTATTCTGTCACTTGGATCATGTCCATGTAGCAATTGACTGGGATGAAAATATTAAAGCGTAATCAAATTCTGTTTGAAAACTGAGACTAAATATGAATTTCACATCTTGCCGGATTAATATGGTATTTCAGATGCACTTCGTGCTAATAGTGGACTATCTTTAACTGTTTGTTGAGCGTAGGCAAACCATTTATCAGTTGAGAATTTTGGGAGGTTTCTATTATTCTCATCCTTATTATAATTTGTAATTATGGGATTCGAAACAATTGAATTTTCTTCAGTCCCATCCATGTTTGTATATTAATTATATATTCTATTAGGTGGATTTTGTGTTAGGGATATGTGTTTCGTATGTCCTACTGCTAATTCTTCACATGTCCATATATGTCCCGCTTGGTATCGTGCACGACGTTTGGTCTCTTCTCGTCAGAAATGGTTGATGACAAGCGCCCCTCTTATATTCTAATGATTATACAGAACCGTCACTGTGAATGAGTAATAAGTTTCGAAAATATTCAAAATCCCACATTGTAGTGGATGTGCTCCTTCGAATTAAATGGCGCTAACGTATGGCGCTAAAGTTTCATTGCTTGGTTGTGAATTTTCAGCTCAAAATTATAAAATTTTGCTCTGTAGTAGCTTTACTACACATAGTAAACAATTTCTTAATGAGTAGGTTAGTTGAATTTACTTATGTTCCTTACCAGAACTGAAAGTTACGGTATGGAATAATTCTGATTTTGTCTGCTGTGAAATCTACATTCCACCAATATTGCTGAACCATGAAATCATGAAAAATTCCTGTTATTTTACTGAGAAACTTTGAGGTTGTCGTTGAATGTAGGCTATGCCTTTTCCACATCCACTTCTAACGCTTTCGTATGTTTGCTCTGCAGCTGATGTAGAAGGGGAATGCCCTACTGCATCTTGTTATGTGGTTTCGGAAGGTTGTGTTGGTAGAAATGATGTGTGGTGTTTCAATATTTTTTTGGTTTGTGCTGTTTCGGTTGAGGTATCCCTCTCTTCATTGTGTACATTTCCGGAGGTCCAAACACGACCGACACCCGTCAATTTTTTTATCGGTTATTTGACTGGTCAATTATCCGTGTTCGCTCCACCCCTTCCATGCCATATCTACTGTCCTTTTATTTTTAGTATCACACACTATAGCGCACCGATAACATGTGTCAACCGCCAGAGATATTTTACTATCGACATGAGCGCAGGGAAGAAACTACGTAGTATATCACTCTTACGACAGTGCATTAAATGCTTAAAAAAGATTGATATTAGGTGGACATAACGAGTAGTGAGACAGTGAGCCAAGTTATGTTCCAGAGTCGTCTCAATCACTCTGTCCAACGATTGGCAAAGGTGCGAAAAGTAATAACTCACATTGTAAATGAAAACGAAATACTACGTTCGAAATAAAATACGGAATTTGTAGTCATGCTTCTAATAAACAAAAATTTGTAGAAATGCCGGTTATAAATATTTAGACATGCTGTTGACGTCAATTGTACCATTGCAAATGATTTTGATTATTTTTAATGAAAATATTAATAAAATAAACCAAATAGTCTACTCATATTAACAAAATCTGAAAGGTGCCTGGTAAGTTAATTTAAGAAAAATTCACGTAAATAAAAAACAAAAATTCGTATAAACATCCTGATATTCAACCAATTAATTTTTATTTATTTATTTATTCATTCGTTTTATGGCATTTTCACATAGCTGGTGGCATTATTTTCCCATTTAAACTGCGCCTTTCTGAAGTTATTATTTTCTTGTGTTCCAAAAGTAGCAAAGTTGCAATTCTGTTATGTGTAGCCAAGATGCAAAAATTAGGAATCATTATATTTTCTTAAAATGATTACATGATTTAACATCTACAAGTTGAATTGAGTCTGGCAGAAGTATAAAATAATGGAATTTCCGAAGCCCCCCAACTTCACGAAGTAATCAGCGAGAAAGTAGCCCAGGCCAGGGTAGCATCTTCCATAAACGAGCTGCCCACGCTTGGTTGATTGGCAAGTGACGCAGGTCGGGGCCAACATGCTTGGGGAGGGGCGGGGGAGGAGAAGGGGCCCACTGATTGGCCGGCCTGGGACCCCAGCACCCTGGCCGGCTCCTTTGAGTTAACTGCGAGGCCCGACCCCCTGCTGGGCCAATACGGTAGGAGACCTCGGCCCATGCACCCAGACCCGCCAAGTAATTGGAAATTCCTTTTAATTTATGGAACACGTGAAGATGTCTCTACGAGGAATTATTGTTCCCCCTTGCTCCTCTTCAAATCCCTCCCTTAGCATCACAGGCCTTGAATGCTCGTATTTCTGGGCCCCGGGCTCTACCATCTGTACATCATCTGATCAATTCTCGTTGTACAATTCTTTCGGGTTATGGTGGGAACACCCCTTACTCAGTCGGCGTGGGAACCAACATTTGTGGGCTTATGTGTGAAAGACACACAAAGAATGTTTAAATGTGGTCTGTTAACGTCGCATGATTTTACTCGTAGCTACAGAACTGTATTTTGTTATTTTGAACGCAGAGCTATTGGGTGTATGACAGTACGTTCACCAGCTAAAGCGAATAGTTGACAATCCCCAATTTTCCAGTCCGGTAGAGCTGAGTGGTCTTCTTGCATTTGCCACAAGGCCCTTTATAACAGTCTACAAATTAAGAAACTTGTGGTCTGAATTAATGTACTGCTTCCCATTAGTGTGTGTGGTGAGCAGTACAGGATCGGTGCCATCACGAGAAATGTCTTGACTCGTGGTGCCATATATGAAGGAAAACAATATTAGTTACCATAACTCCGTTTTGCTGGACGTCACGCAGTTGTAATGTGTTACAAAGGATATTGTGTGGAAACAGGTATGGATTGGTGTGTGGATTGGTATGTATTGGTGTGAAGATTGTTGTGTATTCGTGTGTGGATTGGTGTCGTTTTATGTGTGGTGCTTATTGTGGTGCTTATTGTGGTGCGGATTTATGGAAAGATTGCAAAAGATTGATGGATTATGTTCAAGAAGAGAGCAGGAGATAAGACTGTTTATCACCCTCGTAGATTCAAAGTCTTAAGGGGCCTAGCACTATTGGTATTACAACTAACGCTAAAAGTGCCTATAAAAGTGATGGCAGATGCTGTTCCATTCCATGATTTTAACAAGACTTGGACAGGTGATTGCTACTCCTATGAAGGCGTTGGATTGGTGACACATACATATATTTAAATAATAATTCTAAGTAGCATACTTATAACTACATAACAGTCGAGGATATGAATAATTTTCATATTCTGGCCTCATATAATAATCAGACTTCATGAGAGGAGACTGGAAATGTAATAACTGAATGAGGGATTTATGCATGTTTCCGCAATACTTCAAATATAATTTCAGTACAAATAAAAAAAATATTTTTTTTAATTTAAAAGATAACTGTTAAAATCGGATAGTAAATGCACATTTTCGATTACACATGCCATATGCCTATTAAATCAACATGGCCTCCCCTGTGCTGCCCTCGAAAAAGCGAGCCTACAAAACCCTGGTGAGGCCAGTCGTATACTTGACATGGTGCTGTGGGAACTTCCAGATATGTAAGATTTTTAAATAAATTGTATATATTTATTTTTTTGGATATATTTAATTATATATAAAAATCTTCAAAGTTTTTACAATTTTTAGGAAATTTTTTAAAATTTTTTTTGGGTTCAAGGTCATTCAAGTTACGGGCACTGGTTTAAGTTCAAGGTCACCTGTATACAAATGGCTGATGAGATGGACACAAGTCGAGTTGGCGAGCGCCGGTCTTGTCGGGATCTTAGTCGATCCACCTGTATTCGAACCCCGTATCTCTTACATGTACATATTTAAATCATTTTTTAAATTTATATTTTTAAATACCTTTTTTCAAGTTTAAAAAAGAAATATAAATTTGTTGGGGATTTTATAACTTTAATGCAATTTTCTGGCGATTTTTTGGGTTCAAGGTCATTCATGGTCACGGTTACAGGGTCAAGGTCATGGGTCAAGGCTAAAGGTCATCTGAATCCAATATTATGGTCGGGTAACGTCGCAACATGGCGGCCGGCTGGCGCCTGGCTCCTACTCCTGAATCCGTTATGCCAGAATCCTCGTAATCATTATATAGTAAAACGTACAAAATATTTTATAATGTAGCTTGGTGAATAATACAGTAGCGTGACGGTTTCTTTGGGTTCCCCTAGTTTATCCCCTTTCCTTCATTCCCGTCCTCTCCTTGTCTACCCATTCTCCTAACTGACAAAATATAAATAAATATTCGACAGGCCTACGCCTTTTAGCTCAAACTCTTTCTATTTCATTCCGACGCTCTCTCGTGCAGAATTTCAGTCTTCCACTTTCTTGTTGCCTATTACTAATCATTGTATGTGTCCTTCTGAGCATAAACGTTTGTACGTACAATTTCAACACATTAGTAAACCTACTGTTTTCGACAACCATAAACTATTCAAATCGTGTATCTTCATGTACGTAAAATTATTCTCTACCTACGTCTTTAAAATATCGTTATTAATACGTTACTTTCACTCTCTTATTTATCCTCAGGCACCATAGGCCAATGAGATAAATTCAAATCACAAATAAAAATCATGGAATGGCGAAAGTTATAAAATAACGACTAATTGGTTTGCCAGATTGCAGTAATAATGATCCATATAGCGTAATGTCTTGTAAAAGTTTTTAATGCCGTATTTATTACAATAATCACAGTCACTAAATTCTTAACGACGCCATCTTAATTCATAATTAATAAGCAATAATTTTGCGCTAATCGCCATGCTAAAAGATAGCTGCTGACATTTGCTTCCGCTTACAGTTTGACGATGTCATCACATCTTTTGAGGTGGTAAGACGCCAACTTGAATCGAGAAGTATACAAACATTTCAGACGTAATTGAAACTTTATTAGGAATTTTCTTAGTAGGTTTTCACGGGAATAAGTAAATGTTTACAGTCTTTGGGGTGAGTATTTTAGTGCGGCAACAGGTATAAATATTGTTTGTAAGACAATTATAAGTATAAAATTAAAGAGAAAGATATTTAAGACTGTGATATTTAAGTCTAGAACACCACCCAGCAAGCGGACTTCGTATGAATTAATGATAACGAAAAGATATTCAAACAATTATTGTTCAGACGAGAAGATTTAGTTAAGAGGTCTATATTGTACACCAGGTCGTTTTAAGTTAAGTTACACCAATAGTCTTTGCTACACTCCCAGGATGTATGAATGGAAATCTAGTAAACGACAACAACCAAAAGTTAACAGCCATTAAGTTGCTTATCGATGGTACTATGCAAATATACAATTTTTAGAATGGGTCACAGTTATAGCTTGATGGGATAATAGTGTCCGTTAGCAGAATATATCTAAAACATCTTCAACAGGTGGTTGCTATTACTGCCTGTTCTCTGCTGCGGATTATCTAGTGAGAGAAAGACGAATGCAACAACTCAACGATGGCGGAATTTTACGGAAAGCAACCGTTTTGAATATATGGCGAGAAAAGTTTACGGAGAATAATGTACGGAATATTCCTACAGTATAATTTTAGCCCAATAGTTAAGTAAGAGACCTGCAAAATGCGCTATTACTACATGAGAACAATTCGTATTTACATTGGCTGTTGCCAACTGTGCGACGTCATTAACCTAAGTGTTCTATCCTCTGTAGATTGGTTGTTAAACCGTTGAGTGGTAACTACTGACTGGAAGCGTCGATGGGACGTCCCACACTAGTTTTAGGCCAATGGAAGAAGACAAGCAAGCATACAAAGTATTGGAGTTTAGTCTGCAACTACAGAATAATGCAAATTTTGCACGTCCCTACCAATAGTAAACATACTTGAAGTATTTGCAACGAAATATTCTGTAATTAATTACCTATTGCTACTGAAGCAACAATAGCAATATGTGTGACAATCGTCAGGTATATTCTCTATAGTATAAACAGAAGCCTCGGCGGAAAAGTAATCGTCCCGGGATAGCTTTTACAGTATTGTAACTTTTCGGGTGAGCTAGAGAAGAGATTTGGTCTGCTCTTGACATCAAGGTTCTGAGAGCCGATTGTAAATTCTCGGTAGGTTTATGATTAGATAATAGGTTTTTGACACAGCGTAGTTGTTTGCTGGGGTCTCGCAGATTGGCAGTGCAACAGTAGCCGTACTCTCAGAGGGCAAGTCAAACGAGGGAGCAGCTGCACACATGGACGGCAGCCATTAACGAAAGACAAACTGCAGGAATTTGCATGGTACGCTAGAGCCTAAAAGCACCCTGATATATTCGTGCCAACACTACTTTCTCTAGTTCAACGTAAATTAATTTTATTACTAAAGGCTGTCCACTATGAAGTGAGCACTTTTGAAATGAAGCTGAGAAAAAAGCTACTGCCTCTGATTGCAGATATTTTAATGGATGGACTGAGTGACATTTGCCCAGTAAATTTGGTAACGATATATGGAAAATTGTTCCATACCTTAACGTCGAATAAAAAGTGTTAGGTAGCCATTTGTAATACCGTAAGCGGGGGTCACTTTGTGACAAGTTGGGATGACTTTGTGACACAGTAAATAACATGTAAGTGTCCCCCTATTTCAGTGGGATGTTTCAGATATTCAATGGTGCCAATTGAACCACTGAACATTACAGACAACCTCTTTGAAATGGAAGGAAATGTAAATAACAGTGAAAAATCCTTTCTCACAAAGTCACCTTCCATGTCCAAAGTCACCCCCACTTACGGCAACTTAAATTATTTATTTCGATTTATGTTTTTTTTAAATGCATCGAAGTGTAAAAATGAGCAAATTTGTATAATATTTCTTACCTAATAATTTCAGTCTTTCACTTGACCGACGCATGAGTAAAGTGATGAGACCCATGGCAATGTTAAGTTTACATAAGGCGGAAGAATACACAATGTGCATACACGTAGATATTAAGCACGGCTTAGAAAAGTGCTCAGTTTACTGTGAACATCCTATAACCCATAAACATTTCTTAAGGTGAACTTCCGTTTATATATATATATATATATATATATATATATATATATATATATATATATATAATATATATATATATATATATATATATATATATATATAGCGTAAGAAAGTGTAAAACTACTGAGGATTTCCGAAGTTGATGACTGAATATATCTAACCACATCAAAATAGGGTAGCCTACGCTTACTTTAAAACTTATTGTACCCTGCCTTAGCAGGGACTCGAACCTATAATGCACTTGTGAATAGAGACCTACAAAATTCGTGTTATTATTTGGCGTCAGGATAAGCTTCACAGTGCTGTCTATACTCGAGCCGGCGTCGTTTCACCATTGGCTGCTGCATAGATGTAAAATCACTCCCTTTCTGACTGGACTGCACGTGATTGGACTACACGATTGTGAAGTGTTCGTGTATTGGCGCAGTGTTATTCAAGGAGTGTAAAATAAAGTATGGCCAATGACAAACTTATGGGAAAGGTACATGTGTTTGAAGTTTAATGTGTCCCCAAACATTAACGCGAATTTTGCAGGTCTCTACTTATGAAGTCTGCGGGCTGCATCAACAGCGACGTGCTTGTGTAACGCCTGCACGGAACGAGATTGGCCGCACGGTGCCTGCATTACGAGAGGGCGATATTTTTGGGTCCGCGAGTGTACCGTCAGTTCTTGTGTATCCGCACCTAATTCCCTCGGAGTACTGGAGAGTGACGGCGGTACGAAGTGGTAACTTGAGGTCCGAGACCCGAGCCCCAAGTTCAACTGGGTTAAGTCCCTCGCGCTGTTATAAACTGCTGTGCCGTCTCAACTTGCGCTCCTCGCTATAGCTCGCCAACTGCGATGGCTGCCTCTCTTCACGCAATTTCGAGCGAAACTTCACCCACAATCATCCGTCGCTACCGTCCGTCATCCGGCAGTCGCCCGTCTGTGTGTTTTTCTGTCAGTTGAAAGCGATCCACAACTATCCATCGCCCGTCAATCCTTCTGTGAGGCGAACTTTCGGGGTTACAACTTAACACCCCGATATTTCTTTAGTTGGAGGTAAATTTTAGTTGGAAATACATTTTGAAAAGATAAACATTTTGGGGATTTTTTTTTATTACCGGATAAAAAAGTATACCGAAATTACTTTGCATTTTAAATTTCCGAATTTACCATCAAATGAAAATAAACACAGTCCCACCACCTTGCATTATATTTCAAAGTGCATGCTCATGTCTAAGGAATGTAGTCAAAAGAAAGTGGCTTATCTGTCAGTTCGTCGGAAGTTTAAGTTTTGTAAATATCTGACGGATGGACGGTTAGAAAAAAATGTTGCCCGGTGATTGATTGGTGATCTGATCATTAGGGACAGGTGTTTTTCGCGAAAATTTTCATGGTCCTGCTAGACTTCAATATCCTACGGCCACAACCACAACTTCTTCTGGTTATTGGCCAGGTGTCTACGTGAAAATACGCGTTTTATTTGACTGGGCTAATCCTAATAAAGTACTCTGATACTGAACGTCCCTGATTCGCTGACAGGCGCTTGAGGCACGCGACATTAAAAATCATCCAACCACGAATGTGCATATAAAATAAAGCGTTTTGGAGTACAACTGGTCCTGAAATGTTTTCGAGAAAAACATACTGTTAAAAAAATTTGAGGGGAAATTCACTTACATGTAATGGAAGCTAATTACCTCTACGTGTAAGGCATAATTAACTCTTAAATGTAGAGTAAATTATCATAACAAGTAAAGTACTATTCCCCTTATCGCATACAAGTAAGGGAAAATTAACTATATGATATAATAAATTTATATTTATAAATATGCTGGAGTATTAGAACTATTAGTTTTCTTTATTAACTATATCCTCTGACGAATAGTAACCGAAACATCAACACTAAAATCCTTGATCTTGCTGGTGGATGGGCGCGAACCATGGTCGTCTACCATTAGAGACCTGCAAAATTCGCGTTATTATTTCGAGACGTGTTGTAATTCACCGACCTTTAACTGACAGAGCGCAATTAGTGATTCCATTGACTACTGGCATCTGTACGGCGTCATTATACTGTGCGATCGCTTCACTGTAGATTGGCTGTTCATCCGTTCAGATTTAACTATTGGCTGAAAGCGTCGTCGCAAATTTGCCACTCAAGTTGTCGACCAATGGCAGAAGTTAACCCAGCATACAACGTCTTGGAGTTTAGTCTGCACCCAGAAAATAACGCGAATTCTGCAGATCCCTATCTATCACGATAGGCCGATGCGCTATCCATCACACCACGATGACCGCGTGATAGTATTAGTGAATAATAGCGGGTTAAATGATCATTTCTTCCGCCCGTCCCTCCACTTAGCTGTTGAGAATGCCGAAGAGAAGCACGCATCGTAAGGTAATCTTCCCATTCAAGTACTGTATGGGATTTTACACTATAGGCTGTTCACGGTAAAGTGAGCACTTTTTAAGGCCCTTCTAAAATGTTCCTTTCACCCAATTTACATATCCCTGCTGCTTTTTAAAATAAATATTGCAACGTGCCCAATAAACACAGTGCATATATTCCCCCACACTCAAAATTTAATGCCTGAGGCTGCATTAAGATATATTTATTATTGGTTAATGACTTTTGGAAGGGCCTTTAAAAATGCTCACTTTATCGTGAACAGCCTATACCATGCACGTGAATTTTACTCCAGAGTGCGATAATTTTACTTTAACTGTAAGGAAAACTATGTTTGCCCTACAAGTCTGCGAATATTACTTTAAATTTCTCAGGATAATTTCCCATTATTTTGCACAGTGACACTTGTCTCTAGTGATGACGCGATCCCCGGACGGACGGACGACTGACGGTTGACAGATTGGTCGAGTCCAGCTTATCGCCACACAGCGCTCAAGTGTACAGAGCTGACATAGCCGCTTATTCCAATCGAACTCCAGCCGGCACACGCCAGCGAAATGGCCTCACTCGCCCGCAAAAAGTCGGAACGCCGCCGTTCGCCGATCAGCGCCTGGGATCTTGGGCCTGCTCGTGAGCCGGCAGGCGAGCCAGTAGGGAACGTTTCACAGCACACAGTAGCCAATCAGACACAAGAGCTCGCATAGCCAATCAGCGAGTTGGTATGCCCACATAAAAAGAACTGCCGTGGGGTCCCGTCTCTGTGTAGGCCTATTTATTTACCCTATGGCAGTGCGTTGTTGATGTCTGTCTTATGTTTGAATATACTATCATCACGTATAAACTTGTGAGACGAAATTCACTGGAGAGTGTTAATGTTGTTTTAGTGATAGAAACACAGGTAATGTAATTGATTTTTAGAGACCCGGAAATTTCGCGAGTCCATTTAAGGACAAGTTAAACCTTATCCGCGTGTACCATGCAGTTTCGTTTCTATCGGACCACAGTTTGTGAGACACGGCCCGGACCACTTTCGACCAATAACGAACATGTAGGGAAAGCAAGTACGGAATCTCGTACTACCTAGTTAGTGGTCAAACTGGAGCAATAGCCAATGAACAACTAATTGAGGCTCGAGTACAATGTTAAAATTTTCCGTATATTTACGGAATTTTTTACGAAAGTGCACAGTAAATACACGGAAACTCAGTCCGCAATGACGAGAAATGGAGTTATGTGCGTAAATAAAAAAATACGGAAAATCTCCGTATTTTCTATAACTTCGGGCGAGTCTACGCGAAACTTTCTTCGCCACTGTAACCAGAAAATTATCATTTCTGCGGCAGTTAAGATTATTCATGTCGTTGAAACTTGTTCCTTCAAACATTAAAAAGTAGCAATAGGCTTATGTAACACTTAGTAACACTTAAAATACACTAGCTTTAATAGAAACTACAAAAGTTGCTTATGTGGTTAGTACAGAAATTCAAAATGTATACCAATACCAAAGCCACCATGTGAGAGTTGTACGTAAATGGTTAGGATAGTGAGCTTGCAACTTTTTAACTCGGGTTCAAATCTTGCTTAGGTAAGAAATATTTTTACTTCTTTTTAATAATATCTTTTTTATACACCGTAGAACGCCCACATAGTGAAAATTAAAAATAAAATAGATATTATAAATTATTTAAACTAGAAATACAGAAAACTAACTAGGGAATTAACGGAGAGGTTCCGTGAATTTTACGGAAAGTCCGTTTTTGAAAATCAGTGTGTCCGTAATTTTACGGAGTGTTTACGGACACCTCTGGATACATTATTGCCAGCACTTTTCCGTAAAATGAAGGATTTTTTTCTTTAAACAGAGTACACGAGTAACCGTTGAGTCTAGCTCCTTGCCGAATGTATCCGCGAAATTTCCAGATCTCTATTGATTGTCCACTGCTGCAATTTGACGCTCGGCTACAGAAATTGTACTGACCCTTCGAGCCTTTTATAGGCCTATGCTAAAACATTTTATATTTTAATTAATGTAATCGCAGGAAAGTAACACTAGGATGTAATAATGCAGAATTATTGTAATTTTAAAATCAAAGTTATTTTTAATGGCATGTACATCATGACTATAGACCTGCCAAAATTGCGCTATCTTTTGGCGAGAGGATAAACTCCACTGCCTTACATATGCTAGCAGAGTCAGTGGTTTTATTGGCCACAATCCTTTAAGTGAAGTCACATAACTATCAGACTTCGATAAAGAAAATTGGTCAGTCCGCCTTTGAAGTGACATTTTATTGGTCCAAGATTACCGCGAGGAGTGCCAGGCGTACTGCCGGCCTACGCAAACATCTCTCAATTGCACAGTAACTTGGAGTTCAGTCTGCCGTTAATTAATTACGCGAATTTCGCAGGTATCTAACCATGGCATAAATAATACCAATTTTTGTAAATTAAGTAATAGGTATGGCGGTATCGGGTAAAAGATTATTCAAATATTATTTGTTGATGTTTGAAAAAAAAAATCGTGATGTGTTTGTGTTGGGTTACAGCGGTACGTTTTACGTGAATATACGTATGCGTTAGAGGGTAATATTTTCTTTGCGTTATGGGTAAGGATAGGAAAACTTCGCGAGTTCAATTACCCGTAGGCTAGACTCCACAGTCCTGTGTACACTCGGGCCTCATTTGTTTGTTCATTGGTTGCTCTCGCAGTGATTTGCCAGTGTTACTCCACACCTGGCAGTTTGGGATTCGCCAATTGTTTCCCTCCCAGTCTGCAATCGGCTCAGAGGCGTCCAAGGTGTGTCTAATAAACTGCGATCCAATTGGAAAGTCAACTTCAGTGTAGACATGTTTGGCGTCTACCTTGGCCTGAAATTAACTCGCGAGAAGTTCCTATCCGTAGATATGGGGATTAAATGGAAGTGGGGAAATATATATTTGGTTCTATTACTAAAATCGGCGGATAGACAGATCTTCCCTTTTGTGTGGCACAAATATCAGCACGCTCGCACATGGGTGTCGCGAGATATATTGCCCAAAAATGTTCGCCCAAGCCTGAAATTGCCGCCGGTCGCCACGGGCCCCCACCAGAGCCTCGCTCACGCGTATCGCCAACTCGAGGTCACGTTCACATCGTGGTCGCATACCTGATCGAACTCGTGCGCATTTATTTTAAACGGTATTGATAACACGAAGTTCTAGTGTCGGAGTGTACAAACCTGCAAACGTCACATCGCCGTTTCCATCCCTAGTATAGACTGTTCACGATAAAGTAAGCATTTTTAAAATAAACCTTAGGAAAAAAGTCATTACGCCTACCTGCATATATTTTAACCGGCGTACCATGCGTCCAGTGAAGTTGGTAAAGATGATAGGGAAAGTAGTTCCATATCTTGACGTCGAATAAAAAGTGCTAACCTAAATTATTTCTTTCTATTTCTGTTTTTTTAATGCATCGAAGTGTAAAAATGAGCATATTGGTAAAATATTTACTTTTCTAATAATTCCACATTTTCACTTGACCGATGCATGAAAAAAGTGATCAAGCCCATGGCAATGTTAATTTTACATAAGGCGGAAGAATACACAACGTGCATAAATGTATATCTTGAGCAGTGCTTTCGAAATGTGCTGCGTTTACGGTGAACAGCCTGTAACCCATGTGTCGATCTGATTTCAAAGACGTATTCTCGCCAAATAAAAGTACACATATCACCAAATGATGAAAACTGTGTTGAACACTTTTCTCTACTTAATCTCTCAAAGGAAATGTATTAATTGAAAATGACTTTTGTGAACTGTAATAACTTGCTATTCAGTGTAAATGACACTTTTGTTTTGATTAAATACTTTAGCGTTTTAACATGAGAAATTATATCTGATAATTAGTAAACTTGGAATAAAATAAAAAAAGGTTTCTCTCAAATGGTTGAGCAAAATAAAAAATCTTTGCTGTAGCTGAATTTCACGAAGTGCTTTTACTCCCAGCATATTCTAACAGGACTATATTAATTACTGTCGAGGGCATGGGTGTATATTCTTCTCGTATTGGATAACTACTTGCATCCGAGGCGGCAGCTTAGTTGTAGTGGTTGGGTCTGGCTCAAGATTAAAGGGCTGCTTATTCTATCCTAGGTACTTGCAGTACGCATTTCTTAAACCGTGTTTTACATGAAAAAGCAGCGAAAAATATCAAAAAATTCAAAGGTAGTAGATATGTATTTTTGCTACATGTGACATAGTTTACTTAATGGGGCTGAATAATACTTCTCACTCGCGTTAAATTACTATGAAAGATGCATGCAATCAATGAAACGTAACGACTATTTCTAATGAAAGAAAAAAGACAATGAATGATCTTACAGACATTTACGTACTTTTCACGTAAGGGGTCTCTGAACTGGCGTGCAGTGTTTTCTTTGTGCTACGGGTTATCTACTGAACTTTAAGCGAAGACTATATAATTTCATTGGAGTGACGTCTGTAACAAAGTTCAATGCTGGGCGCTAAACTAGTTTGTGTCCATTTTTCTGAGATAATTTTTCCCAAAAGTTTTACGTATTGAATATTACGAGAAAAGCTTTTTTTTTTTGCAGGGCAAAATATTTCTGTGCGTCCAAATGCGCAGCAGGCGACACCCCTCTGAGTTGAGTCACTGTAGGCCAGCCGCAGTTTCACTTTACAGGCTGGCCGACCCCAGAACTCATCCACAGCCAATCAGGTCGGCTCGCGACAACCGCACTGCGTTTCCATCATCTTGCCGCGCGCGTCACTTTTTAAATTA
The DNA here is from genome assembly GCA_029891345.1 of Dryococelus australis. NCBI lineage: Eukaryota > Metazoa > Arthropoda > Insecta > Phasmatodea > Phasmatidae > Dryococelus > Dryococelus australis. The sequence continues at coordinate 293,468,284 of CM056994.1, forward strand.
ATATTTTAGAAACATGCTTCCTTCCCCTGCTTCCCCCCCCCCCCCCCCCCATCATTATACTGACCCAGCGCGCGTCCGAGGAGGTTAATTTGTTGGAGGGTGCGTGCGCGACTCTAGCAGCATCAGAAATATGGTCGACTCACGAAAAATGAGCTGGGCGCTGCACTAATTTACGGCCGAGGTGCGTTACGTCCTTAACTACCCCCTTCCCCCATCCCCTTCTTTTCCACCACGCTCGTTTCCTTTGTGGCCTGGAGAATCTCTAGGTCGTCCTTACTGCCTAATGATGCAGCCCGTGCTCCTACAAAATACTACGTGGAATAATCGACAGTCTTCAACTCATTCGTCTACTACTTTCACAACTAAATTTACAGCGTTAACAAGTAAGATTTTTCGAAAACGATACCGTAGGCCTATATGTTATTAGTTTCATTTTCGTGTTGATAAATGCAAAATTTCAGTAATTTTTTTTGTACTGTAGCCGTCGTAGTGGTATCATAAACATTTTCTGGACGCAGCACCTTGGCAAGAAAGGAAACAATCTGGTATAATTATTCGGGTATCTGTTCAAATTCCATGTTTGGTTTTCAGCACAGAAGAGATTAAGGAGAACTAACGAGCAGTTCAGGATGTTATCCAACCCAAATACCTTAGTTCTGGCGGGATGAACAACGATTATGTAAAACAACCACTTCTCTCCGCCGAATTGCTCAGATGAAATGTATTTACATTGAGAGTATGTCACATAGTTTTATGTTTTCAGTTGACGTCCACACACTCTTTGATAAATATAGGTGATTTTTATTTAAGACCATACCGTAGACCACACATCTTGAACATGCTATTTAAAGCTTTAATTGTTATCGTGTATCTAAAAGATTTAAATTTTCATTGTGGTCTTCTAAAATACAAAAATTCATAACTTCTGAAATACGACACATACCTAAGCCAATGAAGTCTGTGTCGAAATAATATAATTAAAGGAAACGCCTAGAAAATATTCCCAAACATATTTTGACAAAAGTATACTGTAGGAGGTTTGGCATAATACTTAGAGTTGTTCTAGAAGGATGGTGCAAAACTAAAGCTTATTTATCCGTTAGTGAACTAACGTAACCGATCTACAATGGCATGTAATGATTGTCTAACGTCGTCAGTTTGTTGTACATAAGTTGCGTGTCTGTGCAGTTCATGTACTCGTCGCCGGAGGCGCTATTATTGGTGTTTACAAAATGGCTAGCCTGCAGGAAGAGAATGGTGGGAGGGGAAAGAGCAACTGCATCGCCACCATTTTGAATAAATTGTGTCTCGGACCCGCCCGCGCCCACTACTTCCGCAAATCAACTTTTTGTGCAATTAGATAAAGTTCAAATTGGTAAAGAATTTTATTCATATAAACGGGCTTATCTTTCGAAAATTAAGATAAATAAACAAACACGTTCATCATTGTTGAGCATGTGACTTCCACAGTTACAATGGTGTGAGGTAGGTTAATGTTCGGTACAAGTGCTGAATAAGGTAGTCGGTTTGCCTCATATTTAGTCATTGTTTAACCTCCCATGCTAACTTTTAACCTGTGCTACGGATGGACAGGGGAAACCGACATAGACGCAGTAAAAACTGCTCGTCAGAAAAGAATTAGAAAATTGCATACAATTAATGATGTAGAAAAAAGATGGTGTCTACTAGCACAGATGATGGGAAAGAACATGCTTTAATAAATAGCGATTTTGAAACACAAGAAGAGAGAGATTGGTAGGACGGGCTTTGTTATGTTGGTCTCGTTGGCACTCTCGCTCGAAGTCTCAATAGCGAGGCGTATCGGCCGGACGTGTGTGGCGGAGATTAACAAAGGGCGCAGGCAGCGAGGCGAGGCAGTGAAAGGGCACCAGCGATCAAAACAGCTACAAGCAAACAAATAAAAGAAGGCGGCCCCGTGGAAGACCAGACCCCTGCAGCCGGGGCGATAATATTCTTTTCCACGGCAAGAAAGCATTTCAGTGTAATTCACGCCATTAATCTTGACTCCCCAGATAAGACGGACTCTCGCGTGTAGGCATTATGCAAATCGACTGGGGAAACTGATGAAGCAACAGCACTACGTCTTAATCTCGCAGGCTTAGCTTGTAATTCAGCTCCGTCAAATTGACCAACATTATTAAACTTCACTTGGAAATGGGGGAGGAGGGAGAGCGACCGTATTTACGTTTGACAATACACAATGCTATAAAACGCATACATATTTTTCATAACGTATAAATATTTTGTTCACGAACCGCGCTACAACTCTTCGAACGCCATTTCGAGAACACGGAAAACGAAGCTCAAACCAAGATTTAATGCACAGATGACCATTACAATTGCAACACAAGAAGGGCATGAGCTATCACAACCAGATTGGTGAACAGATTACCCGTCATGCACAGGTGGCATGACTACTCTTGCAGGTCGGTATGACGTAAAGTACATGGGGAAATTAGCACGGTGTGGCCTCACCACGGGAAGCAATAACCGCTGCTATACGACGCAGTGTTGAAAGGAACAGACTTTGGACGCCCGTGCTGCTTCAACGCATGCTCAAAGTTCATCAGTTGTAGCCTCGAGTGCCGTGTGGCATGCCGATCGTCGTCCGACCATGGAATAAAAGTTTTCGATGGGAGAGAGGTCCGGTGAACGCACAAGCCAAGGAAGCAGTGAGACATAGTGGTCGTACAGGAACCATCGGAAGATGTGTACCACATTCACTGTCCTGTTGGTGCACGACCCCAGGCTGGCCTTGAATATAGGGGACAACAACATGTAGTCTACCAACACTTCCGAGATGTAAATGTTTCTGGTCAGCATACCAGTGACTCGGACTAGGTGCGAGGAGAATTGGAGACGGATGACACCCCATAACATAACTATAGGTGCTGCGCCGGTATAAAGGTGCGTAGTGCACCAAAGTGACGCTTGACTTGGATGTGACCATCGTAGTGCTGCAAGCAGAAGCGGGATTTGTCACAAAAGACGATGATATAACATCCGTCTCTCCAAGCCCGACTTTATAAGAATCATTGCAGCCGCAGGCGTCTGTGGTGAGCACTCATATATTGCCACAGTAATAAGCGCTTGTACAAGATGCCCTGATGCTGCAGACGATGTGCCACATGCCTGAACTCCTGAGCGAGTGTGTTTGATGATGCTGTACCATCCGTAATCGCCATGTGCACCAGATATCTGTCCTCAAGCTCGTTTGTGCGAGTGTGCTGTTGGCTTCCTGCACGTCACTCAGTTCGTCCTTCCACCACCCACTCATCCCATATCCGTTTCTCTGAGGTTGCATTTCTTCCAACGTATGAACCAATTTCGCGGTAGGATAATCCACATTTCCGGTAGGCTACGATTCTCCCGCCCCATGTAGCAAGCCACAGTCGTCCGACTGTGCTTTTACTGCTGGCATTGCTGGATGACTGCTGGCACTAAATAATTATGGATTTACACTAATGGTCCTATTATGGCGGACTGCTGGCAACAGGACACTTGACATGCCATTTATGGCTCACTGATGGAATGGTCACGGAAGTGAAACTGATGGTTGATAGCATGTGACCTATTATGGGCTCATAAATGGCTTGCCAACTGTATTCCAGCACTGGTAGCACTTATCTTATCCATTTTTGGGCCATTGTTGGCAATTCACTATAGTTTTTCGTGCACTAAGAGACAGTCGGTCAATTGTGGTTTTACTGATTTCTTTGCTGGATTACTGCTGCCCCATAAAACTTATGGGTCTACACAACTGGCCCTGCTATGGATAACTGCTGGTACCAAGACACTTGGTATGCCATTTATGGCCCACTGATGGAACGTTGATATAAATTAAACTGATGACTGAGAGTAGATGACCTATTAATGTCCCATAAGTGGCTTACCAACTGTATTCCAGCAATGGCCGCACATAACGTAAAAGTATGGGTAGCGATCTATAGGCAATTTGATATCTGTGAAGTGGTACATTGATGAACCATTGCTGGTGCAATTTGGCTTATTGTGGGAATTTTTATGGCTCCCACTTTTCACAGATAGCTTCTTCAAACTACACATATGAATATATGTTTATATGTGTGTTTGTCTAATATAATTATAGATCACTTGATAAAACGAGTAGATTATTTTTAAATATATAGTGATAGAAATATCTAAGGCAAAATGCTGTAAATACATTATATGTTGTAACTTTGTGACTGGTATTGAATAATTTGATATGCGTAATTTTTTCAATGTATGTGTGCATTTAATTAAAACGAGAAGTAAAAAAAAAAAAACAATATATAAACACCTTTAGAAGATTAACATTGAAGGTCTCTTGTTGTTTCACATCACAAAAAATACTTAAATGGCGACTGCATTTCAAAACAGATGAATAGCATCCAGGTGACATACAAAATGCGAAAGATTTAATTTAAAGCAAGTTTTTGAGTTAATATCGCGATTCATGTAGGAATATTTCTCTCAACGACAGAATTTTGTTTCTGTATTTTTTTTTTTAGACTGATTTGTTCGTATGGTAAATTTTAAGGCTATGGAATAACTGGTGTAATTTACATTATATTAGCGTTTGTTAATAATTCAAGTAAGAAACATAAGAATAAACATAAGAATCATAAGAATACACAGTAGCTTAATGGTTAGCATGCTGGGCTGTAAGTGCAAGGAGTGTAGGTTCGCGCCCCCTCTCCTGTAATAGTAAGCATAGGATTCCCATGTATAATGTGTTTAATAGTGAAGTAAAAAAATTTAAAATAAAGAAAAGTTAATATTGATGGTAAAAGAAATTATTTTTAAGAGATACATGAATAAATATTCTGAAAACATGGCTAACCAACAATAGACCATCTGATGGCTGTGAAATAGTACGTCGATGGGTCATTGCTGTTGTCAGCATTTGCGCCATGCTTGGGCCATATGTGTTCACCACACCTAGGCCAGTTATGGGCAGAGTATGGCTAGTTAGTGATGCCGCTTCAGGACAAGCAATGGTGCCGGGTGTATACCAGCTTTGCGCCAACTGTTTTCCGGCGTGGCATCCGACTGTAAACCATCAATGGGCCATATGTGGTTTGATACATGGGGCGGTCAAAGATGGAGACCTGTTCGTACGGTAGTCGTGTTCTTCGACGCGGCATGCTTCGTTCTGTCAGTGCACACGCGGGTCGGCAAGAAAACTACTCGAAGAGAAGGCCGTATTCATTATGAAAGCAATACAAGATTGGGCAGCAAGAGTTAAGTTGAGCTCCACCAGCAAGACTAAGACTATGATCCTTAAGGGAAGATTGGCCAGGAATTCTACGGTACAGTTCAATGGAGAGTTTCTTCTGTGTGTCCATCAATATAAGTAATTGGGAGTCATCCTAGATGACAAAATGAGCTTTTTGGAACACATGCAGTATGTGCCCCGCAAGACATTTGTTGTTTTCCATAAGCTCAGAGCATTGGGAAATACTGAGTGGGGCTTGGATTTTCCTACACTTAGGAAAGTCCACAGAGCCGTTTTTGAAGGCATAATTGCACATTGTGCAGTAATGTTGCACACACGTGCTGAATTAGTGTGGTACAAGAGAAAGCACTCAGAGAGCGGCACTGATGGCTGTACTGAAAGCATATAGGACGGTGTCCAACGAGGCACTCCCTGTATTGGCGGGTGTCCTGCCTGTAGATATACTTGTGAGGGAGCGAGGACTGATCGTAGAACAATCAAAGATTAGAAGGCTGAATTCTCAATAACGAAGGTTAATCAGGCAAGACACCATGCAGATCTGGGGAAGAAAATGGGATTTGGGTCAACTATGAGACCCTCTCAAGTGTGGAGCAGAGGATGAAAAATAAATGGATCACGATGAACCATTATAGGGCTCAGTTGCACGCCGGTCATGGCGACTTTAAATCGAAGCTGCAGATTCTCGTTCTAGCAACATCCTCACTATGTGAGGTATACGGTGTGGATAATACGGACTGCCCTAAAATTTAAGATCTGAGAGACTAGTTGCAAGGAGTGGCAGAACAAAGAGGATTAGAGTTGGAAATAAGAAGAGTTATGGAAAATCACGAACTCCACAAGTCGTGGAACAGATTTGCAACAAGAATTGGAAAAAGCCTTGAGGAGTTTGACCAGCGGCAACTGGAGCATTTCGAAGACCCATGGGAGAGTGGCTCGGGTAAAGGCTTTGATGTTTAGAGTCAGGGCATGACCGATTGGCGAGGAGGCAGGTTTAACTGAGAAAACCAGAAGGAAGCCGTGTAAGGCCAAGAAAGAAGGCACAAGGCACTAAGACAGAAGAGGAGAAAGTGCCGTGCTCTGTCTTACTCATCAGAGTACAGATACAGTGCGGGAGGATGGAGGGTGTGCCGGCCTTCGGGCCGTTAAACCTCAGTGCACACGAACTGCTGGAAAACACACCCTGAGAGAAAATCGAACAAAATATTTGTTTGTATAGGGCCAAACATATATTTAGTTGCCTTAACAAAATATATGGATGAGCAAACAAAATTTTAAAAGCAACAAAATTGCTTTGGTTTGTCTAGCAAAATATATGTTTGAAAAAACAAAATCTCTGTTGGGCAAAAACAATAGACTGTCAACTAAATATTTAGTCGAATCAACTGTATCTATTTGTTTGGCCACTCATTTGACTGCTCTTCGTTTGAAAATACAGCTCGAGAGTTTTTTTTTTTTGTGGCAATTAGTATAGTAACCGTGTTTGTTGGTGCATGTATTGATGCTTAACAATTGTATAAACATATTAATGAAACAATGCAACAAGAAACTGACAAATAAAGCGGTAAAACTTGAAATATTTGTTGGCACACGTCACCCAATTTTTGTAACACACACACACACACACACACACACACACACACACACACACACACACAATATATATATATATATATATATATATATATATATATATATATATATATATATATATATATATATATATATAAGCTTCCCATTGAAATCAGGTGTCGTACTAGCTGAGATTACTAAGCTGTAGCGCTCGGACGCAGGTAATCTAGATTCTAAACTAGGTCGAACTGGTAAAATTTTTTATATCTGCCCAAACTGTTTAATGTGCGTGTAGCCAAACAAATCTTTAGTTGCGCAAACCAAATCTTACAGTTTGGGGCAACCAAACGAGAACAAAATAATTTGGTTTCAGCAACAAAATATTTCATTGCCCCTGTGCAAACAAATAACTTCATTGCACCAAACAAATCTTGTTTGATTTAACAAAACCTTCCAGTGCCACTTGGCTGACTAACTAATCACGTCATTGTCCCGCGATGCTCTACGCATTCCCCCCGATCTGGGGTCCTTCAGGCGCGTCCTGCTTGCGGTTGCTATTTTAATGTCCAGCTGCGAAGGCCTACTTAAATTATATCGTTACTATTTAATAAAAATTACGACTAGAAATTTTAAATTGTTAAAATGGTGGCAAATTGTTTATTAAATGTATCATTCAAATATTTTTACTAACTTGAAAGATGTCGAATACAGTGCAATATTCTTTTTGTATACTGTAAGACTGCTTTATGTACAGACTTGCTAATATATACGAAATGTTTTTTGTTATCCGGTACATCCGCAAACATAAGCATTAGTGCATTCAACCTGAATATATATTTCAGTAATTTTTTGAAGTTTATTGGAAATATTACATTTTTTTCTTCAAAAATTTTTTTTTCGTTTGTTCACTGCACGTTTTTGGAATCTTAAGTTGCACTTCAATTACGATTTGAGAAACACTACATCTTTCAGGACTGCTTGGATGTATTTTTTGTCTGGTTGCATAGCGAAATCGTTTACGAATAAATCATTACACCACTAGAATGCTAATATTTTCTGAATCCTTCAAACTGACTGGAGTTACGATTCCAGATGACAGAAATGGTACCTTGGTTTGAAGCAGGTTTAAATTTAAAGGTAATAAAGTTCATAATTCAATGGCATTCAATAAATGTGTACCTAATGCGTTGTGTTATGTTTTCTTTAATTGTGTCATACTGATTTCATCCCAATTTTGTGTGTAAATGTATTTATAAATTATATATATATATATATATATTATATATATATATATATATATATATATATAATATATATATATACAAAATTTAAAATAATTTCGGGTATTTCAAGGAGGTTAAACTATCAGAGATTTTGTCCAAATCAACATTTTTTTACGGATTGGCATACAGCCGGTGAGGATGACCATGATTGAAAGAAAGTAGTTCCGTGTCTTGACGTTGAATTAGAAGTGTCAAGTAAAAATTTGTGAATATTAAAACATTTTCCTTCCTTTCCTGTTTTTGTTTTGCTTTAATATGCGATGATAAACAAATTTGTAAAATATTTACTTTCCTAATTATTCTACAGTCACCCTCAACCGACTCATCAATAAAGTGATGAGGTGCATTTCAATTTTAATTTTACATAAGGTGGGAGAAGACACAGTGTGCCTACATGTAGATTCCAAAAGTGTTCAGTTTATGGTGAACCACCTATAATATTTTGAAGAGTGGCATGCACGAACTGCTCCGAAAGGAAATACACTCATGAGGATGAGAATGAAAGATCCCAGTGGTGGGAATGACACACTGCAGGCAAGTCTAGGCGCTTGTATAATGTTTATTTTTTTGGGTGGGGGGGGGGGGGGAGCCGCCTCCGTATCTCGGCTATGCCATCCCAGCAGCGGGCTCCGCGTAGCCGGCATTCCTCGGCCGACTGCATTTCCAGTGGCAGGAAGACAAGTGTCGCGCATGCCGGGGGAACTCCTCCCCCCCCCCCTTCCCGAACTCCTAAGGGCGTTCACCACACACCCGGCTGTGACCAATCGTGCAGGCAATTACCTCAGTCGCCACACATCAGCGCAGCCCTCATTATACGCCTGTTTGTTCGGCAAAAACTTTACTGCGGATCTCACTTCAACCCACCCTCCCCCTTTCAACCGTCCCATGACGAGAACGATGTTCTTTCTGCAATTAAACTGAGAGCAACATAGAGTTAACGGAAGGAAGTAGATACAGAAGGTATTTGAAAACACTCGTCTTCTTGTGCTTGTGTGTTACGGCACCACATTATTTTCGCATCCGAACAACCGAATGCTATAACACTTACTTAACGTACATGTGGTATCGACTTCAATCTATAGGCTGTTCACGTTAAAATGAGCACTTTTGAGGCCATGGTTACTTTTTCCTTTCAGCCATTTTTTATACGTTAGCCACCTTTTTAAATAAAATATTGCCATGCAATTAAAAATCACAAAGTTAACGTCTAAGGTCAAATAAAATATTTTTATTTACTATTATTCCATATGAGAGTGCTTTAGAAGTGCTCACTTTACCGTAAATAGCCTATAAACTGGTGGCAGGTACATTCGCGCCATGTATTGGATATTGCGTATTTTAAGACACCGACAATTACTAGAGTCTCGCAAATAACTAACCCGTAGTTTGTCTCCTGAATATTATTTTCGGTAGATACATTCTCAAGATACAAATATGCAACATAATTCAGTGTCCACTAAAATGGAAAAAAAAAAAAAAAAAATGATAGTAATTATTTTTTATATCGTGTAAAGATTTAGTGAACGTTCATTCCAACATCGTCAAAAACTTTTGACCTTTTTGCATGGTTCATTCAGTTCCCAAGTTGCACGGCTGAGAGTATCCAAATCGTTTGAAGCAGTACAGTATTTATCCCATATTAACTCCTCTTGATTAACTCCGGTGTCAGGAAGAACGCACTTAACGCCCGTGGTACACCAAAGCAGTATATTTACCCGGTTTTCGTTATTGTTTATCAGAAGGTTTGACGAAATTTTTGGGAAGACGTGAAGTAAATATTAATTTTTAACAACGTATTGCATTGCTAAATATTCACTACCCTTATTATTCTGTGAGCACTGATGGAAGATGAGAAATAACATATTCTTTCCTATCTTCCATCAGTGCTGCGATAGTAATAATGATAGTGAATATCTATCAATGTATGAAGGTGTTCGAAATTATTCTTTATGTCTTGTTGTGCCAAAAATTTCGAAAAATTCTCTTAAAAACAACTTTCGACCAAAATTAAGATAAATACACGGCTTTCGTGCACCATTGCACTTAAATAAAAGTGAGAAATTCGCCTGCTTTCTTTTCATTTCCCCGGGTAACATTGGGCAACAGAACATTAAATAATATAGTTTTCTACGAAGACAACCTGCACGCTACCTTCTATCATTAGACCATGTTATGTGGTTGCCTTGTTGTCGTAGCCAAGTTATGAAACAATAGAAACGTTTGTACTGCAGAGCATACTTGTTCCACATCCCTTTTAAATTGGATCAGTCCCCGCCATCTTGGATTTTCATTAATTTTCCTATAAGATTCATTTAACATTATTTAATGAAATTTTTCTCATGGCATGACATAAATAATAGGTCCTTAAGCTTACTCAAACTATTACATCTCTATATAATTTATTTTTGATTAGTGATTGCAGGCAATAAATCAATATTTTTTTCTTGCTTTCGGTGACAGGAACGGTCCTGGCAACAGTAGTCTAGCAATACATGTTTTAGAACAAGTGCTAGTCTTTTTGGATACCAAAATAAAATACAATATCTGTGATGCAGTTGAAGGCGAAAATTCCTAAAATCCAAGATGGCGGGGACTGATTCCCCTTAAGGATTATGTACCGGAATATTTGTAACTAAAAAAAATTTTTGGGCAAAAAAAGCAAGTCATAAAAAACTTTTCTTCTATGCCCATCTGTAAGTAGACTCTTGTCACAAGACTTTCAAATGACTTCTGACAGTGCATCATTAACGACTTCGATAATACGGGATAAGGGCTTCACACTTTTTATAACCTCTTGATGTAGTTCTTGAGTGTTTGCATGTACATTTTAAATTTGATTCTAAGTCACGCGACTGGCCACAGAATAGTCAAGGACGATGAGGCATTTAAATTGTAGAGTGATGAAACCACCGACTCAGTGTTAATGCCATTAAGTTGCAACTTCAACCATCGCTTGTTCGCCCTCCTTGTGACATGAATATTTTATATATCTGACCGCAGGATTCAGCGAAGAAGTTTTATCGTAAAACGTGGCCCTGTTGTTAATTTCTAATACGAAATCCAGTTTACAAATTGTAAAGTGAATTTTTATTATTTTATTTATTTTATTAACATGAAAAATATGAAATAGTGTTAGGTTTTTGAAGGAACCGTGATATCAAAATAACTGTAAACGATGCCAGTCTCTCCACCAAGCAGCCCTTTGGATCTGAATGTTGATTATAGGCTGTTCGCGGTAAAGTGAGGACTTTTTAAGGCCCTTCCAACAGGCATCAACCACTGATAAATATATCTTATTGCAGCACCAGGCTTTAAATTTTGAGGATGGTGGAATGTATTCATTGTGTTTATAGGTCACATTGCAATGTTTATATTAAAAAGCAACAAGAAGGTGGAAATTGGATGAAAGGAAAAATCTAGAAGGGCCTTAAAAGTGCTCACTTTACCGTGAACAGCCTTTACAGGCGTGTGAAGTTGAGGTTCGACGAATGGTATCGTGGCGACAGTGACGAAGTGGGGCTCTCATCGGGAGTGAATAAAAGTCTCGGGTTTCCCGCCGTAAAAGGCAGAGCAAGTGTGACAGGACTTGGCTGCAGTACAGAGCTGCGTTCTCCTACCATCTGTAGTTCGCGGCAGGACACATTAGGGAAGGGAATGAGATGCGTGCTGCAAGTATGACAATGTCATGTTTTACCAGTAATATTTTTACATCTGGACATACAGTTTCTGAAGAGAAATAAGCATATTTTCTTAACCATTTTTACAACAATCGATTTCATAGTTACACATATCGCTCACAGTATACGCTTGTAATACTTATTAAACAATTATATTTTGTGATTACGACATAATCTTTTACGGCAATTAGGCCTACGTCTTGAGTAAAACGGCTAGAAACCGTATTGTAAACCTACACATGTGTAAGTGACAATTAATAACACTTCTCACTTACACGATAACAGTGTGAGTAAACCCATTCTTCGTGAGTGTCCTTAAAGAATATTGGCAGGTTACAAAATCTTGCCCAACATATGTTTAATATTTGTTTTCTAAAATTTAACAATAAATTGATATTTTAAGAAAAAAAACGTTAATTAATAATATTTTGGAATTTTCTTAACGCAGTAACAGTATTACACACAGAAATTTTCGTTTATATTTTTTGTTTGCAACAGTTATCTTTAAAAATGATGCACAGAGAAGGCATAACGTTAACACTGAAAAACTTTCTGCAGTAAAAATGATGATCAGTTTTTACTATATTTCAGTGCGCTAACTAATAGTAATAAATAGGTAACATAATACCATTAAGAATTTTGGTACGTGTGATAGTTTTAACGACCATCACATACCGACATTCTCATGAACTGTCCTAAACATAGTATCATGTGCCACTTAGAGTTTATTTATTATAGGACTGCCCATTTTCTACCTCCATTACAGTTTATTAAAAGGCTACCGCTGAATCTCAACGCATGAATGGGAGGTATTCAGCGGAGCAGTGATGTCAGTGTTGCCAGTGTTCTGCATTTAGAAATCCCAAGTTGAGATAATGAATGCATTTAACAGCAAAATGTCCCATAGTTTAAGATATTTCATCGATGCCAGCCTATTTAGTATAGTGGTAATTCATTATATACAGCGTGTATAGGAAACACGTGTACAAATTCGGGTACGTGATTCGTGACCGGAAAAGAGGAAGATTGATACAGAACACACATGGTCCATCTCAAATAATAAAGGCTGTAGCATCCCCTAAAGGTGGTGGGTGACAAGGACATTACGTGGGATGTTAGGCAAAGTACTTGCATTAGAAGAACACAAATTTGTATACCGAGCCAGTAAACCAAGATCTTGGATACACGGTAGGTATAGTCTGTCGTACACACCCCCATCATGTAAATAATAGGCATTGTCACCCTTTGATTGCATGCAACAGATACGCCGTGGAGTTAAATTGGTTGTGGATACCATGGGATGAAGCAAGACGACGTAAGTAGCAAATAAGCCCCTCTTGTTACAACTATCTAGGACCTGCCGTTTCTGGTTAAATCGCAAACGAAGGGTACAGTGTAAAATTTATTGAAACGGTTAAATTTATTGAAAGGGTTAATTTTTTGGTGCAAGAGTGGCATAAGTGTCAAATTTATTAGTCTATTTATTTCATTTTGTGGGTTAGGGAGCAGCTCTGGTAGATGTCAGCACGACGATGGAACTCGGATGAGGTGCGGCGTGTTGCGGACGGGGTACATATGTGGTGAGTTTTGTGCAAGAGTGGCATAATTGAATTTTTTTATGTTTTCTGGGTTTGGAGTAGGATATTCCTCATAGACAGGAGACTGAAAGATGCGATTCACGTGTTAGTAATGACAAACGATTAAATATATGACGACTGTTCAGAATGCAACTAAACGTTAGTGAATTTCCGAGTGTTCTACGTATGAATAAATTACACTCATCGATTCGCAAATTTCAAACGACTATTTGAATAATAAGTGGAATTACGTAACTCTTCAGTATGAAATTAAATGTAAAGAGATGAATTTGTCTACCCCAAGCTGTATGCTAGCAATATAATTTACACGAGAGAGAAGTATAACAAACGAACACAACTACGTGAATGTGGAGTATGGAATTAACTATCTACAACAAAATATCCCTATAAATTAAACGAACACAATAACAAGACATATGACAATACTTGACGCCTCTCGCACATACCTTACACGTCCGTCTGCCTGTGTTACTGGTGAGGAGGAACTTTAGAAACGTAATCCATATATAAAAATAAATTAATTGTTTAACATGCGTAATTAAATCGCAACTCTCGCAAAACACATCTGTCCGCCTCGGAGGCAGTTGCAGGATTGAAACTATCTTACGTCAAGAGCCTGTCTATATATACGTGGAGCGCATTCGGAGACTGACAAGCGACTAAGGTTAGAGCTACTCGGAAATAGATGTGAATACGATCTATGTGACAAATGGATAAAAATGATGTTTACGACGCACATACTAATATATAAAGTAGACAAGTATAATTTTAAACAGACACAATAGAAATACAAGTTGTGAAAAGGCACCAGGAGCTCCCCAAAAACACATCCATCCACCGTCAAGGTCAGTCGATGAATGAGTTGACTGTATGACGTGCACCTGCTTATAAGCTGTTACATGGAGTGTGGATGCGTTTAAATTTACTACTGACAGAACCTATTTACTTACCAAGCTACTATTAACGACTTGATTCGTCCTACAAGTATGTGAATGTATAAATGTGAATTATTTTAAATAACGGACATACTACGAATTTTTTCCATCAAGTCTGTGAAATTCACGGTATTTGGTAATAAAAAAAACGCCTTTTTGAAAATGCTACGAAGTTTTGTCGACCGGACCCAGAAACAGGGTTTACACGATAAACGCACTATCACACGATAAATTAAAGACTTTTAAAAAATATTTCACACTATAGTTTACAACGACTGTGAACGAGATCTGAAACCTGGAGCATATAATATTGCTTAACGAGAATCGGAGCTGTCACACTCTGGAGCCCGGTGCATATGAAGGAGCTATTGAGGTATACATCTGTCTATTCCAAGCTTCTATGACCAACTGAAGATGGCAGCGACTGGATACAAGGGTGCAGATGCATCCTGACCTCCCCAACCCCTTACCAGAGTGCACTACTCTGTCCTTGAGGTTACGCATCCCTTTGCCCTCGATTATCACTTTGTTCGGCAATGTAACAAAATGGCGACGACTGGCTATATATGGCCACATCGCTCCCGGCTTCCCTGCACCCCCACCTCCCACCCCTCACGAGAGCGAAGTGTCCTGAGGTCAAGAATCCAGACCATAGCTCCCACCCCTACAATGCAGAACTCGTCTTCGCCTGAAAAGTCATTGTCTTCTCCGAGATCAACCACCCCTAGCCCTTGTCAATGACCACGTCTTCGGTGATCTAACCCCTCCCTTCTACCCTCAAACGCAGAGTTCATTTTCCAGAGTGATGCCCTGTCCAAGGTCACACAGCCCGCTATCGATCCGGTGACGCTGTCTGCAAAACCTCTAAAAGACCAAGCACCCCGACCCCCTCTTCCCGCACCGTCCATAAACGTTTCTTTTGTCCGATAACAACTTCAGGGACTCTCCAACTGCCAGACACCACTCAAGGCAAAAGTAGAATTATTCAAAACTTTAATTGTTTCGAAAACTATGCTTTACCCATTAATTGTGAACTCTCCCATTCTGTGACTTATTCCCCCGCAAGCCCCTTCACTTGACTCGCCATACCGAGAGCTGGACAAGAGTCTTCAAAGCTTTGTGGCAAGCAATGTTTAAGAAAATTCTCACTTTTGGGTATTAAGAGGTTGATCCTTCATTTCCATTAAATAAATATTTAACATATTTTGCTGAAAAAATAATTCTCATTACATTATTAACTATATTGAAAATAATAGCAGTAGACGTGTAACTGTATTTACAGAAATTCAATTAATTGTTTCCGAATCATTTTAGCTGTGACGATAAAGAGGATCTTTTACAATTCTTTTATCGAAATCTATCAGCTCCCTCATGGCAAAGTGAAAACATTATATAAATCTTTGATGAAAATTTTACGAAAATTTATTTCTACCATTTATGTTATTATGTACGAATTTAATGCTACGAAGTAAATGAAAATTATAACATTTATAACACCAGAAACCAAGCTTACATGTAGGGTGTCTAAACCCTTTCTGGATATTTAAGATAAATTAGATGAGTGTAATGTTAGGAAGATGCAATAAGCATCAACCTATGTTTAGCCCAATCTCTCTCGCTCTTCTATCCTCTCTCTTTACAGCCTTTAATCCAAATGTTAAAAGGATTAATATTCTCTTCCTTTTTAATAGGCAGCACTTATGGAAAACATAACAGTTCCCCTTCAAAGCCTTTTTTAAAATTCTTAGTTAAGAAAGAAATAAGTTAGTAACATTTTAAAGAAATGTATAATTAAAATGATTCAAAACATCGGATTATCGCTCCAGCATTAATCAAATGAAATGGTAATCGAATTAACAAGGGATTGATTGCATTGTAAATATTAAATCAATCATCTATCTACAGATTTATTAATAAATAGAAACATATTTAATTGAACATCATTTATATAGTATCAGAAAGTTTTATAAACATTGTATTACAATCTTATAAGATCTTGAATCTTAATCGAGGAGTTGTGTACTTTAGAGAATTGTCTGCATCGAACCAAGGACATCTCTTTCTTCCTTTTAATGATTTCATCAACCAAATATGCTTTTGGATAATTGAATTTTTGCAGTCATTACACATAAAATTCGCCTTGTATTGGTTCACCATCATAGGTTTCTAGGTAATAGACTATAGGTTGTGTTTGTTTAATTGAAATAATTTTTAATATTTCAAAAGACCAATTCACCATAAATTTCTTCTCAAAGATTCCTTTCTGCTTCGAGATACGTATAAATTACCCAAATTTGGTTTCCTTTCATCGATGACTTTAACGTTATTATAAATAGTTTTCATTGAACTGTTATCCCTAACTTATTTGGGAGCCATCTAGATAGTTCTATGATATCTGGAATTATAAAATTTTACTATTTCAGACCAAATGTCAACCCATTTGTAAGTCCCCCTCGATGTGAAATGTTTATATATTAACTGCTTCATCGATTTGTTGTGTTGTTCCACAACACTGGCTTAAAGCTCCGAATAAAATGCATAGACATTAATACCATATTCAGTCATTAGTTTCCCGAAGGGTGCAGAAAGAAAACTTCTTCTGTCGGTTTGGAGCGAATTTGGCATTCACTCTTTCAAAACGATCTTCATTGAATTGGTAACCTGTTGGTTCCCAGTTTTGTTTTTCAAAGGTATGCCCCAACCATATTTCGAATAAATGTATGATATAGTTAAAATATACTTGTATCCCTTATTGTATTATGAAAGCTATGTCATTTCACACAAATTGGCTTGAAAAAGATCATTTAAACCATGAGTTATAACTCTTCTTCTAGAATATCTTATCCTTGCAGGAGCATGAAGATCTTGAGCAATCTTACTAAACTTCATTGCTAATATAACCATCTTCTTTCAACTCTTCAATAACAGAAACAATTTTGTTTGTATGTGAATTATTCCCAGACTCTCTCGAAGCAATGAGAAGTTTTAATCTGTTGACCTATTCAATAGGATTTTTCCAACAGACTGAAGAAAAATGATCCCCAACCTCATCTTTATATATTCCGCTTCCAAAAATATTGGATATTAGATGTATTTTCGGGCTGGTTTTCATCTCCTGGACGTGTGTTAGCATTCGTTCGACGAATATGTTCTTTATATTTCTGCAAATCAGTATTGGAATATCCATTTGTACAGTTTTTAAATAATAATCCAAACAATCCTTGACTCAGTTTAATTTTATTGTCAGGCAGAAATGTTATAAGCGAATCTCCCAGAAACCAGATGTCATGACGATAAACACCATCGGTTGTATCGCGCATAGACAAAAATTGTTTTAAAGATAAATAACATCGTGATAAATGAGAAAGAGGTCGCTTTTTAATCTTCTTTATTAAAGGTCCTTCATCTTCAATTTCCAAAACTGTTTCATTAGGTTTATTCAACACAGAATGCAATGTATCGATTCTACTCATAACAGGTTTAAATATTACTTCGTTTAAAATATTCCGTTCCAAACAAGCTCATTTGGTTTGTAAATATTTCTCTTTCACAGCAGATACGACTTTATGTAATTCTGAAGCAGTTTGTAGAGCAGTTAAATCAAAAGGTAAAGTTAATGATTTGAACCCTATAAAGTTGGACAAGGATGAAAAAACTTCAAACATGGAAAATACCGCAGAAAATCCTAAATAGTCTTCCAAAATGTGCATTAACAAACAAAGATATTAAAGTACATGTAAATAAACTCGAAATTCCCTATTTCCGAGGTGTGTGTATGAGAGACGATTTACCAAAGAAACCAAATCTTTGTGAATGTATAATTGAATTTAGATTCGAAACAAAATTAAGGAATCCATTGTGTTGCATTAATAAAAAATGTAAATCAATCATGGTATTAATACAGTTTCGGCGATTTATGTCCTCCAAATGAAATACATAATTATTTTTAAAAAACACACAATTAAGGAATAATTAAAAAATGGAGCAATTACCAAATACAATCAATTGCAGACATTTATGTTTACCTTTTCGGCTATAAATAGGGTAATAAGTAATTGTAATAGTAAAACATATCAGTAATATGTTAATTATGTTGATATTAAGTGGAAATTCATAGCAATTAAGTCTGGTATATTTCTCTGCATTGGAGTTAGATGGAGAATGGCAAATAAGTCTAATCGAATTCGTTACTTACAACAGCATACTGAACATTGATTTGCATAACCAATCATCTACGGCCAATATTCTTGAAAAAACACACAAGATTGTGATACCGCTAGAATCTTATGAGTTGGATGACCTTGAAACATTCTTTAAAGTAGCATTGCCAGAAGATGTATATTTTCAATTATGTGGAAATCCGAATACGTTAACTAGTGCATTGTATGGTGGCATCGATATCGATTTATTTGAAGACAATTCAATTTAAAATATGTTGGGTTATGAATGGAGAGTATATCCAACTATTCAATTACAAGAATCTTCAAAACAGGTTAATATATTATTGGTAAAAATATGTCGCATAAATGTTAATATTGTAGGCTGTTCATATTTGAATGGAAAAGAGACAAATACAATACATGAATTCACATGTACTGTAGCTCCAGGATATAAAATAGTTGAAAAGCCTAATAAATTGATATATCTTCCATAGTGAGTCATGTTGATGAAATATTTGTTACAATTGTTGATCAAGATGGTAAACTTATTAATTTTAGAAACAAAGAAATTACAGTTCATTTACATTTAAAAAAGCTATATAAACAAATGCATCCCGTTGCACATTACAATAAAAATGAGTATTGTGTATAACATCCTATACGGACATAAAGAAGGTGGTTCTTTTAAGAAGTATCTCACTAAGGAATGCATTTCGAAGAAAGGTAGTTTAAAAAGACATAAACATTAACATAAAATGTTCACTTGAAATAAGTTACCCGTGAAGTAAACACAAGGCAACAAATTGTATTTAAAAGAATTAGGATATACTGTTAATATAAATGGAAGACATACTTAATATTAGGGAACCAATCAACTATGAAAATGCAATCACCAATACAGAAATAGATGTGTATGGACCATTCTGAGCAGGTCCATATACATTTCTGTCGGAAATAAGGATTTTGATACAAAATCATAATATTTACACGTTACCATCGAGGAACAACTAAAAATACAGCCGATGCAAGTAATCCAGCAACTACAAAGATAGTAAGAAATGGAATACTTAATTTAATCGACAGAATTGCATTCTCCTAAATGGTTTGGAAATCGATCAAACATAAGATGTTGGAATTACTTCCACGATAAAGAACTATCTCTTGGGAGCTGTGAACAATCTTTATGCAGGGCTTATGGCTGGGTGGAGCAATACTAGTGGTTATTCACTACAAATAAACCCAGGTGGAAAATATGAAGTTGTTATACCATTAAGTATGGTTTTGGGCTTTGCTGAAGACTGAAAACATCTCATATTAAATGCTAAACAAGAATTAGTTATTCTATTCGGCAATACGTGTAAAGATTTTAAAATTTATCGAAAAAGGGAAGAATTTTGACATTGCATTCAGATCGTGGGGTTTAGAGGTTTTTCCAACTGTACCATTAGCTCAATAAATAGCGTGGAGTGTGAATTCCAGTTTTTCATTGGAAAAACCAAGATATGTCGTCATTTGTTTGCAAACAAATCGACAAAACAATTTAAAATCTGATAGATCAGTGTTCGATAATTGTGATATGAAAAATATTAAACTCTATCTAAACAGCCAAGTTTACCCCTATGTGGGTTTAAATATTAATTTCACGAATGGAGAAATCATTATTTCATATGATGTGTATACAAAGTTTCAGGAAACGTGTTATAACAAAAACAGTTCACCGATCCAAGAACCCAAAATATTTAAAAGTAGAGGAGCATTATTTGTTTTTGATGTAAGTAAACTGGACAACACAATTACAAATAGCATGCTTGATTCGAGAATTGAAAGTATTGCAAATACACCAATTCCATCAAATACACAAGCTTATGCTCTTAAAATTTATGTTAGGTTAGCAAGTTACAATGTAAGAGATAAGCTGGAGAAAATAATGAATTGAGTTAGTAGGAGACCAACCATGGCTACGACAAGCTTTTTTGCTATGTGCAAGGATTTCAATTTGCAGAAAAAAATGTACCATTAAAGAATTAGCTATTACTGATATGGAAAAACATTCAACTGTATTCAGCTTCAAATCACCATTTGACTGGAAACATCTAACTCCCACATACAAGAAAACTAATGGATGGGTTACTAAGTATCACCACGGTTTAAAATAGGAAAGTGGGTGTATATAGTATGGGAACCTTGAAGATATTTGCAAACATTACCTAAATAATTGCGAAATATATGTAGGTGGAGATGAGCAAAACAATTTTTTTTGTGTTTATAACAGGAAAGTAGTAGATATTCAAAAAGAATACAATTGCCCCTAGTTCAAACAATTGTGTAAAACATATTGATTTAATTTGTCATTCTTCTCTGCAAAGGAAAACTCAAAATTAATACTAATTTGATCAACAGTGTCTGACTGGGGTGAAACAGACTATGATGATTCTCCTCCTGAATCACCTGTGGATATAATATGAGTCGTATGAAATTATTTTGGATGAGTGAAATTTAATATAAAAAGTATATGCTTGTATGCAATCCACTACTTCGTAAAGCTTGTACAAGAGAACTAAATCACATGCGCGTGCATACATAAATCCAAATGTAAATTGAATATATGCATGTTATTAGCACGTTGGAGATAGTCATTTCAAATTGGTTTTGGAAAGAAAAAATGGTGGGATATCCTATATTTGTTTAATGCTATGTGTGATAATGTTTTGGCTCATCCTGTGCTTACTTGCATATGTTTAGAACATACTATGCTGCTTCAGTGTTTCAATTATTTATTTAAACATGGTATATTTTGCTTTGTCAAGATAATAATAAAAATATGTTTCTATATATTTTGTCAGTAAATATACCTTGTAAAATGAATCCAGTTAATACTTTATTTAACCTATTCCTTTTTAAAAGTGAACTTGTTTTCCTAAGAAAATATTTTGTTAACAGAGAGGGAGAAGTTTTGGAAGTGATCACTCTAATCACTTTTCTATAATTAAGTAAATAATATATTATATCGGGTAAGAAGTGATTAATATAAGCTGGGTTTGAGACCCGGTTATATCATGTACGATTGTAATCTAGTTTCCAACTTTCAGTGTTGGGTAGCTATGATTGTAATACGTAGATTCTGGTTTCGAGTCTCGAGTTAGGGTACAAATGTAACCTTGCAAAAGGAATAACGTAACACTGTTAATTAAGCTAATATAAATTCATCTTTGCATATTAAAAAGGTATATATATGCTCAATTTTATATGTGCTTTTAAACTGAAATGAATCACGTGGGAAATTTATGATCAATCTTTATCTGTCGAATTTATACTAGCTTCGAATTGGTATACTTATAGCATTTCCCAGTGTCTCAAGGTATGAAAAAAATGTTACGTTCAGAGATCTTAGGTCTTAGCAGTGTGACCGCTCCCTGTCCAGAGTCATAAATCTTTAAGATTAAATTTCAATGTTTTTCCAATAGTACCAACTACAAAACCCGATTTTTCAGAGGTTGGCAGACAGAGTCCAACAAACCCCCACTGAATGTATTTCTTATTATAATACCCCATGGAAAGTCTCTCTTTTCACAAAGCATACTGCCAAGGTCTGTCCTGGTGGGGATGAGACTTCAGGTCAACGATTTTAACCATCAAGGATAGCAAGGTCAAAACATCTTCCTAGCTGCTTGAAAACTCGAGCAAAAAAAAATATTGTGGCTTCTACTTGATAAAAATTAATATTCACTTCACAAGCTCCATTACGAAGGAAAATATACATAAATTTAACAAATATATTTACAAGACGTATATCAAAATTAACTAATATTTATGAAACAACTTTTACGTTTCCTCACACACTTACCTTTACCAACAAACCTATATAAAAAAATTTCTTATAAAATATAATTTTAACTATATTGAAATCATGTTCGGACACATTAACGGAAAAAAATATCTGCATATGTTTAGCAGAAATATGATTAACAATATACGCAATAACAAAATGGGAACATATATATACTAAAATTAGATTGTATAGCATAACACATTTCTGGGTTAATACAAGATAAGACATATTTTGAATAAAAAATATTTTATGAAAATTTATGTTTTGCAGAAATATTTTGTAATTTCATAATATTACAAAACATAATATTTCATCTATTAACAATTAATTACATTTAATGTATCGAAAACAAAAAGAAATGAATAATAATATGTTTAAAAGATTAAAGTAATCTTAGAGAAGTTTAAAGAGGTATAATAGCAAGCATGAATAGTAATTATGTATTACAATACTTTGTTTTTTTCTATAAATTATACATCGCGTTATTGACTGTGTTTATATCTATTGCATTGCTTATCCTTTTAATTGAATATTAAACAGAATTTATTTGTTATGAAGCACAAGGTATTTTACTGATAATTAAATGTTATTCATTTCTTCGAAGAAGAAACTTAGGAGAGAGGTTTGTCTCAGAGTTTGGGGTGTCGGCTTGAGGACATTTGAAAGTCGTGGGTGTCGGAAGGGAGGGGGCTGGGTGTTTGAACTTCTGGTTTGAGGGGAGAAATCAGAATTCTTGAACGTTTGCCTGGGAATTTTAAGTGTTTTTAAATAAGGTTAAGTGTCTATGCCCCTTCCACTATTTCCATTTATTTGTCAGTTCAGTTCGCTTTAGCATGTCGCACTCGTATGAGTATTATTTTCTTGGTTTATCTACCTAGGATTTTAACAAAGAACTCAACACCTTCAACGTTAAGAACAGTTACAGTGACGAATCCAACAGTGACGCTTTTGATGTCGAAACCAAGTATATTGAAAGCTACACTAACCAGACTGAAGTCCATGCCTTCCATGTCGAGGTCTGCAACAATGTCTAAATCTACAGCGGTGTCTGTGATGCCGAGGGTGACAACGACTCCTGCGACGCCGAGGGCTACAGCGGCGCCTGCAATGTCGAGGTCTGCAGCGACGCCTGCAGCATCGAGGTCGAACGTCGAAGTCTACACTGGTGCCTGCGGCGCCGAGCGCTATATCAACGCCTTCGACATCGTCATCAGCGCCATCGACATTGAGATTGGAACCTCTAGATTTATCATCAGTTATCAAATCAGGTGAGATACGTATACAAAAACCTGCGACGTGTTCTTGCTGCAATACGCTGAATTTAACCTCAAATAATGTGAGGAAATAAATTGTCAAAAAAACCAGTTACACCAAGATTTGGAAGAGTTTTTAAGAATTCAATTTTGTGATTTCACCCGAGTCAAGTATACCATCTCCTGAATTATTATCACCTGAATCACCGCAGTGTAAATTAATTCCCCCACACCCTCCTCCTTTCATACCTTCATCACAGGAAATTATTTATACTCATATATCAACACCAATATCATCACCACCAAAGTTGTTGTTCCAGTAAAGGAACGAAAATCCAGCTTATCTCTTAACTCTAAATGCAAATTTTAATTGAAAATAAATCAAACTTACAGTAATGCTTTTTGAAGCAACATGTTTGAATATATAGACCCTATATATTATATATATATACAGTTTTACAATTGTAAGTATATTCTAATGTGTCATGGTGACATAGTTTTCAGGTTTGATGGGTAATTTTTTATAAATTTAATTATTTTTCACTGGTAATGGACTGAGGAGTTTTTACAGTTTTAATGATTGAAAGTATAAAGTTGTAACGATTTCAAAGACCCATAATTCAATTCGATAAAAAGTTTAACGATTCTAAAGACTTGTTTTGCGAGTTCAAAGACCCATAATTAAATTGGATAGAAAATTTAACGATTCTAAAGATCTGTTTTATGATTTCAAAGCCCCATCCATCAGTCAATTCCATAAAAAGTTTAATGATTCTAAAGACAAACTTCTGAAAAACCGGTACTTTCCTACGAAAGTAATTGATTTATGACGTAAAATGTTGGACAGTTTTAATAAACTTTATTATTTCAATCATAACATGTTAGAGAGTTCTTTTGAGTCGTAATTTGAAATGTTTAAATTTACTGCAATTTTATCACGTAAGATGGTGTTTTGGTTAAATAAAATATCAGAATGGCTTACAGTCATAACATGTTGATAAAATGTTTGTAATTAATTATATATTATTTGTGATATAACATGGGTAGGAATATTTTTTAAGATTGTAATGTTTTCAATACTAGCATGTTTGATGTGAATATGTAAAGGAATTGTTTTACGAATGTTAACTGAGCTATGTGTTATGAATTTTTTTTTTTGAAAAGAAAAGAATTTTCAATAAGATTTTTTCCATATTAATTTTGAATATTGTGAGTTGTTATTTATTAGTTTGAAAAATTCCCCATGTAATTATCTAATATATTGTGTTTATTACTTAACCAAAATATAAAAAAAGTCTTGGTAATCATTAAAAGAGTTATGGAGAGTATCACTGTTGCTTTGAATTCAAAGCCTGTTAAATGGAAAATAATAATTTTACAAGTTGTTTGATGTCAAATTGGCGAGGGAGAAAAACTAACATTTCAATTAAAATGCAATAAAACACACTCTGAAGGGAGAACTTGCAAAAATGCTGGAGAGAAACGAACATGTCGGAATGAATTTTTAAATGGAAGGAAGGAATAGACTTGACTATCTCGAGAAATCTTTACTGGGCTGTTGGCCAAGTACTTTAGGGAATTCAACAAAACTGAAAGTATATTCACACAAAAACCTTTTAAAGGCCAGATAGAAAGAGTCCTTAGCGTCACACCACATTGATTTTCTGCTGCCCTACAACTGGGAGAGTCCAGCCAACTTTTAGATTAAAAAATATTTTTCCTTCACATCAAAAATATAACTACTGCATAATCAACACACAGATATCTGGTGGTGAAAGACACAGTCATGCTTTACACAAAATCAGAAAACATAGATTTAAAAAAACTTATATTTTAAAAATAATATTTTCCCTCCTTATATAGTAAATGGATAAAAAATGGCTGTCATTTTCCTTTAAATTTACATTTGCAATATATGCATTTTATGGTAGAAATTCAGAAGTGGGAATTTACAAGTAAAATATTTTTAGAAAAACAGATTGGAAGTATAAGACTTGTCGAACAAGTTTGTTTCACTTATGTTTAAAATGTTTGAAAAATAAAATTTGACATGAGTATTTGCTTACATCCTAAGAGGAAAAAAATTTAATAGAGATGCATGTTTGTCATTACTTTAAAAAAATTATCTCTTATAGCTGTGTTGGTATGAAAATTAATCATTTATTAGTTAAAAGTCGTTGGAAAAAATGGGAATAACATTTGCTGTAAATGGGAGTAAAGTTTGCTGGATACTGGAAAAAAAGTTTGGTGGAAAACGGTTTATATTTTTTTATTGTAATTATTGTGTGATAAATACATTTGGAACGTATTTCTTAGTAATGAAGAAAAATACAGTTTTATCAGCGGGAGTTTGGTAGAAAAATTTTATTTAGCTGAGAATACGCCAACCTCTCCCCCTCGAAAAATAGGAGGAAGCTTCAGTCTCCAAGTCAAAGTAACAGTTTATAGAGAGTAGGGGAAATAGCCTAGGTCAGATCCAAATCTGCTGCTGTCTCCATAGGGAAACTGTGGCTTTGACCTTGAACCAAACCTCCATTCATTGCAGAGATGGCACTCTGGGGGTGAAGGGCGGGTCTCCTGTAGATCGGCCAGTTCCCGAGATATCCGAAAAAAAAGCATCACTTTAGTGCTGTAAGGGAAGGGGGTAGTGCGTGGCCTTCAATCGATAGCACCCTCTGTGGACAGGGCAGTAAATTGAGAAAATGGTTTCTGACCTTGGGGAGGGAGGGTTTTGTGAAGCACCACATTGGAAGGGGCAGTTCTTGGGCGGTGTGGGCGGAGAGGGTGTTTGCTGCTAAACAGGTTCTTGCATTGTTTGATCGACACCAGGGTTTAGCACCCTCCAAAAAGCCAACTCTGCGCTGGAGGGGTGGGAGATATGGTCTGGATTCTTGACCTCAGGATACTTCGCTCTCGTGAGGGGTGGGAGGTGGGGGTGCAGGGAAGCCGGGAGCGATGTGGCCATGTATAGCCAGTCGTCGCCATTTTGTTACATTGCCGAACAAAGTGATAATCGAGGGCAAAGGGATGTGTAACCTCAAGGACAGAGTAGTGCACTCTGGTGAGGGGTTGGGGGAGGTCAGGATGCATCTGCACCCTTGTATCCAGTCGCTGCCATCTTCAGTTGGTCATAGAAGCTTGGAATAGACAGATGTATACCTCAATAGCTCCTTCATATGCACCGGGCTCCAGAGTGTGACAGCTCCGATTCTCGTTAAGCAATATTATATGCTCCGGGGTTCAGATCTCGTTCACAGTCGTTGTAAACTATAGTGTGAAATATTTTTTAAAGTCTTTAATTTATCGTGTGATATTGCGTTTATCGTGTAAACCCTGTTTCTGGGTTCGGTCGACAAAACTTCGTAGCATTTTCAAATCACGTTTTTTTATTACCAAATACAGTGAATTTCACAGACTTGATGGAAAAAATCCGTAGTATGTGCGTTATTTTTAATAATTCACTTTTATACATTCACATACTTGTAGGACGAATCAAGTCGTTAATAGTAGCTTGGTAAGTAAATAGGTTCTGTCAGTAGTAAATTTAAACGCATCCACACTCCATGTAACAGCTTATAAGCAGGTGCACGTCATACAGTCAACTCATTCATCGACTGACCTTGACGGTGGATGGATGTGTTTTTGGGGAGCTCCTGGTGCCTTTTCACAACTTGTATTTCTATTGTGTCTGTTTAAAATTATACTTGTCTACTTTATATATTAGTATGTGCGTCGTAAACATCATTTTTATCCATTTGTTACATAGATCGTATTCACATCTATTTCCGAGTAGCTATAAACTTAGTCGCTTGTCAGTCTCCGAATGCGCTCCACGTATATATAGACAGGCTCTTGATGTAAGATCGTTTCATTCCTGCAACTGCCTCCGAGCCGGACAGATGTGTTTTGCGAGAGTTGCGATTTAATTACGCATTTATTTTTATATATGGATTACGTTTCTAAAGTTCCTCCTCACCAGTCGCACAGGCAGACGGACGTGTAAGGTATGTGCGAGAGGCGTCAAGTATTGTCATATATCTTGTTATTGTGTTCGTTTAATTTATGGGGATATTTTGTTGTAGATAGTTAATTCCATACTCCACATTCACGTAATTGTGTTCGTTTGTTATACTTCTCTCTCGTGTAAATTATATTGCTAGCATACAGCTCGGAGTAGAGAAATTCATCTCTTTACATTTAATTTCATACTGAAGAGTTACGTAATTCCACTTATTATTCACATAGTCGTTTGAAATTTGCGAATCGATGAGTACAATTTATTCATAAGTAGAACACTCTGAAATTCACTAATGTTTAATTGCATTTGGAAACAGTCGTCATCTATTTAATCGTTTGTCATTACTAACACGTAAATCGCATCTTTCAAAGTCGCCTATCTACGAGCAATATCCCACTCCAAACCCCAAAAAAAAAAACACAAAAACTTACACCTATGCCACTCTTTCACAAAACTCACTATATATATATATATATACATACACACACTCCGTCCCCAACACGTCGCACCTCAGTCAAATGCTAGTTGTTGTGCTTAACAACATCTACCAGAGCTGCTCCCCAACCCACAAAAAGAAAGAAACTAATAAATTTGACACCTATACTACTCTTGCACCGAAAAAAATTAATCCTTTCAATGTATTTAACCCTTTCGATAAATTTGACCCTTCCATTAAATTTAACCGTTTCCATATAATCGATCCTTTTGGGTGAACCCTTTCAATCAATGTGATTAACCGTTTGATATCAATTTTATATCAAATTAATTAGGTCGATCAAAAAAGGTGGCATCCCTTTGGGGTTAGGACCCGTGCTCCCTACTACTTAATGTCCTTGTCGCACACCACCTTTAGGGGCTGCTACAGCCCTTATTTTTTTAGATGGACCATGGATGTCCTATGTCAATCTTCCTCTTTTCCGGTCACTAATCATGTGCCCAAGTTTGTACACATGTTTCCTATGCATGCTGTATGTTTTTCTAAATCGCTATCCCAAAGATGATTATTACTATGGGATTTGCACTTGTAATATTTAACATTGTTCGGCCCTTGAGCAAATCATCATTAAACAGTTAGCCTGTGTTTAAAAAGGTTTGAATGACTTTGCTAATTAGTTTTCAACCACTGTTAATTTTTCAAAAATGCTATATTAACCCCGGCCTCACAAAATACGAAATTAATACACACTATTCTCCACATAATCTGCTGTATCAATATCGTTGTTCTGCCACATCTGCTGGTGGTTGTGATAAATCACATGCTTTGAATAGTGTTTATACACTATCTACCAAAAAATAATTGGGCACCCATGGTTATAGGTAATTCAGTACGTCAGTTGACTTGTGTTTCACGGCCTTCGGCGTAGGACCGCTGGTATTTGTCCGTGGTAGCATGAACACAGAGGCCTATTGTAACATTCTGGGTATAATGAAATACGCCCAAAACTGTGGAGTTTTTACGGAATGGACCCGTGTTACTTCGAGGATGACAATGCCAGGCGCCATGTTTCAAGGGCTACTATGCAGTGGTACGCCGACATTAATGTTCGCCGATTGGACTGGCCCGCCGAGAGCCCCGGCCTCAACCATATAACATATTTGGGACGAATTGGATAGCCGGGTGAGGGCTCGTCAGGCGCGGCCAAAATCCAGTGCTCAACTCGTGGAATGGTTGCAAGAGGAATGGCGACGAATCTCCGTGGATGTCCTGCAAACACTCGTAGAGAGCATGCCAGACAGGGTGGCTGCTGTTATAGCTGCAAGAGGTGGCCCTACGAGATTCTAACGTGGTGACAACCACCGAGTAAACATTGTGGACAGGCGCCCAATTACTTTTTGGTAGATAATGTATGTTGTGAATGTGAACAAAGGAGCAACTCGAACTGGCAACTACAAGTTCCTTCAAAGGAACCATTTTTTAGATAATTTCCGAAGGAAAAAAAAGGCTTATGATATCACTTTCCTGTCTGTGTTTATATGCGTATGCATATGTAGGTGTGTATGCGTGTCTGTGCGTATGTCATCCTCTCACTTCCAATTTTTGAATGCGTCAACATAATTTTACCAAGCTTGGTACACATATAGTAATTAGTAAGTACACCTGACTTTTATAGTTTTCGACCATGATAGGCACTTATTTTCAAAATGGTAGCAATTTTTAAATTTAGGGTTATATGCCATATCTCAGGAACTATTCAATCGATTTTAACCAAATTTTGTGTTTTGGCAGCATATCATGTAAGCATTCAATTAAGAAATGGATATTGTTGATAAGCCATTTCGGAAGATAGCACTACATGATTAAATAACGCATTTAAGTTATATATTGAAAACTACTCATCCAATTCTCAACAAATGTGACACGTAAGTAATACAATGGTAGGACACGTACACGTATACAATTAAAATTTATGAATCACTTATTTCCAAAATGGCTGCCATGCAAATATTTTATGTTTATTTGGTATACCTACCCAACCATTCTATATTTTACGTTTATTTGGTATAACTACCCAACCATTCTGCCAATCTCGACCAAATTTTATATGCTGACAGTATTAATTACAAGCATCAGTTATGCAAAAACAACCATTTTGTACGCCATTTTGTAAGGTAGCGCTATATGTATTTATAAGGTTTCTATGTCATATATTGAAAAAGAGTTAACCGATTCCTACCCAATTTGGCAAACTAGCTGTACTGCTACAGGTGATGTAAACAGCCATGTTTCAAGTGTGTTAGACAATTGTTTCCAAAATTACAGCTTTACATATAGTGATTTTGGAATAGTATGATATCTGGTCGAAAACATGTAATAATTTCATCTTAACTTTGTATGCTGGGAGTATATAGTACAATCATCAGATGTGTTGACACGCAGCCTCTTTTGCCAGCCATTTTGTAGGATAGCGGCCCACGAATAAGTACAGCGACAAGTGATGTAAACTAAAATGTTTTATGTAGGTTAGGTACTTATTTTCAAAATGCCTGATACATATAGTTATTTTAGCTTAATATGCTATATCTTAGAAACAATGTAATTAATTTCAACGTAACTTTGAAGGCTGGTATTATACATTACTACCATAAAATGAGCCCACAGTCTCTTTTGACCACCATTTTGAAAGACAGCATCTCATGACAAATAAAAATTTGAATGCAGCCATATCACCGGAAATCCCACCAGATTTTTAACAAATTTGGCAAACAAGTAGCACTACGCATGCCAAATAATCTGATATATTTCAAGTGGTTGAGACACCTATTTTAAAAATGGCTGCCATATAAATATTTTAGCTAGGTATGTTATGTCTACGAAACTAACAACCACATTTCAACTTAACTCTGTGTTTTGGCGGTATATATTATATACATGAAACTATTATATAGCCTACAAAGTCTCATTTCTCAGCCATTTTATAATAGTGTTATACCTACGAAACGATGTAACTGATTTTAACTTAAGATACTATACTGGCAGTATCTACAGCTATCATCAAATCTACTAATATATAATCTTTTCGTCTTTTATTTATGAAGAGTGTCAATTAAAACAACTTAGGTTTTATGCCATATCTCGAGGACCAATCATCCCATGCCCACCAAATATTTCAAGCAAGCAATGCTACACTAGGGTATGTGAAGTAACATGGTTTAGGTAAGGCAAGCCTTTTTTTAATTTCGTAAATATAAATATTTAAGTTAATATGTTATATCTAAAAAACCATTCCACAAGATTTAACCAAACTTTGTACACTAACAGTATTTATTAGAAGCATCGATTATGCATACGGAGATTACCTTTTCTGTTCTTTTGGAAAACAATGCCAGGTGAGAAAGTAGAACATTTCGACATGTTTCCAGAGTAATTATACTAATTTCCAACCAATTTTGCACAATATTAGTGCTATAGAAGGCTCAATTTAAAGTTACATCATTTGAATGGGGTCAGACACTGATTATCGGAATTGCGGCCATATAAATATTTGTATGAGTGAACAATTTAACCAAAAACAACCAAAACTGTTGTGTTGCTATTATCTATTAGAAAAAGAACACTTTTTTTTTTCTTTTAAGATACAACCGATTAAGGAAAAAAAAAAACGTTTTTGTGTCTTATCTCGGGGACCATTCAACCGATTTCCACCGAATTCCATACATAAGTTGCGCTGTGGTAGACCATGTAAACTTGTGTGTTTTAAGTCCATCACAAAATGATGGACATGAAAATATTTCAGGTTCGTGGCCCCTACCTAGCAAACATGGAAAATACGCGCCAGAATCGGGCCGGTAAAAGCTAGCCGACAAATTCTGGCCAGCCGATACCGGACCGCTGTCTTATGCCGGAAGCGGCCTGATGGAAATATGGACCGGTGGCTAACTGCTGGCCGACAGTGTCGGGCCTGCGGCGGCTGGATGGCGTTACGATGTCAGGCCTGCAGCGGCTGGATGGCGTTACGATGTCAGGCCTGCAGCGGCATGATGTCCAGAAATAAGCAGTATATCAATGAGAAAAACCTTAATTTTTCGATTTAAAATTTCAGTAATAGTAATTTCCTCTTTACATACATTTCATTTACTCCTCAACACATATGATATGAAATTCCTTTGCTTGCCGAGTGTGGGATTCGAACCTAAGACCCTCGAGTTGACAACTCAGCATGCTAATCTATACACCACAGGGTCAGTTTTTTAGTCTTTCCAGTAATTTAAATTATATCTCATGAAACAAATTATTATAGAATAATTATGAAGAATGTATAAATTCTATGACAACATAACAAATAATTTCAAAACACAGATATTTAAAAATTATTTCTTCAGACGCTTGCAAACAAAATAGTTTTTGTGAGATTTTACTATATCTGTCAGTAGGTTGTACCAATGAAAAAAATTTCAAAGTCTACAAATGCAATGTGATACATATATAATCACGAGAAAATAAACATGCTAACTGTTAACTCACAGTCTCAAATAAGACATCATGCCATTATCAAATAGGTAACACCTTTCCTATTCAAAACACTTTTCAAACTTTTGTCGGCAATACATATTTATATCTTCATTGTGATAAAGAGCCTTGTCTCGAAAACATTACCGGGCCAGAATAAATAAGATAATTGCCAGCTTACAGAAAAGACAAAGATGCTCTATGGGAATCGTCCAAGAAATATTTTTAAGATGCTTGCAACATGTTTGCTCTGCGATATCATGCCGACTTATTTTCGCTGATATCCATCTGTTATCCTAAAAAATACAGCAGGCCATTGTCTTTTTTCCAACGTCAAACATTCCGTCTCAAAAAATACATCATGACGTTAACATCTTGCCTATTCAAAAAACTTTAGAAATGTTTGTCGGCAAAAAGACATCATACTTATATATTTATTTTGAAAAAGAGCTTTGCCTCGAAAACGTTACCGGGCCGGAATAAATAAGACAATGGCCAACTTCCAGAAAAGACAAATTTACTGTATGGGAATAGGCCCAGAAATATTTTTAAGATGCTTGCAACATGTTTGCTCTGCGATAACATGCCGACTTATTTTCGATTATATCCATCTGTTATCCTAAAAAAATACAGTGGGCCATTGTCCTTTTTCTAATGGTTTGCAATCTGTCTCAAAAAAGACATCACGCCGTTGTCAGAGGTCTATCTTCTGGCATTGAACAGACAGTAGCAGACAGTATAAGTATCGGGCCTACAATTTACCGACACTTTGCAGACAGGTGGTGTTTGCTGGGTACCATTTAAAACATTAGACTGATTACATCCTAAGTTTATTCTGCGAATCCTGCCCCCGTAATGCAGTTGATTACAATCTAGCCATTTTATGAGCTTATTTGGGTTCGAGTCCCGGGTAAGGCGCATGTGTGCATGTAATTGTCTTGGCATTGTTGCATATGTTTCTGGATAATGATATTGTTGCCAATAAGATATCAAAGCCTAACTACCATTTACGCTTTTAAGAACTTTACTAAGGATAATTTGCACCCATGTAGAGGAAATTAGGCTCTTTAGTAATATAATTGTGTTTAACATATTATAAATAAAAATATTTGTTGAAAAAAAAAAGAAATTACGTTAGTTTTAAGTTGTGAATAACTTGTCATCAAAATGTCCCACATCATGTGTATTTATAACAAAAAATATATACTTTTGTTCTGTTTCCAATTTTTTTCAGCACACGATTCCTACGAAATGAGACAGATCGCAGGACCTGGCAACTGTGTTACTGAACTCATTAGCTCGCAGCTACTAGTATCGATCGACTATGATATCGCTGCGAGTGGTCGATGTGCCCGCTGACCCGGGCGAGTTCACTGTAGGGCTACTGTTTCTGAGGGACTCGGGTAGTTCGTGTTGCCCGGTCTCTCCCCCCCCTCCCAATCCTATACCTTCCTATAGCAGCCACCGATACGTTATCGCCACACGCATCGCTGGGCGGGGATGCCTTCACAACTCCTCATGATCATCATTAAGGCGCCCGCCTAGCTGCTCGCGTCAACGAGATTGAAGGCGTGTAAACGAACCCTCGAACATGCTTTCAGTCCGTTTTCTTGAGGACAGAGCACACTTCAAGGAAAATAAGGTTGTGAGCGTAATGAAAAGTTCAAACAATATTACATGACTCTTCAACAAAGCGAAAAATTATAATTTCAATGCGCAATATTTTGTCTTCTCATACTGTGTTAAGATTGCATAAGTGGTGGGCCACACGTCTGGGATCAATTCTAGTGTCTAGTAATACAGAGGACCGTAGAAATAAAGCAAAATTTTATTAAGTTATCTACACTTAACAAAATCTGATACAGATGCAAATAGATGGACATAATAAAATCGTCACTTACATGCACCGACTTCCGATTTCAAGCACTTATTCCTTCGCCTTACTTGATTAAGTATATTCACGTATGCAAATAAAATTTAAAATCTTTTGGTTGTATTAAATGGTTTCGTTATATACAGTATCAAAAATAGGCAAATTCAGGTGTGGCAAATGAAGGTATTTATTTTAAAAAATTATTGAAAGAAAATTATGTACATTTTAAACGTGTTTCCCGTGCCGAGGAAATTTGAAAATGATACGTAGGTAATATGTGAAGAGCTCAAAATAATTTTCTATATCACCAGAATTACGTAAAGTTTTTTTTTTTTTTTGTATCGTGGAAACAAAGCATCGCCAAGTTAGAAAATTACACCACAGTGACTGCGCACTTGGTACAATATTTTGCACATAACAACTATTGCTTTCCAGGCATTACCAACCCACCTGTTTTCTCACTCTTTTATTAATATTAATTATAAATAGAATCTTACACTTTATAAATAAAATATAAGTAAAATTTCATGTGAACCTAAAATAAGGTACATTTACTTTAACAGACGTATAAAACGTTTGTGGTGCTTGGAATATTGAGGAAATAACAAACACGCCATACATAGAGTGACTTGTTAAAGGTTAGATTCAAACAGTATGCAGAAATCGGAATCTTGCACAGCCAATTAGCAAATCGGGTACGCCCACTTCAATTCAATCGACAAGCCATGTTCACCACAGTGTACTAACTTATATTGCACACCACAGTTCTCACTCACTTATACAAACCCTTGTGGAATTTTCTACTCACACTCTAAATTCGAATCAGTAGTTATCCTCGTAAATTTCAACTACTCGAATCAGAGAAAATTACTCCACTTAGAATCGGTGGAAAACCACTGGATGTTCCAGTGAAACAATTTCGCTGTTTGAATAAGTGACAACCAGCTGACTTGGCGTTGTAAAATGACGGATAGAAGTGAACAGTGATAACTTTGTAAGACAAAACCACTGTATTAACTTTCAAGGCTTAGTATAAGAACCAGCTCTCAAGCCTTGCAAAGCAGTTTATGTGTGCCAGTTATACATATATTTTTAGAGTATACAGTATTTTCACGTGACGAAAAAGAACAGCAATTTGTCGTTACATCTAAATAACAACAATATGAAACATAGTTCGTTAGTTGGTAGGGTGTCATGCACCCAAAGCGTGGTTTGTATTCAACTCCCAACCGTAGTTAGTATTATTTCCTTGGAGATTATTTCTTTGTGACAAATTAATTTTACTTAATTTTTTTAGATCGTAATATTTTTTAAGCAATAAAATACAATAAAACCTTCTAACACAAATGTTAACATCACTCCAACAGAAAATTGGTTTTTCCGCAACATAAACACCACCTTAAAGTTGACAGCTCACTAAGCAGGTAACGTTGTCACAAAAGTACCTACTTAATGTTACATTAACGTTAATAACTTAACAGTGTATTACATTAACCGCAACGTTAGTTACTGATGGTTCACAGGTAACAAAATAATTACTGTTTTAGTAACATTAGAAATGTTGTAGAATGCGGCGGTTGGCAATGAAAAGCGATAACATCGTGAAATGAAACCACCATATTCAAATTTTAAGGCATAATATGAAAACAAAATGTAGCCTAGACCAGACCTCAAGCCTTGCAAAGCAGTTTAAGTGTGCCAAATATGCATATATTTCTAGAGCATAAATGAACTCCACGCAACGAAAGAGAACTGCAATTTGTCGTTTAAGTTTTATTCAAAACCCACAATAAGAAACGCTGACAGATGGTGGGGCGCCGTGTTCCACTTCGTGGAACACGCCAAGCACTCAAGCACATGTTCGAACCCCCTCCCTGCCGTAATATTATATTTATAATAATATGTTTATTTAAAACAAAACAAAAAATGGAAGAAAAAAATTTGTCGCAATTTCATTATTAATGCAACACAAAATTTGTTTTGCCGCAACATAAACACCACATTTATGTTGCCAGTGCAGTAAGGAGGTAACGTTGACACAAAATTACTTCAACAGTCATAGTTTTGAGCCGATATTACACGATACATGTAGCCGTACTTGGTTCTTGTACAAGCTTCTACAAGTCCTGGTGCACGAGCCGGTACACCAGCCGCTATATGAGCCGCCATGGGAGATTCATATTACACGACAGCAGTTCGCGTACTAGCATTTGACATCCTTGGTGGGTGCGCAGTGTGTGGTTTGTAGTAAATATGAACATCATTCGTATAACTGCTACCAGTTAGTAACTTGCGCAGGCCTATAAAAAATTAAAAGCACATCTTATATTGTTATATTATTGTTCTCCTTTTACATAAATTTATAGCGTACTAGTAGATATAGTTTCATTTTTCTCTTGAAAATGACGTGAAGTCCTTGAGTACTAGTGTGTTATTTTTAATTTTGACGAAAATTACTGACCGGGTGCAAAATATAGTTTTTACTTTACGTATCGGGACATTATTAGCATGTAAAGTTTAATGATAAAAAATTTAGGTTCAGCGGAGTTTCGAACTCACACTGCACTACCAGTTCACACAGCAGGTGTAGGCCGAGTTTACATATTTCCGAATTTATGAAAAATTTTAATAAATGTTTCATACAGTAAGTAATGTTTTAGGCATTCAGAACTGTTTAAACTGTAATTAAAAGTCGTAATAGCCAATATTATTAATCGTCGTTGTATTTAAAATCTATTTGAAAGAGTTTCAACCTTACGGATGTAAAACAAGATGGAGGCGTCCTTTTCATTTTCTTCATCAACTCGTTCCAAGTAGTAGCCACGTGGAGCGCCCTACGCCCTGAAACTGCAATGTGATTTGCCAGGTACGAGAGCCGGTATGGAACCTGCCACGAAAAATAGGACATGTCCAATTACCTAACCTGGTGCGAAATCTGGCCGTACAAGGCGGGAAATGCCATGACGGGTGCCATACTAGCCCGTATACCAGATGTTGGTACAAAATTTAAAAAAAAAATTTCTGTGGAGATACCAGATAAAATCGGATGACCAGCGGCATCGTCCGGCACGATTCCTATGTGCGAAAATCCGCGCGCGACCGCTCCGGAAATTGAACCCGGTCTGTCAGCGGGAGGCGAGCGTTCTAACCGCTGCCCGACCGCGACCCCAGCTGTACTGATGAAGGCTGTGCCAACGATGAGGACATGTGCAGTAGACCACAGTCGGTCTACCTCATATTCAAGGAGTTCGCAGAGTAAAATTTTAGTTAACAGTAAGCAAGCAGTAGAAATTTTATAACGCAGTGGCTCAATCATAGTCCAACTAAATGGAATTACTATAGTCCATTCATGGTTATTTCCAACTATTCTGAAGTCCTGCTAAAGTTCTACTTCTATGATATTCCTCCGCCTCGTGCAAACAAAGATTAACAGTGGGAACAAGCCATCGCATTCGTGGCCACGTACTTTAATAATACTTTCCATAAGAACTTTAACGTACTAGGCATTACCAACACACCTGTTTTCTCCCTGTTTTATTGCATATTAATAATAGATGAAATATTTTAATTTATAGATAAAAGGTCATTGAAAGTCAAAATTAACAAAAAATAAGATACGGAAGTATAAGACGCCTGTGGAATACAACATACTTAGGAAACATTAAAACACATAATACATGGGGTGTTTTTGCTAAGCTTTGATTGAAGATGTGTGAAGGAACCGTGAATAGACTATAATGCTTACTGCAGCAGAAATATTTTGGAAGTATTCACTTTATCCAGTCACTGGAAAACACACATTTAAATAAACATATTCAAAATGATTTTTATTAATTTTAATTTACAGTCTATGCTGGAATATTAGTTCATATTGACCTGCTTCGTAAAAACAAACGATAAAACACAAGAAAATGTGAATCAATATACAACTGTTTCCATTTTGGTCGAATATAGCACACAGCTAGATGCGTTTCTATAGGTCGAAATTACGTAGTAACATTGATATTGTCTTCTTCTTCTACACTTCATGGATTAGGCCACTGCCTGTTCAGGCTTCATACATCGTTCTATCTTCTTCTTGGTGGACCAATATCCCTCTTGCGTCTAGGATTATAGAGTATTATCTCCTTTATAAGATTTCTCCCATGATATGTTCCTTCCATTCTTGTCTATACTGATCAATTTTATCATCAAGTCTATATATATATATATATAATATATATATATATATATTATATATATATATATATATATATATTCAATTCCTGCCTTATGTCCTCATTTTTCAATCGATCCAACCTTGTACATCCTCTAACCCCCCTCGAAAATTTCATTTCAGTGGCAAGTATTTTAGACCTCTCCTTGAGAGTGGGGACCAAGTTTTCACAGCCATAAGTAAGAACGGGTACCGCCATTGTTTTGTAGAATTCTAGCATAGTATCTTTCCTTGTCTTATTTTTTTATGTCCTTTGTATCGTCCCGCACATATACCTATCCAAATTTATGTAATTGGTTGTCAATTTCATGATCTCTATCATAGCTAATGTCACAACCTAAATAGTTGAAATGCGAAACCTGCCCTATGGGTAGATCATCTATACATATTGTGTCAGTTGAAATTTGGGCGCCTACTGCTTAATGGTTAGTGCTTACTGCCTAAGTATTCTTATTGTGTAAACCCCTTTAGTGAACGTGTTCAAGCATGCTGACAGCACGTCCCGTCACTGGCGTGCATCCCCGTGCACCGCCACCCATCCCGAGAGAGAGCGGAACACGGGGCAGCGCGCATATCCAGCGTACTTGTGCCACTGTTGCGCGCGCGCCGGCCGCTATCCCGATCTGGCGGCTGATTTATGCGCGGCCTTTATATTGGTACAAGGTTCCATACCCGAGCAACCCACCCCGGGGGCGGCGAGGTCCCCAGACGACAGCGTCGCTCCTCTAGAATTACAACTCTGTTCCGTCCACCCCACCACCCTCCCGGTCAAACACCTTCCCACCAATCCCGAACCACCCATCGCCGCACTCGACTTCCACAATAAACAAGTCAGCGCGCGAAATACAGCGCATTCCAATTGTTACACCTCTGCTGGCTCTTCTGACTCTCCTTCTCCACCCCCCCCCCCCCCCACAACCCGACAATATCCCCAGCCTCCATCTCCCATATCTTCCCTGTACCACCGCGCTGCCTGATGATCAGCGCGCAGATTTCGTTACCAGAGGTCCTGTGTTCGACCCCACGCGCGACGCGCCACTCACGACATCGTTTTCTATAAGTTAGTATACATTTCATATTTTGATCTCTTCACAGCTACTGTGAAACATCTCAACCAAAGCTTTGTTCTGGGGGAAAGAAGGAATGCACAAGGCGACACATTTGGAATTGCTTCTCCCCATTATTGGGATAAAGAAGGGTGTTGCGGTATCTATGAGGAGTTTCTAGCACTTCATGTAATTTAGAAGTTACACAAAAAGATTCAGGAAGAACGCGAATAAGGGCATTGGCGATTCTTTTCTATTTTAATACTGATAGAATTTTCATTGAGTTGTGTATATTGTAAACAATTAACTTTTGTAAATTTTCCTGGGAAATTCTTTATATATTTACAAACCAACGTAAAAATACAATACATCCCTTGCGAAATTTTCCTTTGTGACAAGAGCCGTACTTGTAACACGCGTACAAAATGATTGTACTGACCAGGAATCATTTTAAATTGCTAAAGTCAAGCTGTAGACTATTAGACTCTATATTTATAGTTTTCACTTAAAACATGTGAATGTACTAATAAAGTGCTACTGGATAATAACCATAGGGTTGTGAAGAGGGGTATTGTTTTCTTTTAATTTTCTTTCGAAATTAGAATACTTAATTGGCCTGCAAATTAATTTTCGAATAAAAGTAGGCTTTTGCGGTTGTACGGCTATGTTTTTTTTCTATGCACAATAATTTTTGTAACCAAGGAAGACTATAATAATATTTGTAGGTATGTAATGCACACAGCTGTTGTTTCAACACCGACATTCTTAAAACAATGCACGTACAGTATTCGACAGTTATAAACCTGCAACTCTTAAAATCAACAATCTACCTGCAGAACTTTTAGTTATGAATTGCAGTAATTACGGGTTAAGAAGAGTGCTGAGTGTCTGTAATTATCAGCTATTTAGTGACTTAGGCTTAAGAAGAGACGCCAAGGACTTCTTCGACGCTGTTTTACAGGTTTAAGGTTTGGCTTACGTCCAAGTGACGCCTACGTTATTTCAAAGTTTACTGTTTATTTTTTTGGAAACTAAAGTGTTCTACAGAAACGTAATTAATTCTACGTTTATTATGAAAAATCAGCATACTAATTCTCTTGTCATTTTGACATGTTTTATTGGGAAGTAGTACCCAGTAGTCCTGCTATACTGACGAGTCTAGTACCGGCGCAATTAAATTTTATTTGAAGAATAAAATTTCAATAGTAGTGAACTTTCTACAGAATTGACATTTATTTGAGATTAAGAGTGTTCATGAATAATAAGTTTGAAGTTACAGTAACTACGAGACCTGAGATAGCAATTTTCATTAATTTGATATGAAACTCAGTATGATCGTGGTAAGAAAGAAAACACTAATTGAGAACTACTTCCGGGAAACAATAATCTGAGTTTATTTTATTTGCAAGTTTTATTTATCACGTGGCAGTTATAATATTTTCTTCTTTTAAATTAAATTTTCTTTAGAGTCTTAGTAATTTTCATTCTGAAAGGATGGTGGTATACATTCTGATTTACAGTAATCATACTTGCAGACACTATTTAACTAATTTTATCACACTTAATTCAATTTCAACACAATCACAACTCACAGTTTATTAATGCATTTTCCCCACAAGTTCATTTGAATAATCTATGGTTATTTTCTTATTCGTTTTTAATCTAGTTAAAATTAATTGATCCCAGTGATTTGTTTTCATTGAATTGCATTATCCCAGTGTTTTTGTGCCTCAGTTTTTTCTTTCCTGAATATTTCAGAGCTCCAGTGCCTACGAGATATTCTACGTGACGTAAATGCGGTGTTTTTCAGTGCAAAAATATGTCTTTGTCTCGCACTACTATTCCGACACTCTCTCGTGGAATCCCCATGACTGATACGCCCAGATGTTGTAGCAAATATATTTCTACAACCAGAGAACTTTCGTGCCTGAGATATGCAGTAGCTAGGTGGAGCTTACTGACTTTTCCATAAGACACGCCTGTGATATAAGAAAGAGCCCCTCATTGCCCACATGGGAATCCCATGTATTTTATTCAACTTGCGTGGCCTGTGATTGATATTATTATATCTTAACCGTGGAAGGCTGGAGACTATTCACTGAGCCAATCGGGATACTGGTTGCTAGGCAACCTTCGGAAAAAAAACAATAAATTGAAATTTTCGTGCACGTAGACATCTTCTTTCCACGTACGGAACGAGAGTTGGTGTTGCGGGAAACGAAATGAAGAGCTGTGACTTTTACAGCCCTGGTTCATTTCTCATGGCTCCAAAGCTGCCACCTAGCATTATACAATGCATATTTTAGCTGAGACATGGACATCGAGGCGTAAAATACTGCTCCAAGATACTAAGAATTCAGAGTGAGGATGAAAAGGATTTGCTATGGTTCCAGTTGACATTGTTATAAATGTAGACAGTTAATTGCGGTCAGCAGACAATAACTTAGTTTAATGGCATGTCCGCAATAATATTTTGTTAAACATTCAATTTATATAATGGTTTTAAGTTAGTGTTTTTTTGTACAAGGAAAGGAAATCTGACATACTTTATCATCTCAAGCCAAAAACCTAAAAAGATTATCTCACATGGTGACAACGGGCGCAGGAAAACATCTCAAATTCATTTAAGTACCATATGCGTATTCCAGCCTATTTATGACTGCCCGTTGGTCTAGAAAATCTTAAGTTTTATTTGTCTATTTCCGGCCATAACGTCTTTTATTTTAATACGAGTCTGGGGAAGAAAGGAATAACTGCGTTAAACGTCTAAAACAGCTAACCTCTTAAGTGCTGCCACGATACTTCAGTGTTGCGTGTACCACTTATCCCATCCCGTCCTCCTTTAGACCACGCGCTTATCTTTTATTGGACAGCCATCGTTGCCAGAGGCAAGAAGAGGAGGGGCTCACTTGCCGAATAGCGTACCTGCGGCACTTAACTGGGCGGCTTACTTAAGGATTTGGCCGCAGAGGTCTTTCCCATGATAAAAATAATTAAAAATTGTAATATAATAATTTTAATTTTTGGAGCGGTGAGTTGTGTGAAAAACAATGCAGATGGAAGTGTGCCGCGGACGCGTTTATGCATACATATACTTGCATGTATTGCACTAGAGTGCATTAGTGATTCCACTAACATTACAGTGATATTGCTATAAGGCGTATTTGGAGCATCAGACATTCTGCCAGCAGTGATTGAAAAGGTAAAAGAACGCACATTATGTTTCACAGTAGCATGTGACAGCATTGCCAGCACTTGATGGAGTTTGTAAAGGGCCACTTTGTGTGTCTGCTTGAGATCGGAAGGAGGTATCGTGCAATTGTGCCCGGCATGTGCGGCATTCCGATGTATCAGTGGCGTGAAGTTGTAACGTATCGGTACGTGAGGGCACCCACGCCAAGTCGTGTGAAGGATCCGGTAAACCGAGACCGACAACACTAAGGGGGGATCGTCCATCTTACGTATCCCCATATCAGAGCCTGACATCCGATCACAGTTTCGGACACTCTGCAACACCCGGTGCCATTCTGCAACATGTCTAGGCCAATGACACAGACGGAATACGGGTTCATCATCACTTACGTAGGCTGCTGTTAACAGTAGATCAAAGACGGCGGCGTTTGTAATGGTTCGGTAACATGGGCGCATGGAGAGATGACGAGTAGCACAGCATCATTTTTAGCTATGAATCTCTGTTTTCCATTATTAACATGGATGGCTGTTGTGTGCGAGAATGACTACGCCGCGAGACAACACACATCATGCCAGTGATGGGGAGAGGCAAACAGGCGATACTGCTGACACCATTGTGTAGGTAGCAACTTGTAATGAACAATGGCAATATAGCTGTATTCCAGTGACGTCCTGCAAACTCATTTATTACCTCTCATAAGACAGCACCCAGCTCGTCAACATATGGCACATGTATTTATGGAACGCCTGCCTCGTGTTAAGTTGTTCTCGTGGCCAGAAAGATCTGATCTGTCCACGATAGAAGATTGTACGATCAGGAAGGACGTCAAGTCGGACACGGTGACGATCTCCAGGATATCAAGAGCCAGTTACAAGAGCTGTGGATCAACTTACCTCAGAAGAGGATATAATGGTTCTATGGCTCCCTTCCGAACCAAATAGGCGAGTATGTCTGGGCCCAATTGTCTGGGCCCAATCGGGTGTTACAGCCTGCTGGCATGAGACCAGCAGTATGCCTGAACTGTCAACTCTGTTGTTGACTGTATGAATTTATATTATAATTATTACAATAATTTCACAGGCCTGTGTACAATAAAAGTGATAGTGCGAATGAAATAATGGACATAATTGATATTAATAGAAAACAGGATATGAGTTCTCTAAATACTAAACAGCAAGAATAATAGGCATAGTGTGTGACCAGTGATAAGCAAGGTCGACCAATAGTGAGCTGGAAGCTGAGAAAGTATTGCTAAAGCAGAGGTTGCAGCTGGTACAGGAACCCAGATTGAAGTGCGCTTTTAATGATGGCCATATCACTTGGAGGGAATACCGACAGCAGTTTGAAGTTCTTGCTACTTTGAAGGCTGATAGTATGAATATAATGTCTGCTACCTTTCAGCCACGTGGTGAGAGACTCAGTGATAGGCACTGAACCCGAAGCTATGCTTTGACGACTGTTACCTGCAACACACTCACAATGCCCAGCTATGGAGCTGCACAACAGCGACCAAGGGACCCATTGCAGGAGGTATTGCATGATATTGTGCAACTGGCTCATATGTCGCTAGACGTTTGTCCTGAGGACGA
Source organism: Dryococelus australis (assembly GCA_029891345.1). Lineage (NCBI taxonomy): Eukaryota > Metazoa > Arthropoda > Insecta > Phasmatodea > Phasmatidae > Dryococelus > Dryococelus australis. The sequence goes on from CM056994.1 coordinate 293,512,731, forward strand.
ATAAGCTATCATCATAGTTACCATTGATGCATAGGGGCTACGAACAGTATGCCTGGCTGGCCAACACAACAGGAAACTCTGGCCTGGGCACTGGATAGTGAGCTGGCGAGATTGATGCCCGTGCCTACTTTTGAATACAGACAATGGCACTGAGCCTGGATGATGGACACTGCAGCAAGAATGCTTTAATGATGGAGCCTACCACCATACAAATTACTACCAGAGTCGGTGAAAGGGTCTTCGATCTCGACCACTCAGACATCAGGAGTGTTGACGGTGCGGGCAGCCTGGCTGTCTCAGAGCCACTTGCTATCAATATCAACAACAGCATGAGGAAAAACAGGTATCGAAAAAAAAAAACGTGAGAGCTCATTCCTTTTAGTAAATGTGTTGTTAATACTGGTCGGTGACTTTGGGAAGGAAATCTCAATTACCCTTGCATATCCTTGCAGGTGCACTGATTGCAACAGGAATAAAATGCCACATTGGCTGAACTGAGTCTTGTTGATGTCCCTTGTTTCTTTGTGAGATGGCCATCGACACAGCAGATATCATAACAGAGATCAAAAATACTTTGTAAAATCTTCCTCCTAGCGATTGTCGAAGGAAAATTGCATGTCTGAGGCCTAATAGCATGGAAGCATTAGGGACTACTGAGACATGCGCATCAAATATCTCATGGCCTCTATGCACAAAGCATTGAATTGGTATGCAGCCTTGCCAACAATAATGCGTCTCTACGAGTGTTTCAGAGAAGACCCTGCTGTTGTATGACGCAATAATATAAATAGAGGTTTAATGCACATCCCTATACGTTTTTTATGTTTTGTACTTGAACGATCATACATAAAAATAACCTTGAAAACACCCATCTGAGCCATTTTCATCATCACAAAAACGTGCTGTAGAGAGAAATGGAGGAACTGTAAAATGTATACAGACTCGTAATGTTTCTTAAATGCTATTAGTAAGCAGACCTCACTCAGACATGTTGGCTGGTTTTTTAATAAAACGTTTTCTGCTGGAGCTCTGCACACCATTCGGCGGACAACATTGGCATCCACCTTAAAATATGAAACTCTATCAGTAAATGGTAAGAGGGTGCATTTGATGCTAGGTGACCTCAGCCTAGAACGTGGTTTTCATACAGCATAAACCAAACATGAATGCTTTTTTGTGCTGGGTGCATTCGAGAAAGAGGGATAAACATCGCGAGATCTGTCCTCACCACCTAACTGTCCAGCAGTCTGTCATCAATCCACTGTTCTACTAGACGTTAGCGAAGTTGTCATTCCAGGCAATGCAGAGACAAATTTGTCACATATTTGGGTCTTACTGAGCCCATAAATGAAGTTGGCAGTCTACCAGAGAGTATAATTCTAGCAACAATCTTGGTTTCCTTAAAATCTGACTTTTTGCCAGTTATGGTATTATCGTTTCCAAGAGAGCAGTAAGAATTTAGGTGGGAGCCACGATTTTGGTTAGCTAGCAGATCTTTCAAATAGCCACTAATATTGTTGAGGTTTCAAGACCTGAAAATACTGGAAGCATCCTACCAAAAGCACTGGAGGCAGTACTGAAAAAAGAGGAACTCTCAACCATTGTAAGGAGAAGGCCGGTACTAGACTATTTATGAGGAATCAGGGTGTTTTTCCTGTGAGCCAAATGATCTTGGTAGGACCCCTATTGTATATGATCACATTAATACATGAGAACCCCAGTTAACATAGAAGCAACCAACATGACTGTCGCTAGCATTGTGCAAACTACCTGGTGGTATTCTGAAGGCGGTGAAGGATTTATATTTGAAAGAACTACCAGTCAATCCATGATTTCCTCCTGTTGCCCTACATAAAATATAAATGTAGCTCTATGAGTATTTGTTCTTAATATCGTTTAATGATGCGACAATGAATATATCTTACCCCTTTGCTAGAATCGATTGTATTGTGTAACCTGGCTGTAGACCAGTGAATTTCGACCTTTGACATGAAGAGTGGATACTAGTAGTTTAAAGTGGTCCTGGATGATTGGGATTAGACTGCCTCTCGTGCCCAAAGGAAAGAAATATGACATTTTTAAGTCATGCATTTTGGAGTGTACAATGTTCTACCTACCTATGAACATTTTATGGAAAGTATTATCCTTTTAGATGTTTCTCAGGTTGATCCAGATAATTTTGTTGAGATAGTTTCAACAGAAAACACATTTAGAAATTTCTTTACATAACTTGACTCCATATTCCAGAAAGTGGCAATTTCCAACCAGAAGGTAGTCCTAAAGAAGTGCAGTCTCATTTGAAGGTATTTAACTTCTTGGAATAGTGGCGTTGGGTTATGGGATACAAACATGCCCCTAAAAACAAAAACCAAGAGAGTGACCTTCCCCATCTGACAAATTTCAAATGCAAAGCTTACTGGTCTTGTGCACTTATTTGCTCTGCTTTTTACATGGATTTGCAACTGTTTCCAAGCCATTCCAATGGTTTGCTAAGGCGAAAGAAAATTTCTGTTTAAATCATAATATTAGTTTGTTTTACGAGAGTTAAAAGAGAATGCGATAGCTTTTTCTTTTCTATGTTTGCCATAATTTACTTCGAATTCATCCTCGGCACAGATTTGAGTGCTGTGGTTATCGGTGTTATATTAGCGAAAATTCATGATAAGAATGAGATGTCACTGTAGTACTTCAGAAAGATACTTAAAAAACCTGAAATATATTGCTATGTGACTCTCGGAGCAGACACTGAGATCTCTCCACCACAGTGCAAATGCACTTTTCTTGGAAGTAATGTGAATGTATACTGCCACTGTTGTGAACACCAGGAGAAAAAGAGCATTGAATCGATAACTTAAATTATAATGGAGTGACAGAAAAGTCAGGGAAGATGAGATGAACAGCGTCCCCTTAAACTATGCCCTATAACGGAATATTAAAAGAAACTGACTATCGACCACAATTGAAGATGTATATTTGTGATACTGTCCGTGGGAAAGTATGATGGTCGCAGGTGTATTACCATAACCGTAATTATGGGGGGCTGTATAAGAATAAGGAGAGTAATAATAGGAAACAACACACCAAGATGTAGTCCCTTTAGAATGAAGGATCCCAGAAGAAACTGCATAACACTGTTGCTGTAGACACCTAGGTAACAGTAAGACTCTTAATTGAATTGGACTGCAATTCAACGTGATTGTTAAGAAACTTAACCGTACATGACCATCTTCGTGGCGGACAGTCGAAATGACTGGTACTTTCAGAAGCCCCTGTTCCTTCTTGAGTGACGAACAGTGTTCCACGAGTCAACAAGGGTAAAACTATCTGCTTCCCTAATAGTATGATGAAGAAGAATAAACTACCGCCAGAAAATATGCCAGTCAACTACATGGAAGATTGGTCGACGAACTTTACTTCTTTTGGCAGCATCTTAGAATCAACGATGACCGGATGAAAATATGGTATGAGCAGAAAACTTTTGCAAGGTATTTCAGGGACAACATGTATTGTGCCATTTTTATGGCACTTCAGGTATTTTACCCTTTTTGTGTCATTTCGGACCTTTTTAAGGCAGAGTTTGGTTTTCCCAAACTCCTTCACTCTTTTTTTATTATTGTTTGTACTTATAAAGGAAAAAATGTGTTTAGTAACTTGAAAAAAAAATATTGTATCGTTTTGACAATGTCATTGGCACTTCATAATGTGTATGCTGTTTAATATGCTTTATTGTTATAAAATATTTATATTCTTTCTTGGGTCATGTTTTCAAGTATAAAAATTTCATTTGTATTTCGTGAACATGTTATTTAATGTTATAGAAAACATTAAGTGTGACTGCCTGAAAAATAAAATTGTAGATGATATGTATAGTTTGCCATACCGATACTATCGATAAATAGTAATGGTGTGTTACATCACGCTAGTTTAGAACGCACCCTTCTTCCTTCAGATTTCAACAAGGCTGAAGCACTATATCTTGTATTACTCCTCTCTAATCGTTTGACATCATGTGTTAAGTAGCCTTTCTTCACCACCGTTAGTTCTTTTTTGCGCTATATTTTCCCGGTTACTTTGTGCACCTTTTTGTCAAACCTTTAATTATGTGCTTTTTCTACTTCGTGATTTCAGTTAACGGTGCGCGTCTGTGCCCGCGCTGTGTGATACTGCCATTAAGCATGTATAGGCTATTCACGGTAAACTGAGCACTTTTGAAAGCCCTGCTTCTTAGGAACTACTTGTATGCATGTTGTGAATTCTTCCGCCTTATGTAAGATTAACATTGTGATAAGCCTCATTACTTTATTTATGCGTCGATCAAGTGAGACTGTGAAATTATTGGAAAATGAATACTTTACAAATCTGCTCAAAGAGTACGTGAATCTGCTTTTCATTTAACAATTTTGATGTTCATTTTTTTTATTGATCCGGGTATATTTCTTTGTTAGTTATTGTCGTGCATGGATGAAGGATTTGTGGGAAGGCTGTTCGGCCTTGTGTTACTATCGTGTTCCCTTTCACGTACTGGTTAACCAAAACCGATCCTCGTGTGTCACTGCGCCCTTGAACCAGGGAACACCACAAGGTATGTTCTTTGTGGTTGTGTCCAGGCGTCTGTTTGGGCAAGTGGTATAGTATAACATGGGCGAAAGGAATACTGTCTGAAACTTCAGAAATCTTGAGGGCCCTTTCCCAAAGTTTGAGAAATATTGACAAATCTCGAGTCGGTGCTTCTGAACAGAGGTAAATGCTGTCACCCAGCAGCAATTATCTGTTTGCCCAACCTTTGCTCCAAGTCCAAGGTTGGACCAACATTGCAAAAATAAAGTTGACTAAAAATCAAAATGACACTCGGGCCTACGTTGTCCGAATGTTGTTTTATTAGCTGGACACCAACCAATGTCCAATCATTTACCAACCAAAGGCTTACTGACATTTCACATCATTGGTACTATGTTGCCAAGACTTGTTAATTACATACACAATGCTAACAAAGAAACAGCATTTGCCGAAATTGGTAAATAATATTTTAAAATAAATTTTAACCAATAACTTATTAAAAATTGTAAATGAGAAATATTATTTTATTTACCACGTATTCTCCTTTGTTTTCCCATCAAAATCTAATTTCTGAAAATATACTCTGCAGATGGTCAGAGTGAGCCTATGCCCTTTGGGTTACCGGTCCAGTATGCTGACTCCTGCACACCACTTCAACTCCATGTAAGTATGGACGTAATATGACATATTTGGTGTCATTTCAGTTCATTACATATATCGTGCTCTAGGCTACGGTCACAAAGCTCCACGTTCCCTCTCCTGTTACTTTTCAATAGTGTGGTCTCGCCTGTTCCCGTAGTTAAACAGCATTGTTTCATACCGTCGTCGGACGAAAGCTGGGGGGAAGGCCCGAGGACGTCTGGTCTTACTACTGTTATGGTCGCCCCAGTGTAGATGACCATCTAACAAGGAAAAACTTTCAGGCTTCCCTCCTCCAATATGGCGTCGAAATTCTGTTTCACCGAACTTACATGTAAGCACGTTAGGGCCTTCCATCCAGTAGTCACCGACCTTGGCCCTCCACTCCTTAACCGCGAAGATTGTGGTTTACAAGTTTTCCGAATGTGTTGTACTCTCACCTGCCTCTCGCTGCCTATTTTCCCGCTGCTGCTTCTGTTGCTGATGCTATAATTGTAAGAAGTATGCTCTCCAGTGCCCTGGCCGTCTACATGACGAACACTCAGGCCATTTGGGTGGGTGGTGGCGAAGCTCTGTAGCGCGGACCTTGGAAGCGAAGTCACTAATGGTCGTCTGCATATCCTTCACCGTATTCTTAATGCCATCGTCTCCGTCTCGTTCATTGTCACTGCTCGTAACGAACGTCGGGATGTGGATCCCTGACTCCACCTTCAGCGATCGGGGCAGGGCATCCTGCATGTTGTGGAGTGCAGCCAAACGTTCCGCTTGCCGTACTTCTGTGACGGCGATGACATCGATGAAGAAGCCAACTGCGATGATTTCGAGTGCCCCCTCAGAGCACCCTTCCAGGGACAAGTGGGGGAGCCGTACAATGTCTTGCCATAGCTCCTGCAGTGGCTCCGCCAGTCGCTAGGTACGACTTCGCAGTAAGGCATGGTGGGCATACTGCAGGTATCGGTCACCGAAACGTAACTCCAGGGTCGACACCAATGTGGGATACTCCAGTCGATGTCGCTCTGGCAGAAACCAGAGGACCTCTCAGTACAGCCCCGAGGTGGTAATCCCGCTGTTCGTCTGACCAGCCATGGCTGTGTGACATCAGTGCCGCAGAGTTGACGGGTATCCTCCGAGGTTGCTTTTTTAGTCACGGCTTGCACTTCTTCCCCATTTATCTGGACTGTTGTTGCGGTAATAATTGAACTTCGTTGCTGAAGAAATTCCTGCCATTCTTTCTTCAATGCACTGGTTTCATTCTTCATGCTGCCCTCTCCCCCACTAACACAATCCATCCTATTGTGCACATTGTTGACTATTTCAATTACGTTGTCCATTATTTCATTTACGTAGTCTGTTTTCTCGCCCACACTGTCAATTTTCCTATTCAGTAACTAGTTAATGCGTTCTATTTTCTTCTCCATATTTTCATGTACAGAGTCAATTTTCCTTTCCACAATTTCATTTACTGTCTCTATTTTTTATCTACTAGATCACTTATATTAGTTATTTGTCTATTTACATTATCGTTAACACTATCTTTTACACTACTAATATGAGCACATATTTACAACTTCCCTCGAGCTATTTAAAATTGCGCTCACTTCGCTACTCAGTCCTTCAATTAATACTCACAGTGCTTCCAGCTCGGCGGACAATTTTCTCTTTAACATTCACTGCGATTAGTGTACAAAACAGTCTTAATTCTTTTTTGCCTACAGCTGTTACAATTAACTAATTTTTCTTATAATTACTAATTACTAACATATTACCTGACATGATTTATAATTGACTAATTAGTAATTGCCTCAATCCACTTCTGACACCGGTGTTACTATACGTCATAAGGGCGTATTTTAGTTCGTGAAGGACGATGGTGTTAAAAAAATTAAATAACAAATTAATTAACTTAAATTTATTTATAATGGCATAAATATTTACAAAGATATTTACAACATCAAACTGGCCATCTCCACTATTACTCTTGTTATACTAGGTGATCGCAACATTTAATGTATCTATATTGTTGATAATCACTTAATTCACACTCGTCATTTACACATATTCAACCTGCCTACTGCCATCATGCCGACCTCCCGGGGCGCAGTCGGTTGGTGCGCCACCGATCTGTGGTGCGGGAGGCTCTGTGTTCGAATCCCTGGTAGGGCATGGGTGTTAGTTTAAGTTAGGTTCTAAGTTAGTCTGGAAGCCGTCTGTAAGCCGTCCCTTGCTAAGCTTTCAAGCATAAGACCGGAGGACATTGAAAAATACCTTTACAATACAATACTGCCATAATTTCAAATGTATATGTCGCTCATGCATTCAGTTCGATAGTCCACGAGCCCGTCAGTCTCTCTTTCAACTGTACCGATACTCGCAGTCCGCAGATTTCACTCTGGCTGGTCACTCAACGGCACTCGTCGCTTTTCTGGCTCATTGCTTCGCTGTCTTGGCACATCCGGCGCTTATTGTACCACAAACCTCCGAACTCTAGAAGGTCGGCTCGGAGGCCAGTTCCGTGCTAAGTAGTCACGCTGACCCCTACCTAGAAGGTTCCGCGCACCCTGAGTTTCGCTGAGAGACACTGCGGCATTGACCAGACCATTCTTGCATCGATAACGCCGGAGATTCAATCCACTCAAGTTCGGTATCGCACGAGTCCCGATAGACCCGTTTGGCGAACGCAGCGGCTCGCCTTTGCATATCTCCGCGCGCTCTTCAGGTTATCGCACTGCCCTCGGCACACTGATTCGATCGCTAAAGCGGGACGGGAAAACGGAAACGATGTTGAGTAGAAATCATGTAACAATACTATCTACATGCGCGGACGTCGCCTCTTCAAGTTCTCTTCACTACGTCACGGTGTCTGCGCATCTTCATTCCTTTCTAAGCTTGATTTCAAATATCGGTATTCGATGAGATTTCCTATAAATTAAAAGTCTATCAGAGCGAACCACGCTGTTGTCTGGACCCTGCGTTGCACGAGATAGCCACCCCCAATAGCCCTACTTCAAACTCTAATAGTCCGTCGGTATGATACAAAAATTTGCGATATCGTAGATATCTGAGAAATAATATTCGGCAATTTCAATGTTAGTGTCTCACACGGTTTTTGAAAAGGAAGTTACTATGGCAACAAAACAAATTCTACTGCTTTCTAAAAAAAATTTACTTTCCTCAACAATAATAAATTTAATGTTGACATCATCGAAATTATTAATACCTAGTTCTAACTAACATCGAGCCTTCCATTTCTACTTTTCAAACTAAACAACTAACTTGTTGGTATACTCCCTATAAAACTAATAACAGTAATAATATAACTGAAAACCATATCGAGAAAACATTAACTGTTCGTTAAGAAGGCGTTGTAATTCAAAACGTAATAAGGTTGTACCTGAATTTTTTTCATAGTAACTTTTACTATATGCTGTTCACGGTAAACTGAGCACTTTTGAAGCCCTAGTAACTTTTCAGTTCAGCCATATTTTATCCTTTAACCACCATTTAAAATACATATTGCCATGTAAGTAATAAACATAGTGTGTATATTCCATTGCATTCGGAAGTTAACTTCTAAGGCTAAAATGAAATATATTTGTTAACTATTATGCCAAATGAGAGGACTTTCAAAAGTACTCACCTTACCGTGAACAGATTATAAGAACATTAGGAATAATTAAAAGAGATATATTTAGCTCAACAAAGATGAAATTATTTTTGTTAATGAAAATTGATACGTCATACGAATCATCAATTTATTCATTTTACGCTCGTTTCGCTTTACCTCGAAAAACATTTTCCTCGCATACTGTAAACTCATTGTTACAGGCGGATAAATACTGCCAAGAACAAAACACTTCAATTTTGGCATGTCCATTTTAAGAAGCAAATGTATTTGATCCTTGCCTATAAAGCAGCATGCCTTTCCTGTTATCACCAACAACTTCCTAGAAAAATAAACATCCTATCTTTAGGCCTATATCACTCCTAATTCAGCTTCAGAATAGTAACAATTTAGAATTAGTTCACAGGTAAATCAGAATTATTATACTTAAAGAGACTGACGCGTTTCTTCTCATATTAATTATTTTATGTTTTTATTGAGAGCAGAACAGAAAGTTTGCATACATTTATCAACTACAATATTTATTTCGCAAATAAAATAATGTTATATTTTGTAATGCTTTCAAAATTTGTTCTGTAGTCACAGTATAACCATAACCAAGTTAGATGGATTGCGGTTGTATTAATATCTGTTGTAGTTTCCTTCATAATTAAGTCATTTGTATAAAATACAATTTTAATTATTTTTAAATATAAAAAGTGAAACAGGTTAGGGCACGATAATAGAGAACCTTAAAACTCGCACATAAGTAAGGTAGTTAATGTTGTTTAGTAGTTATGAAAACGCTGCTTCAAAAATACCCAGCTATCTTAGATATGTTTATACATCTCCAAGGAATCGCACGTCCTGTACACAGCTCGGAATACCTCGGAGTAGTAACAGAAGCAAGACTAATTTCGGTGGCGAGCAAAATGTCGAAAAATGAAAGAGAGGAAACCGAGCGCCGAAGAAATAGAAAGTGCAATTTCACCACTTATCGGTTGACTTGCAGCACGGACGTGCCATTCTCGTGCTCCAAAGGTTACGCTCGCTAAAATAACCTAAGTTGCCCGTATTTCACTAAGCTGTTGCAAAAGCTTCACGTCGAGCAAAAGTGGCATATGTCAGTGCAAACCATTATGAAGTATCAGTTTCGTGAGGTACTTTCGTGCTGTTATTGTATCACTGATTTTGTAGGTCAGTTCGTTTCATTATATTTTTAGCGTGTGCTGTCTTTCACGTCAGTCGAAACATACAAGGTAGCTCAGACCCGGCTAGTGGAATTACAGGATCGTATTTATTATGTCTAAAGAAGTTTCACACGAAATGGACAGGAATGAAACAAACTGTCAAATTGATTTTGGGATTTGATGCCGTGGATGCACATACGCTTATCGACTGCCAAATAAAGACTCGGGGAGGAACAAATATACATAATACTGATGTCACAGACACTGTAAATCTAGTTCCTTTGAGTCATTAACATGCTAAGATCCAGAACAATAGAAATTATATAACTAAACTTACTTCACAAACCATATTTCTGTACAATTTTTCATATCAAAGAGTAACCATTCCAGTACACCCAAGAAAACTCCACTGCTATTTTCTAAGACAATATTTTACTATACTGCTATTTTTCCGAAGCATAAAGAGGACTATAGCGTCAACAATAACACTCGTAACGAAAAACTTTTATCATTAATGTCTCCATCAGCTTTAGGTAATGATCGCTATAGGTATAAGCCTACCGCCAAATCTAAGCATCGAACACAGTAAGAAATTTTTTTGTATTATTATGCTATTCTGAAATAGTGCCCGACGATATTACCGCTTTCACTACTGTGATTTAATACATTACATTATATTACACACTGTGTAACAAAATGTTAAATGAATAAATGTCATTAAGATACTTTAAAATTAGGAGAAAAAGATGTAAACTTTTGTAATAAGACACATTTGTGTAGACTGTATTGTTGCTTTATGCAAAACAATTGTATGAATATGAATATTGTCATTAACAGTTTATTAGTAACACATTTGTAAGACAGGCATTTTAAATCTCGGATAGCACAAATTCGTAAGCAAGATAGTCATAAATATTGCATAACATGTCACTAAAATATTTAATATATCAAAAGGTTTTTTTCCCACAGTCACAGGATCAGTCAATACTTTGTAGAGCTGAAACTAATTAAATAGATATATTTTTTTAGGTGTAATAGCATACAGAATAATATTTAACCACAATAGTGAAAACATTAAAATCATCGGACACTAATTCAATAAGGCATAATGGTGACAATTATTATTTTTATTTCTGAAATAATCAATTTTGGAAACAAAATATTATAAATAACATATTATGTTTTTGCTTATTTATGTTTCGTAACTAACAAATTAGATATCTCATTAATGACTCTGTGTTTAATATTAAGTACACATTCCTGAAAAATAATCATCTGTACGTGGCTTCCCATTATCAAGCACAGTTTTTCAACTCGAAGCTCATGAAGGCAAGTTTCAAAACATACACATAAATTAAATATGCAGTTATAACTTCTCAATCTGCAGGCGGGACCACGGTGGCTGAGCGGTTAGCCTGCTCGCCTCCCACCAAGGCGATCCGGGTTCAATCCCCGGCCGGGTCGCACGTGGGAATCGTGGGGGACGATGCCGTTGTTTGGCGGGTTTTCTCGGTGATCTCCCGTTTCCCGCGCCGGCGCTGCTCCATACTCATCTTAATCACCCTCATCGGCTCTCAAGACCTCGATGTTAAGAGACGCCCAAATCTCTTCACCCACTCACTAGTAATGATTATAAAGAAAGACGGCTGTCGCCGCGGGGACTGGAACCGCGAACTAGCGCAGATGTTGAGTCTAGTGTAAAGTCTAGGCTACAATCACCGTAGCGTTCCCGTAGCAAAATATCTGTGGCATTGCCGTGGAAGTATGAAAATATACTGGCTACAATCGCAGTAAGAAAACTGTTACGGGGCTAATGAGCAACGAGCACAAAAAAATAACAGGCTGTACATTAATCGCGGATATTTACAAACAGTGTGTTGGCTAACTTGATATTTATTTTTGTTTATCTACGTGGAAGAAAAAAGTTTCGCAGGAATCGGTGTTTCGGGATATTTAAAGTGTGGTATACATGTTAATAATTGCGATGACTATTTAAATTAACGGAAATCTGAACTGTGCAGCAAACATAATTTAATAACTATTTTCTTGTAACAAGCTTGCACTGCACTGACTCTCATGGTTGAAAATTTTGTCTCGTGATTGGCCGGCGTAGAACTCGACGTAAGAAAATTGAAAATATTCAATCCTCTTTACGCCGCTACCACGGGCAGGCCGCAATCTTAGGCCGTTATGGTGTGTTGTAGCTAGCCCCATATACAAGTATGGCTTCAATTTGTTATTGTTATTTCTTACGGTGATTGTAGCCGGGCCTTTAGTACCGTGGGCTGTCGAGCGCCGGAATTTCACAACTTCACAATCCGCACGCTTAAATGAATCAGCGGGTATGTAGTGTATGTGCGCGAGCAATACTGTGGCACGAGAGGAGAAATGCTCACCACATGGATGATCCAGTGAGCTGGAGGAGTAGCCGGGGTAGTTAGCACGTGCGGAGTGAGTCAGTGTTACTTGAGGAAGGGGGCGGAGGGTGTGCGATGGCCAATGTCGGCAACAGCTCCGTGGGTGCGGCGAGCCGGACAATTTGCCGGTGGCGGGGCGCGCCCTCGAGAGCTTGACGCCATCCATCAGCGCGCGCCCTCCGCTGGTAGTGTGATGGCTTATCGGCGGGCCCCGTGGGGCCGAAGCCATCGCCGACCTCCAGCCGGCCAGACGACACACATGCATTACCGCCCAGCCCCAGTTTGTCGCGGCGGCGCTCGCGCAAAACGGCCAGCCTTCCTTCTTCCATGATTCTCAACAGCGACACTCAAGTCCGTTCAAGAGTTCTTGCAATTCTTCCGAAGCCCTGCTTAAGGTTTTAATTCATATTAATTATAAATTAAATTGAATAATTTAAACACAACATATAAATACGGGTGTTCTGCGTTAGCTGAAGTAAAAACTCTGGTGATTGAGTGCATAGTTTGGAAACAACCAAACACGTTATGCAAGGGGTGAATTTTCAAAGGTTTGATTCAAAAAGTGTGAGGAAACAGTGGATAGACTATAGAGCGGAAGCTATTAAGAGGAGTATTTACTGAAACATTTCCTGTGAAATCGTTGTTAGCGTGAATAGGCGTACCTAGGTAAATGAATGTTCTGAAAATGCGACTCTTTGCCTGAAAAGGGAGGGGAAAAAACCTACATCAAATCTATTGTATGTAGGTGTATTCACGGAGAAAAATACTTTTAAAATGTTCAAATATTGCATTTCTAAAGCTTGCCTGTGCATTTTCCTTAAGCGATAAGAGAAAATTGCGAATATTAGGCGTAGTTTATTCTGTGGACTTTCATCACGTGTAATAATGCCCCACTGTTACAGATCAAATTTGCACAGTAGGGCATCACGACGGAAACACTTGCACGCCTTGCGCGTAGGAGTGATAACGCGTTATGGGTACGTGTTAGTGTCGCCCGTATCGCAACTACATACTTTTCTTGAGCGTACATTCCAAGGAAAGAATTATAATCCATATGTGGTCCCCGTCTGAGGCAGAGTCACGCATGGTAGAGAGGAGGCTAGTAACTGCGGTGGTGCAGCGGATACAGCACTCGCTATCCACCAAGGCGAACCGGGTGGGATTCCTGGTGATGTCGCCCTCAGATTTTTGCGTGTGGGAATCGAGCCATACGATGACGCTGGTCGGCGGGTTTTCTCGATGATGTCCTGTATCCCACGCCCTTGCATTCCGTCGCTGCTCCATACCCACATCGCTTCACCTTCATCAACCTCTAGACCACGATGTTAAGAGCCGCCCAAACCTCTTCACTCACTCACTCAGACTGCCTTATATCGCATCCACGCAAATTCCACAGCCATTTGATGGTTACTTGGTACGGTGGGCCCTGTAGTGTGAGCGTCTTTCACACACTGGGAACCCCATAGTTTGATTCTTCGATGTAAGTAAGGTAAAATTCGGTCCGTCTGGGGCTACACACTTCACCATGGCGCGGAGAGTTCTCGGTATAATCTTAGGTTAAGATAAGTACAATACGTTTGCTGCAACACTCGTTTGTAGGGTTGTCGTATATTTAGTTAGAGCTAAGATTGCTCACGAGACGATACTTTTGAAATATCGCAATTGTGGTGAGTTTTGAGTAGTTGTAGTAAAATATGGAATATTACGATGGCGATAATACAATAGAAATTTCGCGTAAGTATACTATACGGACTATTTGTGTATGTGACTTTTAACTATACTATTTTGTGTCTTCTTATATATTTAGCTTACATATCGATAATAGGCTATTTGGATACTGTTTAGATTGCCAATACTTTATGGAGCGATATAATGCATTGAATTTGATGTGATTAGCCCTAACTGAAATGATTTTAAATATATGTCGTACATTTCTTTTAGTTATCCGGGAGTATAAGATTCTATTGTTGATAAGCGTAAACATTTTTCAGTTATTCTATTTTCCAGGGGAGCGTAATGGTTAACATAATTAGTGATACACCGTACGTAGGATTCGGCTGTAAAAATTGCAAAGAATGCGATCTGGCGGGCGACGAATTCCCCGACTAAGGCTCGCGCCCTATATACCGGCCGTCCATCCCTACTCAAGCCTACCCCTCCAAGGAGCCGGCAGCGCTCTCTTTACCACCCGAGCGCGCTCTATTCGCTCGCCATGCCATCTACAACCACACAAATACTCGGCAAGCCCGCGAACTCGCCCCGCCAATAGGAGCTTAGCGCGCGAACAGAAGCCGAGTCCTGATAACACCGACCTAGTCAAACACTAGTGACGGGCGGGTTGCCCACTCATAGGCGTCCCACGGCAACATAAGAGATTCAATGCAACACCATTTCTCTCTCTCAATTTGGGATGGAAAAACCCGTCACATCATGATGAGAGAGCATATGAGGTAAATAAACATAAGGATCTATAGGTAACGTATGACTATATAATAAAACCTCTGGAAATTACATGATATAGTATAAAGTTATAGAAGCATTGTTAAGATAACTATATTCACTACTTTGCTGAGAGCCACCTTAGAACATTGTAATTGTCCCACCTTGAGAAGTATCCGAATGCTGATGAAGTATTTCGAGTTACGGCGGTCGGCACAGCAGGCTTCTTACTACGTACATCTCGGCCAGCGTCACATGGAGAAAATACCTCTTCTGCCACTCTGCATTGCCCTCATATCGGTGTGGCATAACGAAACACGGCCTGATTCCCTGGCGGGTAGAGGGCATTCCTACATACCGGAGTTTGGGCAATGCGAGTCCCGCTTGCGGCAACTGTCTGTCCTGATTACTGCTTATGAGCGATGGTATGTTCAGGCAGGCTATCGAATTAAGGCCTCCTCACGCTATCATAATAATACGTATGTATATCAGACACTGTGACTGAAGGGTTAAAAAAAGATGTGGATTTGACGTGGTGGCAAACCTAGTTACCTTGGGCGCTATAAACACGTTCCTGACAACGTCGTAATAGCATTAATTTGGCCATACAGTTGACCATTGTAACGACTTTATTACTGAAGTTAGAGCCATCTTATTACCGATAGCAACTTATTAGCAGGGACCTGCAGAATTCGCGTTATTCTCTGAGTGCAAACTAAACTTCAAGACGTTGTATGCTGGGTTAACTTCTGCCATTGGTCGACAACTTGAGGGCACGTTGCGATGACGCTTTCAGCCAATAGTTAAATCTGAACGGATGAACAGCCAATCTACAGTGAAGCGATCGCACAGTATAGTGACGCCGTGCAGATGCCAGTAGCCAATGGAATCACTAATTGCGCTCTGTCAGTTAAAGGCCGGTGAATTCTAACATGTCTCTAATTAATAATGCGAATTAGTGTGGCCCGAAGCTTTATATAAACTACAAAACAACGTGTAGAAATATTCGACTGGTACGAACAAAAGTTATTTTACGTGAATGTATTACTTCAAATACAAACGTGATTGTTTCACAGGAATGGTTTTATATTTACGGTAACATAGTTAAATTTTTTTTTGATAAACACGTAGGCTGTTAACTTAATTTATGCAGAGTCATAAAGACAAGTATGTATAGCTGGAGTGCGATAGCATATTGCGCAATAAACAGTGACGAAGTTTATTATAAACATGTGAAAACCTAATCCAAGCACTTCTACAAGAACACTTTTACAATCGCTTCAAGTAATGTTTGGCGCGGAAAAATATTGTTCAGTTATTTACAACTGCATATAATTGTTAATTCGAATATAATTTTGTGACGAAATAATGATTTTAATAATAATTTGCGTAATAGTGGTCGCCAAGATAGCATTGTCTATAGTTACCAAAATACGTTCGTAGGGGCAGTGGTGCAGGGCTGCCTACACTCGGGGCGTTAGTCAGTCTACGAACTTGTTGACTGTGGTAGTATATTTACATTGGCAGAAATATCGGCCAGCATGCAAGAGTCGGCATCGAGGTGAGTCCTGGAATGTGTACTATAGCAGCGCTCTGATATACAGCGCGGTTTCCCGCGGGTGAGCTACTCTCTGCGCCGCGCATTGAAGTCTCCTCTGCCGGCCGCAGCAGGTGGAGGCGCGCGTGACACAGCCTTCTGCTCATTGTCGTCCCCCCGTTGTTGTTATTGTGGTGCGACCCATTTATTACGGGACGGCACGCGGCGGGGGGGCCGCGCGCCACGCCATTTACCATCCCTGCCGAGCCACGATGAGAGCCCAGCCGTTCTCAAGAGGGACCGCCCGCCCGAACGTGTCCCCTGGACGCGCAACACGAGCCCGCCAACTGCGCCCGCCGGCATCCCAGCCAAGAAACATTTCTTCTCCAATAAAGAAAAAGAATGACTAATCTCTGAACCTCCCTATACTGTTACTGTCAAAAAAAATAAGAGTCGCTGAAAGTAACATAAATGCACAAGAAAAAGTATACTGCAATGTAACGGTTATTAGGACTATGCCATAGTGTGGTTCGGGTACAGAATCAATAATTGCACAGAGACGAAACGACAGGGTGGTTATTTCGTTGAAATGGACGTGCTCGTTCTCTGATTGGCTATGCAAGTCACTGGGAGCGGATCTTGTGTCTCATTGGCTACTATTTAAATGGCCAATTATAGGTTGAACTATGTATGTGAGACTTTCTGACCCTGCAGCTGTACCCTTACTGGGAAATGCAGTGGTATAAGTTATACCTAGGGACAGGTTTTTTTTTGCGAAAATATGTATGGTCAATGCTGTGGCCTGTCCTGAGAGGATTAGGTCACGCACTTGAAAGGGGGATGGTAGTAGCTAGATTAAGGAGCACTCGGTTATATGAAACATTACTTTTATTCAAACAATACTTAGTACAATCACTTGCCCTAAGGAGTTACTTATTAATGTCAAACACGTACAAATAGAGATGAAAGTGGCAAGGGCTAGTGAAGCTAGCTTAAGGTTTAACTCCGTGCTCTGAAACTACCACGATGGACTGTGCATGCTTTTACATTCGAAAGAACAATTTCATTGGAACACAGCAAACTCGACATTCCATAGGCTGTCAGCTAGTAGAATCCACCACCAATAGCAAGTAAAAACAATAATTAATATTTAAATCATTTTGATATGTCGGCCTTACTTTACAACTGAATTTATAACTCGTATTTAGAATGCTGCAGGGTTTAACTGTAACTTGCTCCTCTAAAGTTAATGGTAGTGGAGATTCCAAAGTGCCCTTCACTCTTCCCCACTCCTTCGTACACAACTTTTCTTCTCAGATGTTGGTGTAGTTGATTGTGTACCGAAAGACACCTTTGCTGATTATGTTTCTCAATACCACCAACACAAAATCAGAGAAAAATGTAGGCCAAAGGAAAGTTCCTGTGTTCCTGGGAGTTTTAGGTTTTTATTGCTTCATAACGTTTCCTGTGGTGTACTCTTAGTTCTGCGCTAGATTTTCAAATATATGTCCACGACAAACTAAGTTTAAAAGGAAGGGAATATGAAGAGCCAAAGTGAATGAAGAGGAATAAGCAGAAATAAAAAAGATACATTACAGTGACACTTCCGTATGCAAAACAGTCAAGAAGTTGGTAGCCCAAAGAGTGCTGTTGTAACAGAATGACACTTCAATTAGGAAGAAATGGTGACCCAGATTTTACATCGTGATGTATTGCAAGATACATCAACCTCACATGCCGTGTGAGGTGTGGCTCAGCGGAAGTGAAGCCGGAAGGGAAGCCCACTTTTTAAAAAGAAATTGTGGACAATATCTTATATTAGTTTTCTTAAATAAAGCGTTGGTACTTCCCAACTTCAGCTAGTCAAGGGACTGACGAAATTGTGCGGCGTTCTTTTTCACTGTTGTCACTTGCCCGTAGGTGCATATATATATATATATATATATATATATATATATATATATATATATATATATATATATATATATATATATATATATATATATATATGTCTCTCATGCACCTATGTACATTTTCATTTTACTTGAAAACGATCGTAAATTTCAGTTCTGAATCGAAAATGCATTAAAATCATTTTCAGCAGATCATGTAAATTTACACCGGTTTATTTTTGCTAAGGTGAATTTATTGTGGTCTTTCGTAGAACTGTGACCATGGGAGCAAGAACAAAACACCACGTAAATCAAATAAATAATCCATCCCCTGATAAATGAGAATGTCAACTGAGTAAGTGAAATTGTATACCCTTGGTCAAATGAGAAACATGGCAAGAGGTCATGATAAAACAAATCGCCGTCATCAACTCGAAATATGACCTTGGTCGTCGAGTGCTTGCTCTGCGGTGAACGGTGGGCTCTGCCTCCAGATATGATCAGATATGATGGATGTACGCATAACACTCTAAGCTGTGCACAACGCTCGCGATTTCACGTGAGGGTGCTCGAAGCAGACTTTAACCTGAAGTCTTCGACCATTGCTCTATAAAGAAGTGAACGTTCCTTGGTCCCAGGTGTAATTTTGGAGGAATGGATAATTTATTTTATTTGAAACTCTGTTCCGTTATTAAAAGGCTTCAGCTGTTAAGGGCCTCAGTGAATGTGTAACATTCGCAGGTATGTCATTCAACAGCGACACAAGATGTGGACTGACTGGTCCATTTCTTTTCACTTTAAAACTCGAAGACGAACATTGCCGAGGAAACACGAAGCGCTCTTCGCTGGCAAGCCAAACATTATATCCGCAACAATAAATTATCGTACAATGCTTTAGAATTCGGACCAAATGGTCACAATATATCCTTGGAATAAATACAGGCCAGAGGGAGCGTATGGTATAGAAGAGAACGGAGAAATCACCGTTAAATATCTTAAAAAATTCCGCGGGCCCATATGTTTATATTAATATTATCTTTACATATAAAATCCATTGTACGTGACTAAACCGCATCATCGCTGACAAGCCACTAGACCAATTGAGACAATATTCACACCATATGTTATTGAGGTGGCGAGTAAGGTTTTTAGTTATGTTTCATTTCCGATAGGTGGTGCTGGAGTATAACTTCTATATTTATGGGTCGATTTTGCTCATACTTGCAAGAAATGTTTGTTGATCTAAAAGAGAAAAATACCAGCGATACCATGGTCAAACAGCCGTTGACGTACCCGACGTAATAGAGAGGACGCATTGAGAAGGCAAAATAGAACGTGAACACGCGCTGCACAAACTGAAGAGGTATGGACACAAAATCGAGAAGCACACAGCACACAGCAGGCGGAACCACGTTGGCCGGGATTAGCTAGTTTATAAATAAAAACATATATATTAAGATTGTGAAATGTATGCAAATTACAATCCATATAACAAAACCGCGACACCACGCCAATAAATACAAGTGGAATATAATAATACGTCGAGCGTTTAAATAACAGCAAACCACAACGAAATGTAAAACATATGTATACAGGATATAGTTTATTTCTACACGCAAACTTTGGCATCCAAAAAATACGTCGACATTGTATAAACTACCTATAGCCTTAAGTCTATTCGGGAGGGGTGCAACTATATCTGAAAATGTAGATGAAGCAGATAAGCAATAACACAACTAGAATGAGAAATTAATGTCTGAGTGTCTGGATAACGTATTACTGAACGACAAAGTGCAAACCATAAAAAGACTGGGTGTGGATATCAACTCTCTTCCATAAATACAGATAATTTTGGAATTACATAAGTGCATATATATATATATATATATATATATATATATATATATATATATATATATATATATATAGGCTCTTCACGGTAAAGTGAGCACTATTTAAGGCCCTTCTAAGTTTTTAGTTTCACCCAATTGCTATCTTCCTGCTATTTTTAAATATAAATATTGCAACGTGACCAATAAACACAGTTTATATATTTCACCACTCTCAAAAGTTAATGCCTAAGGCAGCAGTAAGATATATTTATTAGTCGTTAATGCCTGTTGTCAGGCCCTTAAAAAGTGCTCACTTTACCGTGAACAGCTTATAACTGTCATATATTTTTTTGTTTTTTCCCCCTGTTACTTGGTAATTAATCTACCGTACATGAGCGAAGAGATTTGGACGGCTCTTAACATCGAGGTTTCGAGAGCCGATGGGGAGATTGAGGTGAGAATGGAGCAGAGTCGGAATTGAAGGGCGGAGGAAACGGGAGATCTCCGAGAAAACCCGTCAACCAACGACATCGTCCGGCACGATTCTCACATGCGAAGATGCGGCCGGGGATTGAGCCCGGATCGCCTTGGTGGGAGGCGAGCAGGCCAACTGCTCAGCCACCGTGGCCCCTCTACCATACATGGTAAACAAAAATACCATCTTGTGTTTTTTATGTTGGTACACTAAAAATATTGCAATTCACTACTGATTAATTTATCGAAAAAGATGGCATGTAGTGTAAAAACTCAAGGTGAACTTTTTTTCAATCGTCTAACTCTATCGTTTTGCAAATGGCATCATCGGCAACATAGGTACTCTAGCTGGAGTCATGTATGGTGCTACGAAAGACGATGTAAGGCTGTTATAAGTTGTTCACAGTAAAATGAGCACTTTCGAAAGTCCTGCTTGAGATCTACTTGTACGCACTTTGTATATTCTTCCGTCTTATGTAAAATTAACATTGCCATGGGTCTCATCACTTTATTCATGCGTCGGTCAAGTAAAACGGTGAAATTGTTAGGTAAACATATATTATACAAAACTGCTCATTTTTACACTTCGCGGCATTAAAAAACAGAAAGCGAAAGAAATAATTTAAGTTATCACAAATAGTTGCCTAACACTTTTTATTCGACGTTAAGATATGGAAGTATTTTCCATCCATCGTTACCAACTTTACTGGGCAGATGCCACTCAGTGCGTCCATTAAAATATATCAATTCAGGAACAGTGACATTTTTCTAAGGTTCTTTTCAAAAGTGCTCACTTTATCGTGAACAGCCTTTAGTCGCAGGCACATCAATAAAACAATGCTACATTTGATACCTACATTCCAATAGCTCGCTTGTACGAACAGGTACTTAAAATTTGAACAGATATTTCTGATCACTGTCGGAAAATACATGTGTAATTACGAGCATAGCCGATAACACCATGGTTACTACTGTAAGTGAGTGAGTTAGTGAGTGAGTGAAGATATTTGGGTCTTGAGAGCTGATAAGGGTGAAGTGAGGTGATTATGCAGCAGCGACTGAATGCAACGGCGGGGGAAAATGGAAGATCCCCAAGAAAACCCGTCGACCAGCGGCATCGTTGGGCACGATTCCCACATGCGAAAATCGGGGAGTGACCCGCCGACCCGGTTCACCTACATGGGAGGCGAGTAGTCTAACCACTACGCGGTGAACTACTGTAACGGAAGAGTCAATCATACTGTAAAATAACTAACCAGACTGGATGCTAGAAATATCACGAGATATATGGGTAGAGTAATATGTCGCACCTCGTATCAGACGAAAAACTGTGACATAGTGCGACTTTGACCACGTTATTCATCTGCAGAGGTCGAAATGTTACGTGACCAACAGCCGCGATTAATGTGACGTCATCATTATATCACTATCGCAGTCTAGTGGCAGTGGCAGATATCAAGGTAAATCGTGGGATGGTGTTGTGTGGCGTTAAGGGGCGGGGGGTTGGATGTTATATAAAGCTTGTGATTCGTTGGAGGATTGTAGTTGGATTGGGGTGCCGACTAAACAGCCAATGAAATATAGTTGTGGAGTACAGTCGTTTGCTGGTCCCTGCACTAGCAGTAGGTGTACTCCGACATATTTACGAGAATCGATCCCCTGTTATCTTAAATGTAAATATTTTGTAAAAATGATTTTATTTTTTGCAATATTTTAATTTTTCTATTTTTTTAATTATTGCACTTCTATTAACTTTATAATTTGTAAAAAAGTGTATTTTATTTTATGATTTATAACTTTCAAGGTCACCCGGTATCAAGGTCAAGGTTACGCAAATTCAAGATGGCGGGCGTTGAGAGTAATACAAATTTTCCCCCAATTTTTACTATGTATATAGTTAATGTGATGTTTTTAGATTTTCTTGTTTTAGGACACTTCCCAGTCATCGTGGGTAAAGTTCAAGGTCATTGAAATTCAAGATGGTAGTTCGGGTTAACATTGTAAACAAACACGTTCGCTTTCCCTCCCGATCCGCTGGACTTGTCTCGGAGCCTAAGGTAAGTTCGCTTTGCCAGTTTGCGGACTTGTGCGGAAAAAGAAAATAAAAAAAAAGTAAAAAATTATTATTATTAAATTTTAATTACTTTTTGGTTGAAATTCTGTGGAAGAGAAAAACGATTTTGGCATTAAATCGTCGATTTTTAGATGATTTTTCGGGCAAAAACGAGAAATTCTCATGGTCGTGATGTTACAATATGGCGAACAAGCATTACGTACTTGTGTTCAGCATTTTTCTCGCAACCACTGAACAACGTGTTGCGTGCTGGATGATATTATCATTTCACAGTTCATGCTAGACAGGTGTAGATTAGATTAGCCGAAATGCAGAGTGGGTAGTGATGCATTTCTGTGTACAGGACCCTCCATACATATCATCCACGATATAGGACGCGGTTACTGAACGGGTCAAAAACTATTTTTTTTTTTTTTCGATCTGAGCGGTGCGACGAGGGCACGAGGAAGGGATGATTCATTTGATACATTCGCGGTGTTATTTTTCATGAGCTCAGTATATTGTGTGTGTGTGTGTGTGTGTGTGTGTGTGTGTGTGTGTGTGTGTGTGTGTGTGTGTGTGGTGTGTTGGGAGGCCTGTGTCCCAGACCGCGGCCTCCCCCTCATCCCATGTGCATATCAGCCGTGGGTCCACACCACGATCTTTACGGCGTGTTCGCTCCGCGGGTGGTGGATGGTGACGTGGCGACCAGAACGAGTGACCTATCCTCCCTCCCCCCCCCCCCTTTTCCCACCATCATGACGTCGTCATCTATTACGTGCCCGTGGCCCGCGCTGTGGTTCCCATTGAGCACCGCGTCTCTCTGCGCACGCGCCTTTGTGTGCGAGCGCCCTGCCCGCACCTGACGAGCGTGCCTGATCGACCACAATATCGCCCAATCAGAGCCGTCGCCAGCTTCGCAGTGGGGCGGCGAGGGCAAGACCGTCGCTAGAGGGCGCCTGTCTGCTCAGCCACCCCCTCCCCCCGTTCTCCCTCACACCAACCACTAGCTCGTTAAAAAAAAATTAATTTTAAATGAAATTTACGTCACACGGACATAGGTTGGACGAATACACAACAAAGGAAGTAGCATGGTGGTTTCTTTGATGTGAGCGTACCCATTCTCTGATTGGATGCCCCGAGGCTCTGGGGACGAGCCTTGCGCCTGATTGGCTAATGCGTCCTATTGGCTGTGCTGTAGGCGTGCGAGTTAGGTTACCAGGCTTTGATTGGTGAACGGCGTTCCAACGTCTTGGTGGCCGGCGATGCAGTTTTGTTGCGAGTGATCAGCTGGCATTTGTAGTAGACGTTTCGAGCACTCAGTGGCTCGTATGTCCACGTAAAGGACGAAGGAGACTGCATGCCTTGCCACCGATATATCCTCTCCCACTCCTCAACTTTAAGAACTTTGCCGTAAGAGATTACTTTTTTGAAAGTGTCGTTTATCAAGTCCATATTTTTTTCCCCCTATGAATCAGGCGAATTGCGGCTTGCGCGTTAAAACCATACCTGGACGTAATATTCACGTAAGAAGAAGTACACACCCATGCCTCACCCGAGATTCGAACCGATTACTCCTTTGCAGCGCAAGCTGGTGATAACACAAATTATTTAAGTTAACACAAATGGTCACCTAACACTTTTCATTCAACATTAGATACCGAACTACCTATTTTCCTTTCATCGTTAACAAATTTTACCGGGTGCATGTCACTAAGTACGCCGGTTAAAATGTATGCAGGTAGGGGCAAAGTTTTTTTTCTAAGTTTGGTTTCAAAAGGACTCATTGTATCGTGAAGAGCCTCTAAGAACCATGCTCTTTAGTATAGGCTGTTCGCGGTAAAGTGAGCACTTTTGAGGCCCTAGTTACTTTCTCCCTATTAGCCAATTTTTATCCTTCCCCCACTTTTTAAAAATAAATATTGCCATTTAAGTAATAAACACAGTGTACATATTTCACCGGACTCGAAAGTTACCGTCTAAGGATACAATAAAATATATTTATTGATTATTATTCCAAATGAGACGGCTTCAAAAAGTGTTCACTTTACTGTGAATAGCCTATAGTGAGTGGTGAGCGTCTAGGAGAGAGGGGGTGGGGCTTCTTAGTTTTGGTTGACGCTAGTTTAACCATAGATTAATGCATACACATCACCCTGGTGATGGGAGTAGCGCAATTTGACCTATAACCCTCCCCCCCTTATCGCCAGAGGGGAGGGGGGGTTATAGGTTATAGGGTTTCACGTTCGTGTTTATAGTGGCCACAATTACATCACGAGACAGGCACGACCGACCAAGAAATGTAACGTGAGGTTGTCTATCGGGACATCGCAACACAGTCGCTACAGACAGGCGAGCACCGCTCGACGCAAAACGTGAAAGGCAAACGCTGCCCTCAGGCCTAGCATCCAACTGCTGAGCCGGTAGCTGGAATTGATCAACAAACACAAGTGACCCCCCTTCCCCCTGCCAACAGGGATATACGTGAAATACAAGCATGTTCCTTCTCTCCCATCCCTTCTAACTTTCTAATTTATCGAGATTCTCAATTCTCTAGATATCGATACTTTTGCGATAGCTTCCACCCCACGATTCTCGAGCAACTGTACTTTCGAAAGCAATAATTACATTCGGCCGAGGTGGCCTCCCACCTAGGCGAACCGGGTTATATTCGCGGCGGTGTCGCTTCTGGATTTTCGAACGTGGGTACGGTGCCGGAAGGTGCCGCTGGTCGGCGGGTTTGCTCTGGAGTCTCCCGTTTCCCCCGTCTTTGTATTCCGGCGCTGCTCCCTGCTCATCTCACTTCACCCTCATCGGCTCTCAAGACCTCGTTGTGAAGAGTCGCCTAAATCTCTCGACTCTCAACTCTCGTCCCCTTGCATCAGTTTAGGAAATAATTTACGAGGGATATTCTTATCAAAGAAGAGATCGATTACATAAATTCTGTATTCTAAATAAGTACATGATACAGACATACAAACAAATTATTCCAAAAAATTAAATTTCCACCAGACGAAGCGTGCAGGCATTGTCGTGTTTGCCACATATTAGATTTATCTTATTTACGTTCCCAACTGATAGATCAGAAAATGTAGCAAGGTGCTGCAGTGGTAATAAACATGAACTGTCGTACTCAAAAATCCGGATTCGATTCCCGGTCCGGCTATCTTTATTTTGGCTTTTAATATTTTTTCAACTATACCTACCTATCAAAGTCCGCAATCCCCAAAACACTTATGTATACCTCACTAAACAGTGTTGCTGCTAGCATCGTAAAATGTTTGCAACGACAAACAAACACATTATTGCCTACTATCAACACAATGAATTTACTGGTGACCACAAGAGTAATTTTGTGGTTGCCACAAAATACTGGAAAGATTTTGTGAAGTCTTGACAAAATAATTTTGTGGTCACCAACTTAAATATTTTGGTCGCCGCAAAACGTTTTTTTAAGTGTACACATTTTTCTAGGGCTGTAGTTTCTACCGGGGTGGAATACGAGAGCTGGGTGAATTTTTACAAAAAAATTATTTTCTTATTAAGTTCGCTCTGCTTCACACAGGTGGTAAAGGCAATAAGAACTACCTCCAAACAACAGCAGACCAAGACATTCTGAACTCATGCTGTTTCCATTCTTTACATCGAAGAGGACATATTTACTCAAAATGACTACGCTGATGTGCGGCATATATGAAAAGGTTCAGTTTGTTCTTGTACTAAAATATTAATTTCATTATAATCTTATACGCATTTACTTATTACGGAAAATGTAGGTAACTAGAGCTCTACGTCTCATCGAGAGCTAGGTCATTAGCGTGGAATGGAGAGATTAGTTTGTTAATATCAAGGCCTTGCGAGCCGATGAGGGTGACGTGAGGTGAGTATGGAGCAGCATCAGAATGAAAGGGTAGGGGAAACGGGAGATCCCAGAGCAAACCTGCCGACCAGCGACATCGTCCGGCACTATATACAAGTTAAAAAATCCGGTAGCGATCCCACCGGGAAACGAACCGTTTTGCCTAGGTAAGAGGCGAGTAAACTGACACTACACCACCATCCTGTACGGGACTTCCAACAATTCTGTAGCTACAGGCAATATCCCTTCCGCCTCTGAGGGTTGTACAACCACACGAGCTGTCCTTCTTGAAAAGTCTCTTTAGGTATTCTCTGGTCATATCGTGTTTTCATTCTGTCAATATTAATTTTAAGGTGCCTCAAAGCAAACTCATGAATGTCAACGAAATTTTGAAGTAGTTAAATGGCATATTCTGGGAGGTGTTTTTCCTTCCACTGGAAGTCTGAACTGCAGGTTACCAGGGAGGCGGAGCTCTCTCCCAAACTGCGTCCCTAAAGATGTTACCCTTGTAGACTCATGGACTGTTGAACGATATGCTAGGAGAAATAAGAGTGACTTGGAGTCCCATCTTTCTGGTTGTTTTCTACGAAGATCGCCAGATACTGTTCTAGGGTACGATTTAGCCTCTCGACCATCCCATCCGACTGAGGGTGTAATGCTATGCTACGAGTTTTCTTCATTCCTAAAATCCTCGTTACCTCTTGGAAAAGAGTTGCTTCTAAATGTTGTCCTTGATCATAATGAAGCTCAAGTGGCACTCCGAACCTTGAAAACAATCTCTCTACAAGTGCAGAGAATACCACTATGATGAAGAGTGTCAATTAAGGAATCGACTATGGCAGACAGCAGCAGTACCACCATCGCACGTGTAAATCACTCCTTTCTTTATAACAAGAGAATTCCACTGTGCCTAGTATGCACTGACTGTCATGTCTAGGCAGGATATCTCCACCCATCATGGTCGATACCCCACTTCGTTCCAACCCAATATTGGATGCACTGTGTGGTTTCCTATGAACATTTCTTATGTCATTATCCCACGTAGGTGACCCATCTCAAGATACAGGACCTTGAATTCTTATCCTCCTTGCTTTCCATGATACATCAACCTATTCCGCCTGGTGTTTTCAATGATGACAAAATGGATTACATGGTCTCCTGGAAAGTCCAACCACATTGCTGTGAAGGTGTCCAGACCTTTATGTGTTTCCAAGTTATATTCTTGCAGTTATATCCACCAAGCTATTCGACCTTCAGGGTTCTTGAAAATTAGTAGCAAGCATAATGAAGCATGATCAGTTCTTAGGATGTAGTTAGTGTCTGTCATAAAGATACGAGTGAAAATGTGCAATTGCCTTAACCACTGCCAGAAGTTCCCTGCGTGTGAGAAAGTTATTTTTCTCAGACTTGTGTAGTGCCTTACTGAAGTATTCCAATGTCCTCTCCTTTCCATGCTGAATTTAAGAAAAGACAGCCCCGATACCCTCATCACTAGCATCAGTATCCAGAATGAACTCAAACTCTCTACTCAGGAAGCCCAGTACTGTGGGAGATTTCAGCATTTACTTAAGTCTATTAAAAGGCAATTTTGCACTCAGGAGTCCGATAAAATTTTATTTTTTGCATCAGTCAATTCATGCAGAGGATTGGCGATTGGGGCGAACCCAGGTACAAATCGACGGTATTAAGCACATAAGCCCAGGAAACTTCTCATTTCAGTTTTATCATTTGGTAGAGGCCAATCTCTTATTTTTCTGGTCTTCTCAGGGAGTGTTTCGATCCCATAGGGAGACACAACATGGCCCAAGAAATTAATTTCCTTGTGGATAAGGACGCATTTGTTAGGAAATAATTTCAGGTTGGCTGCAACAACTCTCTGAAACAGTTTCAGGTTCTCTTAAAATGTCCTTCCCATAACCACAATGTCGTCTAGGTACACTTAGTAAATGTCTAAGAGCAGACATTCCTCCATTAGTCACTCGTAGATGGCAGGGGAATTGCATAGCCACAAGGGCATAACCTTGAATTGCCTGGTTTTATTCCCTTGGACACAAAAGGCAGCCTTTATTTGTCTTCTGGGGCCACCTGGCACTGCCAATACCCGCTTTTCATATTTAAAGTAGAAAACCACTGTGAATCTGCTAGACTATTCAGTGTGCCGTCTATCCTAGGGAGTGGGTAAGAATCTTTCTTGTTCACATTATTTAGTTGGTGGCAATCAACACAAAATTTAATAGAGCCATCCTTTTTTTCAACAAGCACTATGGGAGAAGACCATGGACTAACCGATGGCTCTATCACCTCTAAATACCTCATCTCTGTCAGAATACCATCAAACACATCATGTAAAGCTAGTGGTAGTCGCCTTGGTGGTTGCTTTATGGGCTTAGCACCCTCTGTGTCTATGTGATGACATGCAACATTAGTTCTGCCAAGGTCATGGGGCTCACAGGAGAAAGCACCTCTATTTCTCTGTAGTAACTCTGATACAAGCTTCTCTTGTCGCCAGTTGAGGTTTTCTCTTGTTCTAGTCAGCTGTTCTACCAGAACATCTGGTAGAGAACATTCGGTATTTTGTGACATTGGAACATCTGCAACATTTGAAAGTACCTGTGAGACCTGCTTGCAAACCCCCTATAGTGGCATATCCTTAAGACAGGTAGCACAATCAAATAAACTAACCATTCTTACTGGTAAAATGTCCCATTTCGAAGAAATCAAAGTCCTCGCCACAACGACATCACCTGATAAAATGTCACCTTTCTGGGCTGGTTCGATTATGCTCAACCACCTGACAAATTTTCCCTAGCATCTGTCTGGAATAAAACTTTCGCTAGAAGCAGGGAGCACAGTTGACTGATTACACACTACTGAGCAGCTCATTGTCGAAGATAAATCTCGTCGTGTTGACACTACCAACTCGATATTACCTACCTGTAACACCCACAGTCGAGTATCGATACAGTACCCCTGCTTATGTAACCCATCAAGATCCAAATTAATTCGTCCTCTATTTCTCCTATGTAAAAGTGATGCTCTATTTTATGGTTACCGAGCTGTAAGAGTACCCTTCTCTTGTCTCTAACTGGTGTGGTCTCGCACGTTACTGTAGTCAAATGGCAGTGATCCATGCTATTATCGGACGATCACTTGGAGAAAGGCCCGAAAATGATTGGTCTTACCACCATTATAGTTGCCCATGTGTCAATGACCATCTGACAAGAAATGTCATCTATACTTCCTTCCATCAATATGGTGTCCAAGTCCTGTATCACTGAAAGAATCTGCAAGAACACTGGGACCTTCTCTCCAGCAATCACCGATCTTTGCCCCTCAAGATAGGTGCTTAGATATTTCCCGAAGATGCTGCACTCTCGCCTGCTCCTCGCTGCCTACTTACTTGTTGCTGTTGCTGTTGCTGTTGTTGTTGCTGCTGGGGACAGTTGGCTCTCAGGTGCCCCAGCTGTCCACATAGCCAACATTCGGACTGCCTGAATGGGGGATAGCGAATATCCACAGCAGGGGCCCTGGAAGCGATGTAAATCATGGTCGTCTGAATTTCTTTCAGAGTATTCTTGATGCTGTCGTCCTCCTCTTCATTTGGTATCACTGCCCGCACTGGACGTCTGAGCACTGATGCTTGCCATGCTAACTCCACTTCCAGTGCTCGGGCCAAGGCATTCTGCATGGTTTGAAGCACAGCCAAGTGTACATCTTGCCGCACCACTGTGTCGGCTATAATGTCGACGAAGAAGCTGACTGCAGTGGCATCCAGAGACAAGTGTGAGAGCTTCACAATGTTCTGCCACACTAATTTTATTGGTTCCTCTGGTCGCTGGAGGTGGCTACGCAGTTGGGCATGGTGGGCGTGTCATGTATAACGGTCGCCGAATTGCAGCTCCAAGTCTAAACCAATGTAGAGTACTCGAGTTGATGTCGTTCTGGAAGTGACTGCAGTATGCTCAGTGCAAGTTCCTCAGTACAGCCGCCAGGTAGTACGTCCGTTGCTTGTGAGTCCAGCCAATTAATGTAGCAACGATCACGAACTGCTTCCGGTATTCGGGCCAAGGTGTCTGTCCATCGTAGAGGGTGGGCTTCAATGTGGCGACTTTACCCACCCCTGGCTGAGGCGTACCCACAATGCAGAACTGCGGTGTCTCTCCAGAAATGGTTTTATTGGCAGCGAACTCTAACTTATCCTCGCAGCTCGCACTCGTCGGCTCGGTTGTGATCAATGTCAACTCTTCTCCCCAGTCATTGCATACCTTCCCTGCTGCTGTAAGAATTCCTGTCATTCCATTTTGAGGGGGCTTACTTCCTGTCTTATTTCCTGCTCAATACTGTCCACTCTCTCACTAACACTTTCCAGTTTCCTGTCCACCATATCGGTAAGATCGTCAGTCTTATCTAAATTTTCAATTACAATAATATCTTGTATTCTCTTATTTTCATTTTCGTTAACACTGTATACTTGTCTATCCACATTTTCGTTCACACTGGCTGTTATTCTATCGACATTTTCGTTCACACAGTCTATTTTTCTGTCCTCATTTTCGTTCACATTATCTCTCGCACAGTCTATTTTCTTATCAACTATTTCACTAACACTATTTATTTGACTGTTAAAATTTTTGTTTATACTGTATACAACACTATTAATGTGACTTTTAACATTCTCATTGTCTCAAGTAATTCGGCTACCCAGTCCTTCAATCAAAGCATGGAGTGCTTCCATCTGTGCTGACAATTTCCTTGTTAGCATTCACAAACATTTTAATAATTCTTGAACCTATTAATACAACAATTATTATACTTACAAAGTTATGATACCGGTAAATATTGTACATTTACTTAAACTACAATTATTTGGTTTTATTTATTTGAAATGAATTGCCTCCATTTCACTTCTGACACCATGTTATAATTTCTAAAAAGTCAGTGGGCTAAACCAGTTTCTTTAAGGGATGGAGGTCTTAATTAAATTAAATAGTTAATGATAATTTCTTTATTTATTAAAAATAATTACATAGACAATGCTTTCTTCTCAATACCTCACAATTAATTAATGTCTTGCTATTTACAAATAATAAATTCATTCAGGGAAGCTTACAATTACCTCAAAGAAATTAATATAATGAAATATTTAAAATCAATCATAAAAGGCAGTGTATCGAAACCTAACGATTACTTTATTGATTATATGTCCATATTTGACAATTCCAAATTTTTAGAATAAAGAACATATCACATGTTCATACAGTCCCACCTCAGTTTAGACCGGAGCCCACCAGTCCGCGATGTTCTAGAGTTCTCCGAGCGCCCTCATGCACTGTGGCCTTCACTCGTCAGGTATCACACCCTCTCGTCCACTCACACCACAAACACCTCGTCCGCCGTCGACTCGCAATCTCCCGTCGTTGTCCGTCCTCTTCGCCGATGTCTCTTGCCGCATTCATCTTTGCTCGGTTACCGCACTCAGGAAAAGGCTTTTACCAACAGACTTCCCACCCTTGGACAGCTGCAGTGTTTATAGGGTCGTAGGCCATCACCCAGAAATTTCTGTAAATGCCGCATTGCGCCGAGTGTCCTAGTTCCCATATTATTCTTGAGCTTTAAACTTGTTGTCTTCTCCAGCACGGGGTGGAGGAGGGGCTGTTTATTATGCTAGCCAGGTCGCCACTGTCAATCATTCCCCCTGCCGCCGTACGAGTGACTGGGCAGCGAGCTGGTCTGCCTGGGGGAGGGGAGGATCGAGGTAGCCCCCCCCCCCCCCCAGAGCCAGACTGTGCATGGATCTCGTGTCTCGTGTGAGTATCAGCGCATAACATTATTGTACAATTTTCCCAGCAAGGTTGGCCGGCATAATGCTTTGCAGTTTGTGTACCTTCAGGATACTGATGGGTGGTTGTACATACTTAGTTTCTGGCTCAATAATACACTTTACAGACAAATAAGTTATTCTGTCTTTACTATTTGTATAAATCGGAGACATTGTTTCTTTGATAGATAATTGCCTAACTTAACGAATACACAAGAACTTGATTCTTGTAACTGACTACTTCAGCATAACCTTATACATCTTAAAACTTACAAGTGCCACAGAATATGTACATCAAATGAAACAGAAAATGGCCTTCATATCCCCGCCTAAAGGAAACCATTTTTTTTCTTTGCTACAGAGAAAGTGAATCCTAAGGATGACACTGGCACACAAGTAGTAACGAATCCAGGATTCTGTCTGGACATGGATGATAACCATACTCGAGTATGGAAGATCACTGGACAGCCCACAAATCTGAACCTCATCGTTGATCGGTAGAGAGAGGTGTATTTCGCGTGGCTCCAAGTGATAACTTTTCGCCAGGGTAATGCACACCTGCATGCAGCATGAATTCCACAGTGTTAACTTCGTGTTATCAACACCATTCTTTGGCCAGCCCGGTCTCTAGACTGGACTGAAGCATCTGGAGTGGCAGTTGCCACTAACACGTGGCGATTTACCCCAGGATAGCATTAGACGGCTCTTTGACTCCATGCCGAACTGTATCGCAGCATTTCTACACTATGGATGGTACAACTAGCAATTTGGCATAAGATACGGTCAATTTTGGTTGATTCTATGATCAGTTACTCATATAATCGTTCAGATCATACGTACCAAGTGTCATTACATTTTGATGCCTTCTTTTGGTTCCGGAAATTTACGTCAATGATTGTGCAGCGCTTAATTAAAGCCAGTGATGTCACAATGATGTATATAATATAGGCGAGTATGATATGTTTCAGGGAGGCCAAAGAAAACTCGATGTACAGTAGCTACGCTCATGGTGTTGGGGAGTTAATATAGTGACGGAATTCTTTGCTATCATCTTCTACACTGTCTACAGTAATATAATAAAGAGATAAAGTTTGTGAATTTGTTAGAGGTAATCTCTGGAATTACTTATCCGATTTAAAAATTGTTTCATTGGTAAGTAGCCTGGACCTTCTGTATGAACATATACTATATATAATGACGTTATGACAACAAGGAAAATTTTAAATATAAAAATTAAGATAAACTTAAAAAAGAAATAAATATTTTGTATCTACATTCATACTCGAAACTATAGATTTACGAAAGAAATCTTCAAATCAATTCATTAGTAATAATGTTAAAATTAATTTTCTTACTATAATTTACAATTACGGCGAAATAATATGTACGTAAAAATTATTTGTAGAGAATTTAATTAGCTACTAAATTAAATTTTTGCCATGCCGGTATTAGTTTATCAAAAATTATTAATTTTTACACTTCGTTTTAAATATAAATTTAAAATTTTGTAAGAAATAATATTTTCAAAATAATAAATCGATGCCCAGCGAATGGTTTTGTTAATGATTTTGTGATTATATAGATTTCATTTTGTAATCAAGAGATCATATGTTGTTTGTTTGAGGATTAGCTTAATGATTAACTGTGATTAAGACATACTAAATAAAAATCGATATAGTATTTTTTTATGCTAACTGAAAAATGTAATCGAATTTACAAATATATATATTTTTTTAATTTGTCTAGATTACAAATTAATTATTTATTTTATTTGATTGTTTACCATAGACAATACCAATAATAGATAATACGCTCCAATATCTCAGAAACTGAAGTGTACTCATGGGCGATGTCACTTTTAATTTTGCTGGTGATTTTTGCCAAACACTTCCTGTCATAGCAAAAGGTACACGTAAAGACCTTGTGAAAGCATGTTTAGAATCATCTCCGTTATGGGATTCATTTCAAACACACAATCAATATGAGTACTAACTTGAGAGCCCATTTAAGCTAAAACAATAATAACGGTTTTTCATAACATTTTCTCTAGCTTGGAGGGGGGAAATTCCCTTTTCCAAGCGCAAATGGTGGTAGCGCTGAAATTAACCTTGATGCTGGATTGGGTCGCGTAGTCCATAAATTAGAACATTTTAGGCAATATATACTGATCTAGGAAATTTATTGCAAAGGGACTGTCATTGGCTCTGATATAGGGCAATAGTAGCTCCCAGAAACGATACAGTCAATGAAATAAATACAATGATCTTACAAAAAGTTCCCGGCCACATTAAACCTTGTAAATCCATTGATACCGTCACCAACATTGAGGACAGTGTGCAATACCCTCAAGAATTCTTAAATTCATTAAATCCTTCTTTGCATGCCGCCACACGGCCTCAAATTAAAGATTGTTTGGTATCCCAATAATGTTACTACGCAGCTTAGACCCACCTAATATGTGTAATGGCACGAGACTATTGATATAAGATTTGCGGAACATCATCATCGAAGCAATAATATTAACTGGGCCTGCCGCCGGACGGCTAGCGCTTATTACACATATCCCTATGATCCCAACGGATCTACATATTCCTTTCAAGCGGTTGCAGTTTCCGGTGAAGGTATCATTTGCTCTCACTATAAACAAGTCTCAGGGACAAACTTTCAAATTTGTGGAAATAGATTTGAGCCAGGGAAATCCATAAAACAGTATATTTTGTTACCAGAAAATAATAAATCAATAAACATAGTATACAGAGTAGCTCTAAAAAGTTAATGTAAAGTTACTGAAACCTATAAAAAAAAAACTTTGAAATAATAGATTCATATTTCGTATTTACGGAAAAACGAAGTTAATTTGAGGATTATACTCTCCTGTAGGCTACTAATAATATAAATGGAATACAATCTATGAAAAAATAACGAACAAAGTCGCGAGCGGTTGCTATTAAAAATAATATGTTCAAATTAATTTTCTTACTTTAAATTGTAATTACGGAGAAAATTTTTTAATTACTTTTCAAATATAAATCTGAGGTTTTGTATTAAAAAATATAATAATAAAACCTATTAATGCTATTACTAATTACGCATATAGAATAATAAATAGATGCCAAGCAAAGCGGGCGAGGAAACTGCTAGTTAGAATATATACCTACTGGGAAGATGACGCAAGCCCATTGCCCCACACCACTTGAAATTAAAACTATTTCAGACGCACTGCTATTTGTATTTTTTAAATCTAAGGCAGGGCCACAGTGGCTGAGCGGTTAGCTTGCTCGCCTCCCACCAAGGCAAACCAGGTTTAATCTCCGGCTGGGCCACTCCCAGATTTTCGCATGTGGAAATTATGCCGGACGATGCTGCTGGTCGGCGGTCTTCTCTGGGATCTCCCGTTCACCCTGTCATTTCATTCCGGCGCTGCTCCGTACTCACCTCAAACATTCTCATCAGCTCTCAAGACCTAGCTGTTAAGAGACATCAAAATTTCTTCTTCACTCTTCTTCTTCTGTAATCTTAGGTATAAGCATACTCCTAATTTTATCAAACTTATATTTATGACGTATAATGTTGTTTGCAACCATGCCACTGTGCGGGCTGGTTCACCTCTGTCACTTTCCCCCAAAAAGCTCAGTGGTTGTCCAACCACGACGACGTCATATGTGGCTTAGTGGGGGAAGGAGGATCATTGCACCTGCCTGTAATCGCTAACGGGACTGACGTCACTCCTGCCCGCTAGAGAAGCCAACGACTTGTTAGGCATTGCGCGAAGATTCTGGTCATCACATCTCTCGGCGCGACTCGAGGTGCGATGAATCTTCTAGGACAGGATATCTCGGCTGTATAAGACACGGCGTGCCTTCTTGTCGGCAGCATTGAATGGCCTTAGTGCCGAATACGTGCGACGTGAGAGAGTTGAAGGACGACAGACTGCGGTGCATCGACAAGCGGGTGCAGTATGTGAGTAGCGGGAGAGCAGAGACTGGGACTAACCAACTGGACTGTAAGAAAGTGGCTCTTAACACAAAAATTTTGAGAGCCGACGATAGGTGAGGTGAGGTGAGTATGGTGCAGCGGTGGAATGAAAGGGAAGGGGGAAATCCCTGAGAAAGCCCGCCGACCAGTGGCACCGTCCGGCATGATTCCCACATGCGAAAATCCAGGAGCCACCCCGCTGAGATTCGAACCCGGTTCACATGGATGGAAGGCGAGTAGTCTAACTACTACACCACTGTGGCCCCGGACTTTCTTCGTGAATGACGGATATGCGGAATGATATAAATGTGTGGCAGTGGATGTTTTAATAGTACATTTTAACTGATGTTTGATGCTTGTAGGTAACTGTAAGTAGTATTAAGATGGTGATCAGGACAATAATTATAAGTGAATAGCATAAAATGATACTCACCGATAAGAATAGTAACTACACTGAGAGAAGATCGAACAAATTATTTTTGTTTATATAGAACCAAATATATATTTAGTTACCCTTTGATCTTGAACAAACAAAATTTGAAAACAATAAAATTACTTTAGTTCGTCTAACAAAATATATATTTGAATAAACATAATCTCTGTGTTGGACCAAAAAAAAATTAGATAGTCAACTAAATATGTTGTTATATCATCTGCATATTATATTTGTTTGGCCATTCATTCGACTGCCTTCGTTCGAACATACAGTTTAAGAGTTTCTTTGTATTTTTTGTGACAATTAGGATAGTAACCGTGTTGTTAGTGCATCTATTGATGCTTAATAATAATATAAACACATAAATAAAACAATTCAACAGGAAACTGAAAAGTAAATCTATAAAACTTGAACTATTGGTTTGCACACGTTACCCAATATTTGCACTATGTCTAATGAAAAGCTATCCGCTGTCGTCAGCTGTCACATTAGCCGAGGTTACTAAGGCGTAGCGCTTGGACGCTGGTGACCTAGGTTTGAAACTAGGTCGAATTGGTAAGACTGTTTTATATCGGCCTAAACTGTTTAATGTACGTGTAGCCAAACGAAACTTTAGTTGCAACAATCAAATCGTACAGTTTGCGGCAACCAAATGAGAACAACAAAATAATTTCGTTTCAGCAACAAAATATTTAATTGATTCTATACAAACAAATAATTTGTTTACGCCAAATCAATCTTGTTTGATTTTTAAAAAAAGTTATTCTCAGTGTATTCATAGTAGTTCTAGGCAGTTGTACTTTTGGAATTAATAGCTGAGTGTATTGTACTCCATTGAAAATAAGTTAGGAAATTAAATTTAGTTATTTTTTTTATCAAGACCTCCATCTCTGACGAGCCTAGATACGCCCCACGCTAATTGTTACAATACAATTTAAACTACCGTCATTTTTTCGGACATGTATAAACTTATGAAATAATATTTGTGTTTATCTTAGCTATTTAGAAACAGCAAATTTGTAAATGGAATTAAATCATGTTTATTGCGAGTGGTTGCCACACTAGGTACTGCCATGTTTATTAATGCTTAGTAGAGATTTTAAAAATAACCTAAACCACATTGTCGTTCTTGTTCCAACCAGATAACATTTCTAATTCAAAGATGCGTGTAGTTCTCGTTAGAAAAATAAAGCTGTTTTTGAAACCTATTGCCTTTTTAATTTATTCTAAATCCCTTCATTTCTCCCAATTATCCACATCGTCTTGATTCTTGGCAGCGAAGTGGGCAGTCTCGAATTATAGCTCTAATGCGGCCACGGTTTGCTTGTAACAACAGTGCCCAGCAAATTTAAGGTAGGAACGGAGTTGACGAAAAAAATAGAACCACGGAAAGCGCAATAAACTCAGAGCATACTATGAAGGGTCACATAGCAACGTGCCTTTTGTTGAAGTGTCTGTAACTAGAGACATTTATCCCCTTGGTTAGTAATCGAACAGCGACACGTTGACGGGGATGTCTACAGTGTACTTTTAAAGGGGACGAAGCAAGCTTAACGACATTTTATAGGCGAATTAGATAACTGAATAACAGTAAATTACTTGTGCCTTGAAAAAAACCAATACTTGTAAGAATAACTACGCGAATATTA
The DNA here is from genome assembly GCA_029891345.1 of Dryococelus australis. Taxonomy (NCBI): domain Eukaryota; kingdom Metazoa; phylum Arthropoda; class Insecta; order Phasmatodea; family Phasmatidae; genus Dryococelus; species Dryococelus australis. The sequence goes on from CM056994.1 coordinate 293,551,099, forward strand.
ATGACAGCAAACTAGCAGTAGCGGTAAGCATTACTGTACTCGGGTGAATGAGGATAAGTACTGTGATGTGAAACCAGTCATTTAGTCAATAAATACCAACTTAACGCTTTCAGAGTCACTTTAATTTATGGTGTTAGCTGTTTCAGATAAGAAATGTTATTGATACACGCTGTACTTAACTTGCTACAGAACTTGTTTCGTTATCACGGCAAAGAAGATACAGATTTGATATTAAGGTATGGGTACACTATTTGTGGCCATTAGATTGCTCAGGTATTGCACACACAATTTAATATAGGATGTTCCCTCTAAACTGAGCACTTTTGAAAGCTCTACATAAGCTCTAATTGTTTACACGGTGAGTGTACACGGTGAGTTTACACGGTGAGTTTCACCATATGTAAAATTAACATTGTCATGGGTCTAATCACTTTATGAATGCGTCGGTCCAGCGAAAGTGTCAAATTATTGACAGAAGTAAATATTTTACCAATTTGCTAGTTCTTACACTTAAACTCTTAAAAAAAATACATGAAACTATTTTCCTTCCGCTGCTACCAACTGTACTGGGCGCGGGCTGGTCAGCGCGCCCGTGAAAATATGTGCGAATACAGGTAGTGTCATTAGTGTCATTATTCAAAGGTTGGTTTCAAAAGGGTTCAATGAACCATGAACCGCCTATACTGATATTTAACTCAACCTTTGGAAAGATTATCTACCGCACTTAAAAATGCCGAAAATTTATGCAGAAGCATAATTAATACCTCTTGGAAAGGCGTTGAGTGGGAACCCTTAGGCCTGGACCACAATAGCTCGCCCGCAGTTGAATGGGAACCCTTAGGCCTAGTCCACAATAGCTCGCCCGCAGTTGAATGGGAACACTTAGGCCTAGTCCACAATAGCTCGCCCGCAGTTGAATGGGAACCCTTAGGCCTAGTCCACAATAGCTCGCCCGCAGTTGAATGGTAGGCGGATATACTTCGTCCGCGGACGCATGCCCCAACGTGCGTGTTTACAATGACGACGTCCGAAGCTAAGCTTTCCAACACTGACACCAGAGAGCACCAAATTCAACGCTAAACTTTCAGACATTGAAACTAGAGAGTGCACCCTAATCGGCGCGTCAATTAATTGCACTTGATTATTAGTAAATATTGAGCTTCCTATTTTTTTTTTTTTTTGTTTTCTAATTTGAGTTATGTGAGCGAATACGTTTTGATTTTGCTTTAACTTAACTTCAATTGGATATTGTTTTATTTTTTCTTCTAGTCAGTACATTTATGTATTTTTACTTATTAAAGTTTCGTTTTCGCGGTTACGAGATTGAAGCTTATTGCTTCCAACAAATAGCAAAATTTAATAATAATAATAATAATAATAATAATAATAAACACATCCGCAATTCACTTTTATCGTTTGCGCGCGATAAAATGTAAACTAAACAAGCAATTTGGAACACGTCCGCGGACCACGGTCCACGGACGAAAGTTGATATTGGTGAATGATCTTGGGACATGGAACCTAAGGACATTGGGATCATAGACTAAAGATAAAGTCATAGACTAAAGATGAGGTATACCGATCTCGCAGGCTGCGCACAACCAATCTCCATGTCCCAACATTGAACTTCTTTTCTGCCAACACGGCTAGCGTAAACGGCGTGGATGGGATTTGAGGTTAGAACACGGTTTAGTAAACAAGTGTTTCAACATGTTTTTATACTCCCCGTAACCAATTTATAATGCAGTTTGATTGATTACAAATTGGTAAAATTATTTTATTAACATAATAGTGCTTGTCATTCAAAAGTTAAGACATAAACAAACACGTTTATCACTGTTGACCATGTGACTTTGACAGTTGTGTTCCTTTGGGGTAGGTCAATGTTGAGTACATGCGCAGAAGACTAATATGCGGTCTACCTCATATTTAGTCTGTGATTGGGACGGCATGTTATGACGTCAGAGGGTCGCGTGCATCAATGAGAGGTTATTGTGGACTAGGGTTTAGCCACGCATCCTAACTACAAGCCGCTGCAGGTACCGCCGCGAGCTACGACCCACAGAAGACCAGTGGCCACTTCAGCGCCAGCCATCTACATAAAGTGGGCCGAAACCTGCAATTTTCTCGCCCCGGCAGCTCAGGCTACCGGCGCGGCTCCCAAAAATACACAAATTCTCGCCGGGAAATTACTTAATTAACATTCTTCCTCGGGCGCCGCCCCTCATTAAGAAGCACGGCGCTAGACCCTCCCCTTACTCCGCCGTCCTTCACAAACCATCCCGCTCGACAAATATCCTTCCGTAACAAATGAATGTAGGCGTGTTTTTAATAAAAAAACTACTCCGGCTTGGCTTCGACAACTCGACAGGAAATTAATACGTCGGCTGTTTTTCGGGGATCCTAAAGTCAAGTTAAAAATAATAGGCTCATAACTTTTAACGTTGTTACCTGGAACCTCAAAAACTACGCTTTAAGGCTCGCTGAAAAAAATTTTCAGGTTTAAAGGATCTGAGTGGAACTATTTAGGTTACGTGGAAAATGCTTCAAATTTTTGCCACGTTGGTATCTGCAAATGGAAGAAATACTATTGTGTTGTGTGCGCAAATATGTTGTAAACATCGCTACAAAAATATGTATAAATTTCGCATTCTTTATTTCGTACGATTCTTCCACAACCCATAGATAAATCCAGATGTTCTATAGGGCCTACAGATTTTCGACTGGACGAGTGTAAAGTTACTTTTGATTCGCGCAACAAATTATCCTGTGTGTACACAGGCTCTAAGCACGAGTGGGTGTAAGGCTGTGCCGTCCTCCCTTCCCAAGGTTATACTTTTCAGCCGATTAGGGGGAGAAAGCTCCATCCTGGGTTAACATATCGTGATTCGTCACTACTTTAGTTAACTGAATGCCTCATCCTTTACAAATGATCATTTTATTTATTGATATTTACGTGACAAAAACCGTAACATTTGAGTAAAAATGGTTAATTTATTTATATTCAAATATACAACTGGCAGTAAGACAGAGAGCCAAACGATTAAAAAAACTCGCGTACTCCGCAAAAATAAAATAAAATAAGGAAAAGCGTTGGCGACAAATCTCCAGATCACGTCGCTAAAATACAGAAAATCAGAATTTTCGGTAACCGTCTTGACGTACATTTTTCAAAACTTCCCGTGAAGTAAATTTGCTAGTTAATTTTCTGTATTTCCATTACGAAATGGGAAATTATGTAAATAAAAATTCAAGTTCTTTATTCGGATGTTTTACTGTATATAAAAATGAAATTTATAAAAGTTAAAATACTTCATTCTGGAATGAAACTCGAACACAAAGTAGGAAGATTCAGAGCTCATTAGTTACCGCTCATCTATACGTTTTTTTTTTTTTTGTGACAACGTTGGGTGTAAATTTGTCTCTAGAAATTTAACGTAAATAAAACCTTCAGTTTCTAATATTGTTTGAATGTTTTAAGTAGAGACAGGTGTATTTTCGCGAAGAAATCTCAGGACCAGTTGTACTCCAAAAAACTTTAGTTCATATGCACATTCGTGGTTGGATGATTTTAAATGTCACGTGCCTCAAGTGCGTGTACGCTAATCACAGACGTTCAGTATCGGAGTACTTTGATACGATTGGCCCAGTCAAATAAGAACACGTCTTCTCACGTAGAGACCTGGCCAATAACAAAAGGAAGTTGTGGTTGTGGATGTAGGATATAGAAGTCTAGCATGACCATAAATATTTTCGCGACAAACCCCTCTCCCTAGTTATGAGTGGCGAGTTGTTGCGTACGTCTGATTCTACATTTTCGCGACAAATCCCTCTCCCTAGTTATGAGTGTGGCGAGTTGTTGCGTACGTCTTATTCTACATTTGAAGCAGTAGTTCTAAGTGGCGTGGGTATCCTAACTGCCGGAGAAACGATAATATACTTGGTTACAGTGGCGAAGAAAGCTTCATTTAGATTTGGCATTGTTTATCAGCGAAATCCGAAGCTGTGGGAAATACGGATACGTTCCGTATTTTATATTTACGGAGCTCAGTTTCACTTTTTTCTCATTACGGTTCGCGTTTCTGTAAGTTAACTGAGCATTTTTGAACGAATTTCCGTGAATATACTGACACTTTCAACGGTATGATCACAGAAAGTTTGAGCTGCAAACCAGGTTTCATTCCCGGAATGGTCGCTCCCTGATTTTCGCACGTGGGAATCGTGCCGGACGATGCCGCCGGTCGGCGGGTTTCCTCAAGGATCTCCCATAGCCCCCGTACTTGCATTCAAACGCTGCTCCGTACTGTTATGGGCAAGCCCTTGCTGTGGCGCCTGTGTGAACCCACCAACATGTATCCAAGGCGAGCGGGGTCACTGGAGCGAAGCGCCGCCGCAACAATCAGAACACGAGTCGCAGGAGCAGTTCGCAGTAATTTGTAAACCACTAAGTATATAAGGAAGCGAAGGAGTTAAGTTCGGGGTCTGCCAGCATCCAGTCGACGACGGGGCAACATGGACTAGCAGGTGGGGTTTCGTCCGCCGTAGCCGTAATAGCAATCATCCTTCGGCAACGCAAAGGTAATGCTGTTCCAGCAGATGACAGAAGGACTCTTAGTTCGAGGCTTGGTAATAGTTCAGATAATATATAAATACTTGCAGGAATAGAGCAACTTAACGTAACACACTCCCCTGGAGCACTTTAATGTATTTACGTAAAATGTAAAGTGTTGAAAATTATAATGTAACAGTATATAAGCTTTTAATGTGCGTGTGAAATTATATTGTGTTCTCCATCAGAGTTACGTTTCCCCACAAAGTTTGTAAGACCCCCATATGGGGCCGACGTAACAGTACTCACCTCGCTTCATCCTCCACTCTAAAACCCCGCCCTCTCCCCCGGAAATGAGAAGTCGTTGCCAACTTGTAAGTACAGTAGTCAGCTGATTGAGCGACTGACAACGAATTGTTGCGGGATATTTTCGTTTCTGATCTATACCTAACGCACTATGAAACTCAGTGATCAGTTAGGCCTAGTCTTTCTTTGCCTGTCAACACCTTCTCGCGGTTACAAACACGACTGTGCAGTTCAGGGGCAGGCTGGAAGGGTTGGAGCCTCAGCTGGAAACAGTAGTATATCCAGACTTGAGTGATGTGTTAGCAGGATGTAGAGAGGGCAGAGGAGCTGCCAGGAGGTCTGGGGCATGGAATGCCAGCGGGAAAATGTTTGACTTCAAATATTAAACAGTGTCTTTTAAGTTTATCCATTACTTTTAGAAATAAAATATTAAGTAAGACACTTTTACTCATAATTTTACTTCCCTATTTGTTTAATTATTTATTTATTTCGGCTCTACTTATACCGTTGAAGTTAAGGCTTTAATGCCAATGACAGCCAAGATAAATTAAACTCTAAAAATGATCATATGTGTTTTCTAATTATGCACGTATCTTCAGCACATCTAGAGACAAATGAAAGTTTAAGGAAATTAAAATTACAATAGTTCAGTAATATTTCGTAATACATATTTCCAACCATAAATATAAACGTGCAGAACCTACAAGAACCTAAGAAAAAACATGAATATCAACTCTTTGAAATAAACTGACATATCTACAATAACAATAAGCACTTGCAAGCTAATGAAAATTTAACGCATCTTAACTCCTTGAAATAAAATGATGTTTGACAGCAACTACTTACTCTTTAACCCATTCAGATCCAGTGTACACATTTGTGTACATTACACACGTGTAGATAAGTTTTGGTCAGTACTGTACACTGTGAAGCTTAGTAACCAATGATCTTACCTTGGAGGAATGATTCACAAACCGTCTTACTGCTCTCGGTCGTAATTGGTACATATAACTGTGGCCGAACATATAACCTACGTCTCATTGGCTGAGACAGCTAAACAAGTGTTGTGTTGACTTAAGTACCTCACGCATCATATAATTTTTTGTTTGCGACTTCTGAAACCGTAAATTAACGTGGGTCTGAAAGGTTTAAGTGTAATGCATAAATTAACACTCGTAGCTAGGGTATATGACTATTTAGAAAGAAATTATACAAAATTAAAAATACTACGGAATAATAATGCGCGTGCTTGCGTGTGTGTGTGTGGAATCATCGGCGCATATTCTAAATTTACTTGGTAGCACTTGCATGTTTTTAATCCCATGACTCGTAATTTCAGTCATTCGAACTGTTTTAAACATCTCTGGTAATCATCTCGTTTATTCTTCAATGCAGGGCCTCTGGCTTTCGAGAGCTTCTGTGGGATGTTCAACCTACCAACCCTGGCCTGTCCGCCCCTGGTGCTACTCACACTGCTTGCTTTCAGCTCGCTATCTTCGTGGTATTCCTTCCACCGTTTCACTGAAAGTCTCATTACACTTTGAAGTCTTCTGTTTACTGCCACTCGCTGCCTTATCTCCGACACCCGTAGCCGGCTAATGCCCCTACGTGCCTTGCGCTGAGCTCCGGCTGCTGGTGTCACAATGAGAAGTGAAAGGGCAGCTGCGAGACACGAGTCCGTGTTCCGTGACTATGTTTCAGCACACAGACATTTTTATACAGAATGTTTCAAACACGATCTGCAACTTTAATTTCGTTTATCTCTGTGAAGCAGCGTTATAGTCCACTTTCCCAGCTAGCAATGTTGCTAAAAAAGATGTATATATTTTCTACGTGTTCTTTCTTCGTATGTACATTTTTCTCAGTACTGCAGAATAAGTAATATTTTCCGCCATTAGTTTGCCCAGTCCTCGTAATTTGTTCATGTTTATTGCTTCTTCAGCAACGTCAAAAATATTAATATAATCACTAATTTACGTTATTTCACATTCTCTTGGGTGCTGGTTCGAGTTCTCAGACAGAAAGAGAGGGCAAACTCGGGTTAAATGAACTTCAGTTTATGATCCTTGCATTGGAAACTTTGGAGACTCCTCTTCTGTCTACAGGTCAATTCTGCACTACTTTTACTTTTCATAATGTGCGTGTATACCTACACATGATAATAAACATTTTTAAAATATGGAATATTTAAAAATATGACATACAGACTAAAATACAGAGTCCTCTGCACATTCGTCCCCGCCTTAGGTATTTGATTGAAAAACAGAAAATTTAGTCTTAATTCGCTGCAACTTAAGCAGGAGTGGTCCTAAACTTTCAGTTTGGGGAAAAGTAAGGGTTCTATACACATAACTGTTTAAGTTATGAATTATTAAATGTTATGTGGCTTCTGTGGCCACACAGAGAGGTGAAAATAATTTGGCAAGCATTATGGTGTTGTTAAAAATAAAACCTCAGAAATTGGATTTAAAATGCAATACACTCGAGTAAGCCCGTGGCATTATCTACAAAGTGTTTTCTTTGATTCCACATGTTATAAAAATTAAGATCGTTAAATTATGAAGAAAATATTTAATGTTACGTGGTTCACAACAAATAATAGTTAGTGGCCCCACATCCGGACAGCATATAAGACTTGATGTCTAACCTGGGAGTGACAATTCTTTCGCATTCCATCCTCTCACGGGGCGGCTCGCATGCGAAGAAGTACGCGTGCTGTACTTTCCGTAAAGGGAAGAATAGGGTAGGGTGCACACGAGAACTGCGCAACAGGTAATCTCTGAGTTCTGCTGCTTTTCTGCCGAACAAAACAACGTGGGTAGCTTTCGAGATTGGAACGCTGATTATGTATGTAAGAAGTGTTTTGAGGGATTTTTACCATTTCCTTTACCTAGTTTAATGCAGTTAGAGTAAGTAAGTCAAATTATTTGTTGATATAAAATGGTTGACCTGTTGAAAATTCAAATTAACAAACACGTTCATCACTGTTATAGACTGTTCGCGGTCAAGTGAGCAATTTTGAAATCAACCATCGAAAAATGTCACTACTCCTATAGGATATTCACATTAAAGTGAGTACTTTTGCAAGCCTTCTCATTTGGAATAATAGTATATTTTATTGTAGCCTTATACGTAAAGTTCCGATTGCGGAGGAATATACAAACTGTGTTTATTATTTACATAATATTTATTTGAAAAGGTGTTTAAGGATGAAAAATGGCTAGTGAAGTTGGTAACAACGGGGGAAAGCAGTTTCATGTCTTAACGTTGAATCAAAAGTGTCACGGAAACATTTGCGAATACTTAACATGTTTTGCTTTCTTTTTTATTGCATAAGAATTAGAAGATTTTTAAGGATTTACATTTCTAACGATTTCACAGTTCCGTATGACAGACGCGTGAATTAAAGTGATGAGGTCAATGGAAATGTTAGAATTAAATTTACGTATGGTGAAAAAATACACAATATGCATACAGGTAAACATTAAGAGAGTAGTATCCCTTCGATGTTGAATTTCTGCACAAATTTTCGTAATTAAAATGCATTAACAGGTGGCTCCTCAACAGAATTTTTGAAGTACGTACGATCTCAGATATGTTGATGTTTTCGCATGTGGGACGGAAATGATTAAATAATATAGAAACCTAACAATACGGTCACAAAGAGAAACGTGAGAAAAGTAAGTTGTATTTCGAAATAACACTTAGAATGTTTCTATGCATTGACAAGCTTGGTTTACAAATATTGAATCGAATAAATTATGATATGGAGAAATATACATAAATCTAAAAAGGCGGGGATAAAACCCTTTCAAGGTGGCCGCCTGGGTAGGCCGCCAAACGGTGTGCAGTGCTAAAGAAGAAAACGGTGTTATTAAAAAACCGTCCCACGTGTCTGAGTGAGGTCTGCTTACGAATGGCATTTAAGAAACGTTACACATTGGCATATGTTTTTCAGTTCCTCCAGTTCTCTCTAAAGTACGTTTTTGTGATCATGAAAATTGCTCAAACGGGTGTTTTCGCGGTAATTTTTTGATATAAACATTCCGGTACAAAAATTTAAAACAAGCATAAGGACGTGCTTAAAACCTTTAATTTTACTATTACGTCATAAAATGGTAGGGTCTCCGCTGAAAGTCTCATAGAGGCGCGTTTTCGACAGCAAGACTGCACGCCAGTTCAGTGCTTTGCGCGTAGAGGCGATGAGCGAGTTGCTGAGCATGTCTCGGTCGCCCCTAGCGCTCCCACGCGTTTAGGCCTCAGACGTGCCAAATTCCTTCAGCCAGGCCGTCACCTTAAGTAGAGGTTCCAGAAGAGCTCAGTTTTCCGTCAATGACCTGTAAACATGAGACTTTGACAGTTGTATCGGTGATGGGCGGGTCAATGTCGTGGGACGTGAGCATAGGACAATAATATCGGTCCAGCTCATCTCCAGTCTGCGGTCCCTTCAGCCCCCGCTGACTGATTGATGACGCCGGCGCTGTGGGTTGGGGCCGGGCGCCGTGTCGCCATTTGTCCGTGCCATTGTCGCAGCGCTAATGGACGCGCTGGCCGCTCCGTCATACCTCAAGATCCACGTCATACTGTCGGCGACTACTACCTCCGAGGATACCAACACCACCGGCCTCAACTGTATAGGCTGTTCACGGTCAACTGGGAATTTGTGAAAGCCCTGCTTAAGTTCTACTTGTATGTACTTTGTGTAGCCTTCCGCCTTATATACAATTAACATTGCGTGGGCCTCATCACTTTGTTGGTGCGTCGGTCAAGCGAACATAAGGAATTATTACAAAAATAAATATTTTACAAATCTGCTCAATTGTACACTTCGATGCATTAAATTAACACAGAAAGCGAAAGGTATAATATAAGTTATCACATATGGTTACCTTATACTTTTTATTCGATGTTAAGATATGGAACTACTTTCCATCCTTCGTTACCAACTTTACCGGGCGGATGTCACTCAGTGCGCCCTTCAAAATACATGCATGTATGGGCATCGACTTTTTTCTATGGCTGATTTAAAAATTGCTCATTTTATAGTGAATAGCCTTTACTAAGGTTTAGTCTACTCAGGTTGGGAAGCTCAATTATTTTATTTCAGCAACTAAAACTTTTTTTCAATAGTTAAGCGCTAGTGTCGCATGTGTACCGGATTTCCTTTATTTTCTGCGTTAAAAAAATACAAAGCAATAATCATTAGTCAATATAAAAACTACAACTAAGTAAAATCATTCTTTTTTATTATTCACGTAACTTAAAACTTTAATCAAATGTTACCTGTTTTGAACATTGCACACCTAGCATAGGAAATTTCCCCTATACCAAACTTTCCCAAGAAAACTCGTTTTGTTCCTAACCTGAGTAGAATTTCCCTTAACTGTACCCTGCTGGAGAGACTTCATGTGCTTGACGACGCATTTCTGCACACTCAAAATAAATATCTAATTGCGTTACAACTACCTGTTTGGTACTGGGCATTACAGACACACATATTTATCACCGTTTCAATTCATATTGTCAGGTTGAAATTGTTGAACATTTGGTTTTACCGTGGTTCTGTGCTCGGTTTCCTTCGCCGCGACTGAGGAAGTTGCGGGACCCGGAAATTTGAAGAGGGCACTGGCTGCCTGAGTTCAGCGTTGTACTTCCGTGAATCGGGCAGTGTTGGCTGGATGTGGCCTGCCTGTTGCGAAATGCGTGTGCTCGAGTCAACTGGCCAGGCGCCGAGTTCACCGGCCGGGGTCCTGCAACTCAGCAGCTGTGTGTCGCGGGACGCGGGCACGTGTCGCGGGGGGTCGATGACCAGTCACCAGCCAGTGTGGACGCTTGGGTACTGGTTTAAGTTCAGACATAGTTAGAGCCTATGCAGGCCCTTTGGCTATCGTCGTGTGTACCCTTGAGAACGCGGAGACTAGTGCGTGAGCGCGTAAATTGCGAAATCACAGTGTTGTTGCTAGTGCGATGTGTGATCGGTACAGCCACTAGATTTTGCCCCCCCCCCCCCTCTTTTACATTTTTTCAAAAGGTATTAGATGGACAGTCATGGTCTGCATGGGACGAAAAAAAAAAACAGTACTGTAGTATCTGGTAAATTTAAGATCAAGGTAGGACCCCAAATATGTATAGTTAATGCTATACTCAAATTAGTAATACCCAACTGTTTAATCAACGTTTGCCCAGTAACATAATAAGTAATTGATGCTAAACATTCTGGTGATTTTTAATGTGATAATTCTAGTCAGTGGGCAAATTAAAGCCTTGAACAATTAAATTATAATTATAATTGAGGTTCAGTAGTGTTACTCTGGCGTGAAGGCGCCTGTAATTTACGTCGTCGCCTGAACACGCCCGCTCACCTTAAGCAGTTTTCAGGAGAGCGGTTGTGGCAATCGGGGCGTGCAGTGCCAGACAGCTGTAAGTAGGGACCCCCACCACCAGCAAGGAATCAGGGCAGACTGCACTATTGCGACGCCAATATCTAGCACTACTGAGTGGCTGACATAGTCTTTCTCTTCGTGACACCGGCAGCGATGAATCCCTGCAGAGATCAGCTGTGCCGATCCCCGCAGCCGCCATGACATCAGCCTCGGGACTCACAACTTAAGGTGTAATGAACCCAGTTAAGTAGTTTTTACGGTTCAGGCAGGTAACCAACATTTTTAATAAATTACTGCTGCCCGGATGATTCAGTGCAGCTTGTAATTTAATGTTAAGTTAAACAGAATAATAAGCTGGCTCTATTCCATATAGTCTTAGAGTTAATAAACCCCTTACTCTACCACTACTGCCCCTACCATGATTCACAACCACAATGCCCCTACCATGATTCACAACCACAATTCCCCTAACCCTTCTTGTATAAAGTCGACCACAAATCGGCTTTATAACAATAGCATGCCTTCTTTTATGATTTTAGTCACCCCCCCTCCACCTTAAGCATAAGTTGATGTTGAAAAGAGTAGAATAATAAGATTTTACTAAGCAACTCCAACGAAAATCTCTCGCAGGAAAGTACAGTGAGTGAAGTTATGAATCTGCCAAGTAAGTGCTAAGAGGAGCTTCGTCCATACCCTACATATGTTACGATGTGGAATGCAGATATGAACATGATTAGGGGGAGACGGCCTGTATTCATAATAATATTAATTATAAATTAAATGCTATCATTTACAAATAAAATATAAGAAAAACATCAATTTAACTATGTATAAGTTACGTTTATATTAACAGAAGTACACCAACGTTGCATGTATAATTTTTGTGCGACATTCAGTTGCGCAAGTTTAAAATAGAACTGTATTTTATACCATTTTAACACTATAATTGTCAGCATAAAGTATTCGGAACATTTTTTTACGAAGACGGCAGAGCGTTTTTCACAAATGCAAGCTCATGATTGTCAGATCAGCTACTAAAAAATCTGACTTTCACAGAAATACATTTTAAATATTTAGCTACAATAATTAATTTACTTAATCGTCAATCAAATTACTATACAGCCAGTCAAATATAAAACCTAAAATAAATATTTTTTAAAACAAAAAAATATCGAAAATATATTATTATGGTTTATTCTGTTTGAAATAAGTCTATACTGCAAAGAGAACCTTACTTTTTAAACTAACACTGAAAAAAATTTTTGGTTGTAACTGTATATACAGGTGGTTCGGAAACTCTGAGGACGAACTTTGTCCAGATTGTTCCTCGTGAAAAATCAGAAACAAAATGCTTAATGGACATATGTCCGCCAGTGACTCCAAAGACTAGAAACCACCCCCAAGAGTGGGGTATTTACTGCGTCTGATGCAGAAATGATTATGGAATAGTGACTATAATGCCAGCATATAAAAAAAGGCTTGCGTGATTAAAACCCTCCGACGAACGGTTTGCGAGAAAAGCATTGCGGGACAGTTTTTGAGTATTCAAATCTCTGGTAGAGGAGGTACCGAATAGCAGCAGGCCGCTCAAACATACGATCTTTATACAGCATCAAACACATACGCTGTTAATGTGTTAGTTTATTACATATCATATATATTTACTATGCAATAGGTGTTCGAAAATCCTCCGTCATCGTTACTGCACAAACGACAGCGCCGGAGCAGGGATTGACGCTCACTGAATTACATGTGCGGGTTTTCTGCAATGCCACTGATGGCGCACACAGCCCTTTCTTCCAAGGCTTCAACACTCGTGACAGATGCCTGTGCTTTCACATGACCCCATAGGAGAAAATCTAATGTGGTCAAATATGGAGTCCGCGGTGGCCGAGCAACAGGACATGCAAGGCTGATCGATCTGTCTGGGTATCCGTGTTCAATGAGCTGCCTTATTTATCCTTGTTCAAGGAGCTGCCTTATTCCTCGTCCATATTATGGGGGGAGGGTATTGCCACCATCATGTTAGAACCATATAGTTGTCCGTACATCTTGCGGTACTTATTCTGACAACTCCGGCAGTATATCCCGCAAAAATACCAGGTACTGCTGTGACGTCAACAGTCCACGAATCATGTAAGCCTATGGTCCTATAATGTGGTCATCGAAAGTAGAGTGATTATACCACTTCGGGAATAACGGGATCTGGGATACGCGACAAGCGCCAGCCGGCCGCCATGTTGTGACGTCACCTTACCGCCATATAGAATCTGGGTAAACTTGACCTTTACCTGTGACTTTGGCCTTGACACTAATACTGTGACCCTGAATGACCTATCACCCAAAAAAAATCGAAAAAATTTCATAAAATTATAACAATATCGAAAATATTTTATAAAAATTCTAAAAAAAAAAATTAAAAATTACAAAATTATTTTTAAAAATTATTTAAACATGTACATGAAGGAGGTTCGGGGTTCGGTGGCAGGTGGATCGACTAAGCTCCCGACACGACCGGCCCTCGCCAGGTCGACCAGTGTCTATCTGGTCAGCCATGTTAGATGTAGGTGACCTTGACACATGGCCTTGATCTAATCCCCGTGACCATTTAATCAAAATTCTTTACTCCAGGCCTAAGACCCAAAACCCTTGACTCAAGATCCAAAGCCAAGACCCAAAACCCAAGACTCAAGAACCAGTATTCAAGACCCAATACTCAATACTCAAGACTCAAGACCCACGACCCAAGACACTTGACACCATGTCCCAAGATCTTTGACCCCATGTCCATGTCCTTAACCTTTCAGCTATCTTGTTTCTATAATTCCCTCTTCTCGCTCTGTCATTCCATTTTGTTACTTTATACTTGGTCATTTCATCTTGCTACTTCATGCTCTGTCATTCCATCTTGCCTCTTTCTTTCTTCTCTCTCCCACCTCTTTTATTTCTCACCCCTTCTTCGTCCGTCATCTTGCATGCCGTCTGCTGTAGTTCCCATACCACCTTCTAGGGGCACTGGTGTCGGCAATTTGTTTATTGCTAATAGATTTCGCAAGTGTAGCCGATCGCTCAACACACCAGTGTGAATACTTATTTATGAATTTAAGGATGAAGTGTAATTTGCCATTTACGAAGTGTAAATAGGGTATGTAATTATTCTAATAATTAGAATATTTTGATTTATTCCATATATAGATATAATTTTAGAGCGAAATAAAATTTACAGTAGGCCAGGCCCAATCACACTCTCAACAAGGTCTATAAGATCGAATTTTTAGTTTTTAATATATTTACTATAATTCGACTGTGCATTCCAGAGGTTTATTTATCTTTTACTGTTTTATGAAAAAATGAGGTAACAATACCATACTTTTTATGCCATTCCGCTTGCTCTCAAACTTACTGCATACATGTTTTAACCATGCGCACGACTCCACGACTTGAGAATGGTAGTGTTAGAATTTAAAAATGTCCGCATCTTCATGGTTTCAAGTAACCTGTGTTAGTTTATGCGCTTGCGATTTGTTTTCTCATGTCCACACCTGCATGGGGTATGGTAACTGAGAAGTGTCTTCATGTTGGACTTTGCTCCCGTGTCTTGTAACACGATCTCCACGCCGCACTCGGCAGCTAATTACAGCAGTCACTGTGAATTGACGTGTGGATTGCTGTGTGGAATTCTGCGTGGATTTGTGTGTGGGTTGCTGTGTTGATTGGCGTATGTATTGCTTTGCCTATTGCATGTGGATTACAGTGAGGATTGATGGTAGTGGTAATTATGGTGCATATGGTGATGATTGTGGTTCATGTGGTGCTGAGTGTGGTGCATGTGGTGCAGATTGTTGTACATGTGGTGCTGATTTTGGTGCATGTAGTGCTAAGTGTGGTACATGTGGTGCTGATTATGGAGCATGTGGCGTTGACTGTGGTATTTGTGGTGCTGATTGTGGTGCGTATGGTGCTGATTGTGGTGCATGTGATGCTGATTGTGGTGCATGTAGTGCTGATTGTGGTACTGATTGTAGTGCTGATTGTGGTGCATGTGGTACTGATTATGTTGCATATAGTGCTGATTGTGGTGTTAGTGGGTTGTAAGTTAATATTAATTCCCTGTCTTTGGAAACTCGCTCTATATGTGAAGTGGTTAGTTATTTCCTAAATATGCGATGTATCACAATAGTTTTATTTGTAGGTCAATAAAAATATTCCTAGATTTAATATAATTGAAGTTTAAACTTTATTTTATTTACGACTTATAAAATTTTCTGTATAATAAATATGAATAAAAACAGTGAGAAAATATGTGTGTTGGTAGCACCTAGTAATAAATAGTTCTCATGCGAAATATTATTACAAATGAGTGCGGACAAATTCGGTGCGTTGTCCTTTGGTGTTATTTTCTAGCCTAAGTTAAGCTTAATTTGCACGAGGCGGAGGAATATCCTGGAAGTAGAACTTTAGTAGGGCTTCAGAAAAGTGTGAAGTAACTGCGAATGGATTATATAATACACTGATACACGGTACGCAGGATGCGCAGAACATGAGACGAACAGCGGCCTCCCTTGAAGGGTCTCCTCGTGTTAAAAGATACAAAAAAAAGAGAGTCGACGCCAGATGAAATGAGTGCAGGTAATGGAGAAGGCAGTGTCGGCGGCTGGCTCTTCAGGCCGGCGACAGCGGGTCGGGGAAGTCGAGGCGACCGCAGTCGTGGTCCGCGGAAACTGCGGTCTGGTAAAGAAATCGCCGCCGCTACCAGGCCCAGCCCGGGGACAGGCATTCAATTACCGTCTCGGGAGCCGGTGCCGTGCGGTTTGCGGGCGGCGCGGCGCAGGTAGGATGGTTGCCGCAAAGTGGCACGGCCAGGTTTTTCCCCGCCGTCCTCTAGAGACTGGGGAAGGCCTTCCTCCGACATTGGTGGCTGCTTTGTGTTTTGACATACACTCAAGATAAGGAACACCGAGTTTCGTCGTGAGCGTGTATCCTCAACATTGACTCGCAAATCCCCAGTACACGATGTAAACATTCACATACACTGAGAGAAAATAGAACAAAACGTTTGCTTGTATAGGGCCAAATTTATATTTTGTCGTCCTAACAAAATATGTTGTTGAGCAAACAAAATTTGAATAGCAACAAAGTTAGTTTTGTTCGTCTAACAAAATATATGTTTGAATAAACAAAATCTCTGTTTTGACCGAAAAAATTTGACTGTCAACTAAATATTTTGTTGAATCAACTGCATATATTTATTTGGCCACTCATTTGACTGCCTTCGTTCGAAAATACAGCTAGAGAGTTTGTTTGTATTTTTTGTGACAATTAGGATAGCAACCGTGTTTGTTAGTGCATCTATTGATGCTTAATAATCGTATAAACACATTAATAAAACAATGCAATAAGAAACTGACAAGTAAACCTGTAAAACTGAAATATTTGTTGCTCACGTTACCCAATAATTGCAGTATTTCGATTAAAAGCTTTCGGGCGTCATCAGTTGTCACATTAGCTGAGGTTGCTAAGGCATAGCGCACGGCCGCAGGTGGTAGATGTTCGAAACACGGTCGAACATTAAAAATATTTATATTGGCCCAAACTGTTTGATGTACATATAACCAAACAAATATTTAGTAGCACTAACCAAATCTGACAGTTTGGGGCAACCAAATGAGAACAACAAAACAATTTTGTTTCAGCAACAAAATATTTCATTGCCCCTATACAAACAAATAATTTGATTGCACCAAACAAACCTTGTTTGATTAAAAAAAAACCTTTTTCACAGTATGGTCAACAGTTGTAAACGTGTTTGTTTATATGTACATTTACAGCATAAATCTTTTCATATGGCTGCAATATTTAGACAAACTTAAATATATGCAAGTTGTATTTAAATAGTGTTATAGTATGTTTACGAATTTCTCAAATCCATAAGTACACAAACGGTATTCTTACCTCAAATACTAAGGTGTCTGCCACACCCAGCGACCCAGCTCCGCTATCTCGCACCAACAAGTATTGGTGTTCACGGTTAAGCTCTCTTAAAGCTCTCGCCTATCTAGAGATGTTTTCTGAATTTGAGGCTGAGAGGCGCAGGAATTTCAGCGAGGATACTATTATTTTATTGGTGGAAAGTCTGCAGAGATTAAATGTAGGGCCCTTGAGTAGTTTTGTATTTATCTGAGGCATAAATACTTTGAAAAAGCCATTTTGGAGTACTCATTAACGATGTTTCTAATTTGCGTGACGTCTTAAAAGCATTCAACAGCCCTCGTCTTGAGTGTGCGTTCTTTTCGAAGATCAGCTCATTGGCACGTTCAATAGATTTCTAACATCTTGTACCGCAGTTCTATAGCTAGGTATGCGGGAGCCTCGAGATATTCTTTTCTCCTCAGTTTGTATTATTCTGCCGCGTTTAAACTTAACATTGTTATAGGTCAATTGTCTTTATTCATGCAATACTGAAGTGAAAACACGAAGTTGCTATAAACTTTAATCGGAACTTTTGTTTTTTCAATTTATATGTAGAATTTATATTAAAAAAAAAAAAAAAAAAAACTTTCTTTTGTCATAAATTTTTACATTACACTCAAATTACAACTTGGAAACGTAGAAGTAGCATCCTGCATGTGAGTGTGAGTGTGAGCGGTGACATTCGGGATGTTCGGAAACTACCGACAAACTTTAATACGTGATTCCACGTGAAACATCAGTAACAAGACGCTCGATAGACGCATTCCCGGAAACGATTTCAAATGGTAGAAACCACTTTCGAAAGTGTGGAATCAAAATGCGAATCTATTAAATGAAATGGAAACGGATAAATATTAAAAATATTAAGACACAATGTTTAGTGTGTTACGTAGCACTACGACGATGTACAAGATGCGAGCGCAAACCCTGTGAAAATAAACCCTCTTCAAACACAGAATTTGTCACCCCATTGTAAAAGGGAGAACTCTTGAATTTAGTGCAGAAATGATTATGGATTAATTACAAAAGTGCAAACACGTGAAAGAAAGACTTGCATAATGCAAACCCACTGACGAACGAAAAAATAAAATAGCGGGGCAGTTGTGGAGACTCCAATCCACTGGTAGAGAACGTGCGAGTGACGTCATGCGTTCATTTAGAAAACATTTGACCCTAGGAATAAACTGTACAGAATGTGCAGCTTACTAATAGCCGCAGCGCCTCCTTGGCCACATTAATTTGTAGCTGTCCCAACAATAACCAAACTGCGCATTCAACCAGCCTTCTTAACCCATTCAGTCTCCGTTTCCGTAATCGAGGAATTGTTCCACAAGAAGAATGCTTATGGTCGGCTCTTTACACAACCAGGAATCACTGGCCGGATATTTTCAGCGTCTTCCTTCCGAGTAATGTGATTTGCTGAAGTTT
The DNA here is from genome assembly GCA_029891345.1 of Dryococelus australis. NCBI lineage: Eukaryota > Metazoa > Arthropoda > Insecta > Phasmatodea > Phasmatidae > Dryococelus > Dryococelus australis. Next base: position 293,569,735 of record CM056994.1, read on the forward strand.
CTGCGCCTCTCATTTGTGAATTGTTAACTCACAGTACGTTTTTCATTGGTACAGGCTGTTCATGGTAAAATGAGCACTTTTGAAAGCCCTCCTTAGGATCTACTTGTTTGCACTTTGGATATTCTTCCGCATTATGTAAAATTAACATTGCCATGGGTCTCACCAGTTTATTAAGGCGACAGTCAGGCGAAACTGTTAAATTATTAGGAAAGTAAATATTTTACAAAAATGGTCATTTTTAAACTCGAGGCATTAGAAAAACAGAAAGCGAAAGAAATAATTTTAGTTATCACATATGGTTACCTAACACTCTCTATTCGAAGTTAAGATATGGAACTACTTTCCATCCATCGTTACCAACTTTACTGGGCGAATGTCACTTAGTGCGCTCGTTATAATATATGCCAGCAGGGGCAGTGACTTTTTTCTAAAGTTGATTTCAAAAGTGCTCAGTTTATCGTGAACAGCCTTTAACGAGAGGTAAACACCTGACATTGGTAAGCACGCATCAAAAAATTTAGCGATTGCTACACTAGCTGGTAAATTGATGCGGGACAGGACGGTTTATCCTTAATAATACAGTGAAATATACTACATATATTACAGAAAATGTAGTGCATATATCAGTCTGAGTTTTTTTTCAAAACAGTTCCATTTTTACTATCCCACTTTAACATCACTAACCTGGGAGCACCCTAACCACTCTTCGCTGTCTCACTACACTTACCGATGGCTGGAAGTACTTACGCCCTAACTACCCTCGCCATAAACTACATTCTCATATACTGCTCTTGTCGCGAAGTGCGCGGTATCGTCACCACTTCCGTTGTCCTCAACCACTGCGCTTACACTCTCGGCAGAGAAGGCAACTCAAGACATGCTACAAATGAGCTACGAGGCGAATATACAGTGTATAGTTGACGCGATCACTTCCAGGTAGTTCTCGACATCACCAGCCGCTTCCACAATCGGCCCACATTTCCATCATTTTCTTGATGAAAACCACATCCGCCACATTCTGGCAAAGCACTGCGAGAGCCAGCATGTTGTAACGGGTTGCCTTCCTATGCAACTCCGTATACTCGAATTCACCTTAATAATATAGAGGAGAGTGCTCTCAAATAACTCGGCTTCTACTTAAATGACCTTTATATAAGGTTAAATATAACACACCTGATACACTCATCTTACATTGACTGATAGGCAAGCGGGGGAGCTATGTCTCTTAGTCAAGATTCTGTAATAAGTCAGCCGTTTACTCTACTTCTCAATTAAAGACTATTTTTCGGAACCTTTTCACCTAATTCGTCTAGATGCCGAAGGCTGCGTCCAATCCAGTCTCGGCAGCCGCGACCACCGCACACCCCTCTCTCGTGTGTGGCCCTTCTTGCTGCAGGCTCCATTGACGTCTCGATGGCGTCCTATTGGCGGCTCGCAGGCCGTGCCAAGCTTCGCGCACTTCTATATAGCTCGTTCTAGCTGTGTCGGTTGGCCACTCTTTCGCAATATCGCTCTCTGCCGACTACGTTGCTGGAGTGCCTCAATCGCTCCACAAAAATGTGCACCCTTCCACTCATCGTCTCTGGCAGGTCTGGGTTAAGGCTCCTGCCAAACTGGAGATATTCCCCGCGTTTGAGGCCGGTAATCGCGGGAGCGATAGGGGCGACACTGCCACGCGCATTAAGTGCACAATCGCCACTATGCGCAAGCCTCTGAACTGACGTGCAGTGTTCTCGCCGCACTGGGTGTACCTATGCGACTTTCAGCGGGGACCCTGTTATTTTATTGGTGGAAAGTCTGCAGGCAGGTTCCGTGCAGGGCCCTCGAATAGTTTCGTATTTATCTAATACGTGTATATTGAGATACGGCTCTTTGGTAAAGCTCTTCCAACCATTTTTGGAGTACCATGAAATTATGTTTTTAAGGTGCATGAAATTTTGAAAGTACTAACAGTCCTCGTCTGAAGTGTGTGATCCTTTCGTAGATCTCGTTTTCCCCGCCCTTGCATTCCGGCGCTACTTATGTTGCTTCACCCTCATCGGTTCTCAAGATCCCAATGTTAAGTGACACCCAAACCTCTGCACTCCACTCTTCATTCATTATTTCGGACGATACCCACTCCTGAAGTGTGAATGAGTTCGATGCCACCTCTCCTAAAATATCAGTACATTTCCTTCAGAAATATTAATTGTCTTTGAGTTCAACGGTACGATATACTTTTTTTTTTTTTGCATATACGAACCATAGAAAGTCGGGGGCTTTATATAGCCAAAGTTTTTTAATAGACGTAAATAAAAGTGAAATATATAAATTAGAGATTAGAGCTAGAGGAAAGAAGACAATTTTTGTATGTAGACAAATCAAGTGATAAACTAAATAAAAACTTCGCTGCAGTAAATTAATGAATTTTTGACGAAGTTTCCCTTTCCACAGTTATGTATGGTACTTTAAACAACTAGAAACACAGGTTTGCCAATGACTGTTGTGATCGGGCATATTCTAGAAGGTTATTACTGTAAAAACGGTTGTCGGACCTGATCAGGTTGATTAAATTTTTTGTGTAACCTCTTATCCGGTTGCAATAAAACCTTTTATTTTTGTATTAAATATGTCTCGCTATGAAGTAAAGAAATCAGAATCGTTCGACTTAAACCAGAGGAAAAAAATCCTTTTAAGTGTACCGTCTGACTGGCGTGTCCAGTCCTAGAAGCGAGGGAGCTCTAAGGGCGACTTTGGTAAAAGCATAGAATGTCTAGTCGCCCTTACGCGCGAGGCACTAAACTGTCGATTCGCCTAACAAAATTTTCATCGAGGAACCTATAATTTCGTAGTATAATAATACATACTAAATTGTGCTTCGTGTCGCCGTGGTATGTAAAATAACCTTTACAGGAAAATTCATGCCTATAGGCTATTCACCGTAAAGTGAGCATTTTTAAGGCCCTTCCAAAATGTTTCTTATAGTCAATTATTATCATTCCGCCACTTTTTAACATAAACATTGCCATATAACTCATAAATATGGTTTATACATTCACCACTCTCAAAAGTTAATGTCTGAGTCTGCAATGAAACATACTTATTAGTCGCTAATACCTGGTGGGAAGGCCTTGAAAAGTGCTCTCTTTACCGTGAACAGCCTATAAACATTAGTATGGAATACTGGCATAGGCTTCTCACGGTAAACTACGCCCTTTTGAAAGCACTGCTTAAGATTTCCTTTTATCCACATTGTGTATACTTCCACCTTATGTAAAATCAATATTGCAATGGGCCTCATCACTTTATTCATGCTTCGGCCAAGTAAAAGCATGAAATTATTAGAAAAGTTCGTATTTTACAAATCCACAAATTTTTACATGTGGATACATTAAAAAAACACAAGGAGAAAAATAAATTATTTAAGTTATCACAAATGGTTACCTAACACTTTTTATTCGACGTTAAGATATGGAACCACTTTCCCTCCACCGTTACCAACTTTACTGGGCGCCCGTTAAAATAAAAATGTAGTTAGGGAATTAATTTTCTTCTAAAGTTGATTTCAAAAGTGCTCACTTTATCGTGAGCACTTTCTGACTTTTAAAAAATACGGATCACAAACTGTAGTAGAAAACGAAAACTGCAGCTTGGGCGTGGATAATTTCATAAAAGCTATTCGTACGCAGACGTCGCTCAAAATTATTGAACAGTGTTAAAATGGCAACTACACGACTGGAGCTGTGCGCTGAGTTTGCGAGCGAGAGCTTACGGCATCCTTAACGTAGAGTTAGTCTACTCACATTACCCCTATTTCGTACATTTGCATGTTTTTACGGCATAAATTAAGGCGGTTGAGTTCCCTTCCATTTCACTGTAGCTTACTTTTCAGGTCAAACATTTGAAAACGTTGGGTTATTTCAAGTCAACAAATTTTTTGCGCGTGTTGTTCTTGTTCCACCTGCAACCATAAAAATTACTAACTCGTTATTTATTCTTTCACAGTCTCTTGTGAAGAAATACAAACTGAAATCTGTCCATTCCGGTTCCAAGAGTTGTTTAAAATAGTTCTTTATACAAAACTAGCTACCCGCCCCGTCCTCGCTTGGGCACGATTTCCAAATATGACGTTGTTTAGGTTTACAACAAGTATATACACTAACATAGTATTAAAATAGATTCTCAATGACTTCGTAAGTAGATCCCTGAAAGGCAAACATGGTACTGTCAGTCATTCTTAAAAGATAAACATATGCTGTCGCGGACATGTTTGTAGACCATTTTGAGATCTACAATTCTGTAGTACACTAATTTGGTGTATCTCGTATGGTTTAGTCAGCGTAAGTCATGTAAGCCCCCGAAAAGCAACTTTTTCCGACATTATTATAAAACGTCGACATTCCTCTGCTATTCTTACATTAAATTTTAATATATTATACACCTAAACATGCCTCAAGTAATTCTCTAAATGATGGTGGAAACCTCATCAAAATCCATCAAGTAGTTTAAAAACCTTAACCGAATACATAGACATACACGGCCGGGCGACTTTGTTTTATGCTATGTACAGATTAAGTTTAGAACCTTAGCAGTGAGTTTATCAAAATATGTGAATAAACAAAGCTGGCGAGAATAACAGTAACAGCTTAGAAGGTAACAGGATCTGCGAGCCGAACGCGTGGGGTAGCAGTGCGCGCACGGTGCTCTATGGAAGGCGGTGGCGTAAGTGAAGGAGAAAAAAACAAATATAACCTTATACCCGCGAGGGCACTGCCAGATACTCGAGTAACCATGCGCGGTCGTCTCGAGGAAAATGCCAGCTGCTTGGCAACAGGTAGAATTCACCTCAGGTATATCAGGGAAGCCATGACGCTTGATTCTCGCGTATTTTGATTCGAATATTTGTTTGCCAGGCGATTTTTTTTTATATTTCGTTTATACGTTTTAGTTTCATGACTGGGTTTTATGATTGAAATTGAAATTCTAAAAAGGTCCGTTGCTTGTCAATGGATTGGATGTTGTTAAAATACAGGACTTCGTGTTCTGAAAACATAATAATCAGAAGGCAAAAAAAAAAATAGGGTTTCACAAACAATTATTTGGAAACTACTTGGCAAAGGTTTTCTTGTAATTCTGTGACTGAAATATTGTATCTTTACAACACATTGTTTTCTGAAATCATGCAAAATTCTTTGAGTACCTCAATATTTACAATAATCTTTAATTATACATTACTTACTTGTTAAAGTTCATGATTAATTTTACACGTTCCACATTACGTTTCGAATAATTTCTTATAATCCACTTATAGTGTTACAAAATTATTATTGGTAACTTTTTTTCCCAATATTTTTGTAAATATACATAATTTTGTTATGCGTTTTGGCCAGGCTTCAACCTTCCGGCTGATTGATTCCGTATTTTAAGTCCAAGATCACAGACTACCCTGTAGGATTATTTTTCTTGGCAGTGTACACCCCGAAGTTATGGAGTCGATTGGCCCAAGGCGTGGAAAATAATGTTGGCTTGATATTAAAATGAAACTTGAGCTAAAGTTGGTACAACGTTGTTCGATTGTTATTTGAACATTAGAAAATTCTTAACCATTCGTAAAGCAAAAATTTTCGTTTGATTGTTTATAGTATCTGTTCACGCATAGTTACACACCGCTTTTGATTATGAATGTTATTTTTTGAAAAATGAAGCCACCGTCTCTCGCTAGGATGAGGTGACGCATGTGTTTTACCGCCTGCAGACGAATTACAAACTTTCGGTATTAGAGTACCAGTACTCTCATTGATTCGTCCGGCGAATTACGCCGGGCGTACAATTCAGCTTATTTCAAAATAAAATCATGGCACTTCCTCTGACGCCAATATACTTTTCGTGACTAAATGTGTACGCAAATTTGGAAATACGTACATATATTCGACAAACTTCAACATTTTGCTTAGTTATCACAATATTTTATAAGCTGTTCATGGTAAACTGAGCACTTCTAAAAGCCTTGCTTGGTAAAAGCTAATCACGATAAACTGAGCACTTTTGAAAGCCCTGCTTAAGATCTACTTGCCTGCACGTCATGTAACCTTCCACCATATGTACAATTAATATTGCTATGGGCCTCATCACTTTATTCCTGCGTCGGTCAAGGGAAGCTCTGAAATTATTAACAAGTAAATACTTTACAAATTTTCTAGTTCTTACAATTATATGCTTTGAAAAACAGAACGTAAAAGAGATATTTTCTGTATTCATATAACAGCTTACCTAATAATTTGAATTCAACTTTAAAACTTGGAACTACTTCCTCCCTCTCCCCCCTTCCCACCACCAAAATAAAGGTGGTAGGGCCTCCTGAAAAAAAATCACCAGAGAAATGACAACAACAGTTCTATAATCTGGTTTCATGATGGCAGCGAGCAAAATTCTTGTACCAGAAACAGAATGTTCTGTTAGTTTATTACAGTTCTGATGTTGCGGGAACAATTCCAATATGATCGTATTTGTTCTATTGAAGGAACTACCTGTTCTATAGGAGGAACATACATAATGCCCTGCTGTAGGAACTATACTCATTTGATATACACTCATAGGCAAAACCACAACATACTGTTACATGCAGACTCCTGAGGGGCATATCAGAGTTTGTGAGGGCTGGAGGTCATGATAAAAATAAAAATAATTACTAAAGCTGATTTTTACTTTATTCACACATCTATTATGTAGAGCATTAATTTGCCTGTCTCAACTTTGACTCTTTCTATTTAACAGTGTTTTATGTTTATTTCAACTCTAATTAAGTCCTTCTTAATTGTCTCTGTTGGTTACAGTAAATTAACTCATACTTATTATCAACACGTGTTCAATTTATCTGTTTCCACCATTTATAATGTCTTTCACTCACGCATCTAGTCCAATAGACCAGCCTGCAGCCGCACTCCACTGCTTGATACCCGCAGTCGCAGACTTCCCTTCGGCTGCCCATTGCTCGAGTTATGCTGAGAGAACGAGGTCATGAATCCAAATAATTCTTCAGATAAATGCAGAAATCAATACTGCCAGGGTCAGCAGAATGCGCCGCTACAGAGATTTAAGTGTCGGCTCGCTCTCTGTGCCTATTATGCTGCTACCATCGCTCGAGCTTCCGCCGCTATCGTATAACAACTCTCCATCCTCCTCGCTCACGCGGGATGCAAAGTCAATATCAGCAGCGCGGACCAGCGACATGTAACAATACATTTATGTTCCAATTACTATGTGTGTTAACAATATTTAAATGAAACTTACAACCAGTCTGATTGCTGTACCTATATTTATAGTCTAGGTAGGTTATGATTATAGACATTTTGGTTCCTACAGTTATTTTTTTACACTCAGGCGGCTAATGTTTAGGGTCATTACATTTGGAGGAACGTGTACAGAGGAGAAGGCATAGTAAATAAGAAGGTTTTAGAATACTGGACGTGACTATATGCAAAGCAGCGGCAGCTGACTGCAGGTGTCGTTAAGCTTTGTCACCCGCCTTAAATCTGGCTTCCTAATGGACCTGACTAACGAGCCGAGGGAAATGGGACGGGCTATCATTCAACCCGTGCGCCAGCTGTCTGTCCTTTTGAGGAGGGGGGTGAGGCAGTATTCATAACGTCACTGAGGGAGAGAGACGTCCTCTGTCCTGGTCCTCGTCTACCTGGAGGCTGGAGCTCTTTTCAACGTTTGAGTCTGAGAAGCGCGGGAACGATAAGGGCGGCACTGCCAAGCACATCAAGCGTCCCATCGCCCCTACACGCAGGGGTCTGAATTGGCTTGCAGTGTTCTTTAAGCGTCGACACTATCGTTTTATTGGAAACAAGTCTGAAAGCAACGTTGAATGCGAGGCTCTGAACTACATTAGTAGGAATTCACACAGAAATTTTTAAGCTGTAACAATCCGAAAATTCCTATTTTTTTTTTTTTTTTTTTTTAAGAGCTTCAAAATCGCTGAATGATGTTTTCCGCCCTAGCATTAAATTTAATTTTTCATATGTAAACAGACCGTGCACACGTGAAATGGTTTTAAAAACACGCTGTGGCCGAGTTCGTGCACCTGGTAGATGGACGACGTAAGTCTGCTTCGTGACCCCCGACAATGGATTTGTTCGCGTGCTATTTCCTTTCTGCCACTTCTGCAATTTTCAAGCTCTTTCTCGCTCTTTGCCGTTCGTGCTACCGGAAGCACTTTTGTTATTTGTTAGTTCGGGTAGCAGGAGCACTACTCTTTCCGCTCCCTAAGAGCAGATCATTCTGCTGGCTGAGGTGAAGCAGAGAGGGCAGAAAGATTAAAAATGTAAACACCAAAATATAAACAAACTGTCAAATGACTGTTTGTTTGGTAAAGGTTGTTCACGGTATAGTGAGCACTTTTGAAAGCCCTGCTTATAATCTACTTGTAAGCACGTTGTGTATTCTTCTGCCTTATGTAAGACTAACATTGTAATGGGCCTCATCACTTCATTCATGCGTCGGTCAAATGAAACTAAAAATTATTAGAATAGTAACTATGTATTTTACAGATCAGCTCATTTGTACACTTCCGTGCATTAAAAAAAAAAAAACACAAAGTGAAAAAAATTATTGAAATCATCACAAATGATTACTTAAAACATTTTAGCGTACCTTAAAATACGGAACCAATTTTCATCCGTCGTTACCAACTTTACTTGGCGCTTGTCACTCAATGCGCCCGTCAAAATATGTGCAGTTAGGGGCAGCGACTTTTTTCTAAGGTTGATTTCAAAAGTGCTCACTTTATTGTGAACAGACTTTACTAAGATGACGATGTACGGAAAAGTTTTCTGAAATCGTTGTTTGCACGAATACGCTTTTCTCGGTAAATAACTTTACTGGAAATACAACTTTTTGCAGAAAAAAAACTGTTATCTATGTGCCTATCTTTTTACTTTTATCATATTAAGAGTATTCACGGAGAAAAAAATTCGTGAAAATGGTCAATTATAGCATTTTAAAGCTTGCCTATGCAATTTCCTTAAGGGTAAGAGTAAAATGCGATCGTACAAACGTAGTTTAATCTGTGGGTTTTCATCACGTGTAACAAACTCCCACAGTTACAAATCTAATTTGCACAGTACAGCATTTGGACTGAAACACTGCACGTTTTACGCGTAGGAGCGATGCGGCGCTAAGGCTTTTTTGGTCGATTTTGGGGAAAAAAGGGAAAAACTGAGATGGCCGTTGGCTCCCGACTCCTGCTCCTAGGCTTCTGTGCCAGCCTTCTCACTACCCTACTACTCTTCTGGTTTATATTGCATTATTTTAGGCAGTAACCGCTGACTACTCATTCTATTAGTGTAGTATTTACGTTTTTTTTCCTCTGTCTTCTTGAATTTGTAGAAGTTCAGTTATCCCCTTATTTCTTCATTTCTTAGTTTATTTTATATATTACAGCCTTAAGGTGGCAGACTGGTTGAAGCAAATTTGCACGTCTGAGGCCTAAAAGCGTGGGAGCGCTAGCCGCGACCGAGACATGCACATCAACTCTCTCATCGCCTCTACACCCAAAGGACTGAACTAGCGTGTTATCTTGATGTCGATAACGTGCTCCTATGAGACTTTCAGCGAAGACCCTACCATTTTATGGCGTAATAATAAGAATAAAGGGCCCATGCACGGCTCTGCGCCTTTCTTCATTTTTTGTACTGGAATGTTTATACCTAAAAATGACAGTGAAAACACCCGTTTGAGCCACTATCCCAAAAACATGCTTTAGAGAGAAACGGAGGAACTGGAATTCGTATACCGATATATAACAATTTTTAAATGCTATTCGTAAGCATATTTTACTCAGACACGTTGGACGGTGTTTTAATAAAAAACATTCGCCAGCGTACACACGCAGCTACCTTAACAGCCCTAAGGAATAGCATCTCTGTTGCTTGAATTCTGCTCTCTTATCAAGTGAGTGTAATCCATTATTTACTTCTACATAGTAATATTGTTATTGTTACAGTTAAAAGTTTTATATTATTTTGGAGCCCTCCAAGAATGTCAAAAGAGGGGTTTTTCAGATTGCTGTATCTTATAATATACTACCCGGACACGAACGAAACTATGATAGGAGACTGCATCGAATTTCGCTACAGGTTATTCACGGTAAAATGAGCAATTTTTAAAGCCCTGCTTAAAATCTATTTGTATGCATATATGTATTATTCCGCCCTATGTAAGATTAACATTGTCGAGGATCTCATCACTTTATTCATGCTTCGGTCAAGTGAAACTGTTTAATTATTTGAAAAGTAAATATGTAACATATCTGCTCATTTTTAAACCTCGGTGATTTTAAAAAACAGAAAGTGAACGAATTTATTCAAGTTAGAGAAATGGTTACTTAACACTTTTTATTGGACTTTAACATACGGAACTACGTCCCATCCATCGTTACCAACTTTACTGGGCGAATGTCACTCAGGGCGCCAGTTGAAACATACGCAGATAGAGGCAGTTTCTTTTTTCTAAAATTGATTTCAAAAGTTCTCACTTTATCGTGAACAGTCTTTAAACACTTTCCACCCCAATAAAATGGTAGGGCCACCTCTGAAAGACCCATTCGTACACGCTACACGACGAGAACACAGTACGCCAGTTCAGAGTTCTGCTCGTAGCATAGATAGTACACTTCATGTCCGTGGCAGTGTAGTCCTTTCACTCCCGCAGAATAGCTGCAGGTAAGGGCCAGCCTTAATGGCTGCAGTAAATACAACTGGTTCCTTAACGGTGATCCAGAGTGTTACTGTCCCTTAAGGGGGGCGTACACAAAATAGCTCATCAAATTAAAGGGGGGTGGCGTACTCAGTAAGACACCGCAGTTTCCAAAATACTAATCCTTTACTAATCTCTCTTTACGTCAGTACAATACAACACATCAGAATATTCTCCTACAGGTAAGTCTGCACCTTCTATCTCTCCTCAAGATACACTCAATACTATAAACTTTATGTAGAATATTATAGCAAACGACTTAAGTTAAGAGCTATGACTCTAATTTAGTATGGCCACGCGTTTGACACCGTTAATCCCCGCCTCATGTCCATGTGAGTTTTCACTTACCACGGAGAATGCTGAAGTCGCTTGTCGGTCACTCGGGGCAGGCCGGGGCTTCCCATCGTGGACCCGCCGGCTTCGCGACGACCTGATGACGTCTCTCGGTGACCTTGTGGCACCGTGTGTTTTATACTGGCCCCGCTGGCCCCCTTTCGCATTCCAACCCTCCATGTTTATGTTATCAAATCAAACACCGCATATCGCCCTGGTTTCCTTGCTCTGGCACTCGAGGCTGTCCTCGACTTGGCTGCACTTGGTGTGTCTGTAACAAGAGGTAAGCGGCGATCTGTTCTGTCAGCACTGGCGATGTTCTGGGGCCGCGGTGGTGTAGTGGTCAGACTACTCGCCTCCAGCCTGGGCGAACCGGGTTCCATTCCCGGCGGGGTCGCTCCCGGATTTTTCGCTCGTGGGAATCGTGCCGAACGATGCCGCTGGTCGGCAGGTTTTATCGGGGTTTCTCCCGTTTACCCCGCCCTTGCATTCCGGCGCTGCTACGTACTCGCCTCGCTTCACCCTCATCAGCTCTCAAGACCTCGATGTTAAGAGGCGCCCAAATATCTCCCCTCCACTGGCGATGCTAGTAGCGCTCTGTATAACAGCGCTCTTGAGAGTTCTGAGTCATCGAGTACGAAGGCGTACAGAAGCGCAACTAGAGCGTTTAATACGAAGTCCCTCTGCACGTGCCACAATAATGACCTGATTTGCCGACGATATGGCACACCATGGACCAGAGGCTCGTTAACATAGCGAAGCTCGGCGACAGCGCAACCATAGACTAATAGTCTATAGAAGCGGTAGAGTGATTATCCATCTTCTGCGCATGTACCCAAAACTGACCTACTACCCCAAACCAGCACAACTGTCAAAGTCACATGGTCAGCGGTGATGAATCTGTTTAGTTATATCTTTATTTTCAAAAAACATGCCTTTTTGTAAGAATAAAATACTTTTACTAGCTTGAATTCCATGTAATAGAATTACAAATTGGGTACAGGAAGTATGAAAATATTTCAGAGCACTTGTTTACGTAAACAGTGCTCTAACTTCAAATTATATCCACGACGTTTATGACAATCGTGTTGGCAGCAAAGCGGTTCAATGTTGGGACACGGAGGCTGGCTCTGCGCAGCCAGCGATATCACTCAACGTGGTGTTCAGTTCGCAGTGTTAGGAGGACACTTATCTTGGATGGTGACCACTTCAGGTGCTGTGTAAATGAGATTGTCTCCTTCCCTCGAAAATAAACTTTTTTTCTTTTTTTTTAAATTAATGTAGTTATTGGGGCGTATGGTAGCTAGTCTATTGGAATGAAATGTTTCGTTGCACTTTCTTGTAGATGCTTAAAAAAAATAATACGTTGCCAATTCCCCAATAATATTTAATCTTAATTCCTCAATATTAGATATAATGCCTTGACATATATTAAGGAATCAAGATGAAATACTATTGGGGAATTGGAGACATATTATTTTTAAGCGAAAGAGAGGAAGAGAAGCAAAAAAATTAGTTTATCTCTTTATTTAATGCCAATATATATTTTACTTTTTATGATGTAGTATTCTCTAACCGGTATGACTGACTGTTATACTTTTGATACGGCATAGTTGGTCGCAGTATAATGGTGGCAGAATTGTTACTATTTGCTCATCACATGGTAAGTAGATTCACTCACTAATGGCAACCAACAACTACATCAAAAATCCTCACGCATTTACAAGATACATCCAAACGTGAGATAAATCAGATTTTTTTTCTGCGTTAAGTAATTTTTTTTTATTTATAGAATACTGTTTATTGAATCAACCAATTCCGTACAATTTCCTTAACCAGCAAGGTTGTCAGAAAACTTATTTTCGCTAACTTTCTCTTTTCCTTTAGTAGTTTAGTAGTTAGTAGTTTATAATAGATATAGTGGTCTACTCCGATGTGTGCTTATGACCTCAGCCGGATCTGTATGTGCTATTGCTCCTACGTAACACATACAGACTGCTTAGCCACCAGGTGTCGTGCCACAAATTTAAGACCCGCTTTAACAATAACTGTGAGGCCGAGTCTGTTACACGAAGGCAAACTAGTTCTGTTAACTGTTGACCAGGTGCAACATGTGTTGATGTGTATCTAATTATGTATTTATGTAAGTATGTCTGTGTTCGTAATTAATGATGTATGTACGTGTGTACCCATTTATCACCTCTGCAAGCTTGTAACTTCTAATCAGCCTGAGACTCAATTTAAAATACACACACAAATATAGGCTTACTGTTCCTATTATTCACTTATTTCAAAGCATACTTTTTATTACTGCGTTTCAACGCAGGTCTACGTTTATCGCTTCACAGTAATATACCAATTACAAAAATCTGTCTACCTAAGTTTTAATTTAAGATAAGAAGAAGCGTAAAAGTTAGCTAACCAATTTATCTATACTATTGGCAGGGCTGTGCGATATTGCATATATTGATGACGTAACGCGGTTTCTAAAATATCGCGACTGCGATGTGATCCAACAGCTTAGAGCAATATTCAGTATATCGCGATATTAGTGATATACGATGTAAACTATATGCAGTATTCGCGATATCAGTTTAACCGAATTTTGCGACGTCGATATTTGCTACATCAGCGCAAACGACATTTGCGATACATCATCATAGATTTTGAATACGGCCTGTAAGTGATATATCGCGCCGATACCGATATGTTCAACATGTTTCGAAACGATATTGAAAAGTGGGCATCGCACAGCCTTAATTGTAGGGTGTGATTGCAAGCGAGAATACTTGAAAATGAGTAGATTTTTAGAGAGCAGGGGGGAAGGGGGAGTGTTTAATGCAGGCTGGATGGTAGGAAGGAAGGTAGGACGGGTTTAACGTCACGTCGACAGTGTAAGTTGCTGAAGGGATTTGGAAGGAAGCAGAAGGGATTGGGCCATGGCCCTTATAGGCTATTCACAGTATAGTGAGTACTTTTGAAAGCCCTGCTTAGGATCTACTTGTATACACGATGTGTATTATCCCGCCTTATGTGAAATTAACATTGCCGTAGACCTGAGCACTTTATTTTTGTGTGGGTAAAGTGAAACTATGAATTTATTAGGAAAGTAAGTATTTTATAAATCTGCTCGTTCTTACATTTCGATGCATTACAAAAAAATCAGAAACCGGAAGAAATAATTTAAGTGGTCAGAAATTGTCACCTAAAACTCTTTATTCCACGCTAAGATATGGAACTACTAACCATCCATCATTACCAACTTTACTGGGCCATTGTCGATCTGTGCGCCTATTAAAATATATGCAGGCAGGAGCAGTGACATTTTTCTAAAGTTCATTTCAATAGTTCTCACTTTATCGTGAACAGCGTTTAGTAAGGAATAGTCAACACATTCGACTATAGTGATGGACGGACTGAGAGTCGAACTCAGGGGCTCCCGAATGAGATTCCCAAGGTTTACGACCGCATAACCTCGCACAGAGCGTGCGCAAGCTGGAGGTAGGCCCGGTGTCCTGGGTGTGGGTTCGATGGCGGGCTTCGAACGAGGCGCTGTTGGTCGACTGAGAGAGGTGAGAAGGGTATATAGGTATAGGCGGTTCACGGTAAACTGAGCACTTTTGAAAACCCTGCTTATGTTCTACTTGCATACACACAGTATATTCTTCCGCCTTGAGTGAAATTAACATTGTCATGGGCCCCGTCACTTACTTCATGCATCTGCCGTGTGAAACAGTAGAATTATTATAAAAGTAAATATTTTACAAATATGTTGATTATTACACTTCTATGCATTAAAACAAAGACAGCAAGAGAAATTATTTCAGTTTCCACGAATGTTTTACCTAACAGTTTTGATTCAACGTTTTAACATGGAACTGCTTTCCGTCACGTCGTTACCAACTTTACCAGGCGCGTGCCACTCAGCGTGCACGTCAAAACGTATGCAGACATGTGCCAGTGACATTTTTCAAAAGTTGATTTCAAACGTACTCACTTCATCGTGAATAGCCTACACAGGCGGGGCGGACCACCCTGTGGCCAGGCCGTGCCGGGTCGGCCGGCCGTATCTCTCGGTAATGTTACAGTAAATAACGGCCGCTATAAAATTGCTGTTGCGCCCGCCGCTTCCTTTCTAATTAAAATCTCGGCGGGAAATCCGGCTGCGCTGGCTGGGGGCGACCCCTCACGGCGACCGCCGCCGCAGGCGCCCGTCGCCGCTCAACCCGCGCGCGTCCCGGCGCCCGCCGCCGCTGCCGCCGCCGCCAACGCACAGCAACTCGACCAATACAGAGGCGAAATACTGTAAGCGCCACAAGTGCTGGCGGGTCGCCTCTCTGGATACGCTTGGGCCGCTGGTACGGAGGTTCAGCTGGCGGCAACTGATACTGCAGTATATATGCTATTCACAGTAAAGTGAGCACTTTTACGGCCCTAGTTACTTTTTTATTTAAATCGTTATTCATCCTTTAACCACATTTTAAAATAAATATTGCCATGTGAGTAATAAACACAATGTGTAGATTCAACCACACTCGGAAATTAAGGTCTAAGGCTGAAATAAAATATATTATTGACTATTATTCCAAATGAGAAGACTTTCAAAGGTGCTCACTTTATCTTGAATAGCCTATATTCGCAGTTTCTTCACACTTTTTTAATCAAACTTTTGAAAAATCACTCCATCTACGAAGTGTTAGGTTGTTTCCTAAATATGTCTCGTATCACACGCGTTTTATACTTGCGGTAATATATATTTTTTGTTTAAACTGAAATGTTATTCATGTTCAACTAAAAATTATAAAATTTTATTTATGGTTAATATTAATTTTAAACAGTGAAGAGGCACGTGTTTTGGTAACACCTAGTAAGAAATAGTCCCCATGCAAAATATTATTGCAACTGAGTGCTCACGAATGAGGCGCGTAATAATTTGGTGTAATATTCCAGACTCCGTTAAGCTGAGTTTGCATGAGGTGGAGAAATATCCCGGAAGGAGAAATATAGCAGGGCTTCAGAAAAGTGTGCAAGTAAACGCGAAGTGGATCATGGTGACGGCGGCCCGGCTGAGTACAAACTGTTACAAATCATCCTGCGCTAATCGGCAAGCACGCCACTGATTATACGGAGACTAAAAGTTTCCTTTTCCCGGCACGGCGCGTGGCTGGCTACGCGCGCAGCGCTAACCTTTCCTTCACCCACGGGCTCCACGCTCACCGTAAATTCACCCCACCAACAGTTGCGGCGCCAGCAGTTGACGCTCGTTCCGCCAGGTTCTTGGCCGCACGCGCCAGCAAGATGACGTCGCCGCCCAGAAACATGTAGGAACCGCAGAATAAAGAAGAGGTGGGCCGATCTCGCTGGCCGCGCACGATCAATCACCGTGCCCCAACATTGAAATGCATTTTTCGGCAACACGACGTGGATTGAATTTGAGGTCATTAAACAAGTGCTCTAATTTATTTGTATACTTACTCTAATCAATGTGTAATGCAGCTTGATTAAATTCAAATTGATGCATGTATTAGTGATTGTAATTTAATAATTAATGTATAGAGAAACACATTCATCATTGCTAACCCATATTACTTTGACAGTTATGTTCCTTTGGGGAAGGTAAATGTTGGGTACGTGAACAGAAGACGAATAAGCCTTCTACCACATCTCTAGTCTATGGTCGCAACGGCACGCAGTTAGCCGGTCAGTGCCCGGTAGGACACTCGCCATAGCCGGCGACCCAGACAATAGGGAACATTTCGCAACAAAACAAAAACGAAACGAACATCCTATTGAACACCTGTCTCCAGCCAGTGGCCATTACAAAGTTCAAGGCGAAATACATGAGATCATGGTAGAATACATGCAGTTATGATTGATATCAGCAGAAAAAGATAGACTGCGCCCGAAGTAGATTGCGAAGGTTCCCATGGGTTGCACAGCTGTAGCGCCGAGTGCAAAATGGCTAAGTCTCGTCACGACAGGGTACAGTCATGGGTTCCATCCCCCCTTTCCACTGATATTGGATGATCATCACACAACAATAAATTGCATAAAATACAAATAATTATATATTTTATAACAAATATAATTTCTCTCATTTGATGTGGCTTATATACGACGCTGGCCGGAAACAGTATTTCAGGGTCAAACAGCTGAAGCGTGAGCAGTGACATGCCAAAGCCTTTTTGTGACCCCACCCTCCTCCCCTACCGTCTACACATTCAAACACTTCATATCAGGAAGTTACCTAAATAAGTGGTTAGCTGTAAGTAGGGATGATGGAGTATCGGGAAAAATTCTTGAGCCAGCATATTTTCGATAACACTATAGCTGATTCATCCTTTTATTGATGAAAGAATGACCAAGGTTCTGACACGGCTAAGTTCTTTGCATGCCAATCACAAATGTTCTGCTTTAGAGTATCAAATTTCTCATTGACTCAGTTAAATGGGGTAGTAGCTTCATACATGCATAGCGGCTAATAAGAAAAGGAAACTACCAGAAATATGTACAGTACGTTGAATCCTCGCAAATAGTCTACTTTTTCCGCGATAAACAACATACATACTACATACAAGTTATTGAATTCCTTTCAGGGAACCTTACGTAGCAAGTAAGTTAATTAGACACAAATCACGTCCAAGAGAGCCCCGTGCAGCCAGTTAGAGAGTAAGTACGCCCACACGAAAGGGGACGCCAATAAATTTTACATCTGTATACTTATTTATTCTGTGTCAACATTGCATCTGAGTGTACATAAGTGACCATGTAGCGCTCCCCTAGGCAACGCCGCAGCTGTCCTTCCCAGGCAGGCAGGAGAAGACGTCAGGTGTGGGGTTGGGGAGTGTAGACGCGGGAAAGAACCGGAACACCCAGAGAACACTCCCGTGCCACCACACAGCGTCCACCATGTGGCACACGCCAAGTTAAGGCCCTTAAACAATTGTGACATTTTCTTTCATGATGTGACTTTACGTTTGCTCTCCGACATGTTGTTTCTTTTGGATCTTGACTCAATGGAA
This sequence comes from Dryococelus australis, assembly GCA_029891345.1. Taxonomy (NCBI): domain Eukaryota; kingdom Metazoa; phylum Arthropoda; class Insecta; order Phasmatodea; family Phasmatidae; genus Dryococelus; species Dryococelus australis. The sequence goes on from CM056994.1 coordinate 293,587,827, forward strand.
CTGTCAAAGGTGAAGTCAAGAACGCTCGGCTTTACGAATTCGAAAGATGAAATATAAAGTTAAAATCAAGCAGCCATTTTGCCGGGAGTCTAATGGAGGTTATGTGAAATGAGTGTTATTTTATTGTAGGATGATCTTCATCTAGATATATTAACCCATTCCGACCCGGTGTACACATTTGTGTACATTACGCACATGTAAGTGATTTTTGGTCTGAACTGCACACTGCGAATCTCAATGGCCAATGATCTTACCTATGGATAAATGATTCGTAAACCATCTTGCTGATCTAGGTCATAATTGGTTAATATTACTGTGGCCGAACATACAGGCTACAGCTCATTGGCTGTGACAACGAAACAAGTGTTCTGTCGACTTAAGTACATCATGCAACATGAAATGTTTTGTTTGCAACACCTGAGACCGTGAACTAAAATGGGTCTGAAAGGGTAAAACCAATCTCGTTTATATTTAATCTAATCTAATCTAATTCGGCGCAAACTCGTCTGGCCTTCGGAACGAAGCCTGTTAAGCCAATAATACAAGAAAACTCCGAAAAACAACTAACTGCGTGATCAAACATGTCAGCAAAATCTTCAAAACTCGGAAAAGCCATCAATCGAAGCTTCATCAAACTCGCCAAACAGTCAAACAGCAAGCACACAAGTTGACGTCGCAAACCTGACGCTGTGGTTCAAAAATTCGAACCGTCAGCTATGGCGGCTACAGAAGAACTGAACGTTCATATTAAATAAATGGCAAACTAATATAATAAGAATAGGAAATTTATGAATTGGTGTTTTTGAATAAAATAAAAAAGTGATTTGTCATATTGGTATCATATTTACGTTCCTAACAAAATGCGCGTTTATCTACTCGATCGACGTATGGATTGAAGCCATCGGATCAGTAACAAGGGTAATTTTACACATGATGTAAGGGAAAGAAGATGGGGGTAAAGATGGGGGTAGAAGTGGATCATAATGAGGGCTTTCATACATATAGCTCGAGGTTAAACAAGCACGTATGATATCTCTATTCTGTTTATCCTATATGTCCAATATTGCTGTTACGGGAATCTTTAAAAGTTCACATTAAAATATTAGGTCTGGCTGATACAGTGAGGTTGCGGCAATTCGACATCTGTCGACAGCAGCCGCGCCAATGCTACAAGGGTGCGGTGAACGTAGAGGTAAAAAACCAGTGTCGGTCGGCGAGATCTCCCCAGGACGGCGGTACGAGAACGGCGATTTGGGGGGTTAATGTCTTCACGTTATGGTGAGAGGGGAGGAGGGGCTCAGTGGTTGAGCGGTTAGCCTGCTCGCCTCCAACCGAGGCGAACCGGGTTCAATAACTATCCTGTGTCGTCTTCGGTGTGTTGTCTGTTGGTCGTATATAGTTTTTTCGTATACATATATAGAATATTAGTTTTTCGCATTTACCTTGTCCTGTTTGTTTGACTCAATTCCTTCATGGAATTTTCTTGCTTTGTGTTCTTGACTACAGCATACCTGGCTTTCTTTCTGACGTGTCTGGTGAAACTGCCGTGTTTGAATGCGTTACTTTGTTGTGTTGTCCCATTTTGTTCCTACATATTTTGTCAGTGTTGTACCAATTTTTACTATGCATGTTTCTAGCCTGTGTTGTTTCTACTTCTTATTTGTCTGTTGTGTGTGTATATATATATATTCGTGATTAGTTGCTGTTCTGTTTTTTGACAATTCATGGAATTTCCCAGTGTTGTATACGTATATTTATTTTCTCGTGCATAGGATAATTTTCTTAGTTTAGTATTTTTTGTGCTCAGTTCTGTTTCCCATGACAGCAATCTGCATCGCAATGGCGTATGTTCAGAAATCTCAATCTAGTCATTATAATTATTTATTTTATAAATGTAATTCAATGTAATATTGTAAATTACTGTACTATTTTCAGCGAGTATGGTAATATACACTCATTGCCAAAAAAATTGTTATTCAAACAAGGAAGCAACCGACAGGAATAAAACATGGTGGGCAGGTTTGACAATGTGAGGCTAATGCCTATAATTCACTTTGGCACTCGGTGGCGCAAGTGACGTCGAGGGCGGGCCTTATAGCGCTACCTTCTGGACTAGGTATGTATAAGATCTTCAGGAACTGCAAGCAAATATTCAAGCTGCATGGGATGGATTGTCGGCGGACCCCATTATTAACATCTACAACGCAATACCGCGAGGGCTGGCAGAATGTTTTCGCAAACATGGCGGCCCGACGTAATACTGAGATAAGTATCTGTAGTTCAGTAAATAATGTTAATACCAGTCTTAATTTGTAATAATTTCTCGTATTTGGTGACTTTTGCCCCTCATACGGATAGCATTGCAAGACGACACATTTTTTCTACTCTACCTTAATTCTAAGTGTTACGTGGAAGCCCGAATATAGGACAGGAACTAATTGCGTCTCAGGGCGAACCCCTTACGCCTTCAAGGGAAGGAAATCATGCAAGGAGACATACATCGCCGCAGAGAGGGATTGGGCAGTCATAGCCAGCAATTGGGGCCATGATTACCTCCCTAAGTGTGCCTATAGCTAAGCTAAAACTAAGAAGAGGCTGTGAAAAACCAGCATAAAAACCGTAAAAAACCAGTCTACAGGAAAGAATTCAAAATCATTCATGCATTAAAGAGAAATGTTACAGGACACAGAGTGTGTGGAAACATGCTCTTTGTTAGTAGGTATGAAAAAGTAGTAGAGAGGGGGATATGCACTTTATCTATCCATTTGCCTTTGCTTTTGTGGGAGGGAGCGCCACTTCCTTCACCTGAGTGGTGCTTGCACACCACTCTGATGAAGGAAGTGGCGCTATTGGGCCTCCTCCTTCCGAATATGCAAGACTATTATTTCTTGTGAGTGCGACTAATTTTTCACTAAGAGCGTATTAAGTGATAGGTAGGTCCACCCGTTTTCCGCGAGAAAAAAAAATTAACGCGCGAGCTAAGACTTCAATATCATACATGAACACTTGAAACTTTACGTTACGTATCGGCCGTGTGCCTTTGTAAGATGACATTTTTTTCGTACACGACTGGGGAGGCCAGAATTTTGTTACTCCGATTATAAACAACCGTGATTAGTAGACAGGTAGTTAAGACGTGAAACGAAACCGTCCAATCATGAAAGTAGACATCAGCCAAAAAGTTTCGCAGAGCAACAACCATATCACATTTTTCGCGAAAATCATGTGCCTTTAGCATTAGTAGGTACACCTTAAAAGACATAGTTTTATAGGTTTTTGTGGTACTCTAAGTAAATAAGGAAGCTAAATTAAACTCGTTCATTTAATTTCGGACTCCATCTTTCACGAACGTGGCCAAGTCCAGAAAATTCAAACGTTATTAACATAGGTAGTACAGGCTGTTCACGACAAAATGAGCACTTTTGAAAGCTCTGCGCAAGATCTACTTATATGCAAGTTGTGTATTCTTCCACTTTATGTAAAATTAACATTGCGATGGTCCTCATCACTTTATGCATGTGTTGGTCGAGTGAAACTATGGAATTATTAGAAAAGTAAATATTTTACAAAATTTTCCTCATTTTAACACTTCGATGTATTAAAAAAAACAGAAAGCAAAATAAATAATTTAAGTCATCACAAATGGTTATCTAACACTTTTTATTTGACGTTAAGTTATGGAACTACTTTCCATTCATCGTTACCAACTTTACTGGGCGAATGTCACTCAGGGCGCCCGTTACAATATATGCAGGCAGGGGGCAGTATCTTGATTCTAAGGTTGATGTCAAAAGTGCTCACTTTATCGTGAAGAGCCTTTGAGTAATACGACATAAGAAGGGTCTGACCGTTACCAGTGTATAGTGTAGTGTTTTGTTCCTGCCTGAATATAATATTTTCCACCGTAGAAACAATTCTCTAAAGCACAAACCACTTTTTATGCCACAGAGAAGATAGTTCATTTAATATAACAACGCTCTGAAAAGTTTACATTTCTCCTGCATTAAGTAAAACTGCGATAAATAACAAAAATGTTATGCCACTACCAAATTTCGGTTATTGCTGCCCAGAAAACCCATTACAGAAGTTAAATGTGTGTTTTCCTCTGCATACTTTTTCTGAGTGTAACGTTTCTATACAGCGATATGTTTTTTCTTCCCGGGAAAAACCGTATTTTCTGAGGAATGGCCGAGTTGGCAGCACTAGCCACTGGTGAGGGCGCATCGTAGTTAAAGGCTGTTCCCCATAAAATGAGCACTTTTGAAATCAACCTTAGAAAAAAGTTACTGCTCCTACCTGCATAATTATTCAAAGGACGCACTGGGTGACATGCGCCCAGTAAAGTTGGCAACTATGTATGGAAAGTAGGTATATACCTAAATGTCAAATATAAAGTGTTTGAAAACCATTTTTCACAACTTGAATTATTTCTTTCGCTTTCTGTTTATTTAATGCATGGAAATGTAAAAATTAGCAGATTTGTAAAGTATTTAGTTTAATAATAATTATTCAGTTTTACTTGACCGACTCATGAATAAAGTGATGAAGCCAATGTCTATGTTAATTTTACAAAAGGCGGAAGAATACACAACGTGCATAGAAGAAAATCTTAAGCAGGGCTTTCGAAAGTGCTCATTTTGCCGTGAACCGCCTATACGTCGCGTCTCCCGTCTTACGTGCGTCTTTATGCGGTCGTAACGGCGAACGTAATGGAAAATAAATAACAGCCATGGCTGCAACACATCCACGAGGATACCGACCGCTACGAGCTTACACAGCGGCGACGCGGATCGTGAGGGCAGGATTTACACATCATTCACTTACATTTTTTGTTTATTTCCCTTGCGCTCGTGTACTTTACGGAGCGGGCGCATTAAATGTTTCTTACTCCGTGGGTGGCTGTAAAACCTTCATCGGATTAAATTTATCAGCTTCTTTACTTGTCCGAGGCTAAACATACGTGCACATTCTAACGTTATTAGTTCACAAACCTTGCCTGTGTTGGTGCTTGCCGGTCTTATCAGCGTCGCAGCCACTGGAACGATAACCTACGTGACTATCAGTTATTGTCTGCTCTTGTACAGAGGATGTGGCAACGTTTATTTCTCAGCTTCTTTACTTGTCCGAGGCTAAACATACGTGCACATTCTAACGTTATTAGTTCACAAACCTTGCCTGTGTTGGTGCTTGCCGGTCTTATCAGCGTCGCAGCCACTGGAACGATAACCTACGTGACTATCAGTTATTGTCTGCTCTTGTACAGAGGATGTGGCAACGTTTATTTCTCAGCTTCTTTACTTGTCCGAGGCTAAACATACGTGCACATTCTAACGTTATTAGTTCACAAACCTTGCCTGTGTTGGTACTTGCCGGTCTTATCAGCGTCGCAGCCACTGGAACGATAACCTACGTGACTATCAGTTATTGTCTGCTCTTGTACAGAGGATGTGGCAACGTTTATTTCTCAGCTTCTTTACTTGTCCGAGGCTAAACATACGTGCACATTCTAACGTTATTAGTTCACAAACCTTGCCTGTGTTGGTACTTGCCGGTCTTATCAGCGTCGCAGCCACTGGAACGATAACCTACGTGACTATCAGTTATTGTCTGCTCTTGTACAGAGGATGTGGCAACGTTTATTTCTCAGATTAGCCAGAAACCAGCCAAACAGCGCTATAGACATGACCAGCCAACTGTGAGGAAAGTTGAGTGGAGGTGGACATCCAGACAGTTTGCTGAAGCGGAGTGCGGAGGGATGTAAGTACGAGCAGCCTCACTGGGCCATAAAATAAATCGCATCCGAGGCAGGGTCCAAATTGATGCCACAAGAGGAGGCAAGAGCTAAAATGGAACCAGCTTCCCTGCAATACCAGAAAGTCATGCCAACTAACCCGGCTAGATTGAAGAATTGTTGAAATAAAGAGAATGGAGCGATTTGGCCAGTTCTTAGCAACGAGGTCTTGAGAACCGATGAGGGTGAAACGAGGTGGAAATGAACGTAATGGTAAGGGAAACGAGAGATCTCCGAAAAAAAAAGCCGCTGACCAGTGAGATCGTCCGATGCGATCTCCACTTGCGAAAATCCGGAGGTGAACCTGTCGGGAATCGAACACTGCTCGCCTTGATGGTGTTGAATTGAGACTGAGGTAAATATTCGACGAATATAAGCTGGGAATAAACGTAATTATTCCGAAAAAAATCTCCATGTCATGTATTCTTCTGACACACTTCTTACATGACCTATTCCCAAATCTCAGACTTGGGCAGAACGAGAAAACTTCAACATATGAAAGAAAAGCGGCAAATTGCATTTTTCAAAAACTGAAATATATACTGTGTAATGCAATTGTCGACACATTCCGTCACTGCATAACTGTTAGCCACACGTCGTTTGATGCAAAATTTTCAATGTGGAAAGTTAATTTATTTGATGTGATCCATTGCAACATACAAACAAATGGTAGGCTACAATATTATTACAAACACAGGTGTTCTACCTGCTACTGCCACCAGGACGCCACTCTACTGTGACAACGTAGGATCCTGCCACGCTGTTCTACCCCAGGTAGTGCACGTAGGTATTTTTATGCAGCTATTTCTGCAGAGAACCATGCCCAGATACTTTTAGAATAAAATATACACTTCGCCACTTTGAGGTGCAAGTTTCTCCATAATTTTGTGCTAGTGAAGTTTAGGCGAAGTGAACATATAATGCTTGATATAGAGCTCACAGAGTTTTGAAATAATTATTCTGAGATATATTGCACCTAAGTAAAATAGAAATGGGAAATCTGGTATAAAGGATTTAGGAGTAGGCGCCAGGCACCGGTCAGATGTCATGTTGTGACGTCACCCGATCTCCATACTGGAACTGGATGACCTTGAACTTGACCCATGACCTCGAACTTGACCCATGACCTCGAACTTGACCCATGACATTGAACTTGACCCCATGCACGTGGTCTTGAATGACATTGAACCCGGGAAATTCCTAAAGAAAACCCAAAAATTATTAACTCCTTAAAAATTATTAAAAAATTATTAAAAATGAATTAAAAAATTATTATTTAAAAATTATTTTTTAAAAACTTACATATCCGGAAGTTCGTCCACCACCACCCTAATTTTTCGGCAGGCCACTAACCCCTTCCAGCCCCCTTCTGCCCTATACTACATCTACTGACAATGTATTTTTAGTATGGCCCCCCAGACCACACTGGTAAGTTCATATATTCCATTACATCAGGTTGCAGGGCATTCGCGAGAAACGTAATCTGTAGCAGCAACTGATGGGGGGAAAAAAATCATTTTTCTAGGAGACGAGTCCTCGTAAATGTAAAACGAATCGTTTCAGCGGCAGCAGCGACGGCGACTGCCGAAATGGGTTGGTACCACATGCAGTATTCACGAGTTGGCAGCCGTGAGTTGTAATTTGCTCTTCTTGCAATGGAAGCTGAACACAGAGACAGCAGGTGGCTCGCTCGCAGCTATCTACAGCACGATATCCGTCCAGTGGTGGCTTCACGCTAGCTAATAAGACTTGGAATATTTCACACTTGAAACATAAATTCTAGCATAAATATTTATTATGCCAATCCTGCCTATATACAGACACAACAAATATGAAACAACATACAGTAATCAACATTTTAAGGTCCAACCCTTTACACCAAAGTCAATTTTTAACAATTTAAGGGAAAAAGAAATCCTCACACGCAGGTTGCCACAGGAAAAATAATTCCCTTTAATTCATAAACAATGTACATTTTGGTTAATACGTGAACGACCCTACCAGACAAGTTGAAAAAAAAAAAACTTGTGACCGACTCGCTATCTACTAACTTATCGCTGCCCTGTCCAGGAATAGACTTTTTTAAATGTGAAAATATACTTCGTCCTCGTGTTATCTTCAATCAGCTTGAACTCATCTGCACACTTAAAGTAGACTACTGACGACTGACAGACCGACCTCTCAGATGACTGGCCCATAATGACCAATGAATGACATGTTAACCTCCCATAATTACACCTAAATGACCCATAATGAAATGATGACCCACAAATGACTCATAAATAACCCCTGATTGTGATGTGTATGGTGCAGAGTGTGGATTGTGGTGCACGTGATTCTGATTGTGGTGCATGTGGTGCTATTTGTGATGCATGTGGTACTGATTGTGGTGCATGTGGTGCTGGTTGTGGTGTATGTGGTGCTGATTGTGGTGCTGATTGCGGTGCTAGTTGTGGTGTATGTGGTGCTGATTGTGGTGCATGTGGTGCTGATTGTGGTGTGTGTGGGTCGCAAGTTAAAATAGATCTTCTGTATTTAAGAATAATATTATGTAGTCCTACCCCCAAATCGAAAAGGGGGGTAATTTATTTAATAAAATTGCTTTGAAATATATACATATATAGACCGTTCCCTTGGTATATTTCATCACTCCCTTAAACTGAAGGAAAAAAAAAACTCAAATCAGGATATTTGGGCTGAGAACTGAACTCGTGTCCTCCCGAACGCACATGCTGTGTTTTATTACAGCAGCTCCTCGTTGTGTTTCATAGCAGCAGGAACGTCACCCCACCATCGCTGGGTCGTATGTACATATGTATGCATTTCGCCTCGCAAGCATTTATGTGGATGTCATTCCTGGTCACCCTACTAGCAAATTTCTACTACTGGATCATAGGTTTCCTAAGAAGGTAAACAGAAAAATGCGACGTAAAGTGCTATAAAATATCAAACTTTCCTCTATTGCATTAATATAGTTAGCAGCTAGTAGGCCGTCGTGGGTCTGGGATAAGTGTCGTATTTCACAGCAATCAATAACAGCAAATATCAACTTGAAAAAGTGGCCTATTTTTCTATATGCACGAATTCCCTCACTATGGACTGCGTGGAAAAGCATTCGCCTGCTTTAATGATTTTTTTTTTTCAGACTTTTCTCTTGAGGGCTGGAGCTTGTATCAAGGCCAATTTTTGGCAACGACCTGTATGTTAAGCATTGCTGGCAGTATGGTGATGACAGTGAGTTTGAGCTGCTGAAGCATATTTTTTCCTCCCATTCTTCGAATTTAACTCTGATGACAATTTTCCTTGCGAATAATATTGTATCTGGCAATTACTCGAGATGTCAAAGCACGCATTGTGGATATAAAAACCCGATATCTTTCGAACTGATTCGGGTCTTAAGGCATGCAAAGCTGTGTGGCTGAAATAGTATAGGCATGGTGTTATTTCCCCTTGGCATGTTTATTACTCATAGATACTGTAAAATGCATGATTAGGGTTGTGGAAATTAACTGTGAACATTAATGTTGAAGTTTCCTCACATGCACACTGACGGACGGAATGGACTTGACCTTATAATGTGTTGAAAATTGCTTCTAGCAAAAACTGTAAATATTATTAGCGGTAAGCTAAATATGGCGATTAAATATAATGTTATATAGAAGGAGCCGATTAACAACAGGAGATGTGCAGATTTGCAAAATTTTTATATTTGTTAAAGTCATGAAATTGACAGGGAGTTAATACAAACACTTGAAGAAATATAACCCATCTCTCGTAATGTAAGCTGTCGATGGAGCTCAGAAAAAATACTTCTGTTCTGACTGGGAAGCGTTTTCATAGGTCGCGTGGCGGGTTAACTTTTTAAGTAATTTGTCGTGTGAAATGGATGTTTAATAAATAGGATGATAGAATTTTACACGTGTTTTTCTGCCACCTGTGAAAAGGAATTCTTTTTTCTTGCGTTTTCTGGTGCTCGATTTTGCTTATGAACGAGGTTCCTAGAAGAACAATTCTTCGTTCAGTGGTGTGCTGTAAAAATGCGAATTTCCTTCGTGATAGGTGTCAACAGTTACGTTTTTGGGATCTTTGAATGACTAGTGCAATGAGGTGAATGACTAGATGGAGATTTTTAGACATTCGCCATTTCAAATGTCCATTCACAATGGCGAATGTCCACAATTCGCCATATTGTCAGTTACGTTTTTTTTATACAGCCCATGCGATTTTTCCCCCAGTGAAAAAATTTTTAAAACATTTTTTTCAGCTTTGCTACATGAAAAAATATAATATTTTTAGTTTGGTGATCTGTCTATCTTGCCATTCTAGAATTGGATATATTTCTCGTTCGTGTTCGCCTATTTGACAAACGCAAAATAGTAGCGTGACATTTCATATTTTAGGTGGTGTGCAACGATATATTACAATTTTAAGAAATGTAAAGTTTACACCCTTATGAGATGGAGCGAGTTGTTAGGGCAAACGAGAACGATTAAGTACTCGCCCAAGAGACCATCCCGGCATTCACCTGGAATGATTTTTAAAATAAGAAACTCAGCCGAACGAGTCGAGAATCAAACCCGGGTTCACCTGAACATGGGTCCATACACCAGGTTGGCTTCCTTGTCGTCGGGTCGTGCTTGTGTGTTATGTCTTCAACTGGGGCTGTTTACACAGGGTCTGATTGACTGGTCTGTTTGTGTGGTTCATACATATAGATAATAATGATAAGCACCTAAAGCCTGCCAACCTGTCTGCAGGTGATGTCTCAATGCCTGCACGCGATGGGCCAGCTGCAATCATGTGGCAACTCTGTGATTGGCTGGTCGATATCCGAACAATATCTTAATGGTGAAATATGATTGGTTCAAAGTCAATATGACATAACCCTTGCATATACGTGTATTATAAGCAATGGGGGATCAGCTGAAATGCTTAGTTTGGCAATGGGTAATGTGAAAGGTGGATCGTCTTGGCTTGTTTCTACGTCAGGTAATCATGGACAGTTACATTAAAGTGGAGTGGATACTACCTGTCAATAGTTTTTTGCCATCGATTTATTCTGCGAGTGAGATGTCCCCTGTTTTACCAACACCATCGACTTCTTCAGCTGTGATGCCTACATCACTCTCAGCATCTACTGCTACCAGTGCATCACGATCATCTACGGATAGTACAGTAGCATCGACTTCTTCAGCTGTCATGACTATGAAATCTTCAATGGAACCATCGAAATTTTCGGCTGAGGTGCCTAGAACACCGTTGCCAGCGTTGCTTACCTCATTAGCTCCAGAATTTACATCTCTAACAGGTCCGTCCGAGTATTTGCCTGAACCTCTACATCGTCATCAGTGCCACTTTTGTGATAAGACATTTGCTTTCGGTCGTAAAGTACGGGGACATGAACGCTTTAATTGTGCCAAAAATTCTTGTTGCATGTCATATTTATATGATAGCTGCAGCAAGCAGTTCAGCAGTAGAGATAATTTGCTTAGACATACAAAGACCTGTAAAGGCGAAGTGCATTTCTCATCAGTATCTCGGTACTAGGTTTGCTGCAAGCAGGTCTCTTGAGACTTCGCTACGTCTCCTACATAACCTGCCCTGCACAATGTACCGATGTAATAAATGTCACGATATTTTTGCACAAGGACAACACGATTATGAAAAGCGAGATGCCTAAAGACTGTAATCTACAACAATGTTGCATATATTGATATGTGTAGGGGAGATCGGGGCATGTTTAGATGGATTTATGTTAATGAATTTTCTTTTTTTTTTATATAAACATTTTTCTGCCCCAAAACTATTCACAAATTTTTAGTAGTTCCTTGGTATTTTATAGACAAATATTTAATTCCATTAACTATCACCTATACTAGTGAAATGAAAAGAATTTTGCCTATGTCGGATGTGTAAACGGGCCCCGCTTGCAGGTTAAGTTTACTCACATCCCGAGGAGAGTTTACATAATCTTTGAAACTTAATTTGGAACTGTGAAAATAATACACAGTTTCTACGATACTGATATATTGTGAACCAACTTCACGATTAATGCCAGATTAAATTTAATAGTTAATTTAATGAACTAGAATAAAAAAAGATTAGTTTTACTGTTTAATTACGACCTTTAGATGGCAGCATGAAATTTTTTTGAGTTCATTTTGATTTAGTACCTAACTGTGCATAAACATGAGTGAAAATACTTATTTGTTAGAAAATAAAATGCATTTCTTTAACATAAGATAGTTCAAAATCAAACCTTGATGTGAAATAAATGTTTGTAAACTTGAGAAGATTATTCGTTAGTGATGCATATGTCCTAACAAAAGTCACTATTAATGTCGCTGTTACAATTGATGCATACTAAAAAATAGAGCATCTCCTGGGATACAATCTTTACGAGTCACCTTTTACACTTATTGTGCAACTCACCCACTCTTCTCCCGAGACCGACTCACCGTAAGGCCCCAAATAATATATGCATAAACATTCTTCAGTTTATCTTATTATGAATTAGCAGTATTTTCATTAATAGACCTAATCTTCTCGCCCATAAATTTTTTGGGGAGTTTATCCTTGGAATTTTTGAATTTTTAGAACAAAACAGCAGTGTTTTGCTGACAAATGTCCTCTTTTAACTTTCATGTTTCTGAATTTTTGTCTTCTCTGACTCTTCCTGTTCTTGTCTGAGAACTTCCTTGACTGGTGTATCAGTCAGTATGGCTGACTTCCTTTACTTTCTTCCTTTTCTGTTTTCCTTTCTTGACGCAGCCTTTTCGAAGTGCCTCAGCTGTTCAGAAGTTGGGAAACACAACCGCTTTGTAGCAGGCCTACTTGCAGAGGAATGGGTAGGCGAAGATGGTTCAGAAGTGCTGGTAATAGCTGGAAAAGTAGATGCACTGCTAGGAGTGTCTTCAATAGAGTCAGACTCTGCAGTGACATTGTTGGCGACCGGAGTCTTCATCACAGTGGTTGAAGGCGCAGGACTATCAGAAAAAAAATATCAAGGCCTATGGTTCTGAATCACGACAATATATTTATGCCAGTTGCTTCTAGGGGAATACTTGGGTCTAAAATAGAGGGTATGTCGTATATTCTCATCGGGCATTTATTAGCACTCATCCATGCATCACATGTGGTGTTCACATATTTCTTTAATGGACCGTAAACACTGCGGTCCAGCAGCAGTAATTTATTGCTATAGTGAGGCAGAATGACAGTAATGTCAATCCATTGTTCTTGAAGTAGTCCAAAACTGTTGATGAGAAGTGAGATTCATGGTTATCCACTAATTGAAGGCATCGTTTAGTTGTTAAACACCTTACATGTGATACAAAATTTTTAGCAAATTTCAAAAAGTTGTCTTCAACCATCCACCCTGATGGGTTGGCACCTTCACAGTTTACCGGGCCATCCCTCAAAAAATGTTGCTGAAACCTGACCTTTTGAAATGCGATAGATAGGGAGAGGAAAGTCCCCGCAGCGCTTACTTAAAGAGCCACAGTAACCAATATTACTCTTTCTGTCGATGTCATTTTTTTTTCAATTTGCCTGAATACTCTGTATACTCTAACTCTGTCCGGCCTTTGCACAGTTGTAATGCCAGTTTCGTCTACATTCCAACTATCGGCAGGGCCTACCTTCAGTATTTTAATGACAGTTGTAAGATTGTCAAAAAACGCTGATACATTTAAATAATAAACTAGTAGCTCGAGCTAAGCAGAGGGGTCTTAATAGAGAGTTTTGTGTCTTTTAAAAAAAAAACCATTTAACCAGTCAAGACCTGCCATTTCATTTTCTGCCCAGGATGGGGGAATTTTCCTGTTACAGGAAACTGTATAAGTGTAAGCAAACCGTCTTACTTATTTAGGTGTAAGCCAGAAATATATGTCAGATGCTTTCATGAGATATTGTTTAAGCATTTCCCCTTATTCGGGCTCAAATACCTGCCAAATAAAACCAGTGCATATTAGTTATTTTATAGGGGCCCAACTTACATTAATTAAATTGAGGAATTTTGTATTAATTCAATTAATTTTAACTTTAGATAATGGTCTGTTTATGCCCTTACATGAAGGATAAAAATAAATATTGCTTATTGTTGTAGGGGTAATTCAATTTTTCTAATTTGTTGCCAATATAAAAAAAGCCAAAGCCCAATAATAGTCTACCTACTATGGAAAGTGTAGCCCTAAGGGAAGTGACTTAGGTGTTATAGGATGTTAGGATGTGGTGCCACCTCAGGATGTGGTGCCGCCTCAAGATGTGCTGCTGCCTCAGGACGTGGTGCTACCTCAGGGTGTGGTGCCGCCTCAAGATGTGCTGCTGCCTCAGGACGTGGTGCTGCCTCAGGGTGTGGTGCCACCTCAGGATGTAGTGTTGCTTTAGGATGTGGTGCCACCTCAGGATGAGGTGCTGCTTGATGGTGCAGTGCCGCCTCACGATCTGGCACTGTCCAGATTCATGATCTGATAGACTCACATTCTTCCATTCCTGAGATTGCTGTGCATCAAATTTTTTTCAATAATTAGCCAAGGTTTTGAAGTTCAGACCGAAAGTCGTGGCAGGCCTTCTGATTGAGTTCTTGGTGTTTTTTGATTGTAGAACTCCTTGTTCCATGATTTGGGGATACAGTTTTCATCGATCAGTTTTCTTTCTATAATTCCTCACCATCCTGTAAAAAAAAAAAAAAAAAACCAGAAAATATAGCACCTCAAGCAAAATCTAGCCTTATCAATGCTACCAGTGTAAGCTTACTTATTCATTTGCCTATCGTCTTTTAGATACAAATATTGGTTAACCTGCTGAACAGAACTATTCAAATATTTTGTTAATCTTTAATATTATATAATGTATATGAAAATGTTATATATATGCTTAAATCTACTTCATATACATAAATACACAAAATAAAAGTCATACATTGTAATGAGTAGTACATTTGCCGTGGCAAGTTTTCACAATGTGTAAACATACCCCAATGAATGTGTGTAAAAGTGTCCCGTCGCCATGTTTCAAGTATAACTCAAATAACAAAAACATATAGAATGTTTACAATTCATAAAAGTACGGCGATTTGTAGAGAAATAACTACTCTTTCAAAATGTAGAAGTCCTTTTCCTTATTTCTTAAAGATAAAATTTTTACGATCGATAAAATTTCCAACATAATATTTACTTGCATTGAGAAAAAATGCAGTAATCCTTCTGGAATGAAGACACTAGCTGTGATAGTGCTGCAAATGTTATTAAAGCATTCGCTAGGAAGCAGCACTGGAATGGTTTAACTGATACGCCCTAACACATTCTTTTTTAATAAAGGTCAGTGTGTAAACAAGCCCGGTGTGTAAATGTGCCCTGGTCTCCCATATATATATATATATATATATATATATATATATATATATATATATATATATATATATATATATATATATATATATTTCGAGGTCATGGGCGACTATGTTAAATTAATTGAATAAAAAAGGCCTATGGACAAAAACGTGTTTGGTTTCACGTTTACTTAATTTTTCAGAATAAAATTGAAATTTAAGAGGCACAGAAATAAAATACATTTTACTAAAAAATATTTTATGTAGTACCATTGTACTATAGGTACTATTATATAATTAAATAAACTTAACATTCTGAATGAAAAATATAGATATAATAAATTATACAGATAGTCAAAGTCCCGCATCATGCATGTAGGTATACTGCTAATTGGAAAAAATAATTTTTCAAATAGGATGAAAATCACAGATTTTCTTATGCCCATTAAAAATATGAGTGTCGACAGCTCGCCTGGCGGCTAAATTGACAGGTGTTGACCGCTGGCCTGGTGTTGAAATTATAATCTAAGTGAAAATGGCACATCTTATTCATACCCCCAGTTAAAAAACTGATTAGCTCATCTTAAACGTCCTGCTGAGAATCTTTTTACCAAATTTGGTGAACAATAGTTAGATGTTCAATTTGTCACTTGAGAGCATTGTGGCTCAGACTCAGTCTCTTTTTGATGCTGTTTCTAGTTTGGAGTCAGTCTCGATTAGCGTTGTTGATAACAGTAAAGGGGATGTTCCTAGCACCTTCATCACCTCAATCATTTACGAGTTTGCTTGTATTGATGTAAGTACACCATCCCATTGTGTTCCAGCCACCACCCAAACCATTCCAATAACCTAGTTAGCAACTCAGCCATTTTCACGCTTGCTTCAACAACACTTTCATCCACTGCTCTACACACTGCTTCACCTGTCCAAGCTCATATTAATTTCATCCTAGCACTGTTTTCAGTGCACCTGTGCATATGTCATCTTCAACACAGCCTGTGTATTAATCTGTTTTTTTAGCAAAATCACACACCCACTTGAGACCATGCTGAGTAACTTTCCAACCGCTGATAGTCTAAATGTTTCAAAAATGTTTTCAGTTTTTGAAAGTGATTGGTAAACTCTACCAGAGTAAAATGGTGCAATCGGCAAAACTGCTTGATGCCATTTACCCGTTCACTCAAGGTCCGTTTAGTGAACGGACTAGTTTAGCCATGACACAACATGTATTCTTTGATGCCTATCATTAAGATATTATCAATTTTTTATTCCCTCGAGGTTGTATGCTCAGTTAAATTTGAGGATGCTTAATCATTTGCAAGAACCTGAGCAGGCACTTTCTGTGTATGTAAACAGTATTAAGAAGGGTGTCATCATATTGTGTTTGAATCTACCGGAACTTGAAGTTGTTAATAATATATTATAAGGCTTAGAGCCTCAAGAGTGTTCTAGTTTGGTGTTTTTCGCTGTATCCAACACTTTAGTAAAGTTGGCTAGGGCATGCATACATTCCCATAACATCAGATACGCTGACCAAAAATGCCAGTATGTCTTCAGGCCACACAAATCACTTTGTGGTAACGATAAAAAGAAATTAACTCCTGATTATTCCACCAATGCTGTTACTGATAAGAAGGATCAGTCACAGAAACAGAAGGATGACAAATCCCCTTCACCCTCAGACACACTTGAACGAGACAACCCACGTTCTTGTAGGTATTGCAAAAAGTTAGGCCTCACGATTGACCAGTGTTTCAAGCTAAAAAAAAAAAGCAAGTCCCGCTGGGACGACAAGTGAGAGTTCTTCCTCGCAGTTCTGGCAAGCTTGCCAATACTCAGTATAATGCTCACCCTTTTCAAAATGTGAACCTTTGCAGGCACTTTCAACAGCTGTTTGGTCCTTATGACCACTGTAAAAAGTAAAGGTTTGGAATATGTCAAGTAGATTTCCCTAATTAAGTGGGCATTCAAAAGGTTACTACACCCCATATTAAGGTATATTTAGGGCCAATATCCGCCAATGATCTTCTTGATTCTGGATCTGCGTGTGCTATTATTTATGCTAAGCTATTTGAGAAATTGAAAAATTTAAGGTCTGATAAGTCTGTTGAACCTTCTCACATACAATGTTATACTGCGTCAAGGCAGGCTCTGCCGATATCTTGTTGCGCCAATTTAAAGTTGAAAATTTGTAATTTTTCTTGGATGTACAGATATCTGGTTTCCAAACAACTTGGTTTAGATTTTATTTTGGGGCGCAGAATTCATGGCCACTGCTGCCCTAATCCTTGCTATTCAAGATGAAAAAATATCTTTTTTTAAGTTATCTCCTGAGACAAAAATCTCGTTGGTGGGCTCTCGACTAAAGAAAAGTATTTCTCCTGACTGTAGAGCAGAATCCTATCAAATAGCAGATCCATTTGATCGTCTTGAGGAACAACAGCATTCTGCTATTGAGAAATTGTGTAAAGTTTTCCCAGGATCATTACCACTGAGTTAGGCCTCACTAAATTGTTGGAGTATCAGATGAAACTGCTTAGCAAGGGAAATGTCAAGTGTAATCCATTTTGATTGGCGTCACCTCAAATGGAAAATTTGAGAAAACGAAATCAAGATTTTTTAGATAAAGGTGTTATTGAACAATCTACTGCCCAATATGCTAGTCCCGTCTTTTTGGTACATAAACATAATGGGAAATATCGGATGGTTGTGGACTACCAAAAACTTAACAAAAACTTTGAAATTTAATCAGGTCCTCTTCCTGATCTCCATTCGGCATTTAAATTGTTTGGAAAAGAAAAAACCGTTACAGCCATAGATTTAAACATGGCTTATCACCAAATCCCTTTGTCGAAAGATTCTAAACCAATTACAAGTTTTTGTTATGCTTGGAACCTATATCAATTTACTCGTGTTCTGTTTGGTTTGGCCACAGGTCCTCAGGTACTTACTAGGCTTCTAGATATGATTTTTCATAACTGTAAAGTTTAAGCTTGTCTATAACTATAAAGAATATATTGCTATATATTCCGACAGTTTTGAACAGCGTATGGACCACCTAAAAAAGTCCTCTCTCGTTTAGAAAAGGCAGGCCTTACAATTAACCCTTCGTAATATAAATTTTCAGTTCAACAAATTTCATACTTGGGGTATAAAATTTCTTCCAATGGGATCTCCATTGATCGGGAATTAACCAAATATATTAAAGAATTCCCTCCACCACGAGATGCTAAATGTATAGCCAGATTTATTGGCATGATTCAGTTATTTGGTCAATTCATTCCGAACATAGCCGAAAACGCAGCGCTACTTAATAGATTAAGAAAAAGATCTTTCAAATTTGAGTAGGG
The DNA here is from genome assembly GCA_029891345.1 of Dryococelus australis. Classification (NCBI taxonomy): domain Eukaryota; kingdom Metazoa; phylum Arthropoda; class Insecta; order Phasmatodea; family Phasmatidae; genus Dryococelus; species Dryococelus australis. Next base: position 293,606,299 of record CM056994.1, read on the forward strand.
TGAGGAGCAGCAAAAGGCTTTCGACATATTAAAGAATTATATTACTCAACCTCCTGTTTTACGTATACCAGATTTCAGCAGGGAATTTATCCTTTAAACTGGTGCTTCGAGTCAGGCTATAGGAGTTGTTTTGGCTCAGGAGATTTGATGGCTGTCATCAGCCGATTGCCTTTGCGTCATGCTCTCTTACTCCCTAAAAGAAAAAGTATTCGAATATATATGAGTTGGGATGTTTGGCCTTATTTTTTGGCATAGACAAATTTAGGCAATATTTAGAAAATGTGAAATTTCTTCTCGAAACTGACAATCAGACTTTGCCATGGCTTTTTGCTTATCCACGCCAACTTGGAAACATTGGTCGTTGGGTAGTTATAATTTATAATTTTTAATTCAGGATGCAACACATAAAAGGAACTCAAAATGTAGTTGCAGATGCTCTCTTGCATATGTTCGACGGTACCAAAGTGGAATCCGAAGTTCCTCCCAATTGTAACATGTTATCTAGTTTCCCATTATCTTTTATAGACATTAAATAAACACCAAGAAAAGGACAGTAATTTGAAACAAATCATCAGAAATTTATAATCAGGTATTGAACACAAACCATATTTTCTTTCCAGAGGTCTCCTCTGTTGCAGCTCTCATGACAGATGGAAACATATAATGTTACCTAATTATCTAAAGCCTATCATATTCCACTATTTTCATACATCGCTTCTTGACGTTCACCTAGACACACACAAAGTATTCAGGCCATCCATCAGCATTTAATTTATAAGAGAATTGATGTCGAAATCTCAGAGCGAGTAAAATGTTGCAAAATTTGTGCTCTGAGTAAGCAAGCTCAGAATACACATTAAGGATTTCTGTTATCTGAAGTAGCTGAAAAGCACATGGAAAAATTGTTCATTGATTTTTTGGTCCTTTTCCCAGGATTAAATTAGGTAATAATATGTTGTTAGTGTGTGTTGATGCTTTCAATAAACTCGTATGGTTTGTTTCACTTTGGAAAGCTGATGCTATGTCCACTATTCGTGCTCTTTAAGTACGCATTTTTCAAAATTTTGGCGCTCCTTTATCCGATGTGTCGGGTAGCTGTTCACAGTTTACCTCTCACCTTTTTTAGAACATGCGTTTTTCTCATCGTATACGCCACATCATTTTTTCCCCATATAATCCTCCTCCTTCGTATGTGGAGCATTTCAATCCTGTGTCCTGGTTTCAGCCCGATGAATTGGGGGGGGGGGGGGGGAAGGGGAGTTTGTGCCATTTGAGTTGGCATGTGTTTCAAGTCAATATGTAATTCTGTTAATTTCATTACTATTTATTTGGTGTTTCGCCAAATATTAATTTTATTATTGGGCCATACTCTAATTCTGCTTAATATTTTGGTTTATTTACTGTAAAGCTGTAAAATTAACTTTGTAATCTGAAATTATAGTAATGTTTAAAAATTTATATGGTTATTTGTTTTTAAGTTTCTTGATTTAAAATATTTTTTTATCTCAATTAAAAGTTTATGTACGTAATATTGTGTGTACACTCTTAATCAAAATGAAAAGTTTCACTTGTGATATATTATACTTCTTTCTAGACTTTCGTTTTATATATCGATTAGTCGCGCGAGACCATGAAGTATGGAGCATGCCTTAGTAAATTTATGTTTTCGTTTATGCAACTACCTTTTTCCTCGTTTCTCACCATACACCATGAAGTCGCCTTGGATCTTCATCTTATTTTGAATCCTTCGTTATCTTAGGATGATATAAGTTTTATCCGCCGTTTTGGGCAAGTTTAACTACGGAAATTTTATTTCGCGACGTGGCGATATTGTTTTGTGGTTCCTGTCTTTATAAAAAGTGTTTGTGTTATTTCAGCGGTTTGCGGCATGGGCCGATGATCATATGGCCAGTCATTTCCTCCCGAGTGATGTGATGTGAGCCGTACACCCATTCGTGGGATGGCCGTTTTTGCATGTTGCATGACCTATGAGTGTACTCCTGCCTTTTCTGTGGACTGATGCGCTACATAACGTGAAATGTTAAACTAATTTTGGACACTTCAAGAACGAAATAGTTTTTATCTTCGAATACTTTGGTTAAAAAATAAATGTATGTAACATTTTTTTTGTAATGTGAATTTCAAAGAGAGGTGATTGCGGGTATCCGTTGACGTATTTATTAGCCAAAATAAAAGGAAAATTTTCTGGCGTCAAAATGTAAACGAAGGCAAAAGCAAGCAGAATAATACAAAAATAAAAAAAACACAATATATTCATGTTACAAAAGGTTTTGAATTTATATATATATATATATATATATATATATATATATATATATATATATATATATATATGAAAATACAAGAATAAACGCTTGTGGCGAAAAATGTTTTAAATATATCTATAAATGTGATCAAAAGAAAGAAGATATTTTTTTCTTATATTACATGTTTCCTTGCCATTGTCCTGCTAAAAGATATTATGTTAACCTTCTAACTATCAAGATGTGATTACTAAATTTGATTTATACCTTGAGAGTAACTATTGCTTATTCATGATGTTAATGTAATAAGTAAAGGAGGAGCACGCTCCTCTAATTTGGTTTCTGTAGCGTACTCTAGTCTACCTTCCATTTGTGTGTCATCTTGTGTTAAGACAAGGGTACCTAAGGGTGCCCACGTTTCAGTCGCGAAGGTGGTACATAGCACAGTCCAGCTGATGGTAGGTGGGAAGGTAGACAGGTTAACGTTTTATCGACAGCGAGTTTATTAAATACGGAGCAAGCTACCCGGAGAAGCAGGAACGATAAAGGAATTGGCCACTCGCCTTTAGTGATTATGGAACACCGCAATAAACCTGGATCAGAATGGCCGGAGCGGGAATCGAACCAGGGTTCTCCCGACTGCCAATCCGTTGTGTTAACACTGCGCCATCTCGCTTTGTATAATTGTTAGAATTCGAAGGTGCCGCTGATAAAGGGGGAGGCCAAGATATATCGGTAGCTGACGGGATGTGATGTATGTTTGAAGCCCCTTAAAGCACATTTTTAGGAGCGCGTCACAGCACAGGGTGTGCCGCCGACAAATTGGCATCTTTGGGAATAACACTTTTAAAACAGAAAGACAAAAAAGTACACACGCCACGCCTTCACTCTTTTTTAAGCAAACCCTTGAAAAATTACCCCATGTCTGTGTGTTTAGTTATTTTATAAACATTTCTTTTATCACAAGGATTTATACCTCTGTTAACATAGAAGTATCATATTTTTCGTTAAAATGGTGGTTTAACTATATTTTCTTTATAATTTATAAAATAACATTTATAATAAATATGGATAAAAACAGTGAGAAATCACGTGTGTTGGTCGAGCGCTTACGAAAGTCCTGATTAGGTTCTAGTTTTCATCTCATACTGTATCCTTCCGCCATATGTACTGTTCACATTGCCATCAGTCTAACGACTTTGTTCATGCGCCAGTCAAGCGAAAACGTGAAATTGTTAGAAATCTAATACAAATTCGAACTCTAATATGTATAAAGAAAAAAAATCCAACTTGATTTGCCATTAATTTAAACATACCACTTGCATACAGTATCAAGACTTGGAATCATTCTACTTCATTCATTGCCAAGTTAACTTGAAACCTGCATGCAAGGGTTAAGTGTAGGGTACATGTCGTTAAAGTCAGTTATTATTTTTTCCAAGATTTATTTTTAAAATTGTTTCTTTACCGTGAACAACATTCAGGAATTATTAAAGCGTCTACTTATGAACTCAGCCTCAATTTTGCTAACCAAATTATGACCTCAGTCCTATCAGCATTTTGTTTGTCTGACTTTGAGTTAAGAATTTTTTTGTCACCTGATCCCTTCGGTCACTGAATGAGTTAAGTAGTTCTTTCGTCAATCTAATTGAACCGTTTCCTGTTAACGTTTTACTAAATTCCTGTAGGAGAGTCGGGATGGGATTTTCAGATAAAACTAAAATCGGTCACAAAAAAAAAAGACACGCATTTACAGCTTATTCGTGACTTGAACTCCAAAATTTCTCCGATAAATCGACCATTCGTCGGCTGACAGTAGGAGAAATCAACTATGTCTAAACGTTATGACCATTAAAATTGTATTCAGTTCTACAATCTTGGAGGGAAGTGAATTTTGTCGACTTCAGGTGGCTTTTTTTTCTTTTTTTTTTCCGTCACCGAGTGTTCTCGGCGATTCTATGTGTCATTCAGTGCCCGAGTGATAAACATTTGACTGGCAAGCTTAGATGAAGGCCGATTTCCCACAGACAACATAGTAATTGATATGTGAAATGTAGCAGTTGTGTACACTGGATATTTACAACAACTATCTTGATTTTTTTCTGGTTAAAAATCGTGCAAGTAAAAAAAACTACCTGCAAAAGTACTCGCAGGGTAATTTACTCACAAAAATTCCTGGACGTCATTTCAAATAATTATAACTTCATTTTTCAAAGGAATGGTTTCTGTAAATGAAGATACCCGAAATTTGCACTGAAATCTCATTAGTGGAACTGGGGGGAGGTCATCTGTATTGGAGAAGTCAAGTCGCGAGGCACAAGTTCGACGTGAGGTCATAAATAATTCATTGTGAACAGACGGTGAAGGAGGGGGTGGGGGAGGCCTTGGCTGCCGCTGCTGGTATGTGGAAGCAGAGGGTGAGGGGTGTGGGGTCGTGGGGGCGGCCCAATCATCCCCCGGCTTTACGAGCCCCCGTCAGGGGAGGGCCCCGGGACCACATAACCGTTTTCGGGGGCCGGCAGCGCCCCTGCGGTGCCCCGCCGGGGGGTAAACATGCTTTATTTCCCGCCTTAATTCGGCTGAAAACTGGAAGTTGCGCCCGTAAGTATGCGCTCCCCGGGGTTTGGCGACTCATCGCGCCCCAGGGCTGGCCAACATACGGTCGGCACAGCAGATCCAACCACAACAACTTCCACCCTGGGAGGAATACAGTGGACTGATATACTGTATAGCTTTCCAAGGCAGTAAGTTAACATTACTTACAAAGATATGGCTAATTTCACGCTGAATATAAAGGATGGTGTCACCAAAATAATCATAATTATCACCTTATTGTTTTTTAACTTACGATAAAAATTTATTCTTATGCCTATAATATATTCATAAATTGTTTTCCATGTATGAAATTTTAATTTTACGTCGTCTGTGTGTGTGCTTTTGCTGTGGACACACTCATAAACACAGTGACATACCAATCAGTAAATCGGTCAGTAAAAATGGGCCAGTGAAAGTGTTAGAAGCTGTCGCAGACTGTGATGGCCAGTACGTGGAATGTAATGGGGATCACTGCCTCGTAGTAGCGGGAGTCATTGCAATCTAGCGGACATCGACATTAATTGACGGAATTGCGTCCACAGTAATAATCAGTAAATTATTTCATTTATATCTGATTGAAGACTTTGGTGCACAAGAAAATGTCTGAACATGAAACGTACAAATTAAATTCTGCGTTTTAGTCATTTAAGATTAACCTGAAAATACTTGGGGCAGCCTGAAAGGTGTTACATATTGATGGTATTTAATGAGGCAGCTAAGTGAAATTAGGTCAAATATTTCCATTGTTGAAGTTCAGACTGATGAAACGCAAAATTAAAAATACGACCCCCCCCCCCCCCCCCACTCTCCCCGACCCTAACCACCGAGTGAATAAAATTTTAGAAGAAACGTTTTATTAAGTTTCCAGGAACGAAACCCTAGAGATATGTATGCCTTGGACAAACAAGTAGAATCTAGGGCGGATCTTGCGTGGAGTCTGCAGGCGGAGTCTTCACACACTCCATCCTCACCACACATCATTCAATATTTCCTGGTGTAGCTGAGCTATTACGTCGAAATAAAATCTGTGGTCAAATATGTTTTGTTTGTTTCATAAAACAGTTTAAACATTTAAGGAGTTGTTAATTTTATTTTCAGTTCAAAAACCTAGAAAGACGATATTTGCACTTAAATTTCCTAACATTTGGCTATACCACAAATTAAATTATCTATACAACTGTACAAATAACTTTCATTCCAAGCTCTCTCTAGCCTACTCTTTGCTGGAATTTAACACTTCTTCGCCCATTATATGTCGTTAAACACGTAACTAATTTAATGGGCAGAAGCGAATAGTTGTGGAAAAGCACATCGGTAATTCACTTCAAAAGGGGATCGAAAATCATTACGGAAAATGCCTCCTGAATCGAGTTCAGCCTGCTTCGCATTGAAACTTCCTGGAAGAAAGCCTGGCTTTCTGTATGCTTAGAGAATCACGCGAGTTCTTGCCACCTTTGAAGTTTCCTTTCGTTTACGATGCTTGACATACTATTCGACACCTCGTTGCATGCAAGGTCATCGTTTTCAGTAGTTTATTAATAGTTGTCTTAGTGTTTGTATTCGTTAGGGTTTTTGGTTGCATATACTAAGTAAGACACATATATTTTATATGTCTGTTATAACTAATTGTGTTCTTAACCTAAAGTCATTCTGCTCAGATCGTTTCAACACCTATTTAAAATGGTATGCTACTAATAGCTCCTTAAAGAAAGATTCCATAAATCGTTTATGTTATAAGTTACAAAATTATGTGTTCTAATTTCAGTTTTCAGTTCTATAAATTTGTAAAATAAGCTGAACCTTTCTTGACATCAGCCAATGACTTTGTGTAGTACACAGAGCTGATCTCTGATATGTATGGCCATCACTTAAAACATTTCAAGTATTTGTGACCACGTAACAGACATACGCAACAATTTTTTAGTGTGTGTGCCCTAGCAAGGCGTATTTGAAGAAGAAAAAAAGTAAAACCCTGAAGGTACTATCGCACAGGTGATGATAGCATGTATACAGAAAACAGACAAATATTACCACACAAACACGTGTTGAAGAGGACGAACACTTGCAGGAAGAACTGAAATTATCTGAGAATGTGTTGTGAGTGTGGTTGTGGTGTTTGTCGGGTTGTCACGGAAGACGTGAGAGACTTAAATTTTTTAAATATCAGAACTTCTTTTGTAATTGAACTATGGTAGGAAAGAAATATGGCCAGTCGATCAGTCGATTCCAGTAAAATTAAATTTGCAGGTGTCATGGTTTGTGACTTCTTACATGGTTTCATTTGATGGAGTCAACTCACTGGCAACCACTGCCCACCTAACTTGTGACGTCATTTCTGGTGTTGGACATAAAACTGGACATAAAACTTGACACGAGGAATCACGTGATTACAGTTGATAAGATGAAAAAAGTATTTTACTTCACGGAGAACGACTTTTAGCATGGTGAACGTGATATGGGCGTCGTCACAGTGATTATGTGTGATATTACCTGAACGATGTGTTCGGCTTGATTGCGTGGAGGGAAAATGTAGCAGAGTGCACATGCGAGCAGCTCAGCGGTCACATTCCGTGTTCCAACAGTGGACTGCTTTTCTGCCAACAGCATAAATAAAAAACAAAGTAGGCCTAGTTAGAATTTGAGGTTAGGACTATTTTTATGCAAGCAAGTGCTTTAAGATGTTCGTACACTTTCTCTTAAAGGCTTTTCACGATAAAGTGAGCACTTTCGAAATCAACCTGAGAAGAAAGTCGCTGCTCGTACCTGCGTGTATTTTCACGGGTGCTCTGCGCCCAGTAAAATTGGTAACGATGGAGAGAATTTAGTTCCATTATCTCAACATAGATTAAATGTTTTAGGTAACCACTTCTGATAACTAAAATTATTAATTTCGCTTTATTGTTTTTTTAATACGTAGAACTGTAAAATTGAGCGTATTTGTAAGATATTTGCTTTTCTAGTAATTTGACAGTTTCACTTGATCGTCGCATGAATCAAGTTATGAGGTTCATAGCAATGTTATATTTGCATAAAGCGGAAGAACACGTAACGTGCATGCAAGAAAATTTAAGCAGGGCTTTCAAAAGTGTTCAGTTCACCGTAAATGACCTATACCTAGTTTTACTGCAGCTACAGTCTATTCGCAGTTTCTTCACACTTTTCGAATCAAATCTTTGAACAATTACCCTATATAATAAGCGTTTAGTTATTTCTTAAATATGCGATGTATCACAAGAGTGTTTTACACCTCTGTTTACATAAAAACATCATATTTTTCGTTGAATTAAAGTGTTACCAATATTTTATTTATGCATTTTTATATTCAATTTTTAATAAAAATGAATAGTAACAGTGAGGAAACATGTGTGTTGGTAACGGCTAGGAATAAATAGTTCTTATGCAAAATATGATTACAACTGAGTGCGCACGAATTCGGTGCATCCTCCCTTGGTGTAATTTTATAGACTTAGTTAAGCTTAGTTTGCACGAAGTGGAAGAATATCACAAAATTAGAACTTAAGCAAGGATTCAGAAACGTGTGAAGGAACCGAGAATGGATTATATAATATATTCAGGTTAGTAAGTATTTTATTCAAATAAAAGGGTGCTTGCATTATACTTGAAAAATTAACTTACATGTTTTTGTGAGCGTACATGTGCAGCGTACTCTGAGGTATAATTAATTACGTAGCAATTTTTAAATAAGAAATGTTTTATGAGTTTTATAACATTAATAATTATTAAAAACAGAGAGAAGAACTCACACGAATTTCGTATGATATTACATTCCTTGACTAGAGCTATTATTGGTTGTTGAGTACAATTCGTCCGCATGACGTTTGTAAGCCAGTACTAACATTTTTTATTACTATGCTATAAACTTGTAGGCTCTTCAAATAGAATAACTTCTACCAATTGTAACCTAAAAAATGGCATTGAAAAAGCAACAGCGACTGTAATACACGTGTGAAAATCGAAGTTACCGCCTTTATAGTGCACTTACAGTCACGCCCACAGAGGCTGGTCCGTTTAGTTATCAATTTAAAAGGTTTGAAAGGTCAATCGTCTGTTTTGGAGATACGCAAAACACACTGTAAAACACTAGCTACTGACTATCTCGGTACTCTAACGTCCTCGATGGCAGAGATTAAGTAGATGTTGGTACTTACACTTACACTTGTTTTTCTTTCAGTGTAGTCGCACGTAGGCCCTACATGAACTCGTTAAACAAAGTTCATAAACACTGAACGCTCGAAATTTATCGGCACGTATAGAAGTAGCTGAAGTTTATTTTAAGGTGGCTTTCCGAATTGCTGAGTTTAGGTGTCGCATCTCTGGAATAATGTAGCTCATTTTAACTGCACTTTAAACACCAAATATGCTTTATGTGCCACCCAACACTTTTTAACCAATTACTGGGTGACACAGACATATAATACAAACAAGACAATACAGAAACACACAACAAACAAAAACCCTCACCAGAAAAAATAACACACAACCTAGAATAAAAATACTGTGGCAAATGTGAGAAAAAAAAACAAATTGATTAATTAGGCTTCACTTTAAAGTTTACAACCGACTATAATGTTTAACCTCAGAAAAAGTTAACTTTTTACCTAAAAATGGATCAAATTTATAAAACTATTTATTATTATGTAGCACACACCTGCTAAAAAGATATTTTTTGGGTGACAAAGTTTCGAAAGTATTCCTTATTCTATGACTATTCCTGGTTAACTGGAAATATGGTAAATATAAAATTTAAAATTTTTTTGGAATATTTTCTAACTTCTTTGCATCAGTAGAAGATATAAAATTCCAAATTACAGAACAATAATCAAGTCTTGATCTGACTAAAGAAATTACAAACGTTATAGTGAATCCTACGAACAAGCAGTATACGTTATAAATTTAATTAATCCAAGAGTCCGACTAACATTACTTGTTAAATGATTAACATGATAATAAAAATATAATTTAGAATCAAGTATAACCCTTAATAATAATAATGATAATAATGAAACATCTTAATTTTTTTTGTGGCGAATTAAGGTATGCTTAAACACTTTGCATAATAAAACATAACACTTATATTTAGAAAAGACAAAGAAATTAAACCATGACACAAAACTTAATGTCTATTCTAAACTTACAGAGAAGCTTAAATGAAATATGTAAAAGCAACATACATAAAATAATATGGTAGAGGCCAGGAAAAATGCAGAAAAAGTTGGGATAACGGAAGAATTGTTCAACAACAAAGAGAACATAAGGCAACTGATCGACAAAGCAAGATTTCCGGAGGACCGACCAAAACCAAGACCCACGATAGCGTAGACTGAAGAACAGAGACGAGCAGTTGGAGGAAAAATGAGGAAGTTCTAGAAAGGAAGAAAGAAGAAGACGAGCCAGAAATCTTGAGTTCATTGCAGTCCATAGATGGCCAAATTCATTAAAAAAAATTATAAAAATAAATAAAAATAACCTGATATAGTGAACATACAAAATTTCTCTTAACACATACACGCATACACAAAAAGCATACACACACACGCAAGCACACACACATACACACATACATATATATACATATACATATATTAATAATTGTAATCTCCAGCATTTTCTTCGCCGTGAATAATTAACAATCTATCGATTAATTTTCTAACATCGTCCATCCAAATATGTTCGTTTGGCATACTATTGTATTTTTTTATACCTTCTCCATATTTAGGAGTTCTCTCGGATAAATCTTTTTTTCTGGTGTGTTTGGTGTTGATTTTAAATAGTTTTTTTAGATGTCCATAAATCGGCTTAATTATTTTATTATACATCCAGCCCACACTTGAACTTGGATTATTCCTTTTCCCATTAGGAAATATTTTTGAAATACAGCATTGGTAAATAAAACAATTTCTGTGTATTTTTTAAGGTAATCGCCATTGTAATTACCTGCAAGTTCTTCTTGATCTTTTTCTGTTAACAAGTTACAAAGTCCTGGTGTTAATTTATATTCTTTATCCTTAATAAATAGTGTATCATTATTTATCGTTACTTTTGTATCATCAATGTAAAAAATTTCCCCAACTCCTCGTAAACCATATTATTCATTAATAACTTTTATTCTTTTTGCAGTTTCTATTCCAAGATTTATAGTAGATACACCTGCTAGAGATGGCAAATCTTTTAATGGAATAATACACATTTGTTCTTCCAAATTAGGAGATTCTTGTTCTGCAAATAATTCTCTTTCAAACGATGTTTCTTCTTGATTTGGTGGATAATCAACATTTTTTACTGCAACAGGAACTAGTTTGTTTATTAAATTTTTGTTTTCTTCACTTACTTTTTCTACCAATATTTGGTAATTCGTCAGTTAATGGTTGCTCTTTCTTATTATTTTTTATATTCTTTTTCGTGGTGCCTTTTTTTATCTTTTATATCTTTCTATGAGTAATGTAACTCGAGAAATTCCCTTTGAATCTGCCATTTATATATAATTTTCTTTAAATTTTAAATAAATGAGTTTTAAAAGTATTGAGACCTTCGAGAGGCAAAATATTCCTCCAACTGATCAAACTAGGGGGAATTAAAATGTTTACAATAATAGAATATAATTTTATATTCCTATAGGAGATTGCTTTTCTTTTCCAAACGATGCTTATGTTTATGATCAATTTGGTTTACTAAAGAGAGATAAGGTTGGAGCTGATGCAAAATATGTTGAAGACAATATTGATTTTTGTTCAAACTTTTTCCTTTTCAATTTTCTAGATTATAAATCTCAAAAACATGGAAATATTATTGATGCTGTTGATAATCTGGGTATAAAAACAATAATCAATGCTTTATTAAAATCACCAAGTGAACAAAATTATTTAGAATTTACTGGTGTTGATAATCTATATCGAGATAAATCTGTTTCTAGTAAAAAAAATGACAAAAGAGGTTAAAACTGTTTCTTGTGTTAAAAAAAATTTAATAATCTATCCTCTTAGATATCTGTCTGGTTTTAATCGTGATAACTATGAAGTTTATTGGAAAGGTGGCTATAAAAGTAATTTTTTTCCTAATTAATCTGATAACAACTGTTTATTACTTTATGAAACTTTTGATAACGATAATGAAAGTTTCGAAACATCGTCCTGATCCTGGTAAAATTGTTATGGAAAAATTAGAAATTTTATGGCCTATTGTTAAATATGAATCTAACACAGCCATTGCAATTAAACAAAAATATATAAAGAACCAAAATATCTATTAGTTTTGATAATTGGCAATTATATGACAAAGAAGTTCCAAAAGGAACAAATGTTTTTAGCTTTGATATAAAAGATCAGTTTAATATTTTACAATTTGACATGCCCGATTTTGTAACTGTAGGCTTTCAATTTAATATTAAAAAATCTTGCTGAACAGCATAAACATGCTGCTATGTTTGATCATTGTAATGTCAGAAAAATTTATGTTAAAAACGGTAGAAATGAAATTTTTCCTAAAGAAAACTGGAATCTAAACATTGAAAATGGTTGTTTATCTTAAACAATTTCTTGCTTATAACGATTTTATAAATTAAAAAAAACCAAACTAGATACCGGCTTTAGAAATAATGAATCTTATTATAAACCAACTGTCAACTTTGATGGTACTATTAATTACTATTAATTTGGGGTGCAAAGGCCTTTATATGTTATTGATTGCTCATACAGAAAAACAACCGTAGTTAAAGAGAAAACAAATAAAAAAAATGTTGTTGATTTTAATAAAAAATTTTATGAAGACGGTACCATTTTTAATATTGTTTTAATTTGTAAATTAAATTTCACTTATAATTATTTGTAAGAAAATATTACTGAAGATATATAAATTTTTAATATTATTAAATGTAGGAATCAACAAATTGTTCTGATAGTTTAAAACAATTTTTTGAGCTTATAGTCGAGTGGTTACGTTTAAAAATTTTACGATTTTTTGATCAAATAAAAGATAATTTACATAATTCTAAATAAATTTCTTTTCATTATAAATAAACCTACAAATGTCAGTGTTGCCTTGCAGTTTGACAAATATTTTAAAAGGTGATAGGTGAAAAAATTCCTTCCTATAGATTAGATAATGCATCTGAAGACCTTAAAAATATGTTTCGCGAATTTCATTCTAATTTACAAAGCCTACAATTATCAATCTTTGATAACATTGACGCTAAATATGAACTTCGAGAAATTGGGGGAAGTCTAGAGCAAATAGAAGGAGTTTAAAAAAAAAATTAGTAGAACATCGAATATAAAATGTGAAGAGTAATAAGATAATATTTCATTTGATTTTTGCCTAATTTTTTTCTTAGATTTGCTTTGTTTTTTGGTCGATTTTTCATCGAATATCAGATTTTGGATATTTATTTTTTCGTACACTTTCATTACAAATAGCGGGAAATATTTAATGACATTTTTATTGCACTTTTGGTGTGAATTGCTTGTTTCTATAGCATCAAAATTTCTGCACGGCCCTTTAGTAAAATATTGCAAAATTTGTGTGATCTTAGGCTTAAATTGCCTGTTTTTCAGTGAAAATTGCTTGTTAAAAAAAATGGTTCTTTCTAGCAATGTGAAAAAGCTGCTTGAAAACAATAAGTTTCTTTGTTTTTAGCTTAAATTTGCTTGATTTTGAGCGTTTTTTTCACTAAATTTTAGATTTAGAGTTAAAATTTTTTTCCTGTACTTTCGTTACAAATAGAAAGTAAAAGTTGGTACTATTTTTAGTTGTATCTTTGGTTAAAATTATCAGAAAAATTGTGCTGCGCCAGGATCGGCCTTTTACATCTACTAAAAATGGCCTTTAACTACTTATATCAAGTTAAATAAGGACGAATAAACTAATAAAACAAATACAAAATACTTTCTAAAAATTGTTTCGTCTTTTAAATCACTATTTTACGAGGTAATATGAACAAACAGCCTTTCATTCCCTTTTTACGTCTTTTATTTCGTTTTCATGTAAACGTCACAACGTTCTGAAGGTTTAAACTGCATGTAATGTGGTGAAGAGAGTGCACTCATATATACATACTATTAGTTTTAACAATCCTAACAGTACCAATTAAACCAAAAACAAAAGTAAGGGAGTGGGATATAGAACTTCCATCCCGGATACCACAGAAATTTTATTTTCCTTTTTTTTTAATTACGTAAATTGCGCAATATGAATAGTAAACTATCGTAAAAAATGTTTATTTCACGTAACGTTTTTGGCTCAATTCAATAGAAACAATATTTAAAACGACACTGTAGTCGGCCGACACTTATTCAATTAGTGAAATTTTACGTCACTAATTCAATCAGTGAAATTTCTTTTCACTGAAAAAATCAGTGATTTTTTTCCGCTGATTTTGAGTGGAGCCTTTTTCTCTGATTCGAGTAGTTTAATTTCACTGCCAATTAGTGATTACCCGCTGATTCGGATTTGGAGTGCGGTGACCCGTGGCGGGCGTGATGGCGTCATGGTCTGGCGGACAGGTCGACGAGAACAGCTGTCGTCGACGAGAGCAAGTTCCATTGCGCTCTCCCCGGCGATCATAGCCCGGGAGATTGTGCAGTTTGTCTGCAGTGCGGTGTTTGTCGAGCGCTCATTGCTGCGGAGTCGCGGCTTCAAACACGCACGCTGATGGGGGAACCTTCGTGGAACATAAGCAAGTCAGTATGTCTATCACTGCATCAAAGTTAACCCATTGATTACACTCTAAAAAAATGTCCGCAGTTTAACATAATGATTGTGTATGCCTACTGAGAAAGAGCGAATGGTAAATCTTTTCCCCATACATCCATGGCAGTTCTAAATTTGTAAGTGAAGTCTCCAACGTTGTATCGTAGAATTCCTATATTTGCTGCTTGATAAGAGCTAAATTTCCCATACTGAGTGCAGGTTAAAAATTCCATTGCACATTATATTTCTAAGCAAAACATTGTTTTCTTTTTTATACAAATAATGCCACAAAATGCACAATTACAAATAGGAAAAAATTAAATACACGTGCATAAAAATGAAAAGTCCTATCCATTCATTCGGCCGGTTCAGCAATAAGAAACAGCCGCGTGAAGATATAAATAAGTACGTATAAATATTAAAATATTTAATGAAAAATAGAAAGCTGACAGGTTAAATTTAAAAAAAAATGACTGGTAGTGATATGATACCCGCATAGTTACTTTTCTTGTGATACCGGTATCGAAATGAGTATCGATGTAATCCTTTTAATTCCTCTTTCGATCCCAGTATCGATACTATCATGCCATCGCAGCGTCCCTAAGCATAACCTCTTCCTATTGCGGCCGCAAGACGCATTGCTCATTGCAATCGCGCGCCGCGACGTGGCCGTACGTGGGCGGTTGGCGCTGGTCTGGGGAAGGGGTTAGGGATGATAGAGATGGGGAGGTGGGGGTGCAGCTCGGCGCGGGCCGAGTGTCGGCGACATGAAAGGCGCCGCTATCGCCTAAGCAAACAGCAGATAAGCCGCCACGAGCCGGCCACACACCTGTGCTCGGGAAGACACGCCCAGCTTATCCCCCTCACCCCCTTCCCCACATCTTTCCAGCACACACACACACACCGGTCGTTCCTGGGGCGGCTGCTTGCCGCTCGAGTTGGGTTTACAAGGCGAAAAAAATACGCGTTAAGAATTTTTATGTTACCGCCGGGCTCTCGCACACGGAACTCCTTTTTTTTGGACTAACGATTCACAATTAATCTCGTAATTATTCAGTTCAGCCAATTAAAACTTTCGACGGACCTTTCCTATTCCATTTTATTCATAACCTAACCTCGCATAACACAGCCATATTAAAGCTGGTCATACTTTAAAATCGACATTTTAAATCAGAGAAGCTTATTTTTTGTCAATATTGATAGTGAACATGTGCATACAATACATAAAAAAAAAAAAAAAATTTGCCTACGTTAATTTACCTAAATAACAGTTTCCCCGCCAACAACAAGGCTTGCTTTGTTCTGATTGGTCATCGCCAGGGAATGTTGTTTTTCGCGAAAATATTTATGGTCATGTTAGACTTCAATATCTTACGTCCACAACCACAACTTCCTTTGGTTATTGGCCAGGTGTCTACGTGAGAAGACGTGTTCTTATTTGACTGGGTCAATCGTAATAAAGTACTCCGTGATTCGCGGGCAGACACTTGAGGCCCGTGACATTTTAAATCATCCAACCACAAATGTGCATATGAACTAAAGTGTTTTAGAGTACACTGGTCCTGAAATCTTTTCGCGGAAAAACACCTGTCTCTAGTCATCGCTGTTCAACCTTTGCTTAAGATATAACATTTAGCTTTTTTCTTTTATCGTTTAATGGTATCTTAACAACGCACACGACCTGCTAACATCTATTTGAAACCGATACATAAGGTAACCCGTATTCTGTTCTGTACACGTCATTACGCATAATTTAACGCTTAATTATCACCGCAAGGCCTGCAGGAACATCATACAGCATTTCCCATCGTATTCGGCGTGAATGCATTTGAATTTGTGGTCGCAGGTAGTTTACTGTTAATATGACACATTAAAAAACACGCCCGAAAGGATTCCGAGCCTAACTGCGCACGTTTCAAGGCTAACACTCATGCACAGCAAACGTTGGCAGCCATCAACGACTAATATTTATATTTCTTGAATCCTTGTTAATAAACGCGAAGTTTAAATTGGCGGCCACTCGAAAACTATTGCTTTCTGTCGTTTTGCAAACGTCAGAACGAAACTTCGGTGAAAGTCTCGCGTATGGTGTCGCCCGAACTGTACATTGGTATTGATAGTTATGTCCATGACATATTCACATATGGTCGTGCGAAGATGAACAATGGGCTTCAGTGAAACTACATACGATAATAGACTATTCGCGGTTTGTTCTCACTTTCCGAATGAAGCCTTTGAAAATCACCCCTTGTTTAAAGTGTTTTGTTCTTTTCTTAATATGCCGTGTATCATAAACGTTTTGTACTTCTGTTAAAGTAAAATGGAACTTATTTTTTGAATAAATTGAAGAATTACTTACATTTTACATATCAATTATAATATTTATTTGATATTTAATTTGAATAAAATAAGGGGGAAAAAACATGTATGGTGGTATATTCTGTTCACGGTAAAATGAGCACTTTTGAAAGCCCTGCGTAAGCCCAGATTAAAATCTACTTGTACGCACGCTGTGTAATGTTCAGCCTTATGTAAGATTAACATTACCGTGGGCTTCATCAATTTATTCATGCGTCGGTCAAGTGAAACTGTGCAATTATTTGAAAATAAAAATCAAACAAATCTGCTCATCTTTACAGTTCGACGCATTACAAAATTAACAGAAAACGAAATAAATAATTTAAGTTATCAATTATGGTTACCTAACACTTTTTATTCGATGTTAAGTTACGGAATTACATCCCCTCCATCGTTACCAACTTTACTGGGCGTATGCCACTCAGGGGGCCCGTTAAATATACATGCAGGCAGGGACAGTGACTTTTTTCTAAGGTTGATTTTAAAAGTGCTCACTTT
This sequence comes from Dryococelus australis, assembly GCA_029891345.1. Lineage (NCBI taxonomy): Eukaryota > Metazoa > Arthropoda > Insecta > Phasmatodea > Phasmatidae > Dryococelus > Dryococelus australis. The sequence continues at coordinate 293,623,716 of CM056994.1, forward strand.
ATTGTGAACAGCCATTAGTGTCTAGTATAGGCTGTTCACGGTAAAGTGAACACTTTTGAGGTCCTAGTTACGTTTTCCTTTCATCCATTTTTATCCTCAAACTGCCTTTTAAAATAAATATTGCTATGTATATAATAAACACAGTGTGTATAATCCACCGCAGTTGGAAATCAACGTCTAAGACTAAAATAAAATATATTTGTTGACAATTTTCCAAACGAAAGGTCTTCCAAACGTGCTCACTTTATTGTGAATATCCCATGAGAAATTTTTCTTAGTAAAATTTTGCTAACGTAAACGTGCACGAATGTGGTGCGCTGTCCCTTTGGTGTAATTTTATAGACTTGGTTAAGCTTTGCTTGCATAAGGCGGAGGAATATCCTGAAAGTGGACCTTTAGCAGGGCTGCCAAAGTTGGAGACAACCGTAAATGGACTGTAGGTAGGGATGGAAAATAATCGCGAGTTCAATGACCTGTAGACTAGACTCCATGCGTCTACTCGAGACTCAGGTGTTTGTTCATTGGCTGCTGCCCCATAGAGCAGCCAGTGTTACTTCACACCTGGCAGTATGGCACTCACTACACGCTTCCTTGCAAGTCTGCTATAGGCTTAGAGTCGTCCAGGACGTTTCTAATAAACTGCGATCCAAATGCAAAGTCAACATTAGTGTACACGTGTTCGACGTCTATCTTGTCCTGAAGTGAACTCGCGAAATGTGCCTATCCCTAAGTATTGGTCTTCAGTAGAGCTTAGCGACCGGTGAGCAGCAATACAGCACATTCTCAGAAAAAGCAGCTGGGTGAGTTTGCAACTGTGACTGCGACCCGTCTGTCGGCATCTTCAAAGACCTTTATGTGAGGCCTATCTTCTGCGGAGCTCCAGCAATATATGGGCTATAAAAAGCTACGAGCTGATATCGCCGAGCAAATGACTGGCGTGCAGTAGAGGAACAAGACGCTGGGGCAGTAGTCTTCGTGGCCGACCTGCCCCTTCTCACGTTGTCTTATCGATAATCCTCCACGTCTCAATTTCTCAAGGAATTGAGGAGGTTCGTTTCAAAGAACTATAATGACACTGGCCAGGAGCAGGGATGAATACTACTTGAGATAGAACAACCCATTCACAGCCACCCGCGACTAAATCCACGACTTCCTTAAGGTTGAAGTAAAGCAACTGCCTATGGAGCACTGCACCCGACTGTACAATGTGAAGAATTAAAAGAAAAGTAATACAGACAACATAAAAATGGCCAGAGAAGTGCGATTTAATCTGTATACGAAAGAAGAATATATATATTTTGCAACACTGTAAAATATTTTACTAAAATATACTTTAAAAAAGCAAAAAGAAAAAAAATTAACAGATCGACAGAGTCCGCATTTTTAACAAAATTTAAGTGCATTTTCGTTTTGGATGCTTCGGAAAGCAGAATTTAGAAGAAAAACACCTAGAACAGTAGGAACTGCAGGGAAATTAGTTAGACATGTATGGAAGCTTATCATCGGCACTAAAGAAAATGTTCAAAATGTCCTCCATCAGCACGAACACATGCATCAACCCGCCATTGCATGGACACCAGGATGCATTGATGAATCCCTGGAGAATTCCTGATTGTTTCGCAACTCACTACAATTGTGGTTATGGAGGGTACCCACATCGTCCATTGGGGTTGCATTCACATTCACAAGTGCTTTTTAATGTCCCCACAAACAAAGGTATAGTGGATTCAAATCAGGGCTCCTCGGCGGCTGGTATGGGGCTGCCAATTAGAGCTGCGATGGCATTCCACAGTAACATGATCCAGCCCGCGGTCCATACAACGTATGTTATGATTATGGGCTGTAGTACAGAAATAAAGCATTTGCAAACCAATTTTCATATAACATTTTTTCATCCTCCAGATGTGAGGAATGTTCCCCAGAAGTATTGACATGCAATATTGCAACATTCTGTATAGTGACTGTATATTTCATTTTAAAAATCCGTAAATATACGAAACACTTCCAAACTTTTTCGCTGAGACTCACTTTATGAACACCGAGTCGGTTGTCAAGAGGTTCGATTAGTTCTGCAGGTCCTTTTACATTTATAATTTGTCTGGAGAGCCATGAGAAGTGGTAACCCGTAACTTTAATCGAATTCCACAGTCGAGTTCATCAACACTCGTACTCCGGAAATAAATATTTGGCTCTATAAACCATATTATTACAAGACGACAGAGGGTTGTATCCGAGTTAGTGAGAGATGGAGGTTGTTGAGATTGTAAATAATTGTAAATAGCCTGTTTAAAGTGTTGTGAGGACTTGAGCCCGACTAGTGACGAGGAGTATAGTGTTTATATGAGACATTCAACACATGTTGTTTTTGAACTTGGCGTCTACAGTGCACCACGACTTCAGTTCTCCTGGTGGCCGCTAGGAGCGGCGAGGCATCAGTACAAGATGGCGGAGGGCGTGGCCGGACGCGTGGCGCTCGTTACAGTGCATAAAACCTTAAATGTATAAGCTTCAAGTCGAAACAGAGGTCTTTATAAAGATAAAATAACTAAATCTGATTTCAATTTTTCACAAAGTTATTATTTGCAGTATTTTCTTTCTATCTCTGCCAATACTCTTTTTATTTCTTAATGCGTCCAATATTTAATGTCTATCTCAACTCTAATTAAAGTCCTTCTCAGTGCCACTGTTTGGTTATAGTCATTTATCTCACACTATTCAATAACACATGGCCAGTCTGTCTGCTGCCATCATTTGAAATGCCTTGTACTCACGTATCCAGTCCAACTGTCCAGTCTACCAGTCGCACTCTTCATTGCACTGATGTTCCTCGTCGCAAATTTTCCTCCTGCTGGTCACTTCCGGCACCACCCGTTGCTATTCTAGTCCGTCGTCCATCGCTTACGGCCGCACAACATACCAAACTCTCGACTCTCATCAATCCCCTGCTCGGAGGACCGACACTAGTGCCAGCAGCCGGGATCTGGAATGTTCCTCGCAGCCCGACTCGCGCTGAGAAAGGCCAAGACGATCGAAACCAGAACATTCGTCAAATAAACGCAGAAATTCAATGAGCTGAAGGTCAGGGCGCGTGAACCGCCAAAGGGTTATCGCGGCGGAACTTTTTTCGTAACAGGATACACGCATCTTGGATTGTCGCTCGCTTGACCTCAGGCGATGCAAAGCAGCAAGGGCGTAACGTTATTTACGCGCTCGAGACCGCAGAGAAACAGTGTTGGGGCCGACTAATTAGTGTAAACCTAGGTAATACAGTATGTAGTGCCGAGAGGAACATTTTGATGGTCTCTTTTTATTGTGTTTGCAGATTCCGAAGAAATTTTGTATGTACAGCACAACATACTGTTTCTGCCGCAGGGAAGGAAATTCGTACAAGTTAACTACGGCCAGCAACAGTCATTATGTTGGCATAACCACAAAGTAGTAAAAGCTGTTCACGATAAAGTGAGCTCTTTTGACATCGACGTTTGGAAATAGTCACTGCTCCTAATTGTATCTATTTTAACGGGCACACTAAGTGACATGCGCCCAGTAAAATTGGTAACGATGGAGGAAAAGTAGTTCCATACTTTAAGTTCGAACAAAGAGTGTTAGGCAACGATTTGTGATCACTTAAATAATTTCTTTCGCTATCTGTTTTTTTTTTCCGAAGTGTAAAAATGAACAGATTTGTAAAATATCTACTTGTCAAATTATTTTACAGTTTCACTTGACCTACGCACGAATAAAGTGATAAGGTTTGTGGCAATGTTAATTTTGCATAGGGTGGAAGAATACACAACGTACATACAAGTAGATCTTAAGTAGGGCTTTCAAAAGTGCTCAGTTTGTCGTGGATAGCCTCTAATTAAGCGTACAGAGGTGTTATCCCGCAAACTGCAGCGGCACACGTCAGAAAAATGGCCTCACCAGCCAGAAACCCGTGGAAACATAGTTCACTAATCAGAGTCTGGTATAACCTACTTGCCAACCAGTAGGGAATCTTCCATAGCACGCAGTAACCAGTCAGACGCGAGGCCCGTTCCCAGAGCCTCGCTCAGCCGATTAACAGTCGAAGCAATCGTTACGTCATTTTTCTTCTGTATACTTATCTACTCTGTGCTATAACTAGGCACCCGGGAGTATCGTGAGTTCAAGACGTGCTAGGATATTATTTTGTATAGGCTGTTCAAGGTAAACTGAGCACTTTCGAAAACCCTGCTTAGTATCTACTTGTATACTCATTATGTATTCTTCCATCACATGTAAAGTTAACATTGCCACACATCTGATCACTTTATTCGTGCGTAGGTCAAGTGAAACTGGGAAATTTTTAAAAACGTTAATACTTAACAAATGTGCTGATTATTACTTCCATTTGTATGCTTTAAAAAATTGACAGCAATAGAAATAATTTCGGTATTCACAAATGTTTACCTAGAGCTTTTTTAATTTTAACCCAACGTTAGAACATGGAACTATTTTGCCTTCTTTGTTATCAAGGTCAGCGCGCCCATCAAAATGTATGCTGGTAAGGGCAGTAACATTTTTTAAATGTTGATTTCAAAAAAGCTTAGGTATCCGTGAACAGCCTAAAAACACTTGTACTGTCTAGTTATAGGCTGCAATCTAAAAAAAAAATCATAAATGGTTTTCTGTGCGATAAAGAAAAACACTTCTTTGAAGCTGTTTTCTTTACAGAAACACAATGTAGCTTCAATTCAAAGAGAAGGTTGCATAAACATAAGTTTGCAGCTAATAAATGTTTTCTTTATACGTTTTTGTGCACTGATAATTCAGCGCGTTACATACAAATGACAACAACCTTTTATGAAAACTGCAATTTATTTCATTATCAGTCTCAGAAAGCATTAAGAGCGATTAAATCAATTAACAACAAAGCAAAAATAAAAACATGATTATCACGTAGTTTCAATCTGTAATACTGACAAATGTTTTTAAAATCACAAGCTTACAACTATTAATACTGAATTGGTAAAAAATTATGAGAATACTCACTCTGGGCATCAAAATCATTACATAAAAAATATATTGCCCCGACAACACGCCACATTTACTAGACGGCACGCAGTGCTCATAATATCTCAATGATTTATTAAATACACAAGTTCCTTAACATTACCAGCCTGTGGATATAAAGGAAGATCCGTATAGCGAATTCAGATTGCTCAAAACAATTTTCAACAAATATACCCTTTATTTCTCCGGAAGATTTTCTGGTCACAATTTATTCTGATTAGGCTCCTGTAATTAAAATGTAGCTCGCCACTGCATGAAATTTAATCAATCCGCCAATACTACTGTTTGATAAGCACGAACTCAAGTGCCTAAAAATTGCATTTAACTGTTACAATGTAATCCTAGTTACCAGCGAGTCACATTGACTGACTATTGAAGTGGTAAATAGCATTCTCACCAGCTTTGCCTTTATGTTTAAAATATTCCTCGAACCAATTTGTCGACGTAGAGGACGAAAAATAATGAAACTCACTTTCAGGATGATCACAATTCCTGTAAGGTGCCAACACTCTTAATTATTCAAAAATTACCTTAAAGCTTGCTGCTCACATTTTCGTGCATACTATGAACACGCACGTAAGATACGCAGTTTAGTAACGGAGCATACACATGATTGTTAAATATAACTTGGCTCCAAATATAATTTATATTTAAAACATGGCAAACGCCGCAGCCAAAACGACCCGTCAAAGAGCATTTACCATAAAAGCTACACGTTAAAATTTATGACATTAAAATAATCTGGCAGGCTTTATCTACACGACGGCACCCAATATGAGTTAACGGGCCTCCAAAGCGTCGGAAAACTGAATATTAAAAATTATAGAAAAGACAATTAAAAAGGTTTCTGCTTTAGGCAAAGTGTGGACAGTTCGTCGATACAAACAACATTGAGCCGGGCCAGACAAACGAAGCAGCGGCTAGCAAACTATACTACGCGTCTGCAGTACAAAATGCTGAGACTCAAAATTAATTACACGCATGATTACCATTTAAAATTTAGAACGTGCAAGCCAAAAAATATACAAACATGATACTCTAGAAATTAAGGCCACTCACCTCCCAAATTAAGCACACTCAAGAGTTACAGGAAAATTACAAAACTTGACCCATTATCTTTTCTCAAACTGTCCAGCACTCACCGATACTGTTCGTTCCCGTCGAGACAGACCATTTTAACACAGTTAAAATTGAAGCATTTGCAAACAAACGAAGTCAAGCTGAAATGGACATCACGTCGAATCCATTATGCCTGTCGACGATACAATATGCAAGTCGTCTCGATGCGGTGATGGGCAGCAGAATAATTTTGAGAGAGGTCAGCGCTCCTACTCTCCAGTAGTCACGTGATCCATCCAATGAAATTTAGTCACGTACCGTGAGGGTAAAAGGGAGAAGGGGGGGGGGGGAAGAAAGGACCGCTGCATTGGTTTGATTGCAATATTACCTTTCATCATAGCAAAGAACTAAACATTATCTGAGTCGCATTTGTTCTCAGTAAAGAAGTATTACTTTGTACCAAAGGTAACGGTTTAAAGGTTCTCTGTGGTACATTGCAGTTTTCAGTATGTAACTGTTGATCCAACACAAACGTACATAAACCAATAAGTATTTTCTGCAGTTACGAAACTGCAGCTGAGCAAATTTATAGTCCCCCAGACGTTGAATGTCATCCTGAAGTTCGGTGATTCTTCACACCACTTATCTCAATTTTTCCCAAGAGGTGGCATTGTATTCTGGCCCAGTGTTACTACCTCACACAACATGTCAGTCAAAAGTAATACGAAAGCAAAAAGGCAGAGTGGTGGTGTGGTGCAGGGCTTGGGGTTAGTAATACAAGGTGTGTTGGTTCGGATCTCGAAGCCAATCTAGTTTTTTTATGGGAGTAATATTTTGATATATTTGTTACTTCTTTTTATCTCCAAATTACGTTTGATTATCAGAGCACAAATTTTCTTTACAGTGTAACTGAATTACCACCAAAGCGTCTGCTGGACAACTGTAACGGCAGTGCATGGTCATCATAGTCATTCATTACTATATTGATCAAACAAAAATTATGATTGCGGCAAGGCTGCTTTGCGGTAATTCATATTTAAACAAATTTTTCTTTGCAGCTACATATTTCGGTCAAGTGAAACTGTGGAATTATTATAACAGTTAATATTTTACAAATCTGCTAATTTTTACTGGTCGATGCGTTAAAAAAACAACAGAAACCGAAATAAATAATTTGCGTTATCAAAATTGATTACCTAACAATTTTTATTCGACTCTAAGATATAGAACTACTTTTCATCACGTGTTACCAACTTTACAGGACTCATGTCGTTAAAATATATGCAGGCAAGGACAGCGACTTTTTTCTGAGGTTCATTTTGCATGCGCTCTCTTTATCGTGAAAAGCTTTTACTTGTGTACATTGGGCCAATCGTTTCTTGCACGTTCTTCAGGTCTGTGAACCAATAATAATAATAATAATAATACGTCTATAGAAAGGGACCGAGCGAATCACGTACAACCTATACCACATAAGACGAAATTCTAATCATGAAGACACAGGCAAACGAATGAACGACCGCATCTGAACGGCATATAGAACTGTCGAGTTTAGTTCAGTCGCCGCGATATTCCTTGGTCCCTAGCCACCTGAGGTACGTTATTGTACAACATTCTAGCTCTAACACTGAAGATAGGTTTCTGCAACAGTGAAAATTAGCATAGGCTATTTTTCTTTCAGACACTTGTCACTATGTTAGTGCAGTTAGCAGGCGTCATGGCAGATTTTATATGTAAAATTTGGAATGGTTGCTGTGACAAGTCGTGATTTTCTTTGGGGTTTTAATAATCTCACTGCCTTCGTGTTGTTTATGTGACACGTAGCTCTTTTTTGCAAGAATAAACATTAACATAACTAATTTTTTCTCTTCTTACCTCCCGTGAATTTTGTGACCTAATTTACAAATTGTTTGGATAGGTTTGCACAGGTAAATATAGGTTAGGTTAAATTCGGTTAGATAATGTTACATAAAGATCGCTTGCACAAAAATACTGCATTTTGCCACTTTTATTAATTATCCATATATATATATATATATATATATATATATATATATATATAATCACTTTTAAAAATTTGTTAAATAAAAAAAAGAGCCGAGATCCGATGGTTATGCAGGACTACCTTACGCTCTTAGAGGGTTTCTCAGGTGTCTAGCTAGAATCATATATAACTCTCATTCCACCATTTACAGCAAGATCTCATTACAACGTATGCAAAGGGACTTTTAATTTTACACTTAATAACGAATGTATTTAATACTGAACAGTTATCTAATGCAAAACCTCTACTAGGGATTAGAAAATACGTACTTTATAATTAAAAGTACCTAAAAGTAAAGTATTTTGTAGCGAGAACTCAGTGTGCATGCGTGCGAATTCTCTCCAAGTATTAACATGTCCGTACTTGGCCCCACATGTAGCTACTAGTGCTCTCCAAATTCTCAGCATTGTACACAGAGGCTCTATACTTGGTAAGTACACGAAGTTGTTAACTTGATGGGCGTACTTGCGAACTTACAGCAATCTCCATATGTGTTTTGTTTGTCGTCGTGATTCTAGAGGTTATAAAGCCCACAGACTTGAAAATTGGATTAATTCATTATATATTAATGCATCATCTGTAGAGACCTGAAGAATTCGCGGATTAATTTTGAGACAAGCTAGAATTCAAAACACGTGTGTTTATATAACTTTCACCATTGGTCCACGCGATGTTTGACACCTCTTACAGAAGGCTGGCCCAATCGTCGCATTCCACTGTGACGGCAGACAACCAATGCGAAGTTGATATCGGCATATGCGTACATAAGAATGTAGAGTCTAGCATGCAGGTCATTGAACTCACTAAATTTTCAGGTCCCTAATCATCTGCTTTAAAAGTTATTTGTTCTGTCCGTAAGTATAGACATTTCAAGTGAACACATTCTGTGTACGACAATCGAGTTCCCAATGTTCGAAGCTATGGACTCTAGCGGCGATGTTTGGAGGTTTTGTGCACCCATGGGGCCCGTGCAACGGGAGCTCGGCGGGGTTCGGCCTGTCGTCTGTATCAAATCAGGCCCTCGCCCCGGGCAGCCGCCCCGCACGGGGGAACACATAATCTAATAACCAGCTCCAAAACAATGCCTCTCCCCTTTATCCTCTTTCCAATACCTATTAATTTCAATTTCTGCCGCGCAGGACGATTATCCTGGCGGCTCGCACTGCTCTGCGGACGATCTGTCTTCTACTACCCCCCCCCCCCACCCCTTACAACAACGACGGTTCAGCCCGGGAAGTGAGTATCTACTTACATCATAAATACTGTCTGCAGCCGTTCAGCTCCGAGTGCTAAGTAAACACCAGTCCCGCCTACGTTAAGGGCTGTTACTCGTCATAACGAAAACACCACTCATCGGACTGGCATTCCTCAAGACAGCTATCCAGCTCCTTGGCTCATCTTAATTTGTAACGTAATTCCCCAGCAGTTATCTCTCATAACAATTCCTCCAGCCCTCTCTCAGGCTTTAAAACGCTCGTTGGGCTTCGGTGCTACAGCGCCTACTGATACGTACAGACAGTCGCACACAGTTGTAATTCGAGACGCGTCATTAAACTTAAGAATGCAGCTGAATGCTTAAGTTCAGTAATCAAGAACTTTTCCCTCCCAATAAGATACTTGCCATCATGAAATCTTGGAATTAATTGGTGAAAATCGCTTCGTGAACGCGATCTGGCTGCGAACAGTGGGAACCACATATTTGGAATCATAGACAGCGATCTGATAATTACAAGACTAAATTGTTATCGTTTTATGGTATTTTATACTGTATTCTACTGATTTTCCATATCTCGTGTTACAGACTCCCACTGCAGTACATTCGATCGATTCGTTGGTCGCTGGCGGTTTCTTAAATTAACGTTCGGTGGGTAGCTTTTCACCGACTGAAATTAGTAATAAAAATTTACAGTATGAGTGTCATAATTTCCTTGAACACGTGCCAAACGATAGTTAAGTAGATCTCCGGCAACATGAGTATTAGTCACTGTGAACGCTACACTGCAAAAAATTTCCTAGTAAACTTCCTAAACTATAATGGATAGAGCTAGTGATTTTAGCGAAAAAAAAATTTATTAGCAGTTTGACTTCAATACTATAAGCATCCAACAGCATTTTGTCTATTTCCATTGGTTGCTCTCTACTTGAGAAGGCGTTTTCATATTTAACCGGACCACTCAGAATTCGGCAACATCTGCATAGCTCCTGCGTGATTCGTGTGCAAACAGCCAACACGTGTCAAAAAGTAATACAGCCAATCAAGATAGGTAAACGACCCTACAGTGTTTTGAAGTAAAACTTGTCTTGAAATCTTTTCGCGAAATTTCTCTACCCCTACTAATGGAAGTTTTTAACCTATACACTGCGTGGAAATAATACCACACATCAAGCTGCAGATGTAGGAATGTTTAGCACCGCTACAATACATTATTGGTAACTAAATTATGCATTTCATTGTTCCCTGAGCAAATGTAGAAACGCTACCATGGATGAATGGGAAATAACTTTACCTCCCGCTCTTTCTCACTATACAGATACACTGGTATGGTATATTTGCGAACAATTCCTTAGAGTGTACCTATAGCCTTTTCTGGCGTTGCGAAACTCGTAGGGGGCGAACTTGAGTCAAGCTCGGTGAAAGGGAGGTACACTGCGGTTATTTTCAACCTCGCTATTGCCCAATGATGTATACATAAATCCGGGTACAGAAATCTAGAGCATTGGAGCAGCGGTGGTGCAGCGGTTAGAGTACTTGCCTCCCACCCATGCGAACCGGGTTCGATACCTGGCAGGTTTGCTCCTGGATTTTCGCATGTGGGAATCATGCCGGACGATTTTAAGAGCCTCGCAAATCTCTCCGCTCCTGTCTACAGCATTAAACAAGGAGTTATACTGAGAAGCATATTATATAGTTGTAGGAACAGTATTTCTGTGCCCATAACCCGTACATACTATTAATATATGGTCTGTAAACAGACTGGTTGTTAGTATAGGCTGTTCACGATAAACTGAGAACTTTTAGAAATCCTCATTGGGATCTACGTGTATATTGTGTATTATTCCGCTACATGTAAAATTAACATTGTCATGGGCCTTATCTCTTATTCGTGCGTCGGTAAAAAACTGTGAAGTTATAATTAAAATAAATATTTCACAAATCTGAAAATTGTATCACGTAGATGCATTTGAAAAACAGAAATCAAGAGAAATAATTTCACTTATAACAAATGTTTACCTATAACTTTTTTATTTAACATTAAAGCACGGAACTACTTTCCTTCTGTAGTTATCAACTTTACTGTGCGTATACCACTCAGTGCGCCCATTGAAATATATGAAATTATATACTGTTCACGGTAAAATGAATACTTTTGAAAGCCCTGCTTAAGATCTAGTTGTATACACGTTGTGTATTCCTCCGCCTTATGTAAAATTAGCATTGCTATGGGCCTCATCACTTTATTCATGCGTCGGTCAAATGAAACTGTGAAAATTATTATCAAAGTAAATAATTTACTAATATGCACATTTTTACACTTCGATGCATTAAAAACAGGAAGTGAAGTAATTAATTTTAAGTTATCACAAATTGTTACCTAACACTTTTTATATGGCGTTAAGATATAGAACTACTTTCCATCCATCATTACCAACTTTACTGGGCGAATGTCACTCAGTACGCTAATTAAAATATATACATTCAGGGAAAGTGACTTTTTCTGAGGTTCATTTCTTAAAGTGCTCACTTTATCGTGAACAGCCTTTAACGTAGATAGTATTCCCAACAGAACTTGATAATAAAGGTCTTGGCCATGGTTGTATCGACAACTATGAATATAGTTCTTACAACAGAGCATTCTGTTCCTCCTGCAGCACAGATAGTTCCTTCAACAACAGAACAACTTCAACAATATTCGGAGTATTCCCGCAACACACAGAACGGTAATAAACTAACAGAATTTTCGATGTTGATAACATGAAACCAGAATACACAACTTCCTGTTGTCATATCTCTGCTGATTTTTTTCAGTGCGGAAAGCTTCTTACTTCGCATTCAGTACAGAACATACAAGTAGGAACAAAAAACAGCGTTGCTATATACTCACGGCAGGCAGTTCTCATTTAACACGTTACAGATTTTCTTCGTAGATAAGTCACTGCATTCTGTTGATGATTGCAGGGAAGAAGAACATATATTTCACTGATTTTTAATTGTAATAGTCAATTGGAGGATTTTTCACACTTTTTAAACCAAACTTTTTGAAAAACCACCCCATGTATGACGTCTCTAGTTATTTCCTAAACATGCCGTGTATCACAAGCGCTTTATACCCCTATAACATAAAATTGTCTTATTTCAAATCAAATTGAAGTTCTACCTATATTCAATTTATAAATTATAATATTTATGTATAAAAGGTTTAAATATGAACCAAAACAGTGAGTGACAAAACGTGTGTGCTCGTAACACCTAGTAAAAAATAGATCTCATACAAAATATTATTACAACTGAGTGCGCACGAATTCGGTGCGTTGTTCTTAGGTGTAACTTTCTATAGTTAAACTTACTTTGCACGAAGTGGAGGAATATCCTGGGCGTAGAACATTAGCAGGTCTTCAGAAGAATGTGAAATTACCGTGGCTGTATTATATATAAAAGTCCCGCCATGACTGTGTTTTATGAGCTCCTAAGACCGTGTCATCGGCAGACACTGTTGGCCAGAAGATACGTTTAGCTCAAACTTTGTTAGCAAGAAGAGCGTAAACTGCTTTCTATATAGTTTCAGACAACTATTAACTGAATGAAAGGAAATACTGCAATAATTTACGGTGTCTAATACTTTCTATGGCGAACAAATAAACACCTCACAAAAACTAATAGGCAAAAGTGTGGACTATACATAAGAGAAAGCATACTATTTAGTGAGTGAGTGAGTGAAGAGATTTTGACGGCTCTAAACAGCGAAGTCTTGAGAGGCGATGAGTGTGAAGCAAGATGAGTATGAAGAGGAGAGACGGAATAAAAGAGCGGGAGAAACGTGAGATCTCCGAGGAAACCCGCCGACCAGGGGCATCGTCCGGCACGATTCCCACATGTGCATAGCCATTGGACGTTAGCAACGATACCGATACAAACCGTGAAATTCAAAGTGTTTCTAATGTTAAAAACAATTTGCCAATATCACAGACGAATAAACACCAAAGAACAACAAAAGCAACGTAATGGTGTCTCTAACTAGGGAGAGTTCCTTTCTTCCCACTGCAGCGCAGTACCCCATTGTATAGGCTGTTCACGGTAAAGTGAGCACTTTTGAGGCCCTAGTTAATTTTCAATTTCAGCAATTTTTTTTATCCTTTAACCGCCTTTTTAAATAAATATTGCCATATAAGTAATAAACAGTGTGTCTAGAATACACCACACTTGAAAGCTAACGTCTGAAGCTAAAATAAAGTATATATTTTATTGGCCATTCTTCCAAATGAGAGGACTTTAAAATGTGCTCACTTTACCGTGAATAGCCTATAGAGGTCCGTAACACACCGTGGCATGCTTCTAATTAATGAGTTACTGTAATCTTCCAGACGAAGGTCCCATTCTAACTAGGCAGCTTTCATGAGATATGGAAGGGTGTCTGGAGATTGTGGATGATTATAAATTGCAGTTGTCAGCTATTCCCAGGCATGTTCAATGCGTTAGTGCACACACTGTTGATCATAAAAAGCTACGTAATTCGTACCACTCTAATAGCCTTATCGCACAATATTCCAAACTTGCTGTAAGGTGTAGACCTATATTATCTCCCAGTGACCACCAATTATTTTCAACGTTGTTAACACTTGTTGTGGGTTTTCCTTACTGTCCAATAAAAAAAGGAGGGGGGGGGCAAAAATCAGGACATGTTTATACTTGCTTATCAACTTAACATGATTGATTCGGTTGTTACGTATCGTACTTTTAATGTCAAATGACAATGAACCAAGTAATTAATATTCCTAAATATATGTTACTCCACTTTTCCGTGCACTTTAAACCTGGAACGGCAAAAAATGCCTCAAAAGCAAAGGCAGCAGTGGAAATGGCTCCTCTGGAGATAATTAGTGGCTTACTATTCGTTACTGTAGCTGAACTACACAGTTTGAAAGGCGATTGCCTCTGTATACAGTTGGATCCCACTACTCCAGAAGCACAGGTGGCCAGTACATTGTAATGATTTGCTGGCAGATAGCAGCATCTCAAGTAACATTCAGTTAATGTTATTTCAATGTGTGATATCACTGATTCCGGTTTTAAATGCCTTGCTGACATACACATACACATTCTAAATGATTATAGTTAATTCAGTCATCAATAGGCAGAGCTCCACTTAGGTTCCCCGAATCAGTGAAAGCAGAGGTCGTGAGTGTTTAGCTACCTACCTCAGAGGTCGAAGGAAGGTATCTACTAACTTGATATGTGCTATTCAAATTCCTGCATTCCCATCTGAAATGCGGGGGCACTGAGAGATAGTGCGTCGGTTTACACATACCAGCAGTTTTGGTGTGCACGATTTAACCTAATATTCACAACTTTCATAATGGAACAACATTATGCGTTGACAGTTGCAACTTGCAAAACAACATTTGTGACACGTGTAAAAGAGAGATAATAATATAACTCGTCTAAAAGAGATGTTTTCAGAGAGTCGAATTTTGGGATAAGTCAACATTTACTTAGCGTTTACCTTGTCTTTTAGCCGGAAGTAAAACTGCTTCCCTTCTCGTGCAATTTCCGTTTTACATCAACATGTTATGTTTTGAAGGCAATTTTTAAATGGTGGTGCTTAGACTATTCGCCTCCCACCAAGGCGAAACGGGTTCGATTCCCGGTGGGCTTGCCCCCGGATTTTTGCATGCGGGAATCGTGCCTGAAGATGCCGCTGGTTGGCGGGTCGGAGGGTTTTTCTCGGGGATCTCCCGCTGCCCCCACCGTTGCATTCCGACCCTGTTCCATACTCACCACACTTCACTCTCTTAGTCTCTCAAGATTTTAAAAGCCGCCCAAACTCTTGACTCACTCACTCACTTTTATATAGCGTGTATATAAACATACCGACTTTTCTGCTGCAAATAGTTGTTCTGCGTAAAGCCTGTGTGTTACGATTTCAGAAAGCTACGTAACTGACAAAAGTTACTATACCCTCGCAAATTAATACAACGTGTAATTCCTTTTAACAGCACGAGTCAACTGGGGGAGATAGACAATCGTATAACATAGAGCTCATAATTTTTTTTTTTGGAGGATACCAGCAAATCCACCCTTACATTTTTGGTTTAGTAGTGTCAGACTTATGTTTCCCGTAGCATATCTTTCCGAATGAGTGGACAAAGATGGAAGAAGCTCCTAATTATAGTGGACTGGGAGCCACTTGGTACCAGCTACTGTACGTACATAAGCTCACGTTGTGATTAATGGCGTCGAGCCATCATGAGGCAGACTGACAACTATATGTGCGACGAGCGAGTTTGGTCACTTGATTTCTATAGCATTTCTTGTTGCGGATACGAACGAAGGGTATTTTTAGACGAGTTCCGAGTACTCGTTAATGGTACACTAAAACTCATTCTCGCACAAAACACTTTGGTCGCTGAAACAGTATTTTGTTACGAAAGCCCTTTGGGAGTTTTTTAAGACATAACCATTTGTCGTAGTTCTGGCATGCCCCACGTCCCAGGCATTTCAACGGGTGTTGCAAGGCGTTGGCCGAGATGTACTCACCGAGAAGTATTGAGTGAACCACGACGCAAAAATTGAAGCCGTAGCCGGCGGATCGCTGGACTGCGCGAGTGTAGAATCAGCACATCGCCCCATGATCGAGTAGCAAAGACGCCTATATGCTGTTCACGCTAAAGTGAGCACTTTCGAAATCAACCTTAGAAAAAATGTTACTTCCCATGCCTGCATATCCTTCAAAGTGCGCACTGAGTTACATGCGCCCTGTAACTTTTGGTGACGATATCATGGAAAGTAGTGCCGTATATTAACGTCGAATAAAAAGTGTTAGGTAACCATACGTGACAATCTAAATTATTTATTTCGCTAGCTGTTTTTTTAATGTACCGGTGTGTAAAAATTAGCAGATTGATAAGATGATTACTTTTCTAATAATTCCACAGTTTCACTTGACCGACTCATGAATAAAGTGATGAAGCCCAAGGCAATGCTAATGTTACATTAGGCGGAAAAATTCACAACGTGCATATAAGAATATCTTAAGAAGGGCTTCCAAAAGTGCTAATTTTTCAGTTAACATCATATAACACAAAGTTAATTAGAGAAGGTAATGACGGAAGAGCGGCGTCTTGTTCTTCCTATCTTCGGACTGAGCAGCGACGCGTCCACCGTCCGTCGCGACGCCGTTGTGGTCTCCTGTTGAGCTCCCCCCCCCCCCCCCCAGCTACTTCAGACGACAATTCTGAAGGAGGCATGTGTACAGACATAGATGGCGAGTGACGTTCAGCGACGACAGACTATGCAATATTAAAAGTAGGCCTTTAGTGCGGCAGGTCTTCGACGTAAATTAGAGTGAGCCCCGAGATGGGACAGTTATCTGTTGAATTTTTATTACCGTCAGCTGTGATATAAATGAGGTAGCAACTATAGTCATTCTGTATATATTTGACAATATATGTTACCTTATTGTGCTGATTTATTGTGATTTAAAAGACTATTGGTATACCAATGTGCTTGATTCATTAACCCTTAGCTCGTCCCATGTTTGAGTCGAGAGCGTAAAATACAAAGATTTAGACAGTTTGGTCATTCGAATCATCGGTAGCTCAAACCGCCCGGACCTATAAGAACAGTAAATGTGCAGACGGCACTGTTCGACCTTTCTCGCGCCACTCATTACTCCGGCAGTGTTGCCAGACTGCGTCCACAGTACAACTACACATAGCAAAGCTACGTGAGTGTTGTGTAATCATCGTAATTGCGCGTAATTGGAAATTGTCCTTATGTATAAAATTATTAACGTGACAGTATGATATAGCTTCCGAAAAGCTCTAAGTTGTTTATGCATCTGTACATAGGTCACCGTCCCGTATATTTGCGAGGAGTATGCTTGTCGTGGCAACGATGTGGCAGTTAGCGGTAGAATGATCTGGTCGAACAAGCGGGTTCGAACATAACCGAGTCTCTTTCTGCCCAGTCCATGAAAATGCTACGTGAACAACGTCGAGTTTCGAACGTTCGGGACAACGATTCGATCGAGTTAAACTCAAAGTAATGAGCGAGTCCCGTTTGGCAACAAAGGAACGGGCAGGTAAAATTGCGACCTTGAACATCTCTACAAGCGACTCCAAGCCCCTTTCATTCACGCGTTCAAGTTCGCGTTTGCTCAAACGCCGCGTTTTTAAACTACACTGTGTGAAATGAGACCTTTTATTCACGGTGGAGCGTATTTCTAAATTCTGCGTTTTGTAATCCGGAACGCTCGTAGTTACGATGAGCAGCGTTTGAGCGTTCGCTAATAACATTGTGTTGTATGGGATATTTTATTCACAGCGCTGCGATCCGCCGTGCGCCTGCAGGGCTGCCAATCCTGTCACTCTCTCCACGGTCATTGTCACAGTGTTAGTTGCTGGATGTTGTTGGGTGGGGACAGGCACTGAGAAGTCGGTGCAAAATGAGTGACTTTAATGCAGAACGTTTTATTGACAAGTAAAATTGAGGCCTTGTATTTGGAATACGGCCTCTGACGAGAATAAAAATAGTGGAGAGATTTGGGAATCTCTTAACATCGAGGTCTTCAGGGCTGATGGGGATGATTCAGGTGAGTATGGAGCAGCACCGTTTGAAGGGGCAGGGGAAGCGGGAGATCTCCGAGAAAACCCTTCGACCAAAGACATCGTCCGGTAACATTCCCTCATGGGAAAATCCGGCGTGACCCGGCCGGGGTCTGAACCCGGATCGCCATGGTGGGAGGCGAGCAGACTAACCGCCCAGCCGCTGTGGCCCCCTGCAAACAAAGTGGGAGAGTTGAAAATATGCTTTTAGAAGATTTTAGAAATTACCAACAGACGACTAAGTCTGGCCAAGCTAGGAAGTAAATAGAAAGCTAAGTTTACGCTGCGCAGCTGTACTTTCTGGAAGGCATAGCACAACTCGGTCCTACTGAGTTCTCACCCAATGTTTCAGTTCCAGGAATAGTAGAGGAAGATACTATGAGAGGAGTCTAAGTAGGTGCCGTTCCTGTAGAAATGACTAGTGGTGCTAATGCGAGTACAATAGCAAGGAGGAAGAAAAGAACACTAGAGAAAAAAAATTGACAATTACATCGACTCTCTACAACCTTTACAATTACACAAAGTTGAGGAAGAGGGGGATGACAATAATATCTTTAAATCATTGTTACCCTTCGTTCAGCCCTTGCCACTGAGCGACAAAATGAGGTTGCGATTGGATATAATGAAACTTGTTATGGAATACGGAGATAAGCGCCGAGTACAATCTACTGTAAACCCTTTGCTTCCTACTTATCCAAATGCACCATTCCAACATTCACTCCCGCAGCCAGTTGCCACGTTCGGTATGCCGCAACAAAATGTGCTCAACCAGTTTCAATATCCAGCGCCGTCACACAATGAGGAACATACTACTCAGCTACATTTCCAGCATGACAATAACGTCAGACCTCACTGCCACCTCCTGCACCAGCCAGGGGTAAATAATCTCCAGGCTGTGCAGTCGTTGCACGTAGTGTCTCCAGGACCTTTGTAAGAGAGAGGCCATCAATATACGTCGAAACTTGAACTTTTACGAAGTGTGACGTTGCAAATCAATGAAGACTAAGATTTCCGTTACACTAGCATTCCTAATTCCTGAGGTTTCTTCTGTACAATCCGATTCTATATCCGAACTCATGGAAAACCTCTTCTCTTAGAAAGATTTTTCTCCTTAATATTACTATTTGTATATATGCTAACGTTAATTAGACGTGAAGAAGTGTGAACTCTAGATCAACATTATCACATAGTGAAGTATAGATCACTAAATTTGCTATTCATGTATGCGTTGTCACATAAACTTTCCTTTCGTTGTTCCTTCAATTTATTTTTAACTCCTTTACCACGTAAGATCAAATTCTTATTTTATAAAGTTAGTTTCTTTTTGAACGTTCAAAGCTATGTATGTGTTTATTCTTTTTCTCAATTTCCCAAAGAAATCTCACAAAAAATATTTCTAAATTTAACCCAACAGTAATTTTATTTACTTTTAGTTTCTTTTTATTTTAAAAGCATGTTTCATATTACATAAAAAATAATTTAACGGTTTTTTACTATTTAGCTTTTATAACTTTTAGTGGTCCTCCCACTTCCGATAAAAGTATTTCATGCGTTTGGAATAATTACATTCAATAATCTCTATATGACTTGACGCATGACACAAATGAAACTTACCTCATTGTCACGAATAGCATTTATTCTACAGAAAAACTCAGTCCTCGCACTGTTTCAGAGTTGGTTTTAAAGCGCAAGCCAGCTTTCATTACTAACTCGTCAAACGACGTTATTGACATAGGTAAATAATTGAAGAATTTATCATTGTCCACCCTCAGTCTACCGTATAGGCTCCTGTAGGCACCATGTACAAACTTAGTACTGTTAATGGGGTGGGCATGCCATCTTCTTTTATGTTTTTTTTTTTGCGATTAATTAAATTGCACTCGTAGTGCAGGGCTACTGGATCCTTCGCGCACAACAAACTCAACTTAACTGAGTAGACATGGTTGCACTCCGCCAGCAGGCAGTCGAGGATATCTTACCAAATAGCGCGCCGATATAGGCCAATGCAAGGCAGGGCGAGTCGTCTTTCCACGTCCGGCCAGCTTCAAAGGAAGATCGAAGAATGGGTAGTATTGCGTCTGATCCTCTCTAACCGCTGTACCAGATACAGCCTCCGGAAATCATGTTTAAGATGGGGACAGTTCAATTAGTTTAACAGAGTAGTGGCGTGAGTTAGCATAATAATGTAATCTAAATTAATTTCAGTAAATAGTTCTCCCCCGAGTGTTTGATATTACAGTTCCATGTAATTGTAATTGTCTCATATCTAAAATAAACCTCCTCATTAACATTAAAAGCTCTAGCATCTCATCTAGACATTCAGCTAAGCCCTTAAACCATTTCATATGTGGAGTTGACTAAATTGTAATTGTAAAGGGCTTTTTAACGTCCCCCGGTTTTTTATGCTTGAAAGCTTAGCAGGGGACGGCTTACAGACTAACTTGTAACCTAACTTAAATAAACACCCATGCCTTACCCCGGATTCGAACCCAGAGCCTCCAGCGCCCCAGATCAGTGGCTCACCAGCCGACTGCGCCACTGAGTTGACTAAATTTTAACTTCATAACAATACATAAAAATTACCGTCAAAACACCCATTTAAGCCATTTTCACGATTACAAAAAATGATTTAGAGGGCAATGGAGCAACAGAAGATGTATATAGACATGTAACGTTTCTTAAATGCTATCCGTAAACAGACCTCGCTCAGATACGTGAGACGGTTTTTAAATAAAACGTTTTCTGCGGGATCTCTGCAGGCCGTTCGGCGACCTATCCAGGCGTGCTTCCACCTCAAGATATTATTCTTTCCTCCTAATTTTGTATCTTTATGTCTTATGTAGAATTTACATTGCCATACTCAGGGCTATTCAATTAGCGGCTCGCCACACTTATCTCATTCTGCCCCCCCCCCCCCCCCCCCCGCAAGAAAACATAGTATCGGTATTTTTTTTTTACTTTTGAAAACAATAACCAGATTTAACGTCAACTGTCGCTAGTGTAAAAGTGGCAACTCTCTCTCGCTCTCTCTCTCTCTCTCTCTCTCTCTCTCTCTCACTCTATATCTCTCTTCTATAGGCTATTCACGGTAAAATGAGCACATTTGAAAGCCCTGCTTAAAATCTACTTGTATGGACGTCGTGTATTCTCCCGCCTTATGTAAGATTTTCATTGCTATTGGCCTCATCACTTTATTCATGAGTCGGTCAAGTGAAACTGAAATTATTAGAAAAGCAAACTTTTATAAATCTGCTAATTTTTACACTCTGACAGAATTATGACAAATGGTTATCTAATACTTATTCGATGTTAACATGTAGAACTACTTTCTATCCATCGTTACCAACTTTACCGGGCATATGTCATTTAGTGCACCCGTTAAAATATATGCATGCAGGGGCAGTGAAGTTTTTCCTATGTTGATTTCAGAAGTGCTCACGTTATCGTGAACAGCCTTTAACATGTATCACTACCGGCACTTACTGTGTTAAGTTTGGTTTGGAGACTTATAAACTATCACACCACAAATTCGTTACGGCGCAAGAGTTTACGTGGTTTTCTGAAAGTGTAAGTCAGAGGCGAAATGTTCCACAACAGTTATTTTTAAATCAGGCGGTTCTGTGGTTATAACCTGTGTTTGCAAACCATGTTACCTGCTTTCTCCTTCCCGCTCATTCTTTGACGTTAATTCCTCTACCTCGACTGACCATTGCCTGGAACTGTGATGAAGAAACCCCGGGAAGCCCCAACTGGCGAGATATTAAGCTGACTTAATAATCTCAAACGCAATCTTTTCACGCCTGTAAAGCCAAGGGACATAGCTAGCTAACCAGTTCATCAAGTGTTTGATGATATCTATAACATCCATTATGATAAAACATGGATTCTGTCTCCAGCCTAAGAAAAGTTATTTTCAGCTGAAATACGCTGGTCAGATTTCCAGAGAAAAAAAAAGAACCAAGAGATACAAAACATTGAAGAACCTTCTTTTAACTCTCATTTTATTTCTGTTTTAAGTAACCGAATGTTCAAGTAACCGAAATTCACTGTTATTATTTTGGGTGTTTGGGCTGGTGACAGTTCTGATGGGTCTCAACTGATACATTATTTTGGTTAAATCATTGTACCATCTATAGGGATAAAAAAAAACGCAAACTACGTTCCGTTAATTGTACATAATTTTGTTGATTAGCGTAATTGGTTACGTTTCAAGTAAATTTTGTCATCATTACAGTTAAGATTAATTCTGCTCAGGTTAGTAACAAAACGAGATTTCTTATGGGTAGCGCCGCCTGTTTTTCGCGAAAAGATTTAAGCGGAGGCTAGACTTCAATAGTGCACACATGCAGTCTTCGATTGACTATTGGCCGCTTGTATTTGTGTAAAAAAAACGGCCTGTTGTATGATTGAGCCAATCAGAATTAAATTTCTTCGATACTGATCGTCCTCAATTCGCGGGCAGACACATTACACGCGTAACAATTCAAATGATCCAATCACGAAAGTGGTTCTGAACTACGGCGCGTTGGAGCACAACTCGTCCTGAAACTGAAATTTTTTCGCGAAAAACAGGGCCCTCTACTTATGGGTAGCGACCTGAAAAATTCGCCGAGTTCAACGACCTCCAGGCTAGACTCCACGGTCTTATGTGCAATCGTGCAGATATAAACTGTCCATTGCTTGCTTGCTTCTACAGTAGAGGGCGATGATTAGGTGTGCAGATTGTTGTATGTTTCTAATTGGCCCAGGGTCGTCCAGGAGGTGTCAAATATCGCGTGGAGCACTGTCAAAGGTGACATGAACGTAAGAGTTTTCGAATTCTAGCTTGTTCCAAAATTAATTCGCGAATTATTCAGGTCTACTTATGGGGGAGTCTGGCGTTAAGAAAATTTCTGCCGCAAAGTGCCGTGATGTTCCAAAGGAGCCACTTTTAAGCCGACGGTAAACGGATAAATTATATTAATTTCTGCGTAAATGTTAGTGTTTGGTTCGAATTGCGAAAATAATTTATGTACACTTGCCCTGCCAAAATTTAAAGATTAATTTGATTACCTTACTATAATTAACGCCCTCCAATAGTGTTTACAAGAGCAAACTGAAAAAAAAATACAACTGCGATTGGCATCGAGTGTTCATAAGCGAGCTTATTCCAATGGAAAAACGTTAGGAATGAGGTGCGAAATAAATATGGCTGTCATAAAAATATCAAAATAAATTTTGTATTTTTCTCCTTTCTCTAAAGCAAACTTCACAGGAAACTACTAAAATATTTTTTTGAAACCATTTTCATTATTTTTTTTCGATTCAGATATATTTAAATTAATTAATAGTATAAGCCAGCTTTTGATAAGTCAAGCATTATGACTGGATACTAAACAAAGTGTTAAGTTATTACTTAGGTTGGTTTTAAGACGATAAAAAATAGGAAAATTTTCCACAATTATATTTATTTTACGAAAATTGCAATAATCCCATTTGCTTTCAGACGAAACGGAAAACGCTGGTACACATGCAACACCAGTGCATCCTGGCGGCGAAAATTTCTAGTTGTCAAACTAAAAGCACCAAATTTTCCAATTTGAGTAAAATAACCCTTACTGCAGGGTAAATTAACTGCAAGGGAAAACCGTTCTATATCCTAATACTCAAGTTTTAATGTACAGTTATAGACTGTTCACGCTAAAATGAGCACATTTGAAAGCCCTGCTTAAGATCTAGTTATATGCACGTTGCGTATTCTTCTGCCTTACGCAAAATTAACATTGCCATGGGCCTCAACACTTTATTCATGGGTGGGTCAAGTGAAATCGTAGAGTTATTAGAAAAGTACATATTTTATAAATCTGCTAATGTTTACACTTCGATACATTAAAACAACAGAAAGTAAAAGAAATTATTTAAATTATTCTCAAATGGTTACCTAATACCTTTTTTTGACGTTAAGATATGGAACTACTTTCTATCCATAGTTACAAACTTTACCAGACGTATATCACTCAGTGCGCCCGTTAAAGTAAACTATGCAGGCAGGGTCAGTAACTTTTTTCTAAGGTTGATTTCAAAATGCTCACTTTATCTCGAACAGCCTTTAGCAGCACTGGCGAAGGCAAATTATACTACCCGAAGTACGAGTCTACGCTAAAGTAACCTACTGCAAGACTCAAATCCACAATAAATTTTACCTCGGTTACAAGGAAACGCCATTTAAACACCGCAGATAGGCCAATCCAGGCTTGTACCAAGGATTTTGAACCAGACTGTTCGCTCCCCAACGCTCCTTCCAACGATAATGATGGCCAGCTTTAGCGTTATGCTTAAAGAATTAACCGGAAAAATAAAAATTATTTCACAAGTATTTATAATGACAGGGAGTTAGTATAAAACACGTTTCGTTGTCTCGTTTTGTTGTTAAGTAAAGGGAAACCATTATTTTGCGGAAATAAATTGACTCGCCTAATATATGGCAAACACTCTGTCTACTTAGGTGAAAAAAGTACGTATTTTGAACGTATGTATTCAAAAATATTCACGTATACTGTATATATGTATACCCTGAAAACTTAAGACATGCAGCTAGAGGAACACAAATGTTCCAAAAGAGGAGGAATATTTTTGAAACTTGCCACATAATCTGTCAGCCGAGCATAAAGAATCTGAACTAAATCCTCAACGAGAACAGGCCGCATGCTGAGACAACAGGACTCAAAATGTAAAGTAGCACAAGGCGATAAAGGCGAGTGCTCGTAAAATTGGAGGAGAAGTTGAATATGTTAATCGCCCCTGTTTGAAAGTCAACGACTCCGGTAGTAATGGCAATGTAATCTTTATAAATATGTCGGAACAGTTAATTTTCACTTATGAAAACGTCGAGGCGAGGGTTTTTCCCGCAGGTAGGACGCGCGATGTTGTGCCGTTAATGGCGGCCATCTTGTCCGGGCGACAACCACCATAAACAAAGCGCGCCGTGGATGCGAGAAGGCAGGAAAGAGTCTCGGCTGGAACAAGCCCGGCCTGGAAACCCGAGGCCGGACATGGTGCACGAGGCAGGCTTGACTGCAGTGTTATGATATATCCAAGCCTTAATTAGACATCGCACCTTTAGGACAGTAAATAAGGACCCCAGGGATTGCGTCAAGTTGTTGCAAAAGGGACCAGCAGCATAAACCCCCACCACCAGCCTACGATAGAGGACAACCATGTCTAAACAACGCGCCGATATAGGCCAATGTAAAGTGGGGCGCGTCAAAAAACTATGTAGACGATTCACGGTAAAGTGAGCACTTTCTAAGGCCCTGCTGAATTTTTCTTTCCATAAAGTTTCTATATTCCTGTCACTTTTTAATATAAACATTGCCATCAGACTAATAAAAACAGCGTATATATTTCACCACTAACGAAAGTTGATGTCTGGAGCTGCAATAAAATATATTTATTAGTAGTTAATGCTTGTTGAAAGGGCCTTAAAATGTGCTAACTTTACCGTGAACAGCCTATATGTATACTTAGGGAGGTAGTCATTGCTCCAATTGCAGGCCATGGCTGTCCAATCCCTCTCTGCCGCGATGCATGTCTCCTTGCATGACTTCCTTCTCTTGTAGGCGCAAGGGGTTCGTCCTACCACGCAAGTAGCACCCCGAACCTACCTCGGACGTACATCTAACACTTAGAATTAGGGTAGGTTAGGAAAAATTGGCGCGTCATCTTTCCACGTCCGACCAGCAGCCAGGGAAGATCGCATAATGGGTGTGTCCGAACGCCGCTAGCCGCTCTGCTAGACACAGCCTCCGGCATCACGTTAAAGTGTGGACTGTCCAATTTAGTCATTACCAATAGTGGCGTGAGTTAAACATAATAACAATGTAATTTAATGTAATTTTCAGTTATATTCGCTCCTCCTAACACGTAATATTGTAAGTGCCTTGTCGTTACATATGCTCATATACTAAAATAAACCCCCTCATTAACAGTAAAAGCTCTACCAACCCATCTCATGTAAGTTACTTTCAGCTACGCCACCAAAACCTGTCATGTATGGATTTGACTCCCAAGCCAACTTCATAGCAGAACGAAGAATGTGGCTTCTGTGGGTCGTTGTCAATCAGGTCATCTTGGCTTTCGAGTGCGAGCTACGTCAGAGTTACAGAACTTATCGACGTTCGGTCGGCTCTACCAGTCAGTGGATATCATCAGAGCAGTGTTAATAGCATCTACTTAAATGTATAGTCCATTCACGGCTACATCCTACTTTTCTAAAGTCCTGTTGAATTTCTACTTCCAGGATATT
Organism: Dryococelus australis; assembly: GCA_029891345.1. Taxonomy (NCBI): domain Eukaryota; kingdom Metazoa; phylum Arthropoda; class Insecta; order Phasmatodea; family Phasmatidae; genus Dryococelus; species Dryococelus australis. The sequence goes on from CM056994.1 coordinate 293,649,959, forward strand.
CATCCGCCTCGTACGAACAAACCTTAAACAAGACTAGAAAATTACACCAAAGTGACTACTCGCCGCATTCGTGCGCACTCAGTGCAATAATATTTTGCATAAGAACTATTTCCTACTAGGCATTACGAAACAAATAACTCATTTTTTACGTTAAAAGAAGAATAACACGCTTGTGACACATGTAATATTTATGAAATAACAAAATACGTAATAGATAGGGTGACTTTATTCAAAGGTTAGATTCAAAAAGTGTGGACCAACCGTGAATATACTATACGCGAATGTAAAGATAATCTAATATATTGCCTGTTTCACTAACATTGGGTCTTGGTTTTCCAGCTGAAGTCACGGTAAAGTTATTGCCGTTGTTGCTCTAACACATTCCCAACAATCTCGCTCCAAATAATTTAACAAGCCTGTATAGCCTATTCACGATCAACTGAGCCCTTTTGAAATTAACCTGTGAAAAAATGCCACTTGCCCTTACCTGCATATTGTTTTATGGACAAACTGACTAGATAGGCCCAGTAAAGATGGAAACGTCGTAGAAAAAAAATAGTTTCAAGGTAACGTTAATTAGAAGGCTCAGGTAAACATTTATGAAAACTGACATTACTTCTTTTGCTTTCTGTTCTTTTATGCATCTGAGTGTAAGAATGAGCAAATTTGTAAAACATTTACTTGTCTATTCATTTCACAGTTTCACTTCAATGGTGTATGAATAAAGTCATCAGTAGAGACCTGCAAATTTCGCGTTATAATTTGCAGACAAATTTAACTTCAAAAGCATGTACCTGCTCAAATAATGTGCAATTAGCAAACACACACTATGGCAAACAATATTGGCAGGATCTCAAAGCTAGCAATTAAAAAACAGCGCACACAAAGTTTCAGTAAAACACATTTTATTTTATAAAATATTCTTCAAATCGTAATACGGACAGTGATTGCTTGAAAAGACACAGCGCAGCCTTTAATAATATCTGTTATCCAACATGAACAAGTAAAAAATTACGACGGGTGCTCTTAAAATGTCTCAGGTACAAAAAGGACTGATTTTCACCAACGGATCAATTAAAATTACAAATTGCTTTGATACTACACAGAACAGGTAATCCTTGACTATATTACAATTCAATAGCACCTTAAACTGTGCCTAAAGCAAGTAAACATAGATTTATACTTGACCACAATAACGAGGAAAGTGATAAGGCGCGTTCACGCCTGAACCAATGGAATCTTTAAAAGTGTAACGCTATCCTAAAACCGTAATCTCAAGCGCTGTAAATGCTTTTGAACAGGCAAATATTAAACGGGCTTCTACATAAAGCCTTAACAAAGTAATTAAAATACAAATTCCACTCAAGTTGAGGTTTCAGTGTGAACCCTGCTGTTAATTTTTAATTTGCGAGTCGCACGAACTGACGGGGCACGCCACCGGCTTTCACGACGCGTCAAACGGCCGAGAAACAATTGCTCAACTCACGAGCACAAGCACCAAGTATGTGGCAAGAACTGAAATTGACTAAGCTCACTAAAATTTCCAAAATGCAATATAAAAATCGTCCAAAGGGATGGTGAAAAATTACAGCAAATATTAAGTGCTTAACCCTCAAACACAGCAAAATTCTACAAGTGACACTAAAATTCATGTGCACTAATATTCCAACTAATTCTCAACAAATTGAAATCCTTAAAAGACAACACTATCATTATAATAAGCAGAAAAGGTGGTGGCATGCAGCCCTACCAAAGCGCCTAATCCGCATGACACATTAGAATTTAACTTAAAAAGCCGTAGCTGATACAACCTCGCTAGGGGTGCCTGACTAAAATGAAAATATACTAGCAGGCCGAACAACGCCCTAGAAAGTAACTTAAGTACACCAAACAAAATATTAAAAGACTTCTGTCCAGTTGAGCAGTCAGCTAACGATGCAGAGCAAACAGGAACTAGGTTCGTGGCAAATGGGGCTAAATGTTAAACGAGCCATTTCATTTCTCAAAGATTAACAAACGCACGTTCTAAACACGTTTAAGAAATATTAAAACGTATCTACAAAGCTCCAAACGGAGTAACCTACCCAAAATATTTAATACCATCTAACAGTCTACTAAAAACGACTACAGTGTAAAATCACTAAGTTCCACATTAAACACTGCGCCCTCAACTCACTACAATTATATACGCCTCTCACCTGGCATTACAAGAATATTGCCTACATTGAATATTAAATACAAGTCAGATATTACTTTATTATTAGTTGTACTGATGGAGGTGCGTCGCAGAAGCTCTATCTCTCGTAGAATTGCGCACCATATCGGCCTATCGGAGTAGCATTTTTAATATCAGCTGATTGCTACTTGCACGGGCAAGACACAGACAAGAAGTGCCTGCCGAATAAGGGAACGAGAGCGTTACAAAGAGGTCGGCTCGGGTGCTGTCCACGTGGGCGCAACGACGAAACTACGCAAAGGGCGTTAATATCGGCCCAATAACGAAATTATGCGGGAAAGTACATCGTTATTTGGCGGCGCCAAGCAAACTAGAGCCGAACATAGTTCAAATTAACCCACGCAAACGCTCGAGCGTTGAATACCTTTGCAATAAGTTTGTCATTGGACCATACTTGATTTGACACTCCTTGAGTAACGCTGGGCCAATACACGAACACTTCACAATTTTGTAGTCCAATCACGTGCAGTCCAGTCAGAAAGGGCGTGATTTCACATCTATGCAGCAGACAATGGTGAAACGACGCCGGCTCGAGTATAGGCATCAATGTGAAGTTTATCCTGACGCCAAATAATCACGCAAATTTTGCAGGTTTCTAGTCATTATGCTGACGACAATGTTAAGTCTACTTATGGTGGAAGAGTGCACAAGCTGCATACAAGTAGAATCTTTAACATGTTTTCGAAAGTGTTCAGCTTACCTTGATCAGTGCATATCAGTAATGATCAATTAAAAGGGTTGATTACGTATTTGCTAACAATAGTCTCTTGAGAAACAGCATATCAAAAGTTGCACTGAGGTTTTCTGTGGAAGTGGAAACGAATGTATACAGCACTTACCTGTAACCAATTTTAATTTAGAAATATTCGGCGGTCGTTTAATGACTTCAGTATCAACACGTTCTTGAGTTCCCATTTCCTCTCTATGCTAGTGCTGCTAGATGAAGACCAACTGATGATATGGAAACTCTTCTGGACTTCAGTTAGTTCTAACGAGATGAAGTGAGCGAAATGAATATTGAAAGAGAAATGGGGAATAAAAAAATCCTGGTCTATGACTAAAAATGCGCAGTAGGTTTTTTCTTTTTTTCAGAAGAAGTGTTTTATAGCTGCTCGTCCCCTGAAAATGCACTCATTCCACTTGAAACTCCCAGCTTATATAGGCACGCGCATTGCAGTATCGCTATCCATATCATTAGGCCTCGTTTATTCACGCGCTCGTATTCGCGTTTGCTCGAACACCACGTTTCCTCTATGTCCTTTTATTCACGCGTTTGTATGCGAGAACGCTTGTGGCAGCTGTGGCCCGGTAGTATTTCCAAAGCAGTTCTACCAACCTAGCAGTGTTGCGTGATGGGGGGGGGGGGGGGGGGGCTTTCCCACCAAATTTGGGGTGTTTTTTGCTTTTGGGGGAAGTTTTGGGAGGAGAAATTAGTGGGGAGATTTTTGGGGGATTTTTAAAGTTCATTGGGATTTCCGAGGGTTTTGCTTACTGCTTTGGGGATTATTCATAATTATGACTTGCTGTTACACAAACAACTAAATCATAAATTATCATTCCTGAATAAAATAACATTAATTTATCAAACAAAAGTTGAAGGCTATGTCATAGGTAACGATGCACTCATGGCTACACTCTCCAACAGTAAAAATGATAACATGTAGTAATTACTAGTTTGTGATTGTACTGCAATTTATGTATATCATTAACATCCACAGAAGTTTTTCTAATTTGAAGTTGGCAACTTAATGTGATTGTAATTATTGTTCACTCATTCGCATATTGTAATTATTTTCATTTATGTAAATATGTCGAAATTACATAATTTTTTTCTCATTTATGCTAAACTGATAGACAGCACACATTCATTATTTTTCTGTTACTTTTTAAGTGTTTTCCTTCCTAAAAATGTCTGCGTTGGTAAGATTTTTATATCTGGCACTTAGAAACTGTATAATTCATACACATGTGTTAAGGATTAAGCCATGATGTATAATTTAAGTCCAATTAAAAATAATATAGAGTTCACAAATTGTTTTGGGGAGATTTTTTCCAGAAAAGCATTTTTGGGGGATTATTCATCCAATTTGGGGGGAATTTTGTTCAGCCATCTGGCAACACCTTTACACTTTAATTTACAGATTAAGGTGTTGCAAACGAGAAATTTGATGATGATTGCTGTACTTATGCCCAGACAACACTTGCTGCGTTGTCATAGCCAATGAGCTGTAGGCTATATGTTAGGCTAAAGCAATATGAACCAATTATGATCTGGACAAGTAAGATGGTTTGTGAATCATTTAACCACAACTAATGTAGTTGGTCATTGAGTTTCGCAGAGTGCAGCACAGACCAAAAATTACCTACGGGTGCGTAATGTACACAAATGTGTACATTGGGTCTGAATGGGTTAATGTAAAGGTGTGAGGCCGTTTTCAGGCGGGGATCTTAAGCTAAGGCTCTCCCATACAATCTTAACAGTATGAACATTCAGGTATAAAACATTAAAAAAGGAATAAGGACGTGCATCAAACCTTTATTTTTATTATTACGTCATAAAATGGTAGGGTATCAGCTGAAAGTCTCTTAGAGACGCGTTATCGACGGCAAGACTGCACGCCAGTTCAGTGCTTTGCGCGTAGAGGCGATGAGAGAGTTGATGCGCATGTCTCGGTCGCCCCTATTGCGCTCCTGCGCTTTTACGCCTCAGACGTGCATATTCCACTCAACTACGCGGCCACCTTAAGGTGACATTTCACCTTTTTTTTTTTTTTGTTATCTGAAAGAGGTGTGGAAAAGTGTCCGCCTAATGCAGTTATTAGTTGTCAAATCATTATAGTTTTCAAAATATAACACTCATAAGTCTTAACTTCCCGAATTCTGCAACATACTAGGCTTTGCTCCTAGATATCTTTTTCCTATCAAATTGCACTCAATGCAATCTGTATGGTGTGCAGAACATACTGATTCAGTATGAGTGAGATATATAAACAGGTGAGCTAGTATTGGCACTCTGAATTTTGTTGAAAATGGAGGGTCAGACTTGTCGTAAGTGTATTTTTGTTCATTCAAGCGAAACAGTTAATATTCATTTAATAAATAGTTTAAACCAAGGACTGTAGAAGGAAAGTAGTTTTTGTTCCTTTCGTAGCTTGTAACACAAATGCAGTGTGTTGCGCTTAGACTCTAATTTAACACTTTGAACGACACTCTTGTGTCGGAATTTAAGTGTTATATTTTGAAATCTATAATGGTTTGACAAGTAACAACTACATTAAGGGGGTTCTTTTCGAAACTTCTCTCAGATAACCAAATACCAAAAAAATTAGAAATATCACCTTAAGAAGGTGTTTCGAAAGCGCACAATTGAGCGTGAAGAGCTTAGAGTGTGCGGGCCTTGTCGCGCTGACGGTGTCGCGTCGCCGGGGGCGGGGCGGAATGACTGATGTGGGGCGGGTCGGGGGCGGCCGTGCTGTGGGAGACTTCCTCCGGGAGCGGTCCGTGAGTTATAGAAGGCGCGGGGGTAATGAGGGAGTTAAGAGGTCGCCGGTTAATTCACCGGACAGGTAATTAGAGACTCAGTGGGAAATGGCGCGCCAGGGGGGCGGCGCTGGGCCGGTGTACGCCCCGCCGCCCCCCGCCGGCACGGGGGCAGTATCCTAGCGGCGGCCCACGCACGTGCAGGCTGCCGCCGTCGCCGTCGGGGTCACCTGCCGATATCACCTTTCCTCGTGGGCGCCTTCGCCTTCCTCGTTGCAGACTCTCCTCGCCCTGCATATGGCCGACACACTTGGGAGACATTCCACTCGTCATCCCTCTTCATCGTGGGTGTCAACTCCTTACGTCCGTCGTCCTTCAGTCTCCTTCACTCCAAACATTGTGTGAGGTGGTACAGTGGTAAGCCTTCGGACTCTCCGACCTCCCGTGGAGCAGTCGGTTGGTGCGCTGCTGGTCTTTGGCGCGAGAGGTGCTGGGTTCGAATCCTAGATAAGTAATGGGTATTAATCCAAGTTATGTTATGAGTTAGTTTATACGCTGTCCCTTGATAAGTATTGAGGCAAAACACTGAGGGAAGTTAATAAGCCCTTTCCAATCCAAAATTACTTCGGACTTCCATTCAATAGGTCCTGGGTTTGCCGTCCGGCCATTCTGATTTCTTATATTCTTGGTTTTTGGATCGTAGCGATGTCACAGTCGTTCTTACCGACGTTTCGCAAGACCTTGCAGCTTCCATCTGTAGGGGTAAATTGCAGCAGTAAATGATTATACAACTGAAAATCAGTAACAGGTGATCAGTTACTGCTCCTACTTTGGCATGACAAGACTTGAATAATTTAATTTCGTAAACCTTCTTACAGTATTTGATATGCACCGCATTATATTTCTCGGGCCACTGGTGAAAGATAAGAGTGAATATATTATTTCTTACTTTCCATCAATGCTCCGATGATAATAAACGCGGTGAATATCTAACAATGTGAAAAGGTGCTCAAAATAGTTATTTGTGCCTTGTCGAGCCGAAAATTTTATTAAACGGTCTCGAAAACAACTTATGACAAAAATCGGTCAAATATGATGGTTTCGTAGACCATTTCCGTGCCTTCCTACCACCTTCGCTCTAAAGGCCGTCACTCAGCTTGACGTGACCTCGGCAATGGCAGCGTCTTGCTACATGCATTTTTATCTCACTGTTCAGAGCCTACAAATATCGATATCAATGTAAAATTATCTCCTCGTAAAACGTCAACATTTGGTGCAGAAATCGCAAATATTGGACTCGTAGGAACTACCTAAACTTCTCCGTGACCTTAACCAAGAAACCATGAAGTGGCTCTGAGTTTTGCAGTAACTTATAGCCCATACATAGGCCCCTTGTGGATCCTAAATTGATCAAACCTTTATGTGATACATTTCTAGACTAATAAGCATCAAGGAAGCCGACAAAATCTACATCAACTCCAAATTTCAATTGAGGAACACCTATGACCATCTGAAGGTTGGTAATGACAGTTTATTTTTCTGATTTTATGTCTGTAGGGTAAATATATTTCAGTTATATTACACATCATTAAAACATTACAACTATAATATTAAAAATTAACTACGAATTCAATAAACAGGCTGAATTTAAAAAAAAACTACTCAATTTTTTTCAATTATCCTTAAAGTTTCAGTTTACAGTTCTCAATGACTGGCCAGATGGACTGACAATACAATATTTTAACTAATTAGTATTACACATGATAGCTATAGGCTGTTCACGGTAAAATGAGCACTTTTGAAAGCCCTACTTAAGATCTGCTTGTATACACGTTGTGTCTTCTTCCACCGTATGTAAAATTAACATTATCACGGCCTCAGCACTTTATTCATGAGCCGGTCAAGTGACACTGTAAAATTATTAGGAAAGCAAATATCTTAAAAATCTGCTAATTTTTACACTTCAATGCATAAAAAAATCAGAAAGGGAAAGAAATAATTTAAACTACCTAACTCTATTTATTCAACGTTAAGATATTGAACTACTTTCCATCCTTCGTTGCCAACTTTACTGGGTGCATGTTACTCAGTGAGCCCGTTAAAATATATGCAGGCAGGGCCAGTGACTTTTTTCTGAGGTTGATTTCAAAAGTGCTCACTTTATCGTGGACAGGCTTTACAATCATCTTAGTGAAAGCGACTTGGAGGCTCCTCTGGAGTTGGCCGCCGAGCAGATAATAGAAACTTGTCTTATAGGCGTTGAACCAAATGTGTCACTTTTACATAGATACGTCAGCATAATTATGTACGCAGCATCCTGGTGCAATAAGTCGAGTCCTTACTATTCGTCTCAGGAGTCGAGAATTAAGGATTCTCACCCAGCCATGCTTCGGACAAAGCAGGCTTTCTATAGAAAAAAAAAATCCGGTACACAATGCAACACTAGCGCTTAACTAGTGGGAAAATTTTAGTTGCCAAACTAAAAGCATTGAGCTTCCCCAACCTCAGTAGAATAAACCTTAGTATTGATCTTCAAGGTCACACATCGTACGCGTATGTGGTTCACGATATAGTGAACACTCTTGAATTAAACCTTTGAAAAAGAAAATCACTATCTTTAACTGCATATATTTTAAAGTGAACAACGACCGCAATACTCCGAGTTAAGTTGGTAGCGAACAACGAGAACTTGTTCCATGTTTTAACGTCTTACTAGTCGTAAAGTTTAAAATTGTTGTCGCGTGCACTTCAGTTTCTTTTCGTTGTATGCAAATAATAATAAAATGTTGCGTGATTGTAACACAATAATGTTTCAAGCTCTTTGGCATCATCACCTATCTGGCACTACGTTCAAGTTAGCTGGTTCAGTGTTTTATTTTTTCTGTAAGCGCTCGTGTAACAACAAACCAGCAGTCACTACCAATGTGATTTTTAATGTATATTTGTAACTCCTAAAACAAAGTATTTATTACATACTAAAAGAAGCATTTGTATATCTATCCTGAGTAAATTGACAGTGTGTTATTGCTTTCTGCTGTATTTCAGCGTAGTTTTTTTCCCCAGAATTTCATTAAATTTCACATAATAGGCCAGCCTGGAAAATGTGCTACTCCATGAAACTGAAGTCGGTAAAAATTTTAAACCTAGAATAACCTTGAAGAAACTGTAGTTGAGTGGGTTTTGTTATATTTGCGATACATGTTGACAATTCTGAAAGCTTTAATAAATGTTTGTGTGTTATTCAGTAGATATTTACGAGAATCCCAATTCACAAGTTGTTAACTCTGCACGTATGTAACTTGCTTCGAATCAATAACGCCACGAAAACGTTTTATAATTCAAGTGAATCATTCCTTTAGTGTTACAGATATGTTAAAACGTTATAACTAATGGTTCAATTTGTATGAGTCGATACATCAAAGAGTAAGTATCTTCCACGACTATCCTTTAAGGTAAGTAATTTAAGGGAAAATTAGAATCTGCATTAAATATGTGAATCCAGTTTCATGACATCACCTAGGTATTGTGTTGAATGTATTCTGGTAAATTTACATTAACTACACTACAGGCATTAAAATTTTATCAGCGAAATTTTTCTCGGAATCAGAGAAGTAGGCTTTAGTAAACAGTAGTGCCTATTATAACCTTTAAAAATTGCGTGACAGGGCGAATTTTCAAGAAACTGACATCGAATGACAAACATTACTGTAGAAATATACTGTAAAAATTTGGATTGAATCTATTCTGCCAATGAGTTTCATAACTATTGTTTTCTTTACTTGTAATCTGTTAGCAATGCCCACCATTTTGCTTGTGCATAGTTTTGAATTAAAATATTGATATAGGCCGTTCACGGTAAAATGATCACTTTTGCAAGCCCTGCTTAAGATCTACCTGTATGCACGTTGTGTATTCTTCCACCTTAGGCGTAAAGTTAACATTGCGATGTGCCTCAGCACTTTATTCAAGCGTCGGTCAAGTGAAACTGCGAAATTATTAGAAAAGTAAATATTTTACAAATATGGTCATTTTTACACTTCCATGCATTAAAAAAAATAGAAAGCAAAAGAAATAATTTAATTTTTCCCATAAGGGTAACCAAAAATTTATACTCGACGTTGAGATAAGGAACTACTTTTCATCCATCCTTAGCAACATATGAGTGCGCGTCCCTCAGTACGTCCGTTGAAATATATGCAGGCAGGGGCAGTGACTTTTTCTAAGGTTGATTTCAAAAGTGTTCACTTTATCGTAAACAGCCTTTATGTGAGGTGTTTGTGCAATATAATTGTACTCGTAAATGTTTTTAAACACAATTCTTAGGTAATTTAACTATTTTTTAAAGCACGTTGCCTTCTGTACGAACGAGTAAATAATATGTTTTCTCTGAATGCATGCCATTGTTTAACGGGCTAGCTTATCAGCTATTCGCGGTTTTCGAAGGTGAACGTTCGAAACGTCTTTGGCGTTGTTTTTATTCCGTTGACAATCTTAATAAAAACATTTTGTTATGTACTCGGAAGTGTCGACCACAGTTAAAGGCATAACTATATGTCTAAAGAAATAAATAATCGTGAACATCAATGAATATTTACAAATCACTATTGTTTACTGAACTTAACATGTGTATGTTTATAGTGCTGATTGCTATGTTCGTTTTTTTTTTGTTGTTTATTAAATTAGTATGCAGTGGACTTATGGGTCGGTTGATGTTAACACCAGCTGAAAATCACATGGCGGTGTTTATTTTGGTAGGTACTTGGAGGGCTACGCAACCAACGGATTGAAAGCAGAAATTCAACAGGACTTTCGAAAGTGCTCACTCTACTGTGAATAGCTTTTAATTGTCGATAGTCCTAACTAGGGGACGATAGTTAAGAGGTAGGGGCATCGATTAAATTCTCCTTCGCCAGTTACATCCGCCGCTAAAATTAAAAAGACATAGAACAAGCCTAGAGTCCAAGCATTGCAATTGACTGAGGGTTGATGTTAAGTTGAGGTATTCTCTTGACGGTCTATTTTCTCAAAGACATTTTTTTCGCCAAAACGGTCACAACCTACGAACTGTTTCGAACACCGGAAACTCTTCAGAGTCTCCACTGGAATAAGCTGTTTGCATTTGTATAAGTTAAACAGGCCGTTTTTTTTTTTTTTAAGCTGCGCCGTTGTCGAAAATGTTTACAGTTGCTAACAGTTACATTTTATAATGAGTTATAATTATGAATATCAACTACCTGTCTCAGTAATGAACCGACAGGATATGTATAGTGTCCGTAAACATGTAAGAAGACGCGTGACTTCAACTGAGATCTATGAATAAGAGCGCTGGAGGAGTTGATAACGATATTCAACTGGTTATTTTGAGTTGCAATAATATTTGTGCATTCCACGTCCAGTAGTGTACAATGTCTGTACGTAGCATTCGTCTTTCTGCTAAATAAAACTGCCAGACGTTTTCCAAAATAATTATTCTGCTGGGATAAATTTTTTCGTTTGGAAGTAGGCCTGTAAACATAGTGTATCATTTATAATGATATGTTGCATGAGAACTATTTCCTACTAGGCGCTAGTAACACACATGTTTTCTCACTGTTTCATTAGTATTTATCATAAATTAAATATTACGATTTGTAAATAAAATACAGGTTAGGATGCAATTAAACAAAAAATAAGATACTTTTCAAGTTAACACAGGTATATAAGGCTTGTGATACATGGCGTACTTAGGAAATAACTAAATACGTGATCCATGCGGTGATTTTTCTAAGGTTTGGTTCTAAATGTGTGAAAAAACCGCGCATAGATTTTAAGCAAAACGTTGGCTTACACAATTACTTTTCTAAAATATGACAACTTAAACGAAAATAAGAGTGAATTTGTCAAAAATATCCTGGCAAATTTCTTTAAGGGAAGGAAGAAAAGCACAAAGTTACTTTTGAAGACAGTTATTTGTTTTTCCATTTACATAACCTTGCTTATGAACGCTCAGTGCATAACACAGCTTAACTTTTACTGTTCGCTTTTGTAAACACCATTAGAGGGTGTGAACAATAGCTACGAAATGAAGTTAATAGTACTTAAAATTTTGGCTACCCTAAGTGTATAAAGCAATTCAAGAAAATCAATAACTTTTACACACAAATAAATATAATTTAGCCATTTACGCCAGCTTAAATGTAACCTCCTTGGGACAGCAGTGCGCCTTGCGGCAGAAATTTTCTCTACGCCAAACTCCATCATGAGAAATCTCGTTTCGTTCTCAAACTGAATAGAATAAACCGTTATTGTAAAGGCTGTTCACGATAAAGTTATCACTTTTGAAATCAACCTTACAAAAAAGTCTCTGCTCCTACCTGCATATATTATAATGGACGCCCAAAGAAGCATGCACCCAGTAAAGTTGGTAACAATGAATGGGAAGTGGTTACGTATTTTAAGTCTAATTAAAAGTGTTAGGAAACCATTTATGACTACTTCAATTATTTCTTTCTCTTTCTGATTTTTTAAATGCATCCAAGTGTCAAAATGAGAATATTTGTTACGTGTTTACTTTTCTAGTAATTTCACACTTTCACTTGACCGACGCATGAATAAAGTGACGAGACCCATGACAATGTTCATCTTACATAAGGTGGAAGAATACACAACGTGCATACAAGTAGATCTTAAGCAGGGCTTTCAAAAGTGCTCATTTTACCGTGGATAGCCTATACACAACAGAGAACTGCGTCCATGAGTGAGTCAAGTCCGTCATGTGAGCAAGGTATCACTAAGAGTTGATAATTCATCTCATAGTCTCAAAACAGCTGCTGCCAGTCAACTTGAAGCATAGACTGCTTTTTATTGTTCTCGACATATGATAGGGTGCCATAACAACAGCAGTACAGTTACGAGCAATAAACGAGTGTTTGTAACCCATAGATTAAAATTAAATACACGGATTATTCATCTTCTGCGCATGTATCCAACATTGACCTACCCCAATGCAACACAACTCTCAAAGTCACGTGGCCAACAGTGATGAACGTGTTTGTTGGTATTTGAATTAAAAATAATTGCATTCAATGAATGAGTGACTTAATTAAAGGTTGTTCAGGATAAATTGAGCACTCTTGAAATCAACTTTAGAAAAAAGTCACTGCCCATGCCTGCATAGAATTCAACGGGCGCATTTAGTGATATGCGCCCTGTAAAGTTGGTTACGACAGATGGAAAGTAGTTCCATATCTTAACGTCAAATAAAAAGTGTTAGTTAACCATTTGTGATAATTTAATTATTTATTTCAGTTTCTGGTTTTTTAATGCATCAGGTGTGTAAAAATTAGCAAATTTATAAAATGTTTACTTTTCTAATAATTTCACATTTTCACTTGGCCGAAGCATGAATATAGTGATGAGGCCCATGGCAATGTTAATTTTACATAAGGCGCAAGAATACACAATATTCATACAGGTAGATCTTAAGTAGAGCTTTTAAAAGTGCTCATTTTATTGTGAACAGCCTATAATTAGAATTTCGTCAGAGGAATTATAAAAACATCTTGAAACACTTGTTTACGTAAACAGTGTTTTAACGTCAAATCATATACACGTCGTGTTGGCAGAAAAGCAGACCAATTTCGGAACACTGAGACTAGTTATGCGCAGCCGGTGAGATTATTCTACCGCATGTTCGCTCTAGGATCTTAACGCCTAAAATGATACGTTTAAGCGTGACTTAAAGTTTTAAAAGGTGAACGTGTTTCTGCGTTCAACTAAGCACTCTCTTAATAATTCGCACTCAAAATAAATATTACTAAGGATAATGTCAAAATCAAGAGTTTCGTCATTATAGTCTATTTGCGGTTTCTTCACACTTTTTTATTCAAACATTTGAAAAATCAACCCATGTATGATGTTTTTAGTTACTTCCTAAACATACCATGTATCACAAGAGTTTAATAATTGTGTTCATAAAAGTAAGATTTTTTTGGGTTAATTGAAGTGTTATTTATATTCTCTCTATAAATTATAACATTTCATTTATAATGAATATGAATTTAGAACAGTAAGAAAACATGTGTGGTAGTATCACCCAGTAATAAATAGTTCTCACGCAAAATATTGTTAAATGCTGTTCACGATAAAATGAGCACTTTTGAAATCAACCTTACAGAAAATCACTGCCCCTGCCTGCATATATTTTAACGGGCGCAATGAGTGACATGCGCCCTGTAAAGTTGATAACGATGGATGGAAAGTAGTTCCTATATCTTAACGTCGAATAAAAAAAGTTAGGTAACCATTTGTGATCACTTAACTTATTTCTTCTGCTTCCTGTTTTTTTAAGTGTTTCGAAACGTAAAAATTAGCAGATTTGTAAAGTATTTGCTTTTCTAATAATTTTACAGTTTTTCTTGACCGACGCAAGAACAAAGTTATGAGGCCCATGGCAATGGCAATTTTACACAAGACGGGAGACGTACTTACAAGTAGATCTTAAGCAGGTCTTTCAAAAATGCTCATTGTACCGTGAACAGCCTATACAACTGAATGCGCAGGAATGCAGTGCGTTGTCCTCTGGTGTAATTTTCCAGGCTTAGCTAAGCTTAGTTTGCACGAGGCGGAGGAATATCCTGGAAGTAGAACTTTAGCAGGGTTTCAGAAATGTGTGAAGTAACCATGAATAGATTATAGTTTCGTTTCCATTTCTTAAACTGCGTTCTTCGCAAGGCATGCTGGGAGAGACGTAAAAACGGAGAGAGTCGTTGTCGAGGAGAAGAGAATCGTGTGGTCGGGTCCCGAGTCGTGCGCGAGCTCAGGCTAAGTGGGTCCCCTGCACGGGCGAAGAGACCCGCTCCATCATCTTGCGGGTGGTCCCGCGTCGTTCGACACCTCGAGCGACGATCGCACACCTCGCTGCCCCCACACCGAAGTTGTCCAACACCCCCTACCCTCCTACACTCCCCCTCCCCCCCTCCCCACAAGCTCACGCCACCAGGCCCTGTCAACTCGGATAGGGAAGACGAAGCCTTATGAACATACCCCCTAAGTTAAGGTTAATTCTATTTATGGATAGGAACAAGACAAAATCTCTTATGGGAGAATTTCCGCAGCAAGGTGCGCTAATATTACAAACATTCTTACGTATTAATTTAACTTTATTTTCGTTACTATTATGTATGCTCTCCGATGGTATCTTCAAGAGCATTGCACACATTATTTTTTAACATCTTGTTTTACACTTCAACATATCCTAGTTGTACATTTCATACCATTTTTACACACGAATCCGAAGTTACGTTGTTTACACCGCGCACGAAACCTAACATTCGACGTGAAACTTGAATGATAAAACCTCGGTTTCGAGATACGGCTAAACCTCACTATGGCGACGTTTATGCCGTACACAAACTCTACTTTCCGAAACCCAGGTTACGGAAACTCTGGTTTCAGGTGTCGGTATCAACGTACTGTTTGCGTCTTACGGTAACTTCAGTTTCTTCCAACAGACTGTAGTATTGCTACCCTTTTGACGAAAAAATATCAAACAGGTCGACAATGCCTCCTGGTTTAACATAAGCAGATAAACATGACACAAGGATGCGTGATGGCACCACAAATTCGTGGTCTGTTATCAACATGCAGAGGCCATGCCAAACTACACCAAATCAATACGTGTTTCTGAAGCTCTATAGACTTGCAGGAACACGACTGACAATAAGACAGTCTGCAGCAGACTCTAGCGGAGAGGCACACATTGTCAACAAAAACCATCTGTAATCATATACACATCACCCTCAGATACAGGTGTTAACTGAGCGACTAGCAGTGACATAGCGTCAGACCCGCAGTCCGCAGAAAAAAGTTTGATATTGTGACAACATAATTAATGTTACTTCTACAGTATTTTATTGTTATCTGTGAGCCATCAGTTATTAATGCTGCTTTTCAATATAATATAATCTTAAGCTATTAATGTTACATTAAGAACTTTTGTAACAACGTTACCGCCTTACTGTACAGTAAACATTAAAGTTGTATCTATGTTGCGGCAAAACAAATTTTGTATTGAATTTATGTCAACATCTATGTTTAAGATGTTCTTTTTTCTTCGCTTCAAACAAACTTCCGACGAAAATTAAATTAATTAGGATTATTTTGTCACTGCACTGAAACTCAGTACAAAATGACAAAATAATATATAAAACAACAGTTCAATGAGATTTATTTTAACAAGCCGTAAATGCGTAAAACAATTATTCTTTGGTACAAAGATAATAGTGTTGACAATACTGCAAACCATCACCCAGAGAATGATTTAAAAATACACGTGAAGTCCTATAAATAAAATATTTTGAAATGAAAGGCAAAAAAATGAAAAATATATTAAATGACTATAAGCTCTGTTTGTTTAATAAGTCACGTAATTTAAAAACATTAACAAAGTGCACAACAAGTATTAAAATCTTTAACAGTAAAAATAGCGTGGCATAAAGATAATGAATAAACTCAGCTTTAATGTTGACCATACACCTCTTCACCATGCACCCACGTGCGTAAAACCATACGATGTGACAATAATCAAATCTTGAATAAAGCCCCTTAACTATCGTGAAAATTGGGCTAGTGTCATAACACCGGTCATCACCAGTTAACTCAACCTTGAAATATATGGCACTGCGTACATCAAAGTTAATACAAAAGTAAAATCCTTCAGCTCTTTTAAATAGTATTACATTTATGGTACCTTTCCACTTACAGAACCCTTGGCATTGACGCATATAAATCTCAACTCTTTAATGGGGCAATAAACTGATTAATTAACCAGACCATGACTCTTAACAGAATACGTAAGCACAAATTTGACCATACTTATTACTCAGTTTACCAATTATATTCAGTAGAGTAAATAACCTTACAACTGATGCTCAAAATATATATCAATCATGAAAATGCGCAGTCGCGCCTAAAAGAAAAACTATTTTTTTAATTAAAATTACCAAATTCACTGTAATGACAAACACGTATAGCTAGAAGCTGTAGCCTTGTGGGACCCTACAAGGGGCTTCAGCAATAAAAACAACAGTTTAATTTACTTGAAATATTTTCATTAAAAATACGTGGAAATCCACAGGACGGCACACTAAAAGGCGTAGGGTATTTCCAAAGCGCCCTGTGGTAAAATTATTGAGCTCAATATTAAAATCTTATAGGTACTTTTCTACTAGGCGAGGTGTTGACGTACGCGCCACGGGACAATGATTACGGCCGGGCCAGCCGAATAGGGCAGCGGCGAGCACCACAGACTACGCATTTGAACACACAAACTGACGTGCCAAATCAAGCTAGTGAATTTAAATCTAAACAATAATTTTGAATGTGCAGCTGAACACATTTTTGAATACACTATAGTACACCACACGCCCATAAATATAACACACCCTAAAAATCGCCCCACACACACAAAACTAAATGCCAAATTATAAAGGCTAGCAGTCCACTACGCAACAGCTCTTCCAATCTACCGAATACTTATTTAATTTAAATACAAACCACTAAAGACAAAATATTAAATCACTTTGAATTATGAGCGCTGTGCCTGCATTTCTTTTTAAAACACGCCGTACACCGTTACTGACAGAGGCTGACGATTTCCAGAAGTGGCCACATTTGGAAACAAAGGTAGAGTGAACAGGACGCCTCACTACACAGCACACACCTGACCTATGGCCCCCTCCAATAAAATATTGTGATGCTCCGTGTAGAGGAGAGAGGGTGCGGAATGAAAGGAAGAGGGATTTGGAATCCGAGGTGCCCAAAGTGCAAGTCTCCAAGCGCTGCGATCGGGTTGTAAATAATCGAACTAGCGCGTCAATTGTCGCGGCACCGTCGCATCACAAAAAGAATTATTACTACCGAAGAAAAATGACGACCAGGAGAAGAATCGAACTGCGCCATGAATGCTTGACGTTCTACCAATTGTTATCTATACCTTAATATGTTTTCTGTGGTTCATAGTGTGGATATTAGCTACAATATAACAACAAACTGCAGTTCCCTTTCGTTATGTGGAAATACTTTATGCTCTAGAAATATATGCATATATTTATACAAGTAATTTGCTTTGCAAGACTTGAGAAATGGCCTAAGCTACATTTTAGTTAGCATACTATCCTTTAAAATTTAAATACAGTGATTCAATTTACGAGGTTATAGCTGTTCACTACTGTCCGCCCTTTTTATGTGTCAAGTCAGTGGAAACTTGTATTGGTTATAAAATATTTCGTTCTTCCTGTTTTCTCAAGGTACCACCCGGTGTGAGTTGGATTGGAGCAAATACGTCCTGAGAAAACCCGCACTGCTTCGGTGAGCTGTGTATCCTGAGAGTGAATGTAGTGAGTCTGCGACACTCTGCGAAGGGGGTTTGAAAAACTCAAGAAGGACAAAGACACCATGCGTTAACCCCCTCAACATGGGTGGGTGGTGACAATGCGTGGTGGTTTTCAACCACTAACCCCAGCCAGAGGCCAGGAGCCTCAGAGGCAAGAACCTCATTAGTAAAGGCCAGTTAAAAGATGCTGTATGATGGCTGCAGAAACACCTGTTGGTGTAAGGAAGGGCTCCTGGTTCCTTGTGTTCCAGAAGCACAAAGTGAAACCCTTTAAGGGTCCAAGTGGAGGGAGGAAAGTTTTTCTGCAAGTAATTACGCTTGCAAAAGGTGTAGAACTATCTAAGGCACTGTATTATATGCAAATACTGATGGATGTTTCCACAAATTGGACCAAGGTGCTTTCTCCAAATGAGGAGTAATTTGGATGGATGAGGAAAGCCTACCCACTGGTGTGGAACCAGGAGCGTAAGGCAATTATAAAGGTGATCTCTCACTCTTACGAGAAGAGTGGCGGCAGCTGAGGGCGGCAATAGTACACAGGAGGAAGATACTGTTTCAGAAAAGGAGAAAGAGAAGGAGAACAGTCCCGATTAGGAAACCACTGAGGTGACTGGGCCCCTTAGGTGGAGACAGTGGGGCAGTCCATGTTGTTTGAGGATATGAAAATCGAGGCATCTACTTCTATGGAGGAGGTCAGAGTATGGCATCGATGACAAAAGGAAAGTTAGTAAGGAATGAGCGAATTTACTTTTACCGAGGGTGATGAGGATGAAGGCGCTGCTCGAGCTCCAACTGTTGAGGAATGCAAAGCTGGCAACAGAGAACAAGGTGTTGAAGGCATTTCTCCAACAGCCAAGCCAGGGACCAGATAAGCTGGTACAACCTTTAGCAAAGCCACAGTCTTTTGCTGAAATAGTGAAAGAACAGAAAGCGAGAAAGGAGAAGGGGTTAGAGCTTCCCCTAGAAGGTCAGTGGCAAGAGGTAAAGGAAAATACGAGCAAGCATACTATCCTCATTTACCCAAAGGAGGGGCAATGTAAGTCTGAGGAGACCAAAGAGAAATTAAAGACCATGGACCTGGTCAAAGAGTGGTTGCAGATACGAAATGTGCACCAGGTGGCTAAGGGGGGAGTGCTTCTCGAGTCTGAGAATGAGGAAACTCTTCAAACTGAAAAACCAAAAAAGGACGGAAGAGCTTGGACTTCGGATAGCGAATTCAAAAAGGAGAGGCCCGAAGGTGATTGTGTTTGACATACTGCGCGAGTATGAAAATCCTGAGTTCTTGGACACCTTGTGTGTTCAGAACATTAGAGAGGCACAGATCACAGATGAAGAGCTAAGGAAAAACACCACTGTGCGTTTCCGTATGGGACCTCGAGAAAAAATATAAGGTGAACCTTGTTTTGGAGGTTACTCCTCCCTTGTGGAAGATGCAGGTTGACTGTGGCATGGTCTACATTGGTTTATAATGGTGTAAGATAAGAGATTACATTGTTCCTGGATGATGGTTTGAATGTCAATGGTATGGGCATATTAAAGATAAGTGTAAGAGTGAGATGGTCTGCTTCTGCTGTACTAAGTACTCTGTGTGCAAGGCAAAGAATTCCCCGCCTAAATGCACAAACCATGTTAAGAAAAAGCGCAAGGAATCTGGCCATAAGATTGGCTCCCCAGACTGTCTGTTTCATCAGCGTATGGTAGTACTGGAGCTCGATAGAATCCAATATGACTAGTCGTCTTGTGCTACTACGGTAAGGACAGATAAACCTGCAGAGGGCTGCAGTTCCTACACTGGAGCTGCACAGAGTTGTGAAGGAGCAACACCTGGATTTGGTACTGATGCA
Organism: Dryococelus australis; assembly: GCA_029891345.1. Taxonomy (NCBI): domain Eukaryota; kingdom Metazoa; phylum Arthropoda; class Insecta; order Phasmatodea; family Phasmatidae; genus Dryococelus; species Dryococelus australis. The sequence continues at coordinate 293,669,892 of CM056994.1, forward strand.
TGAACCCTACCTGCTCAGAGGGGGAAACACCGAGTCTCCAAGGTCGGTTCGCTCTTTTCGGAGAAAATCCGATAGCAGAGATATGAGTATTTAACCCTGAGATTAATTACATCCCGATTGAAGCTCTGTCGACCACGCACCATACATGTGTTAAGGTAGAAATGGGAGGAAGGAGTGTGATGATTGTATGGCCAGACTTACAAACTCAAGATCCTCTGGATAGACACTTGTACCAGTGGGAGAACATATTCAACAGAGCAAGTGAAAGGAATATCATATTTGGTGTGGACATCAACACTAAATCGGATTTATGGAATTCTCCAAGGACGGAAAATCGAGGGAAGGCGGTCAATAAGTATCTCCTGGAGAGAAACTTGCAGGTTTGGAATACACCGGGACATATAGTGACCTATGTGTCATGTGCCCATGATACTGAATTGTATTGTATTGTGATGGCACGGGCAGCTGGCTGTGTTGTAGACTGGAGAGTGTCCGACGAGGTCGAGAGTGACTATTGAATTATCTTGTTCACCATCTGGCTGGATGGCAAGGGAACAACTTGACCAGAGAGGACCCGATATTTGACAGCTAAGGCAGACTGGCACCTCTTCGACAGAGTATTGCTCAATATCACCCAAATAACGGACAAAGGGCTGAGTGGCGGTACAATGTCGCAAGAGTGGAGTACAGAAGAGTGCTAAGAAAGAAAATACAACAAGCTTGGAGAGAACTTGTAACAGATATGGGGAGTGAAGACCCGTGGGCCCTGGTTGGTGATGGGAAAAGTGAAATGCTCTGAGGAGCTGTCTGCACTTGAGGCCAATGGACGTCTACTGCAGACTTCCGAGGAGTTCATGAGGCACATGATGGAAGTCTTGTTGCTATATGATACTCTAGTAGGGGAAATGGAGTATCACCTCAAGATAAGAGCTGCTCAGCAACTGTCTATGGAAATGGAGGCTAAAGCGCCCTTCTCTATGCAGGAGCTGGACAGTATAGTCGGAAAGACTAAGCATAAGAAAGCCCCAGGGATGGATGGCATGATGGGGGAAATGCTCTTCTGATCATAACCAAGGATACGTGAGGAGTTATTGGAGCTGTTCAATAGCTGCCTACAGGAAGGTACTTTCCCATCAGTATGGACGAAAGGCTACCCTATAGTGATCTATAAGGGGACGGAATGAATCAGAGAAAGGTCAAATCCTACAGGCCAATAACCCTCCTGCCAGTGATGGGGAAGATGCTGGAGCCCCTTATCAACAGGAGGTTGATTGAATATATTAACGTGGTTCAAGGTATCCATCCAAAGGAATATGGATTTATGAAATGGAAAAGTACAGAGATGGCAGTTATGGACATGGTCGAGCAGGTGAGAACCTACCACCAGACATACTTACTTACGATATCTTTGGATATATAAGGAGTGTTTGACAACGTGTGGTTTCTGTAGCTGCAATTGTTGGAGTACCCCAGGGATGATAAAGAGCTTTCTGTCTGACAGATCATGTTCCCTGAACATGGGAACGCTTAGAGAGGAAAAGTGCTGACCTAGGGCTGTCTGCAAGGTTCACTCCTTTGTCCGGTACTTTGGAGAGGGGCTGCTAAGGCTGTACCTCCCGGATGACTGTGTAATTTATGGATATGCAGATGATGGGCTTCTCCTTGTACCGGCCTGGTCTGGGAGCATACTGGAATAGAAAGCTGATGTAGCCCTAAAGAAAATTGAAGGTTGGGCCGAGAGATTCAAGATGGATCTCTCGGTCGAGAAAATCAATGGGATACTTTTGAAGGGCAATCTGAAGCGAAATCTGGTGATCAGGTTTTGGGGCAGATTGATCAAGAGGGTCACGGAAATGAAGTACCTGGGTGCCATCTTGGAGAGCCGAATTGCATTCCATGCTCATGTACGCTATGTGGTGAACAATGGCGTGGTGAAGTTCCAGAGGCTGAGAGCAGTAGCTCCTGCAAACTAGGGGTTTGGCTATCGGACATTGAAGCTAATGTACAAGTCAGTGTCCCTGCCCATTCTCGTCTACATGGGGGGGGGGGGGTGGTTTATTGTTCCCTCAGGCGGAGAGAGTCCATGGAAAGCAAAATATCATAAGTGCACAGATATCTACACTGTTGATGGTCACAAAGGCATACAGTCTGGCTTCAAATGAGACTTTGCAGGTAGTGGCTGGAGAAATCCCTCTAGATCTGTTAATTGTTGAGAAAGGAGAAATTGCAAGGAAAAAAACAGGGAAGTCTACCCACTGAAGAACTCCAGGCAAGAAAGGAAGCCACAATAACAGCATGGCTGACTAGATGGGACAACTCCGAGAAAGGAAGAGTCTCGTACGAGATCTTCCCTAGCGTTCGGGGGAGACTGCGGCTGCAGAAGTGGCTCGATGTGGGCCACTATTCAGCGCAGTTTCTGACGGGACATGGGAACTTCCGTGCAAAGCTGTCCTCCCTGGGTCTGATGGAGGACCACAACTATGTGGTGTGTGGGGTGCTTGACACCCCTGCCCATGCATTTGAGTGCCCCAAGACAGAGGATCTGAGAATTTAATTCGAGGGGAAACATGGACCTCTGCAACTCGGGGACATGCTCAGGGACAGGGACCTGGCTAAAGCAGTGCTGGGTTATATAACTAAAATAGGTAAAAGAAGGAAAGCTTTGGAGGAGAATGAGGAGGGCAATGACTCTCAGTATGGGTGAACATGTTTACCCGAGAGTCATTGTATTGAATGAGTCTGAGGAGGGCCCTCTCGCCTCTCACTCGATGGAGACATAGGAAATGATTCCTGTGGATGGATTTGACAAGAAGCTGGAAGTCTCCAGCAAGGAAAAGCAGAAGGGAAGAACATGGTAGTTGAACCCCCATCTGAAAGGCCTAAAAAAGTGAGGGAGCAACAAGGAAATGGGAAGGAGTTGCCCAAGTCCAGTTCTATAACGAGAGGTGTAGACCTGGAGCAGCAAGAGACCCATGACGAGAGCATGGATAAGGAAAGTGTCAATGATGGATGGCCATGTGCTTGGAGCCCAGTGGTGTTCGTTTGGGAGGGTTTTGCTCGTGTTATTTGTAACATGAGCAGGCTCAAATGAGAAAACAGGCGACCAACAATCTGTGCCATGAACCAAGCCAGTAAGGTGTGGGAAATGGGGGTGCCCATGGAGGAGGTACAAACTTTAAAGCCAAGGGAAACTGAGGCTTACAGGGAGGTCTTCCTCCATAAACAGCTAGTGAGAAGAACCGAAGCAACCCCAGTTACAGAGAGAACAGTGACTATTGATTGGCAGGCGAAAAGAACATGGTGGAGGCGTCAGTGCAGGCTTGGCCTGCAGGGGCGCCCCCGAAGGATTCACTGTGGTTGTATGACGAGATCATACACCGAGTGCATTAATCGCGACTGGAAGATTCCACAACCCTAATGACAGCTCTTCCCCTGGTCGTTAGATGAATGGAGGGGATGACAGGATAGTATTTCCAAGGATGGAGGATGTGGACTCATAAGCGGGCTTACCCACCCAGCAAGAACCGCTCCTGAGCTTGCTCAGGGAGTGCTACTCTACTGGCGCCGAGGAGAAAGATTAGAGGAATCTGAAATCCTCAAGGATGCCGTCTGCACATACAGGAGATGTACTTTTGATTACAGCAAGCCCTTCACGGGTTACACTGTGGCCAGGTACTAGTCCTACAACTCGGTCGACGTCCTTTCAAAAAGATCGCGCCATTCCACTGAAATGGTAAGTATTTCCCATAAGGGAACCCAGATTGAGTGAACATGAACACGGAAGGAGGGGGATCGAAAATGAGTCAATAGGCCCCCTTCCTCAGCTGTACCGATCTCAAGAATACAAGAATCTGAAAGGGAAAGAAAATATCACGACTCATCCCTCCCTCACCCTCGCTTGATCACTCACTGATTGAGACATACACCGGACATGGCAATCCTCCCCTGGACAAGTAGTCCTGGGGAAACCAATGCTGACGACAGTGCAGGCCTCGGAATGAGACTACGGAATGACTTCAGAAGAGTCGACACGGATATTTGTAAGATCATGTGCAGGTATTGGAATGAGTGTGTGTGTGAATGTGTATCGTCCCAGAAAGAAGCAGTGTGGTTTCGACTATGCTCTTTGCGCCCGGGGGCGAGGTGGCGGGGGGAATGTTTCTGGTTGCCGGGCATCTCCCAAAACTTAGTACTTCTGTACCCGGGCGCACTGGGCCACGAATGCAGTTAATGGGATATCGTCATGCTTAAATTCAAACGTGCAGGAGATGCACAGCTCGCGAATAGTTAGTGTACGTGTGAGTAGTTAGTGTAGTTTTTCTATTTTCTCTTTCGGACAGCATAGCGTTTTCCAAATTTTAAAGATTTACAGGTGGATCCTGAATATCAAAGAGTCAATTTAGCTTTTGTTTTGCAGGGACTAACGTAACTGGTAGAAAGCAGCACTCTAGGTATGTCCTTTTAATAGGTATCGGCTATCGGCCACCTAGAGGGTAGGTTTGGTGAGGCCAGCGCCGGTTCCACCGGGAACATTGTTATACACTATCTACCAAAATGTAATTGGGCACCCGTGAAGACAGGTGACTCAGTACGTCAGTTGACTTGTTTTTAATGGCCTTCGGCGTAGGACCGCTGGTGTTTGTCCGTGATAGCATGAACACAGAGGCCTACTGTAACATTCTGGATAATGAAATGCTCCCAACATTGTGGGGATTTTACGGAATGGACTCGTGTTACTTCCAGGATGGCAATGCCAGGTGCCATGTTTCAAGGGTTACTATGCAGTGGTACGCTGAAAACAATGTTCGCCGATTGGACTGGCCCACCTAGAGCCCAGACCTCAACCCTATAGAACATCTTTGGGACGAATTGGATCGCCGGGTGAGGGCTCAACAGGTGCGGCCAAAATCCATTGCTCAACTCATGGAATGGTTGCAAGACGAATGGCGACGAATCCCCGCGGATGTGCTGCAAACATCCGTAGAGAGAATGCCAGACAGGGTGGCTGCTATTATAGCCGCAAGAGGTGGCTCTACGAGACTCTAACGGGGTGACAACCACCGAGCAAACATCGTGGACAGGTGCCCAATTACTTTATGGTAGATAGCGTATTTTAGCATAAGACAACATTTTGTTGCGGTAAAATTATCTAGAGGCTTTATTAGCATTTACACTTGAACAGTATATTAGCATTATAGTAATATTCGACTTTGTAAATGGCTAACATTATTGAATTTATCACAGCCATATTAATTTTGCTACTACATAAATGTTTAAATAAATGCCTCAATAGTAACTTTTTGTTGCAACATTATACTTTTCTTTTGCGTAGGCATATTTTCGTGCAAAACCACGCCAGTAGTAGCCTATAGTTTCCTTCCTACCAACATGTGTGATGATGTGCGTGTCAGTCTGACTTTACCCTTGACCTTCGAATGCCGGCCTTGTTAGATGTGCGTTAACTTGACTCTTCCTCCTTGTGGCTTTGATAGTGACCTCTAAATGACATCAAACATAAAATTTAAAAAAATCGGACAGTTAGAATTTTATTAAACTAATAAAATATAAATTTTTATATAAATGTCATAACATGTGTTAAAATGGCGTTTCGGCATTATTTAACTGAAATTATTCTAAATTAAACGTTAGATTGACTCGTTGGAGAGTTCAGGGTTCGTCCTTATGTAGTTGTATGCACCTCTTTTGTCGCATTCATTCCACTCCAGTGGTTTGTTGCTTAAGCTCTACTCCTGGATTCTCGACTGCCTGGTAAGTGCAATTATGCAATTTTATTGTTCACTCACAACGTTAAATTATTAATCTTAGTGCAACTCACCACATCTAAAAAGCAACTGATTCCTCACCTTCATATATGTGTACCTGCTGATTACTCCACGCCCGCACGCCTGTTTTTGGCCCTGATATCAAACAAATATGTATTTCCATATGATTATATGCACATTGCGAAATAAATATTTACCCCATCAGTCGGCTCAATAGCTGCCATGTATTAACTCGATCACTCGGACCAGCGATCATACTGTAATCAGGTATAATAACTCGAGAATCTGTAATTTTCATTCTGATTTCAAAACCGATATTTTTTTAATATGTTGTTATGTATCTAGCATGCATTGTAGCATAGCCAATAACTTTATACAGCATATACTATGATGTACATGTTAGTTCACTGCTAAAGGTAAAAAATACTTTAAATGCTCTAAAAATAAAATTGCAGATTTTCAAGATAGCAATATGGTCGCTGGTCCGACTAATTGAATTTAACCATGGCTGTCAACGAATATACAAATCTGTCTGCATGTTCGCGATAAATATTTCCATCTCCATGTGCTTTTCTGGTTATAAGGAAAGTTGTAATATTTTATTTTTTGAAACCAGAGGGGAGGCATTAAGTAATCAGCATGTGTTTCTGAAGGTGACGTATTAGTTGATTTTTAGCTGTGGCGACTGAACAAATTGGAATAAATGAGCATAGGCGAATTAATAGCGAGGGAGAATAATTGACACGCCAGGAGGCGAATACAGGAGTGGTGTATAGGCGCAAAAAATTGCAGTGGAGCCAATGAGAAGGAATAAGTGCTTGCAACCAAGGAAGAATAATGGACATTCTCACATAAGATTTTAAAATGTTTTATTTAAGTGGATAAATAATATATGTGTATTAAAAATAGTTGTGAGGCATGACTACTTTTCATGAGAATCCTAAGTTTGGGGACATTTATAGACTTTCGATCTCCTTGGCAGTGCGGGAAGAAAACAGTGATATTCATATATTTTTTTCTGATCGAGTCTCTAGTATCGAATATATTTGCTAACCACTACCCGACGAAATCGATCGGATCTTTTGGTACTAGATTTCAAAACAATATGAGGGTTTTTCAAAGAGTATTGCAAATAGAACTCTCACGAATGTCATATTCCTCTTCGTGATCGAATTTCCCGCGAGGCCGCAGCAGAAGACCACAGCTTTGTTGCAAAGCAATTATATGGTGCACATGTAGCGCCAAACCCTCACAATATTAGTTTTGAGGTGTTTGCGTTCATGGGAACATGGCCAAACGTTGAAGTGCGTGGTGTGAACAGGTTTCTGCGTCTAAAGGGCACCTCACCAGCCGAAATTCATCGTTAACTTGTTGAGATGTACTGGACTAATGTGTCACAGAAATAGGTGTGAATTAGGTGCACGAGTTAGATAACGGCAGAAAAATTATCCATACAGCCCCAACCGGGTAATCGGTGATTTCCATCTCTTCAGACCATTGCAGAATTGATTCATAACCGATATGGAAGTTCAGCAAGCCGTCATGACGTGGCATAGGTGCCTCGGTATACCGTTGGAACAAATGCTTAGACAAGCATTGTGAACATGTTGAAAAGTAATATGTATCACTGCCATAGTACAACGAATCGGCATATCACCGTGGAATAATATTTGTCCATGAGAGGTCTTGTTACCTTACATTTTTAATCACCTTTCTCTCTTCCCCTTCCAGACATCATTTGTTATTCTTTTTTCTCATTGTGTTATTCATTGACCAACTGGTCACTGTTACAAATATGATTGTACAATATTTTGAAATCGACTTTTGAAAAAAAAAAACTTTGTCGGTGCTTGCTTGACCTTAGATGTCTGAGGTTATGCTGATAGCAAAAAGGGGAAGGATAATTTATGTTTCACCATCTTTTTAAAAGCGAAATATTTAAATTGTTTGTAATTAGAAATTGCGTTGATTTATTTGTTTTATTCATGACAGAATAAGCTGTGTCGTAATTGCTGGGAGCATCGACATACTTCTAACATTTTTAAATTTTTCTTTATCCACTCATGCTTATATTAATTACTACGTGTGGCAGACAAGCAATGGGCAGAAAGAATAATCTCACAATCACCACAGAATAGATAACTACACAGAAGAGAAATGATGTGGCAATTTTTATAGGTGATTGTGCTCATTCGCTGATTGACCGCACGAGGCTTTGGCATAGGCCTTGTTTCTACTGCGTGCTGCGATATGTTCCCTACCGGCTGTGCTACCGGTTGGCAAGAGTAACCAGTTGCTGATTGGCAAACGGCTTCCCGACATGTTGCTGGCAAGTGAAGGTATTCTACTGGCGTATGAGGCTGGTGCTCGCGTTACAAGGGGCTATTTCGCTTCTCTACTCTTAAGTATTTTTGGCATGAATACATCTTTAAATTTGCAACCATAGTGGGAGGTAATCCAGAAAATCAGATGATACCGAAGTTGGGGGATACAGTTTGGCAATGCAGCTCCGAATCTATTGTCTACATTCACAATTCAATTACACCACTCGATTGCCAAAGGATTAAAAAATATGTTACGTTAAATGAGGACTGTAAAGCATCGGGGGGGGGGGGGGGGCGCAATTTTGAGTTCGTTTCGCCGCGTCTCGTAACTTCCGCGTAGTATAACTTTTGACTAGGAGAAGCTACGACGCATGTTTGAGTTTCGATCGAAAGCTCGCGTCAAGATCAATCGATTGCGTGTATAAAAACATTTGTGTGGCGTGCGTATGATGAAATCGTGTGAGTTTAATGAAAAAAATTAAGAAAACTTAACACAATGTCGGCCTATACTCGTCAAAAGCCAAGTCGAAATTCAAAAATCGTATACGGTTGAAAAAGCATCTTAAAAACAATCCAGTACACCCATAAAAACCCATGTGATTGAGTGAAGCGGTGCCGGGAACTTAAAAAAAACATCAAGGCGTCCGAGCGCGTCAGTGTGGACGTATTTACGAAAATCAAACGACCGTGTCCCCAACACAGCCACGCCCCACTTTTTTGCCATACCTTTCTGAAGTTTTAGGTTACGTCAGTGTTGCTGTCGTCCCTGAAGCATGACACGAAAATTATTGGTGAAATATCTGAGGTTAACAGATTTTCAAATATTAATATAAAAAATATTTTAGTGAATTATAGCCAAATATCGCTTGCCTATACACAGTTATGATTTACCAGGCATGTTTATTTCATGTTTCAAAATCTCCAAGGTCTGCCGGTCATTTAATATGACGCACATCAAACATTTGTAGGGCTAAATGTGTCACCAGCTTCCTCAATATCGAAGTGATCGTGATTCCGAGCCCAATTTGCAATACCTGTGGGCAAGTTTTCTGCATGCTTATATACAGTGTTTGTTTATACCCGGCTCAATCAACTATACTGGCAGGAGGCAATTTGACGAGATACTAAATGTATCCTTCACATCTGACTCAGATGACGGAACATTGTCCTGATGTAATAACATGGTGAACACTTCTTTCCTCTGTTACATACACAAATAAAAATTCGCTTAAATTCAACGATTCCTTACCTGTGCGCAAATTTGTATGGCAATGAGTTAAATTCTCACTAAATTTTAGTAAATAAGTTGCACTGCCGACTGGTAAATTCGTCGAATGAAGCGAGAACCATTTTCTCAGGGAAGGAGTGGGATTCACTGAAAATCAGTAGAAATAACATTGAAATCAGTGAAAATCGTTCGTGGAAATTACCAGTAAGTTGCTACTGATACGAAATTAAGTGTTTTTTTTTTTCCACTGGATGTTTATAGTATTTCATGTTTAGAGTTTTGGCTACATCTGGAGTCATCTCCCGTGCCTCCCATACTTTCGGAAATAGGGCAGTGTGATATCCACTTTTCTATGCAATTTCGAAACACGTTGACTATATTGGTATCATGCATCATAACGATTTCATAGAGTATTGAAAATCAGTGACGATATATCGCAAATATCACGTATCGTCAACGTCGCATATCGCTATTATCGGGATATGCGATAGCTTGGAATATATTAGAGAAATATTGTTTCGTGGTCGCGAGGTATCGCCATATGGCACAGTCCTACTCGGCAGACGGAGTCCTCTATTGCCGTGCGCCCTGTACCTAAGTCGCAGCCCTCATGACTAATGTTATCGGCGCTCATTTCCCCCGCTGGTGGCCGGCCTGCAGTGATCCTCGCGGGAGACTGATTGCGGCGGCAGGAGGGGCGAGGTACCTGGTAATTGTGAGAGCGAAGCGGCTGCCCTCTTGCACCCCCTGCGCCGCTCGGGATATGTGTTTTACATCGCGGCTGGGGGGCGGCCCCGCGGGGCACCGGCTCCCACGGACCGCGTCGAGGCTTCCGGCCAGCCGACTGACCCTCTGGCCCGACCCTACGCCAGCCAGTCTGCAGTGTAATTGTGAAGTTGTGCTTGGTCAGTTTGCCTCTGAGAGAATGGCCCCGAGTAGCACAGGCGACGTAGCTGTCATTGTAGCCCTAATGTTAGAATTCGCCCAGAAATCTTATATTTCGCTGAATATATAACTTTCGCAGAAATATAGGTTATTTTGTATTGGTAATGTTCAATGATTTTTATATGGCTGCGCAATATATATAGCACCGGCACAACTTATCACACACATAGACTAAAGATGAGGTAGACCGAGTCTTCGTCTTCTGCACATGTACCAAAAATTAACCTATCCCAAGACAACACAGCTGTCGAAGTCACTTGGTCAACACTGATGAACGTGTATTTATACATCTGAATTTTGAAAACACTAGCACTTTTATATGAATAAAAGAATTCTACCAATTTTAATTTCATCTAACTGCATTACAAATTGGCTAGAGGAAAAGAACAGGGTTTGGCTGATTCTGGCACAAGGGAATGGGGAAGTAGGAACAGGAGCCAGCCACCTTCATCTTTAATTTCACTTTTTTTTTTTTTCTTATTCTCTCAAAATTTCCCTTTTTTCCCTCCAAATTTCCCCTTATTCCTTTAAAAATTTCCCGTTTATCCCTCAAAAAGCACCGATCCCCTCATTTTAGAAAAAAGCCGATTTTTTGCAAAAATGATCCATTAGAAGGATTTGGGGGGCTCGCTTTTTATCTGTGACCTTGACCTTCGACCCTGACCTTGTGCCCGGTGACCTTGGATGATCCTGAACCAAAAAAAATCCAAAATAATTGCAGAAAAATTATAAAATCCCCCAAAAAATATATAAAATTTTCAAAAAAATAGACAATTATTTTAAAAACATTATTTAAAGATTTACATGTAGGAGGTCCAGGGTTCGGTGGCAGGTAGATGGATTAAGCTCCCGACACGACCGGCCATCGCCAGGTTGACCGGTGTCCACCTCGTCAGCCATGTTAGATGTCGATGATCTTGACCCATGACCTCGACCCAATTCCCATGACCTTGAATGAAACTGAACACAAAAAATTCTCAAAAAATACAGATACATTAAATTGACAAAAGAAATAGCCTAAAAATATCACTCATTTACCATGGCAGTATGCCTCTAAATTGGTGAAATTTAATACAGCTACTTTAAAAATAAATGGTTACGCTTGGCAGCAACTTAGCGAGGAAAGCTCTACTCTTGAAGGTCACTGTCCACATAGTCCCACGAGATGCCTTTCATTATTGGGCAAAGGGTAGTATGGCACCCACAGGAAAACCGCTCTGCTATTTCCATAACACTTGAACAGTGGGAAGGAGCTTGATGATATTGATTGCTAATATTCTTGGACCACATGCACATCCATTGGTCATATAAGTGGTGCGGTTCGCCCAATAAATTTTAAACATGTTCTGTGTCATACAGTTATGGGTAGCAATCAAATAAATTGTTAATCACAACTTTGCAAATTGCACTGTTATAAAAAGTGCCAGTAGTGCCCATAAAAAAATAGTAGTCACATATTTGAAATCTGTACGCTTCTCAGTCAGTCAGTCAGTCAATGGATGGACGTACTTGTGCTATTATAATATGGTGCTGTTTAAATATAGGCAATAACTTGATGAAATTCAACAGGTAAGTATGCAACATTATATCATTCATGGCATTCAGTGGTTCCAAAGAAAGCACGTAACTGGGAGTTTAAAATTCAAACCCCCTTGTAATTTGAATCATAGAATTACAGGGGAGACATGCAGTAAATTTTTTTTCTGACTAGTGTAAAGAGTACTGCATTACCTGCTAAGTGATTTGAATATATATATATATATATATATATATATATATATATATATATATATAACAGCAATGGTGATATAAAATTGTCAGAGATCTCTCCATTGCTATTTTCAAGCAAATTTCCATTAGATACTATACCTGTCAAGGTATATATTTCCTTAACTTTTATCAAGGAAACTACCTTGCAAAGTACAGAACACTTCATTACATGTGAAGGTATTTACCCTTACTTTTATCAAGGAAACTTCCTTGTAAAATACAGAACATTTCATTACATCTGAAGGTACTTTCTCATACTTTTGACAAGGAAATTTTCCTTGCAAAGTACATTACATTTTGTTACATGTGATGATATTTTCCCTAACATTTGTTACAGAAATTTACCTTCCAAAGTACATAACATTTCATTAAATAAGATGGTATTTTCCCTTATATTTGTCAAGGAAATTTGCCTTGCAAAGTTTATAAACATTTCGTTACATGTGATGATATTTTCCCTTACATCCGTCAAGGAAATTTGCCATGCAGTGTAGAGAATATTGCATTATTTATGTAGTAATTTTTCTTGCTTGTGTCAGTCATTTATCCCTTACAAAAACAGGAAATTTCAATTACCTTTCAAGGACTTTTGCCTCAATTTTGTAAAGCACTTATTCATTACAGTTACTGCAAATTTATTACAATGAATGTGTAAAATTAATGTGAAATTCTGCTGTAATTTTCTTTTGTTGTAAGCGTAATTTGCTTCCGGCACGTATAAGGAAAATTTACTTAATTTTTTTTTGCAGTGTGCGGTTGTTTCGCCTCTGTATTCTTTCTTAACCCTTTCAATCACCGTGTGCTATATCTGGGCACTCGCACGGAAAATGGCTTTGATGATCTGCACTGTACACAACAGAACACAGTGTCCAATGGAGGAAAGTCCCTTAAGCTCGATTCACATTTACGCCCATCACGCCAAACTGGTAAAGAGGACAATACCTATATGGTTTACCAAATGTAAACAGATTTTTCTGCTTTGCCAATTTGCTGTCTGTTTCCAAGCTGTTTCGTTCGTTATTTTTAAAGACAAGCTTCAAAAAATCTGTGATGAACAGCAATCTAGATGCTGTTATGATTCTACTCTATTTTATCAATACCATTGTGATACAAATTTTTATTAAATGTACTGTACTGTACTTTGTTTTAAACTTCCTAAGTTATTTTATAATTTAGTGCTACCTATCTGTTCATTTCTATGCTAAATTTATTTAATACGAGTGTTCAATAATATTAACGTTTATATTCACGTATTTTATTACAAATACACACATTCAACTACCTCAGACAATTGCATCAATACACGTTAATTATCCAACAAATTAATGGTATAAAATATGTTAGAATTATGGTGAAGTATGCTCATTCCGCGTGCAGGGATTTCGCCGTGAAATTAACATTTCTGCGTGGCTCGTGCGGAAAACGATGACACAGTGTTCCGCTATGTCTGTTTTGGGTGATTGGTGTACATGTGAACGAGGTATTCGGTTTGGGAGGTATCATTCACTGCTGGAACTGTATTCTGTAGCCTCGTATTAGCTACTGCTAGCAGTATGGACCTATACATGACAGGGGACCACAACGATAGCAGTACAGTTTAGAGCAAAAAAAGTTTATGCAACGCCCAAAAAGTTACACTGTAAAAAAAATTCTGGTAAACATCCTAAACTGTAATGGAAGTTTCTGACCTATACACTGTATGGAAATAATAACACACATCGAGTTGCACATAAAGGAATGTTTAGCGTCGCTACTATACAAAGTTCGGAACTTCCCTACGCATTTGACTGTTTCCTGAGCAAATGTAGGGACGCTATTATGGCTGTATTGGGGAAACCATTACCATTCCTGCTTTCTCACTAAGCGTTTACACTGGCATGGTGAATTTTAGAATAATTTCTTTGAGTGTATATTTATCTGTGACTTAAAGTGTTGTGGTGTTGGCGTCCTTGCCATTGTGTATTTATATATTTCTCTTTATAGCTTACTGCTAATATTGAATATTAGAATTCAGACCTTACACAGAACTACCTTATAGAATTCTTGAAACCAAAGTGAACTGCTTTCTGTCTGTATTTTATCATGTGAGACTGAAAAATAATAAAGAACGAGTTCATATTTATCACGGTTACAGATGCTAAAAAAACGTGGGTAAACTATTGTGGACTTATACCCTACGCCGCGACAGCCCTCGTTTACAAATATTTTGACTGGAAAGTACGTCACGGCGAAACAAATATAAGTTCAAGATGGAAGGGATGCTACTCCCTTAATACTCTATGGCGTGGCGGTATCTGCTCTGAGACGAGTTGGTCCAAGCGCTGTTGTGGCGGGCAGCGCCCAGCTGCGCGCTCTTCAGCTCCGGTTGAGGATGGAGGCCGGACCTTTTCCGACGGCCAAATCAAAACGCGTGATCTCTAGAAGAGCGGTCTTCACGGGGCCAGATATATTGACTCGCGCGGCGTCCGTTGCCGCTGCAGAGATGCTCGGATGCTGGGGATCTCCCCCTCACCCTCCATCACTCCCTCCTCTTCGCGGCGCCGCCACGACGATTGTAACGCTTCGCCCCCTGACCCGCGGTCCAGCACCTGCTGGCATAAGGCCCTCCCCCCCCTTGCCCGTCTTCAACAACCCTTAGGCGGCGCAACCCTGGTCACGCACACATCCTGGGTCCACACGCACGCTTTTACACTTCCATCCTCAAGTTTCTGGTCTGCATGCCAGCTCACTTCCTACCTTCCTCCAGGGGTCTGGATGTCCAACCCTCCCTTCTCCCTTCTCCGTTGCTCACTTCGGAGATGGTCGCCACTCGCTTTCTGCACTCAGGTCCTCGTCTCCAGTCTGCTGTACATATCCTCGATAGGATGTCATCTTAAATGCGTTGCGTTCATCTGTATAATATTGTAATATATTTCAAGTCCTATCCTTGCCAAAGGTAATTAGACTACTCCCCTTTTTTTCTAGTCGTTTTTTGTCTACAAGCCAGAGTTGCCTCCACACTGAAAGAAACGATTTGTTAGTGGCTATGAAAACTGTTTGTTGATGCTTTCCAAGCCGGAATTTTGTTGCCTGTAAAAAACCGATTGTGGTGCTCAATAACACGTAGATTGACAAGTACCAACGCGGTCTAGTGCTCACCAACATGTTTGTTTATTAACAATAAATTTATTAGCTGCCACCAAAACATTTAGATGGCAGCAATAGTATTAATGTCATATGAAGTAATAACATTTTGCTGCGACTGCAAAACTACATCCATTATATTCTGCGCGTGCTCTCTTGCTGGCATATTTGAAATGGCCACCTTCTGTCGGGCCAAGACGCCATATTTGTCCGCGTTCGTTTCTTAACATCAGGTTACGAACTAATTCATAAGGTATATTCTTAAGAACATCGTTTATAAAATTCCTTTCTTCGAAATAGGTGAATGTTACACGTATATGTTTCCAGAAAATTAATTTTCCATGAGGTGAAGTGTGCAGGCTTTGTAATGTGTAATGTGTCACAATATTAAACATTCGCGTTAACATCGAGCAAGGTGGAGCAACGGTAACACGCTGAGCTCGCATATGAGAGGTCCAAGGTTAGAGCCCCATTCCGAGTACCCTCCCCTCTTAAGCTATAATAGTTGGTGACCACAAATGTTATTTTGTAGTTGCCACTAAATACTGGAATGACAAAAAACTTAAGTTGGTTCTACAACAAAATTCTTTTGTTTATATTGACAAAAGAATTTTGTGCCTAGCAATAACATTTTTTTGGCCACCATAAAACTGGTTTTGAGTGTAACTTATAGGGCTGAAAGGGAAAACAGAGATATTAAATCACTAACCTAAATTCACATACAAAAACAGCTTGCACATTCGTGACAAACTTGAAATTCCAACTTTTAACCTCGTGATCGGAAGCTTCGGAAGTCCCAGACTTATAAATCATTTGCACTGAGTCGTACACTTGAAAATCAAACAAATTTAAATGTGGAAAGAATTGTGCATAAAGCATGCTATGCACAGATACAACTACAACTCTACGGGATTTAAAGAACTTAATTTTGCACAGGTTGTCAGCAACTCAACATTGTAATAGCAGAAACAATTATTTTTAACACACTATTAATTTAATTAATAAACTGAATAAAATAAGTAAATTTAAGAACTTAGTGCTACAAAGCTGCAAGATTTTGGTTGGCAAAGTGACTATTGGTGTATATAATGTACTATCTTTCTGTCTGTGGCTTCTCTCGTGTGTAGTCAATGAAGCAGCCACTAATTTCCTTTACCATAGGACCTCTATGCATAACATTATCCAGAAAATAATTATAAGTTACATTATTATTGCAAGAGCATACAATGCGTCTGGAATTTATGACCAGTAAAATACAGTAATCAGAGCACAAAAACCCTCGCACAACTAGTGGATGGTGCCATTCTCAGTAACTCCCACTTAACAAAAGAAATATCGTCTTTCATTAAGTTTGCAAGTTACATCCTAACATCTATATTGTCCCTGTTCTATGAAATTCCCACGTGGTTGGTTTCCAGTATATTGAAAAGTCATTATCTCAGGTCCCACTGCATAACCTGATTTTTTCTTTTAAGTTAATGTTACTAATATATTTAGTTACTTTAATATTATTGTGATAAATAAAAGCTCAGATTTTATGAAAAACAAAATATATACAAAAGGCCTCCCCATTGTTATAACATGAGATTTTGGAATTTCTCTGGGTGATTCGTAAGTTCATAGCTCTGACAGTTCTGTTTTCAAAAACATTTCAGAAACATTATTGCTGCGAAGCTAGAATGGGCACTATATCCCAATAATTTACTCTTCACCGAAATGACATATGAAATTATTAATCGCGGTATTAAAAGTGATCTGAAAGCATATAACTATAGAACCTCACTGACTATTTAAACATTGATACTGCTTAGTTCTGACAACTTTTTTCTGCAACTCTAAGGGAAATGGAACTTTTTTTTTCAGTAAGAAACATTTTATTTCTATTCATACTATCTTCGTTTGAAATCTTTTCACAAAACACGTTGGTTTGAAGGTTAGAGGCATGGAAACGACGTAATGTAGGTAACATATTATGGAATAACATTAGAAATTTTCACCAACTTAGGGATTTTAATTAGTAAAATAATCATTAATTCAGTTTATATGTACGTACGTTGCTTTTCAAAGCAAATTCCATAACAATATCGTAAGGAGTTACTGAGCTATTGAGGAGTCCTCAAAAACACATTTTACCCCTTTCATCCTCGTAGGGGTTGTATTTAAAAAAATCATGAAGTCAGTGTTTAAGTAATTGCTTAGGGCACTATTTTGTAGCTAAGAGCATGATATCATACAGAGCATAAAGAAAAAGAAATTAAACTAAAAATATTACAGTATATAACTTATTCATTTCAAATGCAATCAACTTCCTTTCTACCAAATGCAACAATTTTTCTGTAGTCATGGTGAGGCAGTGTTCACTATTTTTGTTACGATAATAAATATATGTGTAGCGCAAAAACCAAAGTTAAATTTAATCTCACAGCATACAAAATGTTATCAAGTTTACCCAATGCTTCCTAAATGGATTGGAAAACGACTATATTTACAATGTATGTATATTCTATTCCCACCGACTGCTGTTACATGTAGATTACTATTTTACCTGTAACCGGCAGCAAAAGCATTCAGTTGATTGATTTTGCTCATCCAAGTTAATGACCATTTCACTTTTGGCATTATCATGTTTCTGATAAGTTTTCACGGATAATGAACTATTGTCAAGTCATAACATACCAGCTGATCATTAAAAAGTAATCACAACATGAATTTCAACACATGTATAATCTTAACTTATGACGACAAATGCACTATAAGTTCTAAACTGCAATATGTGCCCATCAGGACTGTGTGATATGACGATATATCGATCATGAACCAATACTTTAGAAATATCGCAACTGCGATATGGTCCAACAATACAGAGGACAATATCCTATATAGCAGTATTAGCTACATGTGGTGTTGATGATGTTATGCTATCGCGATATTTGAAGCTTTTTTTTCGATACTGAAATTCCTGCAATACTTATTTAAAAATACTAGTGATTTTTATTTCAGAACATTGCAACAGTAAAGAAACTGGGACATTTTTCAAATTAGTTATAGATGTAATTTAGCGAAAAATCTATTATTAAAGTTAGTGGAGTTATTGCAAAGATTTTACTAAAAGTTGCAGTAATTGTAATAATTCAAATAAGGCAATACACAGAGAAGCTTACTTTTAGTGTAACTTACGTAATTTCAGCATTATTTTAAGTGGGGCTAAATAAACATAACCTCAATTCATAAAATGAAGTGCTCCACTGATTCGCACAGAGGTGAAGTTAGCTTAGAATCCAAGCGTCAAATGGTGACGCACCGCGCGTATTTGTTAACATCCAACCTCACGAAAAAGTAACTGTCGGAACAAAAACTGCACACGCAAATAATACAAACAAGTGAGCATTTAAGATAAATACATGAAGTAAGTAAATAACCACATCACAGTAAGAAGGAAATGCGTATGTTGAATTTTTAACACTTTTTATCTAGCCGCCGATAAACTTCTGACTTAGAACAATATGGAAATTCTACGTAACAAGTTTCAGGGCGCCTAAAATCGAAACCTTCAAGTAAAGTCGAAGAACTTATATTTCAGTCTTATCACAACTGGCTTATGTAACACAACATGAATAATATTTATTAATTCTGTGTTCCAAATTCAGTCTAAGCACCGGAAAAATTACGACTTGGAACAACATGGCAATTCTATTCTAGGAAACAACTTTAATGCCTTCTAGGTGTGAAATATTCCTTTAAGACAGAAAAATTCACACGCCATTATAATTACAGTTTTTCGGTGTATTTCAAAATTTATCATAATCATGGCGACTGTGCTCCAGTTTTCGTCTCAGTGCCAATAAACTTGCGTCTCACAACAGTTTGTCAATTCTGAAAGGTACGTTTAGATCCTTCTTGTTTTGAAACCTTCCAATGAAGCATGTCAAAAAGTGCGCTTGTTAAAATATGTGCAGGTAAAGTCTGTTCACGGTAAACTGAGCACTTCTGAAAGCCCTGCATAAGATCTACTTGTACGCACGTTGTGTATCATTCCGCCATATGTAAAATTAACATTGCTATGCGCCTCACACCTTCATTCATGCGTCGGCCAAGTGAAACTGTGACATTATTAGAAAAGGAAATACTTAACAAATCTGCTATTTTTACATTTAGATGTATTAAAAATAACGGGAAGGCAAATAAATAATTTCAGTTATCACAAATGGGTACCTAACACTTTTCATTTGACTTTAATGTATGGAACTACTTCCCATCCATCGTTACCAACTTTACTGCGCGCATGGCACTTAGTGCGGCCGGGAAATATATGCAGGTATAGGATGTTAACAGGCATTAACCACGCATTGCAGCCTCAGACATTAACTTTTGAGAGTGGTGAACGTATACACTGTATTTATTAGTCTTATGCCAATACTGGTATTAAAAAAATGACAACATAAAAACTGGCTTAAAATAAAAATTTGGAAGGGCCTTAAAAAGTGCTCACTTTACCGTGAACGGCGTATAGGAGCAGCGATATTTTTCTAAGATTGATGTCAAAAGTGCTCACTTTATCGTGAATAGCCTTTAGAGGCGAATACTTTTTCCTGAGGTTGATTTCAAAACTTGTCGCTTTATCATGAACAGCCTTTGCAACGTTGTAGTAACTGGTGAAGACGAGACGTGAAGGAAGCTGAAAAAAAAAGGGGGGGGGCGGGGGCGGCAATCACAGCGGCGGAACTCGCGCCGAAGAACAAAAGCCGACGATGACCTCGTACCAGCTCGGCCCGAGGACGTATCGGTTTCGACCCGGGGGTCCCGGGGCCTAGGGCAAACAGCCTCGGGGCGTCGCTAAACAAACCGCCCACCAAAGAGTATGAATTTCACGGGGCCAAACACGCAAATCGGCGACGGCTCTGTTTGCCGGACCCACTGTGGGCGAAGGGATGGTTGTCGTGTCATAGTGGTAGGATATTGTCTTGCGGGGGGGGGGGGGAGGCGTGTCGTGGGAGGGGGGGGGGCGTGCGTCGTCCCCGCGACCGGCAACTGTTGTGTGGTTAGCGCGAGCCGGGCGGAAACAGCCGGCCCTCTCTCGCCTGTGTTTGTCCTGGGGCACGTGTTTGCCGACCATCCTCTAACCCCCAGCTCGCTACATCCCGTTCGACCGCCCCCCTCCCCTTGCAAACATATCAGGTTTCAACCTCAGCCGACTATACCACGTTGATCTTTCCAGCACGCGCTTAACCTCATTCACTACTATAGGCTATTCACGGTAAAGTGAGCACTTTTGAAAGCCCTCTCATTTCGAACAATAGTCAATAAATATATTTTAATTTATCCTTAGACGTTGACTCCCGAGTGCGGTGAAATATACAAACTACGCTTATTACTTACACGGTTATATTTATTTCAAACGCGTGGTTAAAGGATAAAAAATGGCTGGATTGATAAAGTAACTAGGGCTTCAAAAGTGGTCACTTTGCTGTGAACAGCCTATAACATTTTTAAACTCTTAAGGGGAATACCTGGTGTAATCCATTCGCGTTTACTTCTCACTTTTCTGAAGCACTTCTAAAGTTCTAATGCCAGAATATTTCTCCGCCTCATGCAAGCTAAGTTTAACTAAGTCTGGAAAATTACACCAGAGGACAACGCGCCGCTTTCCTGTGCACTGAGCTGTAATATTATTTTTTTTATGAGAACTTAGTTATTAACTAGATACAGGTGTTTTTCGCGAATAGAATTCAGGGCCAGTTGTAATCCGAAACACGTTAGTTCATATGCACATTCGTGGTTGAGTGATTTTAAATGTCGCGTGCCTCAAGTGTCTGCCCGCGAATCACAGACATTCAGTATCGGAGTGCTTTATTACGATTGGCCCAGTCAAATAAGAACACGTCTTCTCACGTAGACACCTGGCCAATAACCAAAGGAAGTCGTGGTTGTGGACGTAAGACAACGAGCTATATAGAAAACATAAGAGTGGTGGAAGTATTTCCAGACTGAGGTCACTTGAAACTCTGTCCGCCATTTTCATTTCAGTCAAAACAATGGTCCATGGTAGGGTGTAGTAGTAAGGAATATCACCCATATGTACGCAAAATAATTGACAAATAATATACAATTGGACATTTTCACGCACTTGCTGGCTGGAAATAAAGTGTAATTCACGGATTTTGCTTTGCAAGGTTAAAGATGGCATAAAACAAATCGCTGGAAAGTTGTATAGTGTAGGGTTATGAGTGTTATTTTTATGAAGTATTGTGTTGATATCAAACGAGCCTGCATGTTTGAGATTGCAGTGTATAAGCCTATGCATGGGAGCATGTAAGCGATTTATGTATCCATTTAAATGAGTACTCGGAAATATTAAATGTGCAATGGTCTGTGGAGTTGCGGCTGGAAACTGCAATGCAAATAATCGATACACTACAGCAGTCTGGCATCAAACCACAAAGTTGGTGGATTGACCTCGTAATCAAACCCATTATTTTCGTGTTTTGAGACCGACGTGGAAATTATATTTTGTGGGTGCTCACGGAAAGCAGGTTCCGGGAAATGTAAACTAATTGTCGAGGTAACGTAAAGCAAAGAGGCTTTTTTGAATTTTTTTTTTCGGAAAATGGTATAAATCCACTTTATTATTAATACGGAACACAGATTTTATGAGGCGCATCAATATTTCGCCTGATGGGGAGGGCTACAAACTGTAGGGAAATTGAGGGGTAAGAGTTTACAATGAAAATGTACATATTTTGTATTTTTTTTTTACCCCACAGTTTCCATGGTCTTCATTGCCTTCCCCACTCTTAATTTAGGTGTTTTTATTGGTTCGGTTTGTGTTGTTCGGTTATGTCTTATGGCAATTCATGTATTTCCATGTGTAAATATTAGAATGAAGTACATATTTTCGACTCGTTTTATCCCACAATTTCCCTGATCCTCATAGTCCTTGCCACTATCGATTTGGTTGTTAGTATTGATGAAGTATTGATGCTCCTAGTAAATTTTTATTCATTATTATTAATTTAAAAAATTCCAATTTTTTTTTTCAAAAAATTACCCTGAATAGCGGAAAAACTTTAGCAACTCTAAGGTCATCAGGAAAAATGCCACTTTAAAAGGCTCCATTGATTATGAGAACAAGAGGCGTTATAATTATTTTAGAACAGTCTTTAATTTCTTTTATAGGAATCACACATTTCCAAAGAACTTTTTCTGTGAATTTCAAAGTGTAGACTGTTCCAGAAAGAGTAATATTAATAACAAAAATCAAACTGATTGCAAAAGAACACAATTTCTGTAATGTTCATAAGTATTATTATATGCGAGTGCCTTCAGTACTTACTTGTAATATGATATACAGTATCTGTTGTTGTATTGCTGTGGTTAGTGCAGCCATGCGCTGAGCATACAGCAGGCAACGGAACGATATTATATATATATATATATATATATATATATATATATATATATATATATATATATATATATATATATATATATATATATATCCGAAGCTATAAAATGCACATACATTTCAAGACTAACAATACGTCATTCAGATGTGGGTGTAACGAACTCGACGTAACACGACCAAAAAACCTCCACGGACTTCAATATTTCAAAAACTTATCACGTCTCATTCACGGTAACAACATGACAAGAAGCATCAGCTGACAATGTTTTGACTAACTTTAAAATGGCGGGACAGTTTTTCGATGGCTTCCGCTGAGAGCGCTGTAATCACTCATTCACCCTCTCTATGTTTACTATATATAGCTCGTTGATGTAGGATAGTGAAGTCTAGCATGACCATAAATATTTTCGCGTAAAATGCCTGTCCCTATTTATTACTAGGCGCTACCAACACACATTTTTTCTCACTGATTTTATTCGTGTTTATTATAAAAGAGATATTATAGTGTATAAATAAAATATAGGTAAAACTTCAATTTAACAAAAATTAAGACACGTCTGTATTTACATAGGTATAAAACGCTTGATAAACGCATATTTAGGAAATATCTAAATACGTAATACATGGGGTGATTTTTTTAAGGTTTGTGTGAAAACGTCCGAAAATACCGTGAATGGACTATAACCATAATAAATGCATCAAGGTCACAACTAGCCGTAAGGAAGCACTGCGACGGCGATGGGGGAACAAACTTCGCGTGTGTTCTGTTTTCTCAGAGCTAAGCGGTGGAGAGCGGAGTGAACAGATTAGGGCGGCTCTTAGCATCGAGGTATTGAGAGCTGACGAGGGCGAAGCGAGGTGATTGGGGGAGCAGCGTCGGAATGGAAGGGCGAAGGGAAACGGGAGATCCCCAGGGAAACCCGCCTAACAGCGGCATCGCCCGGCACGCGATTCCTGCATGCGGACGTCAAGGAGCGACCTCGCCGGTGACACAGGCGAGTAGTCTGGCAACCGCGCCACAACGGGCCCGATAATTAAACCGTGACTATAAGTTTCTCGTAGAGAAAGCTGTTTACAAAATGTATAACATGTTTCTATATATATAGGCTTTTCACGGTAAAGTGAGCACTTTTTAAGGCCCTGGTAAATTTTTCCTTTCAATGAATATCTACCTTTCCACCACGTTTTAATGTAAACATTGCAATAGGACTAATGAACAAAGTGTATACATTTCATTACTCTCAAAATTTAAAGTTTGATGCTACAATAAAATAGGGGATAGTGCCTTTTGGAAGGACCTTAAAAAGTGCTCACCTTAACGTGAACAGCCTATAGTTTAAAATACTGTTCTATAGAATAATAAATATCGTAAACAGTGGGTTACTTACAGAAATATTTGCTTATTTTAACACTTTACAACGACAACATTTATGTTTCAGTAACAAAATTGATGATTGGTAGATATAAAATTATAAGGAATTCAAGTTACACATATAATTATGTTTGTTTACAGTAATGATAATTATTTACATATGTGTTTTCGACACTATCGCACGTCTATTTACATACTGTTTTCAGTAATAGCAATTATTCTAACCCCTCCTAGATTTATGGATATTTAATTACACACACGTCACATTTTTATTGTAAACCACCATTCCGAAATGCATTTATATTTTTATTATTTTTTGTGTTATTCTGTTACATGTGGATATGTACCCTGAGGTAAGAAGTTACTATCTGAATATGAAAAATTCAATTCATTGTTTAATTTATATGTTTGCATATCTTTAATTTTATAACATAATTATTTCTTTTGTTTGTTGTTTTGAGAGAAAGTTAAAGTTTAATAATTTTTTCCGTTTTGTTACCGGAAGTAGTTAAGCTCCCGTTACGTCAAGTCTGAAGAAAGTTTCCGGAAGTGATTGCTTCTGGGGAGAGACCTTTGAAGGGTCCAGCAGCGTAATTTTAGCTGGGATTTTCGATACGAAAATCCCCAGCATCTTCGTAAGGCTAGACCAGATTTAGTACCCAGAGGTTACAATTAGCCATTAAGAGCCAGCCAGGTCAAGACGAGTGCTGAGTCTCTACAATTATCAGCTATATTTATTAGTGACTTAGGCTTAAGAAGAGACGCCTAACGGACTTCTTCGACAATATGTCACAGACTAAGTTTTGGTCTATAGTCCAGGTGACACTTTCGTCATTTCAAAGTCTACTGTTTATTAATTGCAATCCTAAAGTGTTCTACAGAAATTTATGCAATTCTACTTTCATTAAGAGTTATTGTCAGACTTATTCTCTTGTGGATTGGCATGTTTTATTAGAAAGTAGTACTCAGTAGCCTAGACTTGTTCTATTGATGAGTCCAGTACCGGTGCATTCCATGATTTGAAGAACCCAATAAGTTTTAATAGTAGTGAACTTTCAACAGCATTAAGATTAATTTGAGATATAGTGTATTGATGAGTAGTAAGTTAACAGTTACATTGAACACGAGACTTGAGACAGTGATTTTTATTAATTTGATATGGAGCTCAGTAAACGCATGTTAGGAAAGACAGCACTAATTGACAAATACTTCTGGGAAACCAAAATTTGATTTTATTTTATTTGCAAGATTAATTTATCTTGTGGCAGTTTTAAATATTTGTTTTAAATTAATTTTCTTAAAGTTTCAGTAATTTTTTATCCTGGAAGTATGGTGGTATAAATTATGATTTACAGCAATTCTACTTGCAGATACTTTTAATTCGTTTTATCACACCTAATTGAATTTTGACAGAAACACAATTTTCATTTAATTAAAGAATTTTCACACGAGTTCATTTGAATAATCAATTGTTATTTTTCTGAATCGTTTCAATCTAATTAAGATTAATTTATCCGAGTTGTTTGTTTTCATTTTAATTGCATTGCCCCAGTGTTATGTGCATGAATTTGTCTTTCCTGGATATTTCAGAGTTCCAGTTTCAACGAGATGTTCTACGTAAGATAAAACGTGGTAATATTTCAGTGCAAATATATATTTTCTGTCACACTACTTTTCACACATAATCTCGTCTTATCAACACATGCGTATTTGGCGCAACCAACACATGTGGCAATTTGCATACATTATTCCTGTTAAAGTAGTTCACCCATTTCATAATTTGGTTTCCCCAATCGCGGGGCTAGTATATTCCCGTTCTTGTGGTCTATGTGTATAAAGTCACTAATTACAACATTGACTTTCATTTCCGTCCTAGAAAAAAATTTAAGTTGTAATATTCCAAAGTTATTTTTTAAATCAGAGTACACATAACTGCTTAAAATATGACAACCAGGCAGACCCCTTAAGAGGATTCATGGCGTGCAGAAAATGTTGCTTCACTGAGGAGGATTGCGAATGATTTGCACCTTGGTGTACAAATTAATTCAAAATTCCCATTGCCCACAATGACTACGAGAAAATGACCAAATAAACGAATACCATAATATGCTGTAAATGCTGTAAAAAGTGGTAGGACAAACAAGCACATACCTACTGTATATGGAACAAGAGACAATGATCCAGTTACACGAGCGAAGCAGAAACGACTGTGACAGCACAACTATAACAAGGCGAACAGCCAAAATTACGGGCGAAATGTATCAGCAGTAAATCACAGAGCAATAGATGATGAATAAAAAAATGCAGGCAAAAAATAGACATATAAATGCAACAAATAACTATAACCAACCATTTCAACAATGAACGAAAAAAAAAAACAGCACAAATGTAAACCACACGACAGTAGCAAGATTTACGTACGAAACACACAACAAAAATTACAAATGTATAAATGATCCAGTCCGACAACGAAAAACACAAAACAAAAAAGACAACACGAGTGTAACAAGACGAAAACAGCCAAATATATAGCAAACTGTCACTACATTTCGGAAACTGCGATCTGATCACGTCCTCAGGCGATTAAAACAATCTGTAGACAATGTATGTCTGATAAAATTATGAATTTCTACCACACCATTGCCATTTAACTTCAAAAACTATACTATGGCATTTTTCACTGTAGAAATCAAATGTTACACTGGTATTTAGGCTCCCAGTTAATTTGGCAGCAAATAAAGTAAAAAATATGCTTTCCACGGTAAAATGAGCACTTTTGAGGCCCTAGTTAATTTTTCCTTTGAACATTTTTTTTATCCTTCAAACACCTTTTTTATATTAATATTGCTATGCAAGCATAAACATAGTAAGTATAGTCCACTGAACTCGGAAGTTAACGTCTAAGGCTAAACAAAAATATATTTATTGACTATTTTTCCGAATGCGAGGGCTTTAAAAAGTGCTCACTTTAGAGTGAATAGCCTACAGTTTCAAGTCTGGTTGTAGAATAGCGAGTGGTTTAAACTACAACAAATCAAGTTGGTATTTTTGTATTTCATAGATATTACAGCACGATCTTACATATAAGTAACATATTTACGTCCTTACAGTTTTACGTTTTCGCTTGACTGCCGCATGAATAAAGTCATTATGCTCATGGCTATGTAAATTTCATGTTTGGCGGAAGAATAAAAAAGGAGCTTAATAACAGATGTTAAGAAACGCTTTCAAAAGTACTCAATAAACCGTGAACTGCCTATATCACAGAGTACTAAAGCATACTGTTATGAAGTGATCAGGCATTAGTTGGACGGCCTGCCTGATCACGCCTTCAGACATTCAAACAGCGCACGAGCGTGATTGCAGTAACACCTTGCCAGAGGCAGCTGCAGAAACCTCTTCCACTGGCCAGTAATCGTGGCCAACATAACACGGGGCGCGGCGTCTTTTGTCATCGGGCCATCTCAACGAGAAGAATACGGAGATGGGTATGTCCGGCCCGTCGTTAACCGCCTACCAGAAACATCCTCCGGCAACATTAATAAGATGGGGACGTTACAATAAGATTGCAATGGTAGTAACGTGTTGTAAATAATCATAACCGATGTAATTAGCATTATGATATTCCATATAAACTCTCCCGATTAAAAATCACGTAATTAGTTATTGTGTTATCATTATGTTCAATAAACAACGTCGTTCAATCTTGTGCTCTAAATAATCATGACTGTTTATTCAGCTACGCCCTTAGTCCCTTTCACGTAATAAATGACCACAAGATTAATATCATAACAATACTGATGTGAAATAGACGCTTTTCCTGCGAACTCCAGCCGCAAACCCTAGCAAATTGGCGTCACTAGTCAGCCTCTTGTAGGAGTTCCGTTCGCTAATTAATCGCTCGCCAGCCGGCAACTCGGCCAATAAGGAACTTCTCGCGGTACGCAGTGGCCACTCAGAGGCCAATCCCGTTTCAAGAGCCTCACGCTGCCAATCAGAGAACAAGCCCGCATCATAGTAACCGTCACGCCGTCTTGCCTCTGTGCTCTTGTGCACTATAGTCTATCGACGGTTTCATCTCACTTTTTGAATCAAACCTTTTGAAAAATCACCCCATGTATGACGTGTCTAGTTATTTCCGAAACATGCCATGTATCACAAGCGTTTTGTACTTCTGTTAACATAAAATTATCTTATTTCAAGTTAAATGAATTGTTACCTATATTTAATTTATAAATCATACTATTTTATTTATAATAAATATTAATGAAAACAGTGGCAAATCGTGTGTGTTTATAGCGTCTACAGAAAAGTGCAAAATATTAATACAACTGAGTGCGCACGAATTCTGTGCGTTGTCCTCCGGTGTAATTTTCTTGACTTATCTAAGCTTAGTTTTCTCGAGGCTGAGGAATATCCTGGAACTATAACTTTGACAGGGTTTCAGAAAAGTGTGAATTAACCGTGGATGGGTAAAATCATGTAACTGTAGAGTACTGCAACAGTACAGTGGCTATATATTTTTCTCTCCCCCAATACTTCACTGGCCCAATACTTCACTGGCTTGCTTCTTATCGCTCCCGCATTTTACGTACTTTTCTTTACTCACCGATCGTGTGTGCAATGCCTTCGAAATAACGTTTTTTTTTTTTCTAAAAGGAAAAAAAAAAATTAGCGGTGTAAATTGAAGACAACGATTAAATATTATTTTTGATTCTGTGACAATCATCCTGCCGAACCGATTCCACGAAACGTGGGGCTGAAATTCGTAGATAGAATTGCCGATTATGCTCGAAGCGTATTATTATCAGTTTTTAACGGAAAACAATTGAAAAGTAAAAGTCAAGTTATTCTTTTCATAATAATCATTAATTGAAACATTTTCTATTCATTGGCCACTACGAAATGTCCCTACCTGAAATATTACGCACGCCAATGCGCAATTTGCAAGCGTCTGCATTGTAACACACATAGCCATTTTAGTTCAGTATATACTTTATCGTCGAAACCATGTATTCAATTCCAACACTAATTTTGTATGTTAGCAGTAGGTATATAAAATATATTACAACTATCGAATGCCTCCACTCAGAGCATAATTCGTCCGCCTTTTTGTAAGACATGAAAGATGAGAAATAAAGTTTTTTTCTTATTATCTTTGAAACAATTCAGAGATTCCTACCGAATTTGGCAAGCATATTGCACCGTAAAAGGTGGTGTAAATTGCTATGTTTTAAGTAGATCAGGCCCTTATTTTTAAAATGGTGACTATAAATATTTTAGCTCAGTATATTTTATTAACCAAATTAACTTGGTATGCTGGCAGTATAAATCACAACCATCAAATTTGTCTTTACGGAGCCTCATTTCTCTGCCATTTTGCAAGTTAGCACCATAATAAACATTAATTATTATGTTATATTCGGTAAACAATATACACATCCTTACCAAATTTGGCGAAGAAGTTGTATTGTGGTAGGCCATAACTATATGAATTTTTTAATGTGGCAGATACTTATTTTCGGAAGAACAGCTAAAAAATAATTTTAGCTTAGTGTACTGTGTCTACGAAACTGTGTAATCGATTTTAGCTATACTTTGTATACTGGTAGTATACAATCATTGGATGTGCTAATTCTTTACTTTGTCTCTCCATGAAAAATATGGAGGTTTTATGTAATATCTCAGGAACCAATCAACCAATTTTCACCAAATTCTTCACACAAATAGCGCTATGGTAGGTCATGTAGACTTATGTGCTTCTAATTGCTTAGCCACTTATTTTCAAAATGACGGCCCTGTAAATATTTTAGGTTAGTAAATACTATCATTCGAAACATCAGACTGGGTAATTTCTAAATTGATGCTCGAATCCGACCTCCGAAATGCAGTTGATTGAACACTTGTTATGGTACAAGGTTTTCTGGGTTCGAGTCCCGGTGTAAGACACATGTAGGTTTGTAATTGCCTCACAACTGTTGCATATATTTCTTGTTTCATCTCTTATGCTATTGCATTCAAGGAGACCAGTCTTATCTACCAACTAAGCTTTAAAAAAAATTATTTAAAGATAAATAGCACCCATATTGAGGAAAGTAGTCTGATTAGTTATCTGAGTAACTTCTTCTTTGTTTTCCTCTGACGCTGCTTACTTTTTTTTTACTGTCTTACTAATAATTAAAAAGTATTTAGTATTTTTTCATTATTCGTATTATAATACTCATTTAAATATAAACTTTTATGTTAGCAGTCTTACTAATTATGATCGTCGGTTAGTTTTTATATGAAGATAATTTTTTTTTCTACGTCAATAACGACTTGTACCCGTCAAACTGCGGTTCAGTGTATAGAAACTCCAGTAAGTTTACATGTTGTTTGCTGATCAAAATGTAGGGCTACCAGTTTCGCATAGAGATGAAATATAAACAAATTTACACTTTTCTAAACGTAACATTCATATCATATCTTATGTAGAAGTTTTTCTTACTGATACTAACAAAATAGTAGATTAAATGTGCTGAGAAACCCTTTTCTTGCCTAAAGTGAACTTCGAGGTCATCCCTCAAAAATGTACAAGCAAATTGACTACGGGAATATGCGCCTACAATTAAATATCACCTGAGCTGCCAGTTCAATATTGGCGAATTTCCCCCCAACGCATGTGAAAAAACATGCATATGGCACTAGAAAATTATAAGCAGAATTTAAATAAATATATTTTGTTATAGTCTACTGAAGTTGTAGTTCCGTTTGTCAGCCTAGGCAGATGGCGACGTTAAAAGAGCCGCCTTGGCCAGATTGTTTTTCTGCAGTGGAGAATGAGCTGTTAGGTCGACTTTCATAAGTGTTTAACGTGCACTCGCACCATTACGTAACAGCTACGTCCAGTAGTTCACACTGTCTATGACGGAAATGCTAATTGCTACAGGATTTCCTTTGTATGGCAAATTATAAAACAAAACTATAATAAAATTTATTATTTTTTATTTTTCCTACGGCGCTTGCTTACGACATACGACGGTTTTACAGCTTATATTCTCCGCAATGTAACTGACGGCTGCTACCTCAGAAAAAATATATTCTATGGCCTCATCTCGGAGTGATTCGGCTCTCATCAAATTGGCTAAATCTGACGTACCCTGCCTTTCTGCAGAGTACAAGCTAAATTGATAAATTTTCCCGAGCAGCATATTATCAGTAGTGACTTTAAGTCTGAAACAGAAGTTATATCCTAGACACGATATACTAGTATTTTACCGACTGTGATATTGTCAACAAGAAACTGGATGACTACTAGTATTTTACTTTGATGTGAGTCATTAAATGGCATTTTAAACTTGACATTCTCTGTTGTATAGATTGCGACAGAACAAACTCACCCTGCAAAACGGCCAAAATATTGAATGAAATATATCCTCTAGCGTGGCTGCCATAGATAAATGCGAAAGAAAAATAAATATTAAAAAATAATAACTGAATAACAACCTCCCTTCCCCCGAAATACAGAAAATTATACGACCGGTATTTGGCGCAGAGCAATCGCGTAGATTTTATTTGGATAAAACAAGCACCAGTCAGATTATTTTAATCCGCCGATTTGCACAGCCTAATACCTTTTACTCATATGCTAACTGCTAACGTAGAGTTGTACAGGGCGCGTTCAATAACCTCTACTCAAATTTCCAAAGAAACACGAACTCACAAATGTTCAGGGCTTAGCTTAGTCTATTATCATATTAATGCAACACTTTTACAATATCTGCTGCTCACAAAATTATCATACAGTTTCATCTCCAATCTCTTGTAGACATGTAAATTGCAGTATGAGTGTATTTTACTGAACCACGATTGAGATACTAATTGGAATTATTATTAATTTCCTCCGTCTTCGAGTTATTAATTAGTTATATATTTATAAAAAATAATAGTTTTAGTTGTATAAATCAATAATTTTAATTGTAAAATGAAATGGTATTGAGTTTATAAATAAATATATCAAAACCTATTGTGTAGGACCATGAATCTCGTGTTCACAAAAGGAGGGATAGTGTGCGTGTCCTCATTACGAGGAATGTTTATTTCCGCTCTTGTGCTCATCAGTTAGGAAGCCTCATTATGCGTTTGACATTTGTTAGGAAAGTTTATGCAGCCTGCCATTAAAAATGACACCGTTATTTTAACCTCAATGTTTATTGATATTTCTTGATGCCTAGTAATATTTTCACTGAGTATGCATAGGCTACAAAGAATTCTTATCCCTGTGAGATGGCAAGTTGTGGAAGTGGAACAAGCAACAAACAATTTTGACAACATTGGCTTGGAAAAAAGATAGAATTATACTTCTACAGTACAGCCAATAGATATCAAGCATACGAATTTGAAGCATTTTGGTCGAACATGCCAACCATTGGTATAGACACGTATATTATTAATCATCGAAATATACTGAACGTGAAGACAGGTACAAGTGTTGCCAACGTAAATGCCAGCAACTAGGCGGTATATGCGTTCGGAAATTTGGCTACAAATGACAAAACTAAGCTAGCCAAACTTAAAGAATATTCGTAACCCTACAAGTATTCATAATACAATAATAATTATAATTATTAATGTCAGTACTTAACATTATCACGCACTGTTAACCAGACACATCAAAGAAGAAGTTCAAGTCTTGTTAAAAAATATGGCATATTGGGGGAACCTTCTTTCTGAGAAATAAACAGAGTGATGATAAATAGCATTTTAAATTGAAAAGCCGTAGTGATAGATGTGTCCCTTACTGGGGAAAAGAAAAATTACATGCGATATACAAATACATAAGTTACAACAGTGATTACATCGAGTCTCAATTTGTCTACATTTTGACATTCCTCTACGCCCATCAAGCTACATTATCTTAAATTATAATACATGCATGTAGCCGAATTTGGCTATGGTTGGCATCTCTGTAGGTAATGATAGCTGGCTGAGACGTTTTTTGCCGCTAGCCTGAAGATGATCACGAAGGAAGCTTCTAAATAGCTCAGGTCCGTTAATGCCGGTTTACGAACACTCTAACATAAAAATAATAATTTGCTCATTAATATAACGGACAGAAGGTGACTTTCGTAAGCTACATCTTATAAGCTATCATAATGGCCACCTTTAGCCTATTCACGTTAATAAAGATGCATGCAATTTAACCAAAATATTGAGGTAGGTAGTTGGGCTTAAGGGAGCGTCGACAGCGAGGTCATTAGAGACGGTGTAAGTTGCACAGGGAAGAGGGATTGGGGAAGGAATCGGCCATGGCCTTTGTTAGGAACCCATCCCAGCATTCGCTTGGAGTGATTTCGAAAAACCATGGAAAATCGAAATCGGGATTGCCGGACCGGAAATCGAACCCGGGTCCTCCCGAATGCAAGTCGATTGAGTTACCACTGCGCCACCTCGCTTGGTCAAAATATTGAAAACACTCTGAAAATACATTTCTTCAGTTCTGCGTAAGGTTTACCTTAAGGATCGACATCACGTCGTACGCAGAAATTCTCCGTTCTCGTGTGATGCTTTTATAGTTTCAGAATAATTACTAAGCTTTTTTTGACTTCATAAAATCTTAATTTTACGAGTTGCTGAATATTTTCGAACTTTTTTGTTTTGGTAATCGTAAAATGCTGGGACGTATTGATATTTTGAAGTTTATATTATGTTATTTATGACAAAATTTTACGTTTATACGTAGTTATAATTCCATGCCTATATTGCAGAGTAAAAATACTCGAGAATCTGTGGTGGAGTTATTTATTAAATCTTATTTCACAAGCGCCAAAATCAGTAGGAAACTAAAGAATCCACTATTGTGGATGACTAAATAAATACAACCAAGTATAAATGAGGGTTTAGGGAGACGTACGATCAACACGTGCCAACCTCCAACCACGGCGGAACTGAGACAATAATTACTTACGTGGGAAACATCGTTGAAGTTGTGTAAGGTCGGTGCGTTTTCCCTGGGTATTCCCTTTATTTCCAACAATTCATTCCGCCACCGCTCCATTAAAGGTTCTCACCCCATGCCATACTTCAAGGCCCACGGTAGGCTGAGTGCTCTACCTATACTGTAATAAATTAAAACTAATTACCTCTACATGTTAGTTTAAATTACCCCTTAAATGTAGAGTAAATTTACATTACAAGTAAAGTACTATTCGCTAATTGTACAGGAAAAGTATCTGACAAAAGTGGGGTAGAAATCCCATAAAAGTAAAGAAAAAACTAACTATACTGTATAATAAAATTATATTTAAAATTATCCCGGAGTATTAGTAGTGTTTATTATTTTATTATCTATATACTCTGACGAATAGTAACCGAAACCTCAACACTAAGAGCCTCGACAATTGCTGGTGGATGGGCACGAACTATCGTTCTGTATCACGACAGACCAATGAACTATCTATTACACCACGACGACAGCGAGGCAGCATCAGTGAATACTAGCGTGTTAGATGATTGTTTCTTCCAACCCGTGCCCCCACTATACTGTTGAGAATGCTGGATGCACGCATCATAAGGTAATTTTCCCATCCATGTATGAGATATTTCACTACCGTGTACGCGAGTTTTACTTCAGAGTGCGGTAATTTTACCGTACCGCCAAGAAAAACTATGTTTCTCCCACAAGTTGCGAATATTACCTTACACTTGTCAGGTAATTCTCCCATTATTTTTTACAGCGTACCATAGCAGTGTACCTATACATTTAATGAGAAAGCCGGAATGGTAATTTTTTCCCCAAATTCATTGTAGCTTTCCTACATTTTCTGAGGTAACAGTCAAATGCGTAGGGAAGTTCCCAACTTTGTATACTAGCGACGCTAGCATTCATATATCTGCAGTTTGATGTGTGGTATTATTTCCACAGTGCATGGGTTAAAAACTTCCATTGCAATTTAGTAGCATTATTCCCTCTACAGGAATGCATTCTAATTTTCATCTCCCCATGCAGAAAATAAAACAATTGCAAGATGCCAGTGTCACAGGTATTATTAAACAGCTTTGTAGGTAACTTAACAGAATGCAATTATTTCAGTCCCTGAAAAGCCGATAGCAGACGTATGTGTGCCTACGCGTGATGATTTTTTCCGATAATATTCGCTTGCTTTATGTGCAATGGTTTTTGACAGAAGTTTACTTAATTCGCTTGAAATGCGCGGGTATAGGCCGTTCACGGTAAAGTGAGCACTTTTGAAGCCCTAGTTACTTTTTTCTTCCAACCAATTTATATCCTTCTAACTCTTGTTAATGGAAACTCTGCCATGTGAGTAATAAACATAGTGTATATATTCATAATACCCAAAACCAAAAGTCCGAGGCCACAATGAAATCTATTTATTGGTTATTACGTCTGACGAAACAGTTTCAAAAAGTGCTCACTTTACCGTGAACGGCCTATGGCAAAATATCGTAAGTACAATTGCGTTTCTACGAAATCAAAAAATTACACTCTGGTTGTGTGCCGTGGTTTAATGCGCTATAGAGTAAGTTTTTTTAATTTCCGCCGCAAAACTCCTTGCTATCATTTGTATGTAAACAGTGTCATACTGATAAATATAAAAGTGTAAAAAACATAAATGTTCAGAAAATAACATAAATTAACGTGTCTTACCAAGTAAAACATTTTCGAAATCTATGTACCACCTGAAATACTGAACGGTTCAACAGAGAACAGAAAAATTTGCAGATTACCTTACGCTGTTTGCGTGAATGACTGGCCACCGAGTCAACCGCCGTGGGTTGGCAGAATCACATAAATACTTGAGGCTCGCGCCTACCTAGATGTTTTTCCCGCGTTTGAGGCCGAGAAGCGCGGGAGCGATAAAGACGACACTACCACGCGCATCAAGTGCGCCATCGCCGCTAAACGCAAGGTTCTGAACTTGGTGTTAGGAATATACAGGAGATGGCATATTGTGACATGTGTGAAACCGCTGGAGATGGGCGGTTTTACTATAGGCTCCAGTTGCCATCTTGAATGCAGTCCAAAAAATTGTGTTTACATTAGAATGACGTTGCGATAAAGGTTACGTTCGTAGCATTTCGTGCTGAACGAAGAGGACGACGAATAAATAAATATGCATTGCTATTCACGTGGGAAGTTTCGCTAGTTTATAATTGGCTTGTGTTTGTTGTGCAATCAAATAATTTCCTCATAAAACAACCGATCGTGAGTGTGTGATACCGCAGCCCAGTATTGGGTTATAGGCGACAATAAGCACGTGTTTTAGATATAGTGCTCATGTATCAGGATTTGCGGAAAACAATTTTTTGCATAAATGATTAGATAAAGTATGACAAGCGTGCTACCGTTGTCGTGTAATGTATTGCAGATTGCGTATCATAATGAGTGCAAAAAAACAGCGACCAGTAGCCTAGCTGAATTTCTGGAAGGCAAAGCTCAGATGTTCTTGAGTCACGAAAAAAATTATTATTTGCTGGCATTTATATTTAAATTCCTAACACTGACAAGGCCCGAGAGCTTTGATTCTAATATGACTTCACCTCCTTTATACGTATACGTATATTCCTACTCTTTACATTACATTAGTTCTCTGTTCTGATAGAGTTCCATATTTATTTATCACTTATTGCAGGGTACAGTCTGGTTTATTGCATCTACAATATTGGATATGGTTGAGTTACCTGTGGTACATAAATAAATCACAGAAATTAAAATTTTTTACTGCATTGTCTGCACTTGGCACTCAAGTATTTTAGCAACCTTTCAGAGGAAAAAAGGGGGTGTGGGGGACAGGAGACATTTCTGGATAATTTTATTCCCTATATCTACAAACATTTTGTTTCGTCTTCCTCAAAAAGTGCAATTTAGTACCAAGGGCTTAGTCGGTCAGTAGCAACTATTTTAATTAAGCCCAACATGCTAAAAAGTTTTAAATTTGGAGGAAAAACTACAAAAGGATATTATTTCTATAAATACACTTTTAGGTATGATAAAGTAACCACCCTATGGTTAGGTTAAAACGTATGAAAACTTATTCACCAGCATTTTAGATTACTTTGGGCAGTTAATGATGTCGATAACAAGTGCACATGTACTAACCCATTGCCAAAGTGGTCCATAAACACACTTGTGACAAAACTCCTTTATTGTTACCTATTAACTTGTGCAACTATTAGTTTTAGTGTGAAATTCTCCTCTGTATAGACTAAAAATTATCCAGTTTCAATATCTCAGAACCACGCTGCAGAAACTTGACAAACAAACACCCCTCTAAGAAAAATCATCGTCGCTAGCAGCAGTTTATTCAGCTGAACCTGCAATTCTTGTAAACAGATTTCCCTTGAGCTAAATTTTCTTACGCTATATAATTCATGTAGGTCTATATAAATATTATATATTAAATGGAAAATTGTGTTGGACACTTGCCTTTGCAGCAGAGTTCATGTCGAAGGAAACTATAATTACACATACGAACAAACAGATACAGAGAACCAATCAATAATAGTTGCCAATAGGTAGAGCTACGTGAAGAACACTGAGAGAACTGTGTAGAAGGAATTCAGTTAGTAAGCAGCAAATTACAAAAACAATAACTAATGATGGACACAAACAAAAACAGAAAAACATATGGTCTCACAACTCACAACTAAACGATTCCTTCTGCAGAATTATGTGTGGTCATGTACCTGTTGACAACTATTCCTGTTTGGTTTTGTGTGTGTTGTATGTGTAATTTTAGTTTTCTGCAACACAAACTCTGATACAACAGTGTATATCCAAAACAATTTATTATTTGTTTCATATGTCACTACTACAGACGTTGCGAGTAGTCAAAACTGTGGGTGGTGATTATGTACTATTGCAAACATTTTCATCAACATGTCAAAATACTTAACAATGTTTCGAAATCGAGTAGGTCTACTGCGAAAGTTTTCAAATGCCACTTCCAGGAATACATTATTTCTCTACAATTTTCTTTAATTTAATTACTTTCGGGAATATGCACCTCTGGACTCGCATGGCCCGGCTCGTACGCATTTTCATCCATTAATATTAGTCTTCGTTCGTCGCCGAATAAATCAAACATAGATAGTAGTTCTAAGGCGTGTTTACATGCCAGATTCACATTTCACAAACGTAAGAATAATACGTTCAGAACAATTCGCAAGGCTAATCAGTGTAAACAAAAGTTGTCTCTCACCAGTATGGCTGCTTCACTTGTAACGAACGCACTCGCAGACGATTTCAACTTCAAATTATATTCCATTTTAGTACGGTCAATGTTTTATCATAACTTTTAAACGCTCCTTTAGTTGTCAGAACATTATTTCGTGCATATTTTCAAGGCAAATATATAGGGAATGGGAAGCAAATAAACAAAAATGCCTTATACAACACTTCCATTTAGATGCAAATAATTCATAACTTGAAATATTTAACGGGGAAATTTATAGTTCATTTCCTGAGACAAACAAACAAACGCTTTATATATATATTATCATTAAGGTCAAAAAGGGCTGTATGTTAATTCATGTCGATTTTAATACTCTTCAAAATAAGTACACCTGAAATATAGGCCGATGCAATGTTTTGGGCTGTATTGATCACGTGACATTTTTACCAGAAAATAACCGTCTAACTCCACGATATATACTGGCTTCACTTGTTAACACTGCACGGTATAGGATATAGCCACCCCCTGTTCTGAACTAACGTGCAGTGTTCTAGTCGCACTGCGTGCTAAGGCTGTTCACAATAAAGTGAGCACTTTTGAACTTAACCTTACAAAAAAGTAACTGCTCCAACCTGCATATATTTTAACGGGCGCAATGAGTGACATGCGCCCAGTAATGTTGGTAATGATGGAGGAGACGTAGTTCCATATATTAACGTCGAATAAAAAGTGTTAGGCAAACACATTTGTGATAACTTAAGTTGTTTATTTTGCTTACTGGTTTTTTAATGCATCGAAATGTAAAAATAAGCATATTTGTAAAATATTAACTTTTCTATTAATTTCACAGTTTCGCTTGACCAACGCATAAATAAAGTGATGAGACCCGTGGTAACTTCAAATTTACATAAGGCAGAAGGATATGCAATGTGCATACAAGTAGATCTTAGGCAGGGCTTTCAAAAGTGCTCATTTTACCGTGGATAGCCTATACATATGTGATTTTCAGCGGCAACCCTATTATCTTATTGGTGGCAAGTCTGTACACTCTAAATCTGAATCAGTGATAGTTTTACTGTATCAATCAGTCAACAGTACCTGACTGATTCAACAGTCACTTCAGTGAATTTAACTAATGAAACGCTGAAAGAAATGTCAAATTTATTTCCCTTATTGATTCCGATACATTTTCCACTTCATCAGTCTATTTTTTTTTTTTTTTCCCCCCCAACTGTTTTTGAGTGGTTTATTTTGACCGATGGATTAGTTCAACAGCGTGTTAAAATGGCCGTCCAACGACGTTTAAAAATGGCCGTTAAACAACGTGCATCATGTGAAATAAGTACGAACACACTAATAAAACCAATACAAAATTTTTCCACTGATTCACGTAGTTGAATTTCACTGCGAATCAGTGGTTTTCCACTGATTCGAATTTAGAGTTTCGGAAGGCCAAGTACGAGGCCAATTGAGTAGTTTTGTATGTATCTGTTGCGTATGTTTTGAACCCGAGCGGTTTGAGAAAGCCGTTTTTAACCATTTCGGAGTACTCGGAAGTGGCGTCACTGATGAGCGTGGCGTCTAGGAAGCCCACAACAGCCCACGTCAAAAGTTTGTGTTCCATTTGTTGATCAGCACACTGGACGCGCGTTTAATAGTTTCGTGGAAAACCGTGCATTTCAAACACGCTGCGACGCAGTTTGAGAGCCCGCCAGGTAAAAATAGCCGATTCCACTGGGGGCGACATGTAGCAATAGTCCGTCACATCCGTCAGTCGTCAGTCTGTCAGGCAGTCACCCATATGTCGTTTTCGTCCGTCAGTTGGAAGCCATGGACTAAAGATGAGGTAGACCGATTCTTCGTCTTCTGCGCGTGTACCCAACATCGACCTACCCCAAAGCAACACAACTGTCTAATTCACATGGTCAACAATGATGAACGTGTTTGTTTATATCTTAATTTTTAAACCACAAGCACTATTACAGTGACAAAATACTTGTACCAATTTGAGTTCAATCTAAGTGCATTACAAATAGGTTAGAGGAAGAACAAAAACATCTTCAAGCACTTGTTTACTAAACATGAATTCTAACCTCAAATCCAATCCACGCCGTTTTCTCTAGACGTATCAGTACAAAATCAGTTCAATGTTAGAACACGCATGCTGATTGTGCGCAGCCACCGAGATCGGTCTACCGATCTTTAGTCTATGTAGGAAGCGATTTGCAACAATCCGTCGTCCACCAATCGTTCCTTACGGAAAAAATTCAGTGTGGCAACTTAACACCACACTCTTTCCTGCGTTGGAAGTACATTTTGGTTAGAAATACATTTTACAGAAATAATTATTTTAGGAAAATTATTTTTTTTTGTGCGATAAAAGTACATAGTAATAATTTTTACATTTTAAATTTGTGAATTTTCCACCAAAGATAAATAAACGTCGCTTTGCATTTTATTTCAAAGTGCGTATTCACATATGAGAAACGTGCATCGTCAGAAGGCGGTGGTTTATCCGTCCGTCAAAAGTTTAAGTTAGGTAGTTATATGAGGAATGGACGGTTAGAAAAAAATTATTATCCTGCGATCGGTTGAAGCTCACGTGACCGCCGGACGTACGGACGACTGACGTATGCGACAGACTATTGCGAGTCCAACTTACCTTACTCGCCAGCAGGTAGCCAGCCCTATAGGTAGGGATAGGAACATTTCGCGAGTTCATTTCAGGACAAGATAGACGTCAAACACGTGTACACTGAAGTTGACTTTGCAATTCGATCGAATTTTATTAGACACGCCCTGGACGACTCTGAGCCAAGTAGCGTGTGCCATACAGTTAGGTGTGAAGTAACACTGGCTACTCTATGGGGCAGCAGCCAATGAACAATCATCAGAGACTCGAGTACACACATGACTATGGAGTCTAGACTACGGGTCATTGAACTCGCGAATTTTTCCTTTCCCTGCCTATAGGAAACCTTTCGCGCATGCGGCAGCCAATCAGACAAGAGGCCCGCTTCCGGAGCCTCGCGCAG
The DNA here is from genome assembly GCA_029891345.1 of Dryococelus australis. NCBI lineage: Eukaryota > Metazoa > Arthropoda > Insecta > Phasmatodea > Phasmatidae > Dryococelus > Dryococelus australis. The sequence goes on from CM056994.1 coordinate 293,711,048, forward strand.
CCAATCGGCGAGAGGGTACGCCAACATCAAATGAAGCGCTTCTCCGTTTCGCTTCTGCGTGCTCGTCTACTCCGCAGCAAAGTGCGTGCATCGCGGAGAGCTGTGCGAGTTGCGGTGCTGTACGTGGGGACGGAAGGAAGAGTAGAGAGGCAGCCGTCTGAGTTGCTTGCAGCGCTCGCTCATCACGAAGCCTGGGTGTGAGCCGTGAGAAATGCAGCTGGAGGCTGTGGCAGCGGGTCCGGTGCTCGAGGTCTTCTCCAGTCCATACACACCCCGCCCTCTTCCAAGCTCCACCAGGCTCCAGAACCGAGTCGCCCCGGCCTGCTTGGACCACGCGCCGGGGCAGCCTGCACCGTGTAGTGAGTCGCTGCACTTTTCATTTAAGGTCGATAGACACTAAGTATTCCTAATACATGATATAGTAGGTACTATTCCTAAACGTTTACTGCTTCTGAAGCCTGGTGTTAGATTACCACCACAGCTAGGAAGTTTATCAATACCGTCATCAGGTAAGGGAAGGATTAAAAACATAGGCATTGGATTTTAAAAAAACGTATGAGCAGTGTTTTGTACTTAAATTATTATTTAAATTAACTCTACGCCAACGCCACGTTATAATATTGTATTATGGTCAAGGGTAATTTTTGTGTACATTTTTATTTATCTGAGTGTAATACAAAATTGGGCGACAACCTTTATTTTATAATGTTGCAAAATATATCCAATCTTCTTTCATATACAGCATAAATAGCAGTTTTGTAACAATTATCATTGTGTCTGTACTGCTATTTCATGAGTTATTCACTCCGTATAGTCGGGTGCAGTGCTCTATAGGCAGTTGCTTTACTTCAACCCAAAGGCTTATATGCCAGTAAAGGTTCTCACGCAATCTTGTGTTACACTCAGATAAATTAAAATGTACACAAAAATTACTCTTGACCTTGGTATAATATTTATAAAGTGCGGTAAAGTTAGTTAAAATAATAATTCAAGTACAAAATACTACTCAATACTCTGATATGCACTTACAATCATAAGTTTTTTCCAATCCAATATCTATGTTTCTAACCCTTAACTAATGATGGTACTGCTAAGCTTTCAAGCTTTGGTGGTAATCTAACACCAGGCTGCAGAAGCAGTAAACAACTAGGAATAGTACCTACTATATCTTGTATTAGGAATATTTAGTGTCTATCCGGTTTTGAGGGCGTATTAGACGTAGCTAGGGCTGTAACCATAACTTCATTTCACGGGCGGATAAACAAAAATGTACGAATTCACGGAATGTCAGAGTAAGATTTATTTATACAGAAAACCAATCTGTTTATTTGAGTTTGAGTTGTATGATGTTAGTTTTGGAATTTCGATAACTTTAGTCATCATGTATTCGTGTGCTCACAAAAATATCCCGGAGGCATTATACTGCGTTGACGTCTCTATATATCAGTCACTCGTTGATGGATTCATTAGTTGTTGAGGCATACATCTGGGTAAACAACTGGCCTAATTTGTTTATAGTTTCTTTGTAAGTCAGTGTGACGGACGACGTGGTGTGCTGCAGTGTGATTCTGCAGTTGTACAAGAAGGTTTGATGATATGGCCTAGTTTCGTGGCATGCTTCCAGTGAAACTTTCATCGTATCTTTAGTGCATCCTATAGTACTGTACACTGGCTTCAGTAATGCTTTAGAGTTAATAATTTACGCCATTGTTAAACTACTTAATGGTTGCTGAGATACGTAATGAAAGAGGACCTACTGGTTTTTTGGTGAAATGAGGAGACAAGGGACCAAGGCCGCGGTTACACGGGATGCAGAACTACTTCACTAAAACAAGTTCAGCTGTTGAAGAGGTTACATTACCTTCGAACGAGTTCCGATCGCAGTTGTTTCTCGTTCAAAGTGAACAGTTTTCATAACTAATTTCGAACTACTTCACTTCTCTGCTGCGCTCCTATTGGCTGCTTCGAAGTAAACAAGCAGAGTAATATATATTGCTGAATTTGGCGGGAATTCTTGCTCTTATTGAATGAACTTAAGTTTAATGTTGAATGTACTAGTACTCACCCATTATGCCATTACAGTTAAAGTGTAGGTTTCATAACAATTAAAAAGATAAATAGTGATACATGTTGGAGGCTATTATAATTAAAAATCATACATTTTAAGTTCCATGTTAGTTGAGGTTAGATTTCCCATTGATTTCATTCTGCTTTGGGTGTGTAATCGCGAAAACATGTTCTGTTTTTAAACTTATTCAGACATGGCTACCAAATGTATTCAGCTGAATGTGTTTAACAGTACTCGTGTAACCACGGTCTAAGTCTCAACTTGTATCACTATATCCCCATGGATAAAAATAACTCTTAAGTGTTTGGAGAGTGGAGTGAAGTGCAGTGGAGTGGAGATATTTGTCGGCGTATTTTAACATCGAGGTCTTGAGAGCCGATGTGGGTGAAGTGAGGTGAGTAAGAAGCAGCGCCGGAACGCAAGTACGGAGAAATTCTGGAGATCCCGGACAAAACCCACCCACCAGCGGCATCGTCCGGCACGATTCCCACAATCCGAAATCCGGGAGCGAGCCCACCGGAATCTAACACGATTCGCCTAGGTGGGAGGCGACTTGTCTGGCCACTGCAATACCGCGGCTCCTCTAAGTGTTTGGTAGTTGGTCTTCAGGGTAAAATTTTGAATGCCTGCTTCAAAATGTTCTAGTACGATTTTATTATTAATATTTCATTTTATCAACCAGATAAAATGGTTTTAAACATCTTTTACTAATTTCCTAAGTCGAGAAGGATAAAATGAGTGTGTGTGTGTGTGTGAGAGAGAGAGAGTGTGTGTGTGTGTGTATGTGTTAGTGTGGGGGGGGGGGGGAGGGGGAGAGAACCATTAAAAAAATTTAATTAAATTGCACGTCAATTTTCAAACTCGCTTTGAAATCGTCGTGAAACTTGTTGGAACGAAGAACGCAAAACGCTTTTGGTTTTATTGTGTTGTCGCCATACCGACGCATACAGAATGAGCGCGTTAGCAGCACCAGCTGTAACGCCACCAGGGTGACACCTACCGGCAACCAAGTGAACCAGCGACGTGCAACATGCGCCAAGGGAAACTTTGCGTTTCGTTGCGTATTTTGCCATTTGCCGCAAGGCTCTACTTTCATTCGTGTAAAAGTTATAGCTCTGTGAAATCGGAGTGATACTTTAGTTACGCGCTGTAACCACGAATGGACTTTACTATACCTGCGCTCATGTGCACTGAGAAAAAGGTTTTGTTGAACCAAATAAGATTTGTTTGCTGCTACAAAATTATTTGTTTGTATAGGGGAAATTAAATATTTTGTTGCTGAAACCAAATTATTTTACTGTTCGCATTTGGTTGCCCCAAAATGTAAGATTTGGTTGGTGCAGCTTAAGATTTGTTTGAATACACGTACATTAAACGGTTTGGACCGACATAAAAAAACTTTACAAGTTCGACGGAGTTCCGAACGTAGATCACCTCCGTCCGAGCGCTACGCCTTAGTAATCTCAGGTAATGTGACAACTGCTGACACTAGAAAGTTTTTTTAATATATATCTGCAAATATAGGTCAACTTGTGCAAACAAATATTCCAAGTTTTACAGCTTTACTTGTCAGTTTCTTGTTGCATTGTTTAATTAATCTGTTTGTACCATTGTTAAGCATCACTACGTGCACTAACAAACGCGGTTACTATCCTAATTGTCAAAAAAAATACAAAAAATTCTCGAGCTATATTCTCGAACGAAGGCAGTTAAATGAATGGACAAACAAATATACGCAGTTGATTCAATAAAGTATTTAATTGACCGTCTAATTTTTTTTGCTTTTCAAATTTTGTTTGCTCAACGATGTACTTTGTTACGGCAACTAAATATATATTTAGCCCTATACAAACAAATATTTTGTTCGATTTTCACCCAGTGTGTCCACTACTGGCAGACATAACTTACACAATTTACAATCGCTTTTATTCTATGTTGGACAACTTCCCATAAGCCGTTCTTTCTGATTGTTATTTGCAACCGAAACAGTATTTAAACGAAAATACCTGTCAGTTTTGCCCAGAAATATTATTCGACTATTGCCTAAAACATCCGGTGCTCATCAACAGTTATGGAAAATGCATCTCCTTTATTTAATGACGTAAAGGTCTACTGGTAATGTTGGTGTGTCGTGAGTACTGTGGTTATATTTTTAACTAGCATTTACCCGCTGCTTCGCGCGCGTATTTATATGGATAAATAATTAAGTTTTGTGACACTGAGATACTATTGGGTTCTCTACCCACTGTGGTACTGCGGCCCCACTATTGGGTTCTCTAGCCACTGAGCTACTGCGGCCCCACTATTGGGTTCTCTACCCACTGACCTACTGCGGCCCCTCTATTAGATGCTCTAGCTCGTGACCAACTCGGGCCCCACTATTAGGTTCTCTAGCCACTGGGCTACTGTGGCCCTGCTATTGGGTTCTCTAGCTACTGGACCACTGCGGCCCCACTATTGGGTTCTCTACCCACTGTGGTACTGCGGCCCCACTATTGGGTTCTCTAGCCACTGAGCTACTACGGCCCCACTATTGGGTTCTCTACCCACTGACCTACTGCGGCCCCTCTATTAGATGCTCTAGCTCGTGACCAACTGAGGCCCCACTATTAGGTTCTCTAGCCACTGGGCTACTGTGGCCCTGCTGTTGGGTTCTCTAGCCACTAAATTACTGCGGCTCTTGGGAAGGAATGGAAGACAGCCGATACACAAAAAAGAAAGGAGAAATGACGGAACTTTTTTTAACAATGCTTTTTTATTCAGTAAAATTAAAATAAGAATTTTTCTGAAGGAAACGAGATATTTTTTTCGGGATAAAAAGTAGCCTATGTCACTCTCCGGCCCTCCAACTATATGTGTGCAAAAAATTACGCCGATTCGTTGCTCCGTTTTGACGTGGAAGAAGGACAAACACACTTTCCCATTTATATAGTATTATGAATTTAAGGAATCATTGTTTTAGTTCTCTTTTTAAGCCAAGAAGAAAGCTCAGGATAGTCTGCAATACTTTTCATGATCAAAATGAGTGTTGAATCATAGACGCTCTGGTCTCTATTAGCTATATCGTGTTCAGAATAAAGTTTCGAACTTCAGGGAACAAATTTGGATAGCGATGATTTTTCTTTGGATTTGCGAATTAGTAGTGGACGATTGTAATGAAATAATGCTAAAGTAAGCCTTATCGGTGAGGAAATTTCTTGGTCACAAGGAAAACCCCTCTCCCTTCCCTCCTTTTTTCGCATTTTCCTAAATATAAACCCATGATTTACGTCACAAGTTAAACATTTCATCTATGAAAACCACCACAACATCTAGGACACACCAGTAGTATCTAATTTACTCACGACGACACAAGGTAGAAGGTGTTTATTTACCAATGCTTCCTGTGTTTCTGGGTCTTGGGTTGACAATGATTAATGGTAAAATCTTTTCTCGGAACACCGTCATACGTTACAGTCCAGGATGTGCTTCACGGCGGACTTGATTGGGCTAACCTAAGATGTTCGCAGTATATGTCGAAACACACACAGAGCCGAAGAAGAACTCGAAATCGCGCGTTGGTATGCCAGCTATCAGGCCGCACATTGCCGGAGATGCTGTCAAATACTTGCTCGGTCGTTGTTGGTGCGGGTATAACAGAGATTCACAGTATTACCTGTGCGTGTGCGTGCGCGTGTGATAGGGAGGGGGGGGGGGTGAGAGAAAGAATGCAGACAGAGGGGCGGGCAGACCCACAGGCGACAGAGAACTAACAGTGGGAAGCCACGCAATGTCTTCTCACTTTCAAGCCCACGCCTCCTCCGAACAGGTGTTTTACTCGCACGCTGTTTTACAAAAATTAGATGCCTCGATTCAAAATGAATGCAAAAACATAAACAATTAAATTAATATTCTATTAGTTTTACCGTGTTTACGATATAATGGGAAGGAAAGATTTTTTTATTATTACGTATTGGTAGAGACCTGAAGAATTCGCGGATTCATTTTGAGGCAAGCTAGAATTCAAAACAAGTCTTTTTATATAACTTTAGCCATTGGTCCACACGGTGTTTGACACATCCTGGAGAACGTTGGATCAATAGTCGCCTTTCACTGAGAAAGCAGACAACCAATGTGCAGTTAACATCGGCATATTTGTACATGAGACTGTAGAGTCTAGCCTGCAGGTCATTTAACTAGCAAATGTTTCTGGTCTCTAATTATTGGGAATCCTACCATATTTAAACTAAAAAATATTTCACAGTTCCACTGGTTGCATAGCAGCATGTGCCGGGCAATGTATTTTCAACTCAAATGACGCTGAACACCAGCATTTCCCATTGTGGGTTTACGAACTAGGAATTATAGTATTTTGCTTTCCGTCACTCCTTTGAGTCTGGCCATATAAATGTGGAACATGTGATGTGTACATACCAAAGTGCAAGCACAGCTGTAGTCCTTATGCAACATATTGTTACAAGGCGCCTGAAGGACGTATCTGAGTTCATGAGGGATGGAGGTCTTAATAAAAATAACATAACTCAATTTGTTTATAAATTATTCACACTACTATTATTTACAGCATTAAATTATCTATCTCCACTATTGCCCTTTTTATTTCTCAGTAAGAGCAATATTTAATGTAAATTTCAACTCTAATTAACGTCCTTCTTAACGTCTCTGTTTGTTTATAATCAATTAACTCATACTCATCATTAACACACGTTCAGTTTGTCTGTTGCCATAATTTGTAAAGGCGGTTCACGATAAGGTGAGCACTTTAGAAATGACCCTCAAAAAACCGTCACTCCTTCTGCATGCATATTGTTTTAATGGGTGCGCAGAGTGACAGTCGGCCAGGAGAGTTGGTAAGGATAGATTCGGAGATGCAATACCAAACTCTATCCCCGATTTTGTTATCATCGGATTTTCTGGATTGCCTCCCACAGTGGATGCAAATTTAAAGACTTATTAAGGTCAAAATTTTATGCAGAAATTTCTAAAAATACGTGTAGGTATTAACAGTATTATAGTTAGTAATAATGTCATAACAGTAGATGAGAGCTTGTAAAACTTCAGAGCTATCATCATTTCTGTAACTCGTTAAATAATTGTGCCCCCGAAAGACACTCTATTGTGTAAGATCGATTATCGTACTTACTTTGTGTATGATCAGGGAGTATTTCTAACTGATCCTATATTCGTTATCTCCGCTATAATTCTAATATAGCCTTCTGCATCGTGGGCGTGTATTCATCCAAAGCGAACATTACAACAGTCTTTTCACGGGAGAAAATGGAGGCAGCGGTGGTGAATTTATGACGAAACAGTACATCATGTATCTCTGAATTGTATTAATTTTTACCATAGTAGTTCGCGTTACGTTAGTGTCTAGGCACCTGGTAGTGAAAGAAAATGTATCAGGCATGACTCATGAGATTTTATTGATAGTATTTGAATACACTCACGAAAGCTCGTCGATTACTGACCTCCTGCTCAGAACGATTCTGTATATGAGTTGTCATCGTTTTGAGACACGCATGTCTCGTCAAATGCCGCCGCCCAGCATTTCACTTCATGCTGTCACCTACAATGAAAAAAATTAACACTGCCACATTAATTTCTAACAGCTTGACATTTTGCTAATATTTCTTACATTGGATGAAAAGAAAAGAATTTCTAAGTCGCCAGTCGTTGCATCAAATAGAAAAAGGGGAAATTACCATGCCCGTTAGTCCGCCACGGTAAAAATATTGCCTGAATACTAGTGTGAAATAAGAACAAAGAATTTCATGTTTATCAAGCAGTTTAGAAAATCAGACTTTGCTACCAACTGCAGAAAATTGCTCGTGTCCCGAAGCCGGCGTGAAATCAGCACGACGTTTGGCATAGCTTCCGCAACAAAGCTCACTCTTTCTTATCATTAAATGTTGCACCCTTGGGGCAACTTTGTTTATTTCACATTTCAATTAAATTGGTTTGGGGTTTCTGTATTGCAATTTTTGGGTGTTGCTTTTCAGCTGTGGAAATTTTTGGATTTCTAAGGGAGGCTGCGGCAGACTCAGATTTTTGGTACGTCTTCTTGTGTTGAGTTTGATTGGAGATTTCTAGTGGGCCCAGTCTACCTATAGGTGGTTCAAAGGTAACATAAGCACTTTTGAAAGCCCTGATAAAGATCTACTTGTATGCGCGTTTTGTGTTCTTCTGCCTTATGTAAAATTAACATTGTCATGGGCTTAATCACTTTATTCATGCGTCAGTCAAGTGAAACTGTGAATTTTTTATAAAAGAAAATATTTTGCAAATATGCTCATTTTAAACTTCGGTGCACTAAAAAAAAACAGGGAGCGAAATAAATAATTTAAGTTATCACAAATGGTTACCTAACACTTTTTATTAGACGTTAAGATATGGAACTACTTTCCATCCATCGTTACCAACTTTACTGGGCGCATGTCACTCATTGTGCCCGTTAAAATATATGCTGGCAGGGCCATTGACTTTTTCCCAAGGTCGATTTCAAAAGTGTTCAGTTTATCGTGAATAGCCTTTACCACCAGCGGACGCTGTAGTGTGCACTATGATTTCTTCGCAAAACTATGTTAATCACTGAAATGCAGTATATAATGCCCGCTGTAAACAACTCTTCGGTAGCGCCAAAAGCTTACATGTAAGGTCACATAATCATTTGTACGACAGTTAGGGAGCGAAAAGAGATCACCCATGGTGGCCGACAAACAGAAACAACATTCGTATTGAGTATAGAGCGTGTGCCATTACTTCTAACCCCTTAGCAGAAAAGCAGAAAGCATATCTGATTTTACATAACATTCGTGCTGCATTGACATCCTCGGAGTCCGTACTCGTTCCACGTTGTTAGAATGGGTTCGTTAGCACGGGATAATTAACGGCTTGGCACTGGTGTGTGTGTGAGAGAGAGAGAGGGAGGAGGGATGGGGTTAGTGGTCCGGAGCAGCAATCAGCGTGCTCATGTAACCCGTGCTCGATAATGACTGATCGCCGCAGCATCCGCTCGTGTACCGAGAGAGCGCGCGTGATGCCTGCGGGTCACATCGAGGTAAACAAAGCCCTTGTGAGCGGCGAAACTCTGCCCCTAACCCCCCCCCCCCCCCCGACCGCCCGGCGGCCCACTCGCCACACTGCATCTTCCTTCCCGAGCCTTCGTCCAGTCGGTTCAGCTGCTGGAGTCTGCATTCAGTCCCGAAGCAAGGGCCCGATGGCCAGGAGCATGCATGGCTATACAGACTATTCACAGTAAAGTGAGTACTTTTGAAAGCCCACTCGTTTTTAATAATAGTAAATAAATACACACCGCGTTGTATTACTTGTATGGCAACATTTTCGTAAAATAGATGGTTTGAAGCTAAATATGATTGAAAGGAAAAAGTAATTAGGGCCTCAAAAGTGCTCATTTTATCGTGAACAGCCTACAGTCTACTCGCAGTTTCTTCGCACTTTTTTAATCGAACATCTGAAAAACCACCCAAAGTATGATATGTCTGGTTTTTACATAAATATGAAACTTAATGTATCACAAACTTTTTATGCTTGTGTTAAAATAAAAGTATCTTACTTTTGGTTAAATTAGACGTTTACTTATATATAATCTTTAAATTATGACATTTAATTTTTAATTAATATGAACAAAAACAGGAAGAAAATAGGTGTGCTGTTAATGCCCTGTAAGGAAGTGTTCTTACGCGAAATTCTATTACACTGAGTGCGCACGAATCTGGCGTACTGTCGTTTTCGTGTAATTTTCTATACTCGGTTAAGCTTTGTTTGCATGAGGCGGTGGAATATCCTGGAAGTAGAACTTAGCAGGGCTTCATAAAAGCGTACAGTAACTGTGAATAGCCTAGAGTTGCAACTAAACAGTATAAAGAGAGAACCTTCTCTTAAATACATTAGTTTGCCGTAGTAGGTTCTGCTGTACTACCAACGTTAGAACACGGAGTAAACGACAAATGTCCCCTTTGTTGTGTTGGCAGACAAGGCGCATGACGTCGCAAGGATGTATTTACTGGTCTACGTTTCCTGGGCAAAATTATTGATTGCATCATTTATCGTCGCAGTTATTTCACACCACAAATGCACTCGAGAGAATAACAATCACAACCGTGAAGATGAAATACTTCTTTATAATAATGTTAATGCTATTATCTATGAAATTTTACTTGGTATGAAAAACAGACATGAATTACACGTGGACCAAGAACAGTGCGGTATCACCATCAGAATGAAAATATCTACCCAAGCACATGTTTCTAAACAGAGAGAGTGCATGATCGTTTATTGTATACTTACGCGACGAGACGGTACTGCGTCTTCTGTTAAAATACGCCACAGATTGTTCAAATGCCGAAGTCGTAGGACCATAGAACCTCGACTTCGGACATATTCGATAAGGTTTCGCTTTCCCTAGTCGATTTTCTTGGGCTTGGTCGACGGCCAAGGCACGTTTGAACGTCCTGTTGCAAGCTCTCGATTTATCGAGATTCTTTTCTATACGAAGATATTGTTTGTAACCAAGCAATAAATGTATATAATTGCTTTTTTTCACTATGGCTTAAAAAAACCATTGCTGCAAGAGTTATAGTTAAGAGCGTGTGGTGGATAAATGAACGCCAAGTAAAGACTGTTCACGATAAAGTGAGCACTTTCGAAATCAACCTTAGATAACATGCACTGCTCCTAACTGCATATATTATAACAGGTGCACAGAGTGACACTCGCCCAGTAAAGTTGGTAAGGATGGAGAGAAAGTAGATCCTTATCTTAACATCGAATAAAATTCTTACGTAAAACCATTTGTGACAACTTACATTATTTATTTCACTTTCTGTTTTTTTTTTTTTATGCATCGAAATGTGAAAATGAGCAGGTTTGTAAAATATTTCCTTTTATAATAATTTCACAGTTTCACTTGACCGACGCATGAATAAAGTGATGGGGCCCAAGGCGATGTAAATTTTACATAAGGTGGAACACTACACAACGTGCATACAAGTAGATCTTACGCAGGGCTTTCTAAAGTGCTCAATTTACCGTGAACCGCCTATACGTTGTTGTCCACTATTTTTTGGAAGCCAACATAGTTGCATTATAAAAGGGCAATCCTAGGCGACGAATGTCTGCCAATATTGTGGGCAAATATATTTTATCCAGTATCGTACATTTGTTTGACATGTTATCGTTCACTGTAGTAACGTATCAAAACTAACGACATAGTAAGTAGCTAAGCAAAAGTCCAGCTTCTCCCCCCCCCCCCCCCAAAAAAACTGGTAAAATATTTCGCTCAAAAAAGTTAAAATATATATATATATTGTTTAGGAACTGCCTTTCCTGGTTTTTCTGTACTGCCTAAAATAAATTTGCGGAATGCGATTAACTTTTACAGCAATAATTTTCGTATCGTGGCTCTTAACCAGGTGTTTCTCGGAATCATTGCAATCAGTGGAGCATCCAAGAGTGGACGGGGATGGAGGGGGAGCATAAAGGGGGCTTAAGCCCCTTCCTTAAAACTTGATTTTTTTTTTGGATAATATTAAGATTTTTCTTTAAACCAAGTAACATTTAAATAATACCTACAGTGTTAATACACACATGTCAAAATGATATAAAGATTTAAAAGTACTGATATAGCCTATCCACGAAATAGTGACAATTTTATCTGTAGCATCAAAACTTTATGCTTACTGGTGAATCCGTGATTTGAATGTAATGCACGTTATCCCACCCCCACCCCCAGGTAGCTCTCTCCTTAATGTGTTTTTGCATACGTCACTGGTTGCAATACATATTCAGTGTCGTTAAAACACATACAAACGAACCCCCCCCCCCCCCATGTTTTTATATATTTGACGTTGTTGTGACATTTGACGTTGACGAAGCTCTAGTGAGACCGACTTGCTAACAAATTCCCATTGCGACAAGCGAACTGAAGATCTGCCGCGTTGGATGCACCAGGATGCAAACTCGCGACTGTCCGACGGAAAAGTTGGCCACCCTGCCCCTGAGCTATGAGGGCAGGGCTATCGGCTAACGTAACTGATGGCTCGAAATGATGATTTCTATATTTATCAGTAATGTAAAGCATGACGTGTGTGTAGATAAATATTTTCATTTTTTACAGCTTTTTTTTGTGGAAATTATTCCGTAAAGATTGTTTTTGTGATAGTTAGGCATCAAATAAACCCCTAACAAACACTGTTATAGGCCTTTCACGGTAAAGTAAGCACTTTTTGAAGCGGTTTCATCAGACATAATAACCAGTAAATATTTTTCATTGTGGCCTCGGACTTTTGGTTTTGGGTATGAAGAATGTATACACTGTGTTTATTACTCCATGGCAGGATTTACATAAACAAGTGGTGGAAGGATATAAATTGGTAGAATGAATAAAGTAACTAGGATTTCAAAAGTGCTCACTTTTCCGGGAACGACCTATACCACCCTAATTATCAGAAAAATTACAAACAATCTCTAGAAATGATAAACATTTTTTTTACTGATCCATCAGTAAGAAAACAAATCATTGTAAAACAGCGAATGAAATGGTTGAAAAATCCGTGGAAAATGTCTCCGAATCAATAAGTGAAGGTAAAAGTGCGGTTTTTTTTTTTTTTTACTAATTCGTCAGTTAAAACTAACTGAAGTGAATGTTGAATAAGTCGGATGATGTTAACTGATTCAAACAGTGTAATTCTCACTTACTCAGATTTAGTGTGTATCATTCGCAATTACTCGTAATTTACGGGTGCGTGCATTTCTGCTGGACTCTCCGAGGTAGCTTGTACTGAGGAAATGTCTCACTAGACATGGAAAATCTTAAGTGTAGGCAGAAGAATTAGACTCTCAGTAGCTTGGAGCTTGTAGTTCATTTTTTCTCTTATCTCCATGTGGAAAAACAAAAAGCACACATTAAAAAACTTTAACAATCGGCCAGAATAGATGTATGTGATGTATTTAATTACATCATAAACTTATAAGCATCCTTCTTCCTCAATACAGCATTTTTAGATGAGTTACGGGATATTCGAATGTCTTTCATGTGACACGCCGTACAATTAAATCCGGAGGTCTTTTTAAATGATATGTCAAAATGAATCTGTATACATTTCCATTGCCAACATTCCATTAGCTGAACAGCTCAGAATTTTCCTCTGGGAAAGAAAAGTCAGTCATATTTGTGTTGTTATACAATACAAACCTATTACCCGCTCCCACTTTTCATAACCGCGTTTGAAAACCACTGTACTTATATCTGGATATATGCTGCGATATATCTCGTTTTTGCTTCGTTATCTCATTAAGATGGCGGCAGTCTCACAGAAAATTTCACATAGCCATCTTTCTGATAAAAAAAAACTTTATCTCGATTTTTTTTTATCTCCTTTAAGATATTGAACCGCATTTCATAAACCTAGAAGCAGCCATCTCGGAGGCTGGCACATGAGTCAGGCTCTCTGTGTGCCGATGTGACACGAGGTTTAAGCTTGCGTTGATACTACTAGAGACAGCATTCCGATTCCCTTGCACCAGATATGCCTCAGGGTTCTCTTTCTGCCAGTAGAAGTTTCCCCACTTATTTCCCATGAGTTACTCTCGATCTTCTGATATCGTGATTTCAAATTTTCTTGCCTTGAAGCTCTGAATACGCAAGGAATAATCTTCCGAACTCGCAAACGAATTACAGTCGTCCGTTCTTCAAGTTTTATTAGAAAAGTTTATGATTGAAACTTTTATAATACTACAAATTCGGCATTGGTTTTGTTAGAAAAATTACAAAATTTTTCATTGACGTGACCCATGAATGATAATTTTGCGAGAAACTGGTGTCAGTTTTGACAATCAGACAATTGGACAGTTGTGCAATGGATACAAATCTTTATGTTATCGTCTATTGCATATCGCCTATATGCATCGCCCTTGTCATGTATCAAAACAACCCAAAGCTTTAGACTAACTGTTCGTACTTTTAGAAGGAAATAATTAAACTAGTGTATAACGTAATGTGACCTACTACACGACGTTAAAAGATATATATATATATATATAATTTCCAGAATACACATGCATTGTTATACAGATATATAAAACCCTTACGATGACACAAGGCAAACTGTAGGATTCTATTTGTTTTGACAAGGGCAACATTTAATGAAGTGGACAATTGAAGGGTTCACTTGTAAACAATGGTAAGGGACAGATAAGATGTTTTGTGTAATTCCAAGATCAAGTTTGAAAAAAAATCATTGAACAAATATTCTATTGACATGAAATATGATTGTGTTTGTAGATAAATCATTACATTTTTAATCATCCTGCAGCAATTAAATGTTTGTAAGTGTCGAATCCCTCTTAAAAATGAATTATTGAAATTATTCTAACGTGCACTTAACATTATTTACTTGTTAACCAAGTACAATTAACATGGTTTATTTTTTAACTAGTTACACTTAACACTGTCTACTTGCTATACGAGTTTACTTAAGATTACTTTTAATTTGTATCACATCATTAAAATGTCTATATGATAAGGTTTGCATTGTTGTTTCTTATGAAGCACACCACAGTGGTTAAACTTTTGTCATACACTGTTGTTTACATTTAACCCATTCAGACCCAGTGTACACAATTGTGTACATTACGCAGGTGCAGGTAATTTTCTTGAGTGGTTCATATTATTGTAGCTGAACACACACCCTACATCTCATTGGTTGTGACAAGTGTTGTGTCGACTTAAGTACGCATAATAAAAATTAAGTTTACAACACTAGAAACCGCAAATTAATGTGGGTCTGAAAGAGTTAAATACACCACAGCTTTAAAGCTTTCGTCATACATATTACCAATCCTTATAGTTTTGCACAACTGTACCTATCAAGTTTTATCATTTCATTAAACACACTTGAAGTCTTACTTTCTTCTTCTCCCTTCTCATCCTCTCAGTGAACTTTCATTTACTGCTGGTCGGAGTGAATTATATCAACCATAATAAACAGCAAGGATCCATCCCAAACTGAAGAGACTGTCTCTTAGCTTGTCTGCTTTGATAGGAACAGTAGTCAAGAGTATTTGGTTTTAAGTTCATTCAAGTATGAAGAACTGCTTGCTGGCGTTCCACGTTTTGATAGTGCATCTGATTCCAGATAACTATTCTAATGACTACAAAATTTTGATGTTGGAGTACGCTGTCGTAACTCAGCACACTATTTAATATGCTGAAATGGCTTTACTTTGCAGATGCTGGATTTCGGTGAAAAAACTGTTCCAGCGCAGAGAAGTTGTTGGAACGATCTTGACTCATTCGAATTATCTTGAATGGCTTCTTCCTTTGGGATGCTTTAAGAACGCTCACCAGTTATCAGTTCCATACACCATCTGATAATTATAAGTGACGTTTCTATCAACCCGAGTAAAGTCTATGTCGCTGGGTAGCATGTTTAGAGACCCGGAAATTTCGCGGATTCATCTGAGGGCACGTTAAACTGCATTCACGTGTACATATGTGCTTGTGATTCCACTGGACCATAGATTGTTAGACTCGCCACGAATGACTTTTAACCAATAACTAACCTGAGAGGAAAATAAGAACCGAATCCGACTGGGGTTAAAGCGCAGCAACAGCCAACGAACTACTAACCGATGCTGGACTGTTTAAAGATTTGTGGAGCCTAACTTGATGCCGAATAAATCCACAAAATTTCCAGGTCTCTCTCTAAGCATGTTTAATGTGTCCAATCTGGAAGAATGACTTTTTTTTTTTTTTTCCAAGCAACTTGCTACCTAGTCTGGTCCCTTATTAACTGTTGCTTTACCCCACACAAGGCAATGTCTTTGAACCTCTCCAAATGAATTAACATAAAAATTGTCATACCATATTTTACGCTTGTTAAACATTGGCCGTGTAGTTAATTTTTATGTGGAGAACGTCCACTGTAAATCAAATGTGAATACATGAACATTACTTCCATGTTTTTCTAATGTAATTGCTTCGCGTTATTCCGACTGTAAGCTTCTGCTTTTCGATGGCGCAGTCCCTGCTTTACTTGCAACGAATATATTCTAGTTCCATCTGTACAGTTCTCAGCATGTCTAATTGCTATATAAAATGAATCACACTGCCGGCAGGTGTCCATTTTAGTGCTCTTCGTACTTATGGTGTACTCCACTGTGTAAATATTCTCCTGAATTTATCTGCAGAGACAGCTGTTTTGTTTGCAGCCATACGTTCTTATACATAGCTATCAAAACAAAGCTGCATTGAATATTCCAACTCAAATACTCTCGTGATGAATCTTTTCTACGGTTGTGACTCTTGTATCGATAAATCTGTCAATAAATGCTTTTACATCATTGCTATCTTTTACTGAATATTTTCTACGATGAGTAGTATGTTTACCTCTGGCATAAAACTGGTTGAACTACTCCTCTTTTTTAATAATCTCACTATATTTCCTACGTGGACTTATTCCAGAGTCCATGAATACTGATAAATGCATTTTTGCAAACTACCAAATCTTATCCTATAGATTTCACTGTGTAAACAAGTGTTTGACTTCTTCTAAATATCTCCTTTTAAGTCTTTTTACGGTTAACGATTTTTGATCTCAGACAACGTTGTAAGTAATAATTTAACATATCATAGCAAGAAATTGCCCAGGAATCTGTAAATATATTTTTCTTATCTTCTTAATTTACTACCTGAAAGCACCATGTAGGGCATGCAGGTGGTGTGCATACATGTTTTTCGAAAATTTTTTCCCTTACCCCTGTGTTTTTAATTCCTTTCCGTGATATCTTTTATTCTTAATCTGGTCTTGCACACTGCTAAGGTTTAATCCTTTTAATCCTTTTTGTTAGCTCCGTCGATCATCCACGCCTTTATCATCTTCTTGTCCTATTTCACCACCAGATACAGCTTCACACATATCACGTTCGTGCTTCTGAACCTATAAACCGAAGATATCAGTTTGAAATAATTTGCCCACTTTAGAATCATAGCAAGCACAAATACAAATTTATCCACAGTTTCGAGTATTGATAATATTCTCACACAAACATCTATTATACAAAATATGTTTGCTCAACCCAGCATTTCAACAAAACATGAACAGAAACTACCCAAACAAGTTCACATAAACAAGAAACATTATGATTCGCGTGCATATAGCTGCATGGTGATTAAAAAAATGTGCTATCGCCTATCCCGAAATCCGGTTCTCTAGTACTCCCTGGGTCATCTAGAAAATAGTCTACTTGTCTACCCGTAAACACAATAACACGATACTACGAAATTACTTTTTCTTTTGGGCAGTATGTGCTTTGAATGTAACCAATTTGTTTTATAGTTTATAATCCAATAACAACAACATTTTTATTTTAATCGAGTTAATTTTAAATAAAAAAATTGAAAAAGGAACCATGTCAGTGTACAGAATAAATATTTGAGGCCAAAAAGCCGAATATGAAAGTAACATTTCATTCATTTTTTGGGAACCAATATTCACAATTATATGGTTTACGACTAACTAAATACATCGGACCTTACTGTTCAATTTTGGCTTTAATGTTTAACTGACAGTAAAGCCGTGAAGATGATACAAATGTGTTAACACATTGAACAGTTTCTCTGCTTTAGTCTTCATTTATTCGCGCAGTTGTTACTGTGACACCCATTTTTACAATCTTCCTTATGCGATCTTCATATGTTTCTCAAATTTGCGGCATAGTAGCCCATTTTCATTGCAAATTGCATCCCATTATTCATTAGCAGCAGAGTTATTACAATGAGCTAAAGTTTCTTAACTTCGCTAGACGTTATCAGTGAATGTTGCTCCAATTCTTCAAATGTAGTTTCTAACTTGGCTAATTTGCTGAAGAATAACTTATGATGTTTGCAGCATAAATATCTAAAGTGTTGGAGTTATTTGTATAACATACAGCTCAGAAATCATGAGAACTATTCTTAATAATACTGTGGATATAGGCAAGACTTCAGTTAGAATATTTTCTAGAAATGTAATTTAGGTTCAGATTGGAGAAAACACACAGGATTTGTTATTTTAGTGCGGCATATACTAAATAGCACTCGTGAATTAGGTGTTGCAAATTTCTAAGAAACTGCCTTCTCTTCTGTGGAAAAAACATCTGTCCACCAATGAAGCGTTGGTTCTTTCACTGAGAGAAATGTTTCTTTCAGGCATACAAAATACTTTTTTGTATAAAGCTAAACATATATTTAGCAGCTCCAACAAATTATTTTATTGAGTATAGGTACAAAACTAAAAAATTAACAAAATTGATTTTGTCCGTGTTACAAAACACCTACGTAGGAATAACAAAACCTGTGTATTGACCGAACAAAAATTAAACTACGAACTAAATATTTAACTGAATTAACTGTATAGATTTGCTTGATCACCCGTGTGATTACTTTCGTTCAAAAATACAGCTTGAGAATAATTTCTACAGGAAATGAACAAGTAAAACGTTAAAATTTGAAGTAGGTATTTATTACCGTACCTTGTCGTGTATTTGAATTGTATTTATTTAAAAACTACCTTGCTTCGGCAGTTGTTAGTTTAGCTGACGCTATGGCGTAACGTTCCGGCGCAACTGATTCGTGTTCAAAAGTCAAGCGTGCCTTAGTCTTTTTAAAACAATGGAAACTGTTACAAGTACACGGAGTTATTCAGATGTTTAAGTTGCACCATCTAAATATTACAGTTTGATGAGGTAACCCAGTAACAACAAAAAAATTATTTTGTTTTTCAACACAATATTTAATTGCCCCAATACAAGAAATTCATTCGGCTTCACCAGATAAACGTTGTTTTATTCAACTAAATCTTCACCTCAATGTTTGAAGTGGCTTATTACTGGAATATAAATCTATGTTGAAATAAATACATGAATTTCGTCTTATTGATAAATGATTCCCATTATAACAGTTGATTCCGAAGTACTGATGAGATAGTATCCTTTAAATTTTTTTATTAAAAAGTCAATGTTAATATCATGTGCGTCTTTCATCTGGAGCAGAAATACATAGTCTATGTCTTGCGTTCCACTCCATTGAAATGCTGAGTAAATAGAACTAGTAAGAGAGTAGAAGGAAAATAAGAGTGCTGGCAAAAGGCTGGGGGCTACTGAGGCGTGGACGAGTAGGTCACCATCTTGGATGATGTCACGCCGAAACTTCATGCTCTGTCATTCCTCGTCAAAGGCGTCCATCTTGTTTTCCTTCGGAATTTCCTTTTTTTTTCCTTTTCCCCTCGGGATTGCATTATTCTCAAACTCATGCTCAATCATTCCACTTGGTTTTTCCTGCTCTGTCATTCCCCTTGGTTTTCCCATGCTCTGTCATTCCATAATGTTTGTCTCAAGCTCTGTCATTAAACCTTGGTTTTTTCATTCTCTACCATTCCAACTTGGTTTTCTCATACTCTATCATTCCCTCCTGTCTCTCTCACCCATTTTCTCTCTCTCTCTCCTGCCTTATACATCCGCAATATTGGATGTTCCCTCGTCGCCGTTGTCTGCTGTAGGCTGCCATATTTAATTATCTGGCCCACCACTAGAGTGTGTTGATCACAAGTTCAACCATTCGTAGCTAGGAGCGCTCATATCGGCGTGGCCATCTTGTGTTGGTAATCATGTCGCTTGCAGGGATGCGCTGGTATCGGAGATTTTAGCTTTATTGTCAGCTGCTAGAAGCTCTGGAACGATTCTAGTTGGTGGTTTCGGAACTCAAAAAAATGCCGTAGGTGCATGCGATCGTTCCCGCAACTCTTGTGCCACCAACCTAGCGTCCTAACCACTAGATTAGAGCAACATATAGGAAAGGAGGGTGGTTAATGTCGAATACATATACATCTTATCCCATCACTCGCATAAATTATTGGCTGGCTGCGACTTTATATAAACATTATTTATAAAGTAACATACCTATAAACTTCAGGCCCCCATGCACGCATGCCTATGCTTTTATATACGTGAAAGTTACATATAAAAATTAGTAGCACCCATTCCTGTTCTATCCCAGTCTACATGAGCACAGGAAATTAATTATAAATATATTCGCCTGTAACATGTATATTCATACAGAGGCAATTGTGCAGCGGCGTACATGGGCGGCGATCATGCGCGCTTCTGTATCTGCAATTTGTCCGTGCATTCCTTGCCACATGGAGCGAAGCATGTCCATGCATGCCACCCTTAGTCGTCACATTGCGCTTGAAGAAGGGGCAGCTTTCTAACTATAACTGCATCGAGCTGCAAGAATAAAAACTAATTACAATCCCATTTGTCTGTTCTTTGCCGTGCTCGCTCAAGGATGATGATTTCTGCTGTTCATTGCCGGCTCGCCCTCACACTTGGTACAAAGGACAGTACACTACGTCATCCAAATACAATATTGTTAAATTTTCTATAGGCAAACATTTGCCTGTTTGCATAAAAAACAACCAACGGCTCCATGTGGCAAACCCTCATCAATCAGTTAATCGCAGAGGTCGATGCCCATGTTTCCATCAAGTTAAATCTCTGACTGGACTGTGAGTATGGGAAGCCCGAGCCTCACGACGATGAAACGGACCAGAGAGAGTTCAAGTTGAAGAATACCCCATTATATAATACCTCCGATTTTGATGAAGCTGCCGACTCCAACATAAGCAAGATATGTCGGGAGGCTGAAGAGTACCAAGGTAAGGGAAGTGAATGGACGACTACTGCGGTGAACAGACTGCAGCTACGCATTAGCAAATTGGACCCACTGAGAGCTTTATCATGGCTAGATTTGCTGGTCTCTAACAAGGCAAAGAAGGCGGCCAATAACCCATGGAATAGTAACGAGGATAAATGTTTCAAGTGGGCAATCTTGCCCAAAATTTGGAAAGTGAGAGTTCACCTCCCCCCCCCCCCTTTTTTCCACGTGAACCATTACTACCTACTATCGCTAACTGGAGGGGAAAGTTCATTTTGATGAAATAGATCAGCATTTTGGAGAGCCACAACCTTGGTACATCTGTGAACATATATTGCTACGCCCTCAACCCCATGAACGTAGTCAAGATGGCAACAAACTGCCCAAATACTAAAAACAGCAAAAAAGAAAGAAAAGCCCCATTCAGGGAGAGTGCAGAAATACCTAACAAAGGTAAACTACTGTTACCAACACAAACACACGAATCATGTAATAGTTTCATTTACTGTGTGTCTTCAAATTAGGTACAACAACACTCAAGTTACTAAGAAACAATGTTTGTATTCTGGCCCTTGCATTTACAAAAAGCGCTTTCTTGTATTATTTTCCTCCACAAAGTACAACTTTCGAACCTTTAAAAATTGGGGGATTAAAATATATTTTTCTTTCTGATCTTTAAGAGTAAATTCAAGAATAGAAATATTCCAAATAACTCTTTTGATTAAAAACAGTACTGAACCTTCCAATCAGATACTAAAGATGTGTAGTTTCATATTACTATCAACTGTCAAAATTATACATAGCCCAAATATTGTAAATACTACAAGCATAAAAAAATATTGGCTATACTGGAAACCTTGTGAATTTTCTAAATATATCATAAGCCAAAACCTAACTTTATATTGTCGCTCAAACATTCCAGAAGATAAATGGTTATATTTTTTATTATATATGCCTCCAAAGGGCAATACCACCCTTAAAAATTTCTCAGGACATTTGATTATTCAAATTTTCTAATGTGTGTATTATTTTTGGCTCTATAAAGCCTACAGAGGCAAATGCTTGCTTTAACTTTACAAAGTACACAATTATTATGATATTTCATATTTAGCGTACAGATGCCAAAAAATAATTCTGAAAATATCGACCAACTACAAAGTCTAAGGCATTTCTTAATCTCTAGCCTTATTCTTCCTACAGAGGCCAATGCTAAATAGGAAAATTTAAAGTTTTACAAAAGTTAAAATATTTATTATTTTCTGGCCATACGCTTCCTATAGAGGTCAATGCTAACTTGAAAATTAAAAACTTACAAAGTTTAAAATATCGATTATTTTCTAGTTTAATTAACCCACATAGGCCAAATTCTGAACTTTTATTATTTCTGAGAACAAAGTTACAAGAACTTCTGGCTGTAGGGGAAGGTTGCCTAAGGCGTAACATTTTTTACATTATTGCATTAATTTGGGCCAATCTTCAATATACTGCTCCAATATTGATTTAGTACGAAGCAGCACACATATATGCATACATATCTACATTAAAATGTCTATAGTCCATTCCCCATTGGAAGCAACTTTCTCGGAGCCCTGCTAAATATCTACTTGCAGGCCCGTTTCGTATCCTTCAGCCCAATATAAACAACCATTGCCATGTGACTGCCATGTAGCATTTGTCAAAATCAATGTTTACATATCACTGTGTTTGTACACGTGTTCGTATACTTTCGCTACACCTAAAAATAAACATCGAAATGTGACTTCTATTTTTATACCTGTCAAATGTGTTGTTTACTGTTTACAGCTTTTCAAAGAATTCTGTATTTGGTCTATTTCAAAAACCATTTCGTACTAATATTCACAGTTTAGGCCTACAACATTATTTAGGTCAGCTTTATGACGTTTTAAGAATGTCTGAATTAACAATAGTTCTTATGGTTATGTTACATTAACATATTTGTTTCCCACGACATAGCACATTACACGTAACGGACGTTAATATTTTCCCGCGACTGTGTTAAACACTATTACAACTGCGGGCTAATGAACTGTAGTATTTAACTTTTTGTTATTGATATGTGTTGGGTTATTTCTTTAAAAGGTCAGCCTCAGTTCGAATAACGAAGGAATAGCCAGTCCAACGAAAAAGCGACATTAAAATCAAGCACGTAACTAGACATTAAAATCAAGCACGCAACTCGTGTCGCTCATCTCTTGTTATAACTTAAAATATAGCGGTGAACGTGCACTCAAATAAGCCTACCGTAACTTTTATTCCGCTCATATTTATATGTATTGCTACTTACTGTGTATTATGTTTATTGAAAATTATTGGGGCTGGCCTTGGTTGTTTTGTTGGGATTGGTGGTAAATCACGTTACACAACTGTGTTTCAAACACCCACCAAGGCAAAGGTACAATGTTGTGATAAATAAACAGACATGGATGTAAATAAATAACTTCGCCATAAAAACAGTTCACATTTACAACGTATAAATAGTTCGTACCAAATATTTGAAATCACGCACACACAGCCACGCCACGCTATTTCACACGAAGCGGTTAACGAAACACGCCGTAACAGTATATTTATTTACTGCCGCAGAAAAACAAATTGATCACAATCTCGTAACTTGCCTAGGTAGGTTTAAAACACACGTCTACAAACGTGATGTGGTAATTTGAAGTATTTTTCGGAGTAAGTATAATTTACGCTTCGATTGGTAAAACAGCAATACGCCATGTGATGGCTCGCCACGGCTGCCAACTTCACATTATTTCTGCCCCGTCATCGTATCTAAATATATTAAAATAAGTATTCAAACAAAATCTCTTAATTACAAATTCAAAAATTATCATTTTGCTGTAATAAGTATGAAATATGCTACAATTGAAAACAGGTACAATTTTTGGGTACTAGTGAAGTGAAACTTCCCGAGTGTGAAAGAGACAAATATAGATAGATAGATAGATAGATAGAGAGAGAGAGAGAGAGAGAGAGAGAGAGAGAGAGAGAGAGAGCGACAAGGCTCGCTCAGCAGACAGTTGCTTCAAAACTGCTCTCGCTCGATAAAACAACACCTTACCATTACGGCCTACTCACGATATTTTCCGCTGTTATTTTAAAATGTAAAAATGAGATATGTTGCCATCGGGGCTAACTAAATATTTCAATATTTCAATAGGCACCGTTAGTTCCTTACCGCTAGTTGCCAACACGTCGCTGCTCTCGCTGTTGTTAATTCATATTTAAAGAGAAATAAATATTACTAGTTATAGAATATATTAAGATAAAGTTTCATTTATTCAATAATACAGTACTCAAAAGTTAACCACAGTGTTATAAATTTGTGGAATACATGTAATTGAAAAAACAGGTTGACATGTTATGCCTAGAGTGTTTTTTCAAAGGTTGATTTTCATAAGTCGCTTCCAATCGGGAATGGACTATAGTTAGCTGAAGTAGCGACCCAGAGAAAATTTCTTATTGTAAGACTGCAATCGGTACGATATAGGAAACCAGTATCCAAAATCGTACCATCAGTATCGTAAATCGTACCATTACAAACAGAAATAGTCTAATACAAAATTTTCTTTATGGAAACAGCTATAATAATGTTTTAAGTGTAAACAAGTACATATTTCACACTAAATAAAACAAACAAACCAAAGCTTTTACATGCAACACAAATAAAACGTTTCAGGTCTGATTTAACCCCTGCACAGGTTTCATGCACCCAGGTGCGACACTGTAAACATAGCACCATATTTTCTACATTTTCCTCACATACTGAACAAAACCAATCGTCTTGCACAAGTTCTATGGTTACATTGGATTCGAATGAAGTAGAAAGAGTATTGTTTTCTGGAGTTGTTCTTAAACGCTTGTTTGCACATGCAGAACGTCCCTTCCCTTTTGTAGATTTATTATCTACTTTGCTGATCGTCTTCCTTCTTCTATCTTTTGCAGCCATCAAATCACGTTTGTACGGACTGTTTGTCAGTACAACAGCACGTTCAGCTCCCCGCCTTGCTTGTGTGGACACATGTTTGGGGCATGTTGGAATCGGAGAAATAGCTTCAATTGAAACATTCAACTTCGAGATCATCTCCTGCCGAGTAAGCCTATCATTAGGGCTAATTATTTCACTACCAGTTGGCTCGCTGATGTTTTCTGTAGGCTTACGAGAAGGCGTATCCGTCTCATTTTCATCGGAGTGGCATTCGTTTTCTTCCAGATTTGCAGCTACTAAAAAGTTGGAATCGTTAAAAATATTACCATCTACCGACCATATTCCACAAGCACAAAATCCGTCAATGGCGTTCTGAATAGTTGCTGCCCTTGCATAGGCCTCTGCTACAAGTTGGGTAACCTGATACTGGGTAACACACAAACCGGGATTTGTTCTAAGCCATTTTTCAACTGCCTGGGAGTAGTAAGTTTTTAATGGCTTGAAGAAGGACCTGTCCAGAGGTTGTAGCCGATGAGTTGTGTGGGCAGGCAACTGCAACATTAGGACTCCATTGGCTCTTGCAAGTTCCAAAGATTCTACATTCTTCGAATTTGTCGAATGACTATCTAAAATTAAGAGATCCTTGTCGTCGATGTTTGGTTTGATGACAGCAATAAAATGTTGTAATCATTTTACAAAAAGATCACTGTTAATGTACCCTGTTTCCGATATGTCAACAATACCTCCAGGAGGGGCACCAACCTGCAGCTCATGCACCATTCTCATGCGTTTAAAGATTATCATAGGTGGAACATACATCCCGACGCACTAGTACAATACACTATTGATGTATTGACACTTCTTTCTCCACTTGCAATAGCTCCAATCTGACGCTTTCCTTTCATAGCCAACACTTTCTAGCATCTTTTTTTGTACAGTGCTGAAACCCGTCTTATCCACATTGAACACACGAGTAGCATCAAATTTGTTTTCATCCATAACTCTTTCCGGGATATCAAAAAATCCTAACACAATCTTCTTGTTGAACCCCTTTGCACGTACCATGGAAGTGGACTCGGTCTCATGTAGCGCTAATTCCTTATGACGGGCTTTAAAGGCATGAAACCATTTCTTCCCTGCCATTTCTGTTAATCCGTTGAAGCTGTGTGGTATTTCATTGCGCTCTGCAATTTGGAATGCTAACTTCCTGACATCAGTGACTGTTAACCCTAAACAGAAGCTCTTCTAATTTTAAAATATGATCAACGAGTTGTTGCTTTACTTCGGGTGGAAGGGTGGTGGTACGGCCTAAGGCTTTTACTGATTCGTTAGCTACAACATTCTTCCTGTCTAAGTGCCTTTTCAATGATGGCTTTGGAATGTTGTACTGTCGATAGTATTCATTAATACCCATGCCCCCGTTTCTATACGACGCAAAAGCCATTGCCATCTCACTTTCAGTCCAAGCTCCATATTTCCTTTTCGTAATTCTGTAACTCACAACGGACATGTGTTTTGGTAATCTTTTATTTACGATGACTATTAAATACTTTTGCATATGGTAAATATGGAACTTGGCAAATGTAAGGCGTGTTCAACTGAAACACATTGTCCTCGGATGTTGATGCACGACCATTAAGAAAAATGTTCCCTAAACAATGCACAAACTTAATGCGGAACCTTTACTGAAGTTTGTAATAAAATGAGATCACTGTATAAAACTATGCAAAAGGTCATTTAGATTGTTCAAAGTGTTTACACATAGTCAGCAATAAACAATAAATTTGCTAAACTACGACGTGGTACGACTTAGGCAACTCGTCATCAAATAAAAAAACAAATGAAACATAACCTCAAATTTTTGTCGTCAGGTATAAATTACTTCAAAATGTGAAGAAGAGTTGTCTTTACAATAATAAATATATTTTAACAATAATTACTTACTTTTCATTTTCGTACAGGCTTACAACTGAGGTTCAGAAACTACATCCAGAAGTGCAAATAATCATAAACTCCAATAACATCGCTAAACGTGGTTCCATACTTCCGCTATTCTTTGTATTGGCCGGGAACTACAACGAGTTTGTCTTGTAGCCACAAGAGCGCAGTGATATTCACATTTCCTGAAATACGGAGGTGGTACGAATTAGGAGGCGGTACGCATTCGGATACTTCCCCCTATATTTTGACATCAGCCATTTTAAAGTGTTATTTTAGTTTTTATTAATTTTACCAGGGATAACTTTTAAAAATTTTAACATTAAAATATCGGTACTTTTTCCAACATTATTTTGCCTAGAATTGATAAAACTAAGAAATTTCAAAAATATTTATGTCCTACTCGAACATAAAATATGCCCAACTTTGCCATATGGGCATTAATTTATGCAATTCATGGCAAATTATTATTTTTTTTCCGTTTACTTAACTCTGGTTATGATCCCCCGGAGCTGCCACCAACCCCGACTGAACAGCTTGCGGGCCTTAAATAGTACTTTATTTGGAATGTCCCCTAGAGGGGTTCAAGTAATTAACAACCAATAAGAGACTGTCGATTTCTCTCGATTAATCTACACAGCAAACTTCCGGGGAAACAGTTCTTCCACTGGAAGTGATGTCATGATGACCTTAGTAACCAATCAATTCCGCCACGTAGCTGCTCTTCCGGCTGGTGACACCAAAGGCGGAAGTGACGTCATGCGGCACACTTCTATGTGTCAGCTAATTAACAGCGCTGGCCGGCCGCAGAGACGTCATGGTCGCACCAGTTCCAAGAATTCTGCAGCGACCATGTGCAACGATTGCAGCGTACTCTGTGCCTGGTGCATGGGAGCAGTTCAGCCGCGCCGCCAGTGGCCTTGCGCCTATCCACAATCGCGGAATTCACGTCCGTTGCTCTACTGATTTCCCCCGCATCGGCCACTTACGGACAAAACCAGCTCAGCAAGCGGATGCGTCAACGCAGTTCAACCAGCATAGAAGATTACATGTTAGCAGGGAGTACGTTCTTTAATTTTCGAATTTTTTTAGGGACCACAGGTAATTAAGTTTTCCAAGCGGCATCATGCTCGGGCTACGTAGTGGCGTGTTGCATAGTTGAGTCAGAGAGGGTCGGTTTGTGTAGTATATGTAGCCAGAGCAGATAAGACTCAGCATTTCGACCTGATGCTTGTGACCGATGACGTTAGCAACGACTATACTTACATTACGGACTTGTGCTGTCTCGTCCATTCCCAGGTTACTGCATGTAATGGGAGTATTCATATCTGCAAATGCATCTTCATGTACTAAGATGATCGTCCACGAGTATATGGGCTGTAGGATCTTCAGTGTCTCGAGCAGCATAAGCAGCACATGTGGAAATGTCCAAGGGTGCACCAGACCGAAGAACAAGCATCCTGAAATTTAAAAACTACCACAATGCAGAGAAGTTGCCCATTGAGGTATACGTAGATTTTGAGGCTTTACTCAAGCCGATCCTAACCTGTGCTTCGAATCTGATACATGTATACACTTGTGCATATCAACTGCATGAGTCATATAATTACTGCCTGTACGTACATGTGGATAACGATCGTATCAATGAACACCTGACCACTTTACTGCCGACCCAACCAGTTATATATGTAGGGGAAGATACCAGTAGGTATTATACAGATACAATAGTGGCTATAGGAAAACAGGCGAAGGACATATATGAAACTTCTGCAGCTATGGATCCACTGACAGCAACCCAGCAGGCAGTGTACTGTCAGGTAAGAGACTATGTAATGCAATACAATTTTTGCAGAGGTGAATTACAAAATCAGATGCCATGACCATTTTCCAGGGCAATAGATTGGACCAGCATGTAGTCAATGCAACATTCTATGTCACCTACCAAAGAAGCTGGTCGTATTTTTTTTATAATCTGTCCTATGATGATAATTTTATTCTTAAAGAGCTGACATACGATACACAAGACATCTTCATTATCCCACACAGTTAAGAGAAAATGATTACATTTTTCCAAACAGCCGGGTAACTGATTCGCCATTCAGCTCAATGATACGTATCGTTTCATGGCTGCAAATCTTGCTTCATTGGCTCAAAACATTCCTGTTGACAAGTTTGTAAGTATGGGGAAATTCTTCAGCCCAAATTAGTTCCCATTGGTGATACGCAAAGGAGTATACCCATACGACTACATTAACTATCTTGCCCCCCCTCCCCCCCCCCACACACACACACACACACACATATATATATATATATATATATATATATATATATATATGTGGGGGGGGGGCAAGATAGTTAATGTAGTCGTATATATAAAGGTTGACGTCCTCCTTTTAGTTGACATCTTTTGAGAATTTCCATCACCTGTTTTTGGAAACATATTAGTTTGACTGGCCCGATATGTGATCTCCCAGGGTTTTCATTCGATGCCATGCTACGTATGATAAAGGTGGAACTTGAGCTGCTGGGGGACTATGATATGTACCTATTCCTTGAGTCGGCCATCAGATGTGGTGTTTCGCAGTGCATGTTGTGATACTAAACTGCCAATAAAGGTACGTGGAAACTGGGCACGATACTGACAAATTGGATACATTACTGCAATGTGTTGATGCATACAATTTCTACGGATGGGTAATGAGTTTGCCACTACCACTATTCAATTTTAGATGGATTGAACTTAACATCATGTCCATACCTAATGATAGTGATGTCGATCACATGCTAGAAGTTGATGTTGCATATCCTGCAGCCTTGCATCACGACCACAAGGATCTGCCCTTCCTTCCCATTAACCAAGTGTCCACCAGGCTCGATGCAAAGAAGTTAATTACAGTGCTCGAGGATAAGGAACATAACATTGTACATTACAGGACTCTGAAGCAAGCATTACCTCATGGCTTCCATGTGACAAATATTCATTGTGTCCTCGAATTTGTGCAGTAACCATGGTTGAAAGCCTACAATGATCTGAATATGGAGAAGAGGAAAACTGCCGGCAACAATTACGAGTGTGATTTCTTTAAGCTTGTCAACAGCTCTCTGTTCGGCAAGCTTATGCAGAACAAAAGGAAGCGACAAAGGATGTAAAGGGTATGCAGTGAGATGCGACTAAGGAAACTCGTAGAAAAACCCGTGTACAAGCTTGCCTGGTACGACTAGAGAATGAGACTATTTTATTAGATAAACCTATATAAGCTGGGTTCTCCATCCTCGACCTCTCCAGAACAGTAATGTATTGGTTACACTACAATGTGGTGAGACGATGGTATGGTGATCGGTGTGATTTGGCGTGCATGGACACCGACAGCTTTGTCTGTTCTTTCCGCACTGAAGATTTTTACCAGGACCTAGCTACTGATCCTGCATTCAGCACTGAATTCGACATGTTCATCTACCCTATCGATCATCCCTGCTACTCCCCAACCAATGCCAAAGTGGTGGGGAAGTTTAAGGATGATATTGAAGGAGCTATAATGACCGAATTTTTCGGGTTTCTTGCGAAATTATATTGCTACAAGTGTAAGGTCAAAATGGTTAAGAGGGCTAAGGAAGTGCAGAAATGTGTTGTTAAAAACAAGATTCTCTTTGAAGATTATAAGTGAGTTCCGCACCAATAGTGTACGATTCGGGTCAGAGTGCACATCATTCGTTCTCACCAAAATGTTCTCTACAGTGAATGCAACAATAAGTTGGCTCTGCCATGGAAGTACGATAAGATATGCATACTGGATTATGGAATGCATACTGTACGATATGGATATACTGACTGAATTATGAGTATTTATTACTATGATGACGTTGCTTCCACCCCACCCTCCTTCTCATTGTTTGACATTATTTCTTGGATGGAGTGGCGAAGAATTGCAGTTGAATGTCACTGATTTTTTGAGCTGTTCCAGCAGCACACTGTAGCCATTCAAGAGGTAGTTATTATCTTGTCAGGTGTGTTGTTATTGATAGTGACTGGTGGCACACTGTAGCTAATGCAAGAGGAGTTATTTTTTTGTGTCAGGTGTGTTGCTGATGTATCCTGAGCAGATCCAATTTTATGGTTTTATTCGATATGATCGGGTATGCAGATTGGAGCTTTGTATCAAACAACTTATGTGTATAATCCTTGCTTTTCTCCAACACCATACTGTAGCTGGTGCAAGGCATGATCATCACCTTACCAGGTGTGTTGTTGCTGATGGCTGATGGCACCCTATAGCTCATGCAGGAGGTAGTTCTTATTCTGTGTGTTACCGATATACCCCGTAGGAGACCTGTTGTTTGGTTTTATCCGATCCGACCTATTGTTTCACACCTTACAACATCTCGTGTGTACTTGGGCACAGGGTTTGACGTATGTTTTAGGGCCTCTATCCTGGTAGGTGGTGTGGGTACGAAATGGTTTTTATGTGGCATGCATGCACTACAGTAACTGGTGGTCGTATTGTATTTGCTTTTCCACTTTGTCACTACGTTGCCCCCAACTTCTCTCTTTTCATCTATCTACTAGACTCTTATTCTGTTACTGTCGTTTTTCTGTGTGTTCCTTTGTCCGCTTTGATTTTTGCTTTCAGGTGGGAAGTTTTCAAATTTAACACTTCGTAAGCCACCGGCACACTACGCTTGCGGCAATACTGTTGGTTTTTAAAAAATGCAAACAGGCAAATATTTGCGTATAGAAAATTTAACAAGGTTGTATTTTGCTGACGTATTGTACTGCCCTTTGTCCCAAGTGTGAGGGCGAGCCGGCAGTGAACAGCAGAGATCATCATCCTTGAGCGAGCACGGCAAAGAACAGACAAATGGGATTGTAATTAGTTTTTATTCTTGCAGCTCGATGCAGTTATAGTTAGAAAGCTGCCACTTCTTCAAGCGCAATGTGACGACTAAGGGTGGCGTGCATGGACAGGCTTCGCTCCATGCGGCAAGGAATGCACGGACAAATTGCAGATTCAGAAGCGCTCATGATCGCCGCCTATGTACGTCACTGCACAATTGCCTCTGTATGGATAATGGTTATAAGCGAATGTATTTGTAATGAATGGCCTACGCTCACGTGGACCGGAATAGAACAGGAACGGGTGCTACTAATTTTTATATATAACATTTTCGTATATAAATGTGTAGGCATGCGTGCGTGGGGGCCTGAAATTTATATGTATATCACTTTATATATAACGTTCACATGAAGTCGCGGCCTGCTCAAATTTTTTCCCTAGTGATTGGATTGTATATACAGGATATTGCATATTGCATGTCAATATATCGGGGTAACAGTCCTCACATCTGGAGGATAAAAAAATGTAATATTAACATAGGTCCGCAAATGCTTTGTTTCCGTACTACAGCCCATAATACGTCTCGCACAGTGTATGGCTTGCGGGCTGGATCATGGAGCTGTGGAATGCCATCGCAGCTGTAATTGACAGCCCCATACCAGCCCCCGAGGAGTCCCGATTTGAATCCACTAGAGTTTTATCTGTGGGGGACATGAAAAGGCACTTGTGTATGCAACCGCAGTGGACGATGTGGACAACCTCAGTAACCATTTTGTGGCGGGTTGCGAAACAATCAGGAATTCTCCAGCGTGTTCATCAACGCATCCGGGTGTAATGCGACGGCGGGTTGATGCTTGTGTTCGTGCTGATGGAGGGCATTTTGAACATTTTATTTCGTGCCGACTCTTAGCTTTCACACATGTGTAAATAATTTATGTTAATTTCCTACTGGTCTAGGTGTAGTTCGTAGTGTGAGGTGTGTATCATGCAAACGAACGCTGCGATGACATTTCACAGCTTCATGATCCAGTCCGCAAGCCATACACTGTACGTTATGTATTATGGTCTATAGTACGGAAATAAAGCATTTGCGGTCCTGTGTTCATATAACATTTTTTCATCCTCTAGATGTGGGGAATGTGCTCTCGAAGTATTAACATGCAATTTTGCAACACCCTGCGACATTAAACGCTTCCTTTCCTAGATGCTGCTGTCGTATGCACACTGAAGTACCAGCTCTTTGTTCACTGGATGCTGCCTCCAGTGAGTGGCCAATTCTACACCAGAAAGCCAGTGGCACGTTATTCGGTTCTTCTTATTTCCTTTAAATTCTGTTATTAGCTCAGAATCCTCGAGGGTATATCATATCAATTGTGAACAATAGCAAACGTGTCTAGCTAGTCCTAAAATTTATTCGCGCAGTTTTTTCGACCATTTTGCCTATGCCCTCAGCTTCACAGCTGTATATTAGTAGGAATGAGGGAGGCAGTACGATATCTTTGATAGGTGTCTTTATTTAGGGGGTGGAGGTGAAGGTAATAATATGCTTACGGGGAAGGAGGGGGGCAAGACGCATGCTCAGTGCAGGGCGACAGCGACGAGCGGGCTGAGGATGTGTGGTGAGGGGCAGTTCTTCAGCGACCAGAAAGTGGCGACAGAGGCCGGGAAGGCAGGCTGTGGGCAGGAATCACAGCGGCGGTATTTATGGGCGGGCAGGCCCGAGAAACAGGAACATCACTTGTGTGCACGAGACCAGCCCCCCCCCCCCTCCCCCCTCACCCTACCCGACCTGTAGTGCCTGTGCAGGTGCGACCACCCGCCCCACACGCCCACCCCTCGACATTCCCCCTCCCCGCCGACGGTTAGAGTATACTGCTGGGCCCGGCACTCCCAACATCGCTAGGCCCTACGCACAGCGCACCGATCATTGGCCGGATGTAGAGTTAAGGTGGCCGCCTGTTTGAAGGAATTTTGCACGTCGGAGGCCTAAAAGCGCGGGAGCGCTACGGGCGACCGAGACATGCGCATCAACTCTCCCGTCGCCTCTACGCACAAAGCACTGAACTGGTCGTGCAGTCAGGCCGTCGATAACGCGCCTTTATGAGACTTTCAGCTGAGACACAGCTATTTTATAACGTAATAATAAAAACAAATGTCTGATGCATGTCCCTATCCCTTTTTTAATGTTTTTGCACCGGAATGTTCATACCTAAAAATGACCGTGTAAACACCCGTTTGAGCCATTTTCAGTATCCCAAAAATATGCTTTACAGAGAAATGGAGGCAATGAAAAACGTTTACAGACGCGTAACATTTCTTAAATGCTATTCGTAACCAGACCTCACTCAGACATGTGGGGCGGTTTTTTTAGTAAAATGTTTTTTGCTGGAGCTCTGCACACAGTTTGGCAGCCTACTACCTTAAGGTTCCCGCCTACCCGGAGCTCTCATCCGCGTTTGAGACCGAGAAGTGAGGGAGCGATAAGGACGACACTGCCACGCTCATCAAATGCCTCATCGCCACTAAGCGCGAAGTATTGAACTGGCGTACAGTGTTCTTGTCGCACTGCGTGTATGGGACTTTAAAGCGGCGTCCCTATTATTTTATGGGTGGAAAGTCTGTAGGGAGATTCAGTTCAGGACACTTGAGTAGTTTTGTACGAACGTGATGCGTATATTTTGAGATACAGCGCTTTGAAAAAGCCGTTTCTTTTTTGCAGTTTTGAAGAACTGTAAAACTGCGTTCCTAACGAACGTAACATTTTTAAGTACATTTAAGTACATTTTAAAGTACTCAACAGCCCTCGGCTGAGCAGTTAGTCTGTTCGCCTCCCATCAAGGCAATCCGGGTTCTATCCCCGCCCGGGTAACTCCGGATTTACGTATGAGGGGAATCGTACCGGACGATGCCGTTGGTCCGCGGGTTTTCTCGGGGATCTCCCGTTTCCCCGCCCCTTCATTCCGGCGCTGCTCCATACTTACCTCAATCACCCTCATCGGCTCTCAAGACCTCGATGTTAATTGACGTCCAAATCTCTTCACTCACTCAACAGCCCTCCTCTGAAGTGTGTGTTATTTTCGTAGATCAGCACATTAGACATTCGTTTAATAGTTTTATGGGAAAACGTGTTTTTCAAACCCTTGGCTAACCAGTTCAAGTGCCGCACTATAAAAATGTTTGTAATTTTTACTCAGAAATTCTTTGTAATCTTACAAAGCATCTAATAGTACAAAGATTTATCTCGTAAAACTACTTGTTTGTAAAACTACAAAGGCTGTGTTTGTAATATAGGCTACCTCAAGAAATGTTTGTACTATACTGACCAGTTTACACGAGCTTCAGCAAAATGGCGGACACTCAACAACTTAAAACAGTATATAGCTGTTTGTGCAAAAAGCTATGGGTGAAGTAAAGTGTAGCTGCGTGCGAAAATAAATGTATTGCAGGTTTTAATAACGTAAAACACTTAAAACATCTCAGAGAATCACAGTAAAACGACAATTTTAATACAACGTTACCGTACTATTCATTAACTGTTAATGTTTCCTAGCTACACAGAAATCTTAAATCAGCTCTCAATACCTTGTTGTTAAGGTCGAAGTAAAGCAGCTGCCTATGGAGCACTGCACCCGACTATACAACGTGAAGAACTAATAAAAAATAAGTACAGAACCGCAAAGATAGTCATAAAAGTGGAATTTGTGCTGTACATGAAAGAAGAATACGTGTTTTGCAAAATTATAAAATATTTTACTAAAATATACTTC
Source organism: Dryococelus australis (assembly GCA_029891345.1). Classification (NCBI taxonomy): domain Eukaryota; kingdom Metazoa; phylum Arthropoda; class Insecta; order Phasmatodea; family Phasmatidae; genus Dryococelus; species Dryococelus australis. Next base: position 293,746,320 of record CM056994.1, read on the forward strand.
TTAAATTAAAAATAAATTATTGATTAAGATAGTCTGTATTTTTTTACAAAAATTAAGAATATTTCCATTCTGGATGCTTCAGAAAGCAGAATTTGCAAGAAAATCTTCGTCATGGAATATCGTCATAATGTTTACTATGATTGTGTGTAATAAAATTGTAATAATAACGTAGGAAATATTTTTTATGATTAATTTTGTGTGCGTCCATTCGTCACAAACATTTACGGCTGAAACTGACGTAAATATAGTTACTTATAAAATTATGATACATTTTTACTGTAACTTTATCACACATGAACACAGTAGGCCCTAAATATTATGACGATTTTCCTTGATGAAAATTTTCTTGTAAATTTTGCATTCTGCAGCATCCAAAACGGAAATGCGCTTAAATTCGGTTAAAATTTTTTTAAATATTTATGAAGTGTGTTTTAGTAAAATATTTTATAATGTTGCAAAACATGTAAACTTACATTCTTCTTTCATATACAGCATAAATCACTCTTTTCTGACAATTTTTAAGGTGTCTGTGCTCATCTTTTATGAGTTCTTCTAATTGTACAGTCAGGTGTTGTGCTCCATAGGCAGTTACTTTACTTTAACCTTAAGAGCAGTCCGAATCTTTTACTCAACAACAGAACTCTTAAAATGAAATAAATATGCCTATTATTCTTAATCAAATGACTTCATTAATATTTTGTAGGTACTTGCAGGTATATTTACAGTAAGAATAAGGTATAAGCTCGTAAGTCAAGTTGGTCTTGTGGTTAAGGGTGCCTGTTAATAATGCAAGAGGTGTGATTTTAATCACTGTGCTGGCAAAGTGTAGATTTTTTTGTAAATTATATTTTGAAATACTTTTTTTTTTTAGTTATTCTCTGTTAGTAATTTATCTTATTTGTTATCTAGAAGAAAATCAACGTTATGTAAACTTCTCAATAATGTCAGTTGTACTACAAGGGCTATCATTTGTTATATTACAGATAAATATTTAGCAGAGTTTACAAGAAGTTCTTTCTAGTTTTACAAAGGATTTTCTTGGAAACTGGCTTTTACAAGATTTTTCTTGGAAGGTACAAAAAATTTTTTAGAATGCAGGTAGGTGGGAACCTTAAGGCACGGCTCCATCCCTTTAGCAGAAATTCGTCGTTTTCGCGTTATAATTCTTGAGTCATGGTAATTACTGTTATTCTTCGATTATAGGACATTTCCATCTTGCGAGTTGTTTAATATTATTGTGCGTAATTTTAATTGTGCTTTTTTTTCTGCTTGAAATAAAAAAAAGGAACATATTTATATTTTATCAATAAGTTCCTGCATTTTTACAAGCACGAAATGACACACAGCGAAAATTAGATACAAAAGTATTAAACTATTTGCAAATTGTAAATTTTGTCTAATCAATCATTTTGAGTAATACCTCTGAAACTGAAATTATGACACAAAAACGAAACATTTCTGCACAATAGGTTTAGCCGAGCCACAAAGTCTGTCCGCAGTTGACTACTTCTGAAAGACTTGCTAATATTTAGGCTGCGTCCGAAATTCTCTCCAAGCATACACATATGTCCGTGCTTAGCTGCCCCGTCAGCGATGTCACCAAGTAGCCTATATACCAGCAATGCCCGAATTCTCAGCATAGAACTCAAAGGCTGTTGCTGCTGTTAAGTGTGACGAGTGTTTTCTGAAGAGGTGATGACCCGTACAAACATTCTGAACAAGTACACACACGGGCAAGTAATTAAATGTACGTACTTAAGGGCACTGCCTAGTGACTGGCGGCTGCGAAATTGGACATCTCACGTAACGGAAATTTTTATCTCAGTGAGTTAATTTAAAAAATAAGCGTTTCAAACAAAATGTATTCTTTACGAATTTTTTTTTAGGAGAAGTTCCCTTCGGCGGAGATCTTTCCATGACATGTATAGCCTGTTTGCGAGTAATTTTTTAAATTTATTTTTTCAAAAAAGTAAATGCTACATCTATATTTAAAATATGTGCTTCTAGGGATGTTCTCCTTACATAATTTCGAAGAACATATTTTGTTTGAAACGTATAGGCCTATCTTTAAAATTAACGCGCAGAGGCGAAAATTCCCTCACATGGAATTTCTTATTTAATTTTCGCAGCTGCCAGCTGGTAGGCAGTTACCTTAACAAATATAAACTGACAGTTCGGGTACGGGCATAGTCTTCTTAGGTTAGAAAGGTTAATGTTAATAGTTTGGCAACTGAAAATGTTTAACACCAGTTATCACTGGTGTCGCATATGTACCGCATAGTTGTGAAGTTCAGGTGGCTACCATGATATATTTCTGACGAGCACATATGCACAATATGTGCACACAGGAGCCGTAAATGACAACATTTCTTACACCCATTGCCTGCATAAAATAAACAGGAACGAAGTGTTCTCAATTTTTTATAAATGCATATTTTTCAATAATCTGTTAACTCATTGAACTTATTTTCGTATCTCTCTGGCAACATGATTTAAAGCATGTCAATAAAAGAGTGTGTGTTCAAACATATGCAGGTAGGAGCAGGTAGATATACAGAGGTTTATTTCAAAAATGCTCAATTTAACGCTAACAGCCCATACGCGTATCTTGGCTTGCCTCTAGGTACTCTCAGAATATTACTTGGAGATTTCTGTACGCCTTACTGGTACAGAAAGCTTTTCTTACCAGGATAGATCGTATCGCATGTTTGACAATCATTGTCAGGAGTTATGAAATTTGTTCAATTATTCAACTTTACAATCTTCCACACCGAAAAGTCTATGAGTGTTCTTCCTAATCATTCTTCTTACAAAACAGAATTAGAGGCAAGACAACAAATAAAGAAATGTTTACAGCTCAGAACCAAAGAAATCATTTCAGCGCACTTTTTACTGGTTTGCAGTGAGAGTTCTTTTCTTTCGTAGTTTTCTCGTTCAATTGTAATTAAGAAATTGATCACACGGGAAAAATTTGTACTTCAGTTCGGCAGCTGGGCGTGAAAGGCTTGGGTGTAGACTATCTACCAATTTATGATAAAAGTCTGGCGGACTTGTCTTACACTCTTCCAGTACCTCGGTATACTGTTGACTTTCGTCTGTTGGTAAAGTGGATATGCGCGCAATCCACGCCCAGCTCGTCCCAAAGATTTACTATTCGATTCAAGTCGAGGCTTTAAGCGGGCCACTTAGCCCCTCCCGATTTTCTTCAATGCACGACGCAGTTGACCTTGCTTTTTGTAAACTAGTGTTATCGTGCTGATACGGGAAACTGTCAGATCCAAACTGTTGGTACTGTTTGGGAAGCAAGTGATTGTCGAAAATATTGTTGCATGTAGACGCCTGAGAGTCATATCTGAGTTCGTGAAGGATGGAGGTTTTAATAAATAAAAAAAAAAAAAACAAACGAAACTTAATTTTATTTCTAATTTATTCACTCAATTATTTACAGTATTAAATTATTTGTCTCCACTTTCACTCTTTTCATTTAATAGTGAGCGCAATATTTAATGTGTATTTCAACTTTAATTAACGTTTTTCTCACCTATCTCTGTTGGTTACAGTAAACTAAATGATACTCATTATTAATACGTTTTCATTTCATCAGGCGCAATCATTTCTAATATGTCTTTCATTCCCGCGTTTAGTACAATATTCCAGCCTGCCAGCCGCATACTTCACTGCTTGATATACGCAGTCACAGACTTCCCTTCCGCTCGTCACTTCTCCCGCTAATAATCTTCTATCGCTCCGAACTCAGCCACTCATTCACTCATCAACTCCAACTCAACTCTCGGCTCGGAGGGCTGACGCAATATTTATAATGTTGCCCTGACTATCTGGAAGGTTCAACGCACCCTGAGTCACGCTGAGATAACGAGGCCAGTAATCCAGAGAATTCTTCAGATAAGCGCAGAAATCGGTACAACCAGGGTCAGCAGCGTACCTCGCATAAGAGATGATCATGTCGGCTCGCTTTTTGTAACTGATACGCCGCCACCGGCCTATTGCTCACGCTATCGCCGCTATCATATAACGACTGCCTGTCCTCTTCGCTCGCTCGGAGCCGCCAATGTAAGTGGCGCGGACCAGCGACATGTAACAATTTCTTGTTGTTCGACAGAGTTCAAAGATCCATCGATTGAATCAAATGATTCAAGACCAGAATATCAGAATATGAGAAACAGCCTGAGATTATTACATCAACGCCACCAAATGACATTGTTATTATTACACTTTCTTGTGAAAACCGTTCGCCAGGCATCCGCCAAGTAAATAGACGTCCATCGGAATGCTACATCAGGAATCGTGATTCATCACTTTGAACCTTCATCCAAATCTCCACAGAGCTGTTAGCACCACTCCGAAATATGTCGGTTGTTGGTGCGTGTGATCGATAGCTTCCTTGTACCGGCAAGACCATGAAAAACAAGTGCTATCACCTCTTAACGGGAATTCGTGTTACCGGCCTCTGCCCTAACTTCTACAGAAATCTTCTGCAGTCGATGAAATGGCTGCCATTCGATTAGTTTGTACAACATGCTTCCGAGTTCCCCAAGTGTTTAGGGCCTACCATAGCGATGCATGAAGCCAGAACTGCCATGATATTTCCATTTGACCGTGACATTGCTAGCATTGTCCAAAGGTAAATTTAACAGCTCAGAATTGTCTCTGACGAAATGCGAGAATTTATGGGTCCCCACGATTTTGCCCCTTACAAACGCATGCGACTCTCTCTGTTAACTATGAAAGTAAACATGTACGCTGTGTTCAAACGTTTGTACTTTAGCTTAGGCCTATTTGGTGTCCTACAAGAAAAGTACACTGGGACCAAAAGGTTGACTAGGGACTTTCGGCCAAAATGTATATAGAACATGAAGTGAATTACCGACTGATGTTCATATTCTCATGCCATCTTGGTTCGATTCCGTCAATGCACAACACATTACATGATTATGTTCAACTCTCTCTCCCAATAGTGATTCTATTTGATCTTAGTTAGTACATGAAGAGTTAGCCATCGCCGATTCATAACATTGGTGATCAAAACGTGGGCTTTATGCCACACCAGTTTGTAAAAAAGGCTGTTGTTCTCAAGATCGATTATAATCATAAGAGTCACGCTTCTAATGATGTCGTTGTCTATCAGTGGGCACAACTTGTTGGAACATTAGGACTGGAGTTCACCCTCGTAACGTTTCAAGAAGGTCAACTGGAGACGTACGTTGGCCTTTACGAATTCGTGGGGGGAAAGAATGAGGTTAGTGGAAACGTTAGTTTCAAAAGAAAAATTACACTATCGTGTTCTCCGAAGAACAACTTCCATACAGGCAAACATGAGATGCCACAAATACACTGTAATAAATATTTCTAATGAACTTCCTAAACTTTAACGGAAGTTATAAATCCATACATTAGTATGGATTTATACATACATAGTAAGTAGTAGCGTATATAAGTCTGCAAATATAGGAAACTTGAACTTCGCTTGGACGGTTGGGAACGTATTTGATTCTTTTGTGAGTAAATGTAAGAATGCTACTATGGTTGTAAGAAAAAAAATCTCACCACTCGTCACACACCACTTTGTCACGGTACATGCACTGATATGGTAAATTCGTAAATAATTTCTTAAGATTGTTACATGATGACTGACAAGTCATAGTAAAGCGTTGTTTGTTCAGCAGTTGCTCTCTGTCCTCCGACTTGTGAGATTTTCAGATCAAACCCAAGCCGGGATTGTCAATTGTATAGAATGGTGTTGATTATTTTTATTGAACTTACGAACTCCCCCACTTTAGAGCTGAATGGCTGACGACATGACGAAGAGGTTTACAAACTAAACAACTTTGGGCAGGAATATTTTGAACCAAAGCCACTTTATAAAGTAGAAATTGCAGTGCATTTAATTATCTCACTACAACTGAGAATAGGTGATTTCAGTAACACCAAAACTAAAAAAAACTACTGCAGAAACTACAAGAATTGTAAGAAATATTCTATTTAAGTTGTTTGTGTGGGAAGAATGTACATGGCAGTATTTTAGGACAATACAAATTATTTCGCTATCACCTACTTCTTTCAATTTTAAATTAATAACAGATTTTGTTTTCGTTTCAACTTAGGATTATTTTTCTTTTCGATACAAAAATTGTCCAGCGGGGTAATCAGAACGAATAATAATTTGCTTCTATGTAAGGAAATATGTGTACTTAATTTTACAGGTATGCACTTATGCACAGCAATAAAAATTAGCAGGCCTGTGTGTGTAGATCTACAGTTATAAAATTATTACAAATTGTTGAGTAGATAAAAGCAGAGTATTTATAATGATTGCCCTTCTTAACGAAGTTTCTTTTAACTTGTCCTTTCTGCACCAAAAAAAGAATTACTGCTAATCTGAGGTGAAAAATAAATATTTTGGTTTTCTCGGATGCCTTCTTTCGTCCCTCCTATTTAAAACTTCTCCACTCCCATTTCACTGCACCTCTTAGTTTCTCAATGCCCACTCTTTCCGATATGTAAAAGCCATATCCGCTTGGCCCAATTTATTCTAATTAAAATCATCTCCTGCAAGCCACACTCAACCTCAAGTACATTCCATGTTATCTGTAGGACGCAACATTTATATTTGTAGCTTTTTTTACTTGCAGATAATAAAAATGCAATCAAAAAACTTTAATCTAAATCACAATTGCTACTGATGAGGATCTAGGCTACAAGTCAACTGTGGATACCATGAGTTACCAGGCTCAGTGTCTGGGGTAACCACTTCAAGTATGTTAACTTTGAATTGTCTGTCCTTAAGTAAGAAGGAGAATGGCTTTCAATGGAGAACTGCGTCCGACTGTACAACGAGCAGAACTCATTAAAAAATAGTATACATATTGCCAAATTGCCAGGAAAGTACGATTAATTTTCTGTACGAAAGAAGAATACATATATTTTGCAGCATTGCAGACTATTTTGTTTAGATTTACATTGGCCTATTTAAATGTTTTTAAATTACATAAAGATGAGTCTATAGTTTCAGTCAATTTGTAAGCACATCTCCGTTATTGGATGCTTCAGGAACCCGACAAGCAATCAATCATAAAAATTACTAAGCTTGTATGTAAGAAAAAGTTAATACTATCGTTGAGAAATATTTTTAATGATTGATTTTACGTACTGTAGATACATTTAAAGTGACTAGCACCCCCCTATCGCTTCGCTCACGTTTTATGGAGTTATTGAAATGCATACCTCTTTATGAGACTGCCCATAAATACCTACGACTACCCGTGACTACCTGTTACTACCTGCGACTACCCGTAACTACCCGTAACTACCCGTGACTACTCGTGAATATCTGCGACAACATGCGACAAATTGCGACAACCTGCGAATACCCGTGATTATCCGTGATATCTGCGACTACCCGTTACTACCCGTGACTACCTGCTACTACCCGTGACTACCGGAAACTTTTTTTAGAATTAAACATAGCCTATGTTCATCTGGAAGAATGTAGCTTCCTAACACTGAAAGAACTATAAGAATCTGCCCTATAGTTTTGTTAGAGCATGCTTAGAAAGCAGCCAAGTAGCCCATTTTTCTCCGGTTTGGATTACAAATTTTTGTAATTTTTAAAGAATTTAAAAAAATAAAATAAACATACCCTTTGATTAACATTGATTAAATTAACATTGATTAAACCACCAGGAAGAATGTAGTTTCCTAACAGGGAAATAATTATAAGAATCGGTCTCGTAGTTTCCGAGATTAACCGTTACATATAAACAAATAAACAAACAAACTCACATTACCTCTTCATAGTATTAGTATACGGATGAATTAGGTGTGCATAATATCAGTTATTAAAAAATGTTTTGTGAACAATATTACTAATTTTTATTATATACAACCAGATTAATCATTATGATGACCATGCTTGATGAAGGCTTTGTTTCGAAAATGTGCTTTGTAAAGCATCCAGGAAGGTAAATACGCTGAAATTTGTGTTAAAAATAATAATATTTGATGTATTAAAATAATTAAGTATGCGAATTCTATCAAAATATTTTTCAGTGTTACAAAATATATGCATTCACCTTTCATATGCCACATAAATCGTACTGTTCCGACATTTTCGGTTGTGCGTGTACTAGTTTTTAATCATGTCTGTATGTTTTACAGTCGAGTGTACTGCTACACTGGAAACACTACTTCTGCCTTAAGGTCATATTTCTAATTTTTAATCATGTCTGTATGTTTTACAGTCGAGTGTAGTGCTACACTGGAAACACTACTTCTGCCTTAAGGTCATATTTCTAATTTTTTTTTGGAATTCGGTTAACTGAGAGAGGTTTCGAAAAATGCCCCGTTAATGCAGTTGTTAGTTGTCAATTCATTATAGTTTTCTAAATATAACACTCAAATTCCGACTCAAGAGTGTTATAAGCAGGTTCAAAGTGTCGAATTAGAGTCTAAGCGCGTATACTTCATTTGTGTTAGAAGCTACGAAAGGAACAAAAATAACTTTTTCTCAACACTTTATGGTTTAAACTATTTATTAGATGAATGTTAACAGTTTCGTTTGAGTGAATAAAAAATATGTTTACGACAGGTCTGGGCACCCATTTTCAGCAAAATTCATCATGCCAATACTAGTTCACCTGTTTATAAATCGCACTCATACTGAACCAGTACGTTCTTCACACCATACAGATTGCATTGAAGGCAATTTTATTGGAAAAAAAAATATCTAGGAGCAAAGCCTAGTTGATGCAGGATTCGGGAAATTGAGACTTTTGAGCGTTATATTTTGAAAACTATAATGATTTGACATTTAATTGTATTAAGGGGGCACTTTTCGAAAGTGCTTTCAGATAACCAAATAAAAAAAATTGTGAAATATGACCTTGACAAAACCACAAATTGCATTGTTTGAGGAGAAATGTCTTACAGCCCTTATACAAGTGAAAATTTTTACATTTGACTTTTAAGATTTGACTTTACGTTTGCTTTCCGACATGTTGTTTCTTATGGAACTTAACACAATGGAATTGTCAAAGGTAAAGTCAAGCACTCTTGACTTTAAGATTTCGAAAAGTTGAAATTTAGGCCGTGTCTGAATTCGCCGAGAGAGTACTCTCTCGCTCACGCTTAGCGTCACAGAGAGTCCTCTCTGCGGCCCCAACTCAGATGAGAGAGCGCGAGAGGGAGAGTGAACGATGACGCATATATATATATATATATATATATATATATATATATATATATATATATAAGCAGTGTTTGAAACATTTTATCGGCTGAACTTAATCATTGCGATTGTGAAATGTGTAACATCAGCAATATACGTTTGATATGGAACATAAAAAATTATGATATTATGTTTACCTTTCATTTATGTGAATTGTGTGAACATTATTAAATACTATGATTTGCACATAATTACGTTTTTAGTAATGCAAAAATTTAACAAATTAAAATAAGTTACTATTTCATTAAAAAAACTGTACATTTATTCGAGAAAAGTGAAAGGCCAGCAATATTTTATTTTTTACTATTTATTACTTCTTCTGTCAGAGAAATAATGCCAAAGGCTTACAAAGGGCACAAGACTAAATTCGCTAAAGTGAGCCGGAGTGTGCCAGAGTGAGAGTGGCGAGTGAGAGTGAGCACACTTTCGAGTTGAGACACAGTCTTAAAGTCAAAGTCAAGCAGCCATTTTGCCGAGAATCTAACAAAGATTATGTGCAATGTGTATTTTATTGTAGGGCGATTTTCATCTCGGTATATTAAACAAAGCTCCTCTTAAATTAAATGAATGGCAAACTATAATTGTGTGAAGAGTAAATATATGAATTGATGTCTTTATAAAGTAAACTAGTTATTTGCCTTGAAGTTAAGTTTTAATATAAATTTAAGCATATTTAAAAATAAATTACGTTAATTGTGTTCCTGGATAATATGCTAATGATTTACATACAAGATACACATTTTAACGAAGCTAGCAAAACTGATATTCTGTTGTCTGAACTCTGACTTTACAATTGTAGTGTGTATTGGTGGTTTCGTCAAATGAAGGGAAATGCGAAGTCATATGTTAAAGATTTCTATTGTGCAAGAGTCTTTACCGCTCAAGTTCCGATTTCGAGAGTAGCCCACATTAACAACGTTTAGCTGCTCATATTCAAGGAGAGGGCTGCAGCTATAGAGCGTTACACTCTTTAAGATTGCAGTACAATGTGAATGAGGCACACTGTTGCCGGATTACTCCAGCTTCGCGACGTAACTGACAGGCTGAGTAACAAATGGGTGGCGGAGGAAATGGCCTGATTAAGAGAATTTGATCTGTTTACGTCCCTGACAACTCTCAAGGGAACCAAATCCTGCGACGCAAAGCTAAGCGGCTCCTTTGAAAACCTGTGCTCGATGTGATTGCATGGCGCGTACGCAATGAAAACTGCATATTTTGGGGCTGGTAACAGTGCACGCAGGAACAAGGATGGCGTTGACAGAACTCGAAAGAGAGACAGTACGACAATAACACCTCATACGCTCAACAGAAGAGACGAATGACGGATTCGCTGCGAAGTCGCCTCTCGTAAGTTGCCTGAATGTTGACGCGGCTATTCTGAGAAATATCAGGCGGCACCTTTGTCGCCGCGCTGTTTACGTATCGGTTTCACACCTAAGGCACGGCACGAGGCGTCACAAAGGAAACATCAGCCGCTAGGATGCAAGTCGTTTATATATAAATAACTCGACCCTAGACACTGCGATATCAGGAAACCGGGTAGCTACAAAGGCGCCGCCAGATGTCGCTCTTGGAAGGAGCGCCGGGGAAAAAATGGGAGCTTGTGTGAGATGTGGTATATTTCGCCCTGCGCGGGGAATCGAACCTGCATTGTCGTGGTTGTAACTGGCGAGCGGCAGAGTTCGGACGAGGTTGTGTGGTGGTAGACGTAGGGGGCGGGGGGGGGGGGGGTTTACTGTAGCTGAGACCTAGCCGGAGCACGATGATGGTTGCTAAGCACCTGGAGGTAGCGAGGGGAGGCTGGTTGGCCGGCCGGCCGCCAGATGGCAGAGCTGGTACGAGCTTGAGGGGGCCCCGTTGCTGGTCGTTGAAAGAGGGGGGAGGGGGAGGGCAGCCCGCGCGCGCCACTTGCACAGCCTGGCCGCAGTCACAACGGCCTGCTGGCGCGTCCGGGGAGCGAGCCGCACAACAGCACCGCCGCCGTGACACGCCGTCATCTCTACAGTGACATTCCCGCGTCTGCCGTGCCGCCTCCCCCTCCTCCTCCTCTTCCTCCTCCCCCCTCTTACTGAAACCACGCCCGCCGGCCATGACACCCGCGCGACCCTGAGTGCCCCACTGTCGCCGACGGCACCAACTCAAGAAATAGACTTCGCGTCCGCAAACAAAATAATAACAATAAAAAAATGCGTGCCTGCGTGTAAACCATCTAGTGAGATTGACCTTCCAGGGGCGCCTGAGCCTTCCGCGCATGCTCAGCACTCGACCCATGAGGGCTCGCAGGTGGTCGGTCATCCTTATCGGAGAACTCGCGCTCTGAGGCTCCCCGCTGGTCGTCACGAGGTAGATGCGGCCTCTGGCGCGCGCCTCCAAGCCGCATGAAGATGCAACAGCAGCAGCAGCCGGGGAGCAGCGGTAGCAACCAGGCGTCGTCGCCCGACGAGCCCCGCGCCATGGTCGCCGAGACGTTCCTGCAGAGCATTGCGCTGTCGCTGCAAGGCGCCGTCGTGTCGTCGCTGCAGCAGGCGGCGCTGCTGCCACCCAACTCGGCCGCCGCCGCCGCGCTCAACCTGCAGGCGCTCGAGTCCTACCTCGCGCTGCAAAGGCTCACCGCCTCCGGCCTCGCCGCCCCCAAAGCGGCGGCCACGGCTCCGTCGCCGGCGTCGTCCCCGGGCTCCGCCTCCTCGCACGCGGAGGACGCCGCCGCGTCGCTGGCCGCCGCCGCCGCCGCCCTCGACGACGACGATGCCGACGACGACCTGGCGCTACTCGACGACGCCGCCTCCGCCGCCGCCTCCGCGACCTCGCAGTTCCCGGCCTTCCCCGGCGACGCCGCCTACTCCTCGCTGCTGATGGGTGCCGTGTACCAGCGCCAGGCGGCGTCGGCGTCGCCCGCCCCCCAACTGCCTCCCGCCGCCCCCGCGGCACCCTCCTCGTCGGGCTCGCAGGCCAAGGCGGCGGCGCCGAGGGCCGCCTCCTCCCGCCCCAAGAAGCAGTTCATCTGCAAGTTCTGCAGCCGGCAATTCACCAAGTCCTATAACCTGCTCATCCACGAGAGGACGCACACGGACGAGCGGCCCTACTCGTGCGACATCTGCGGCAAGGCGTTCCGAAGACAGGACCACCTCAGGGACCACAGGTAATACTCTCTCTCAACACTACTCACGTAGCTACAATTATATTTGCAGGCGCCCGCGTACCGACGCTGTCAAACTTAAGGAAAGTTTTGTTATTCTCTACACAGTATCTATGCAATGAACACCTTTCAGTAAAATAATTATTTTGGCACTACAGATTGGCCACCATTACATTATCACGATCAGACAATCGTTAAATTAAAGCATTACATGCTCTTCACTTGAAATACTGTTCTCACTTAAAATATCGTTGTCCACATCATTCACTCACAAGACGCTTTTCTTGTGTATAAATGTTTGAGGTAGTAGATTTTGTGTGGCCTAACTAGTATCCAGTTACTAAACAAAGCAGAAACTATAGTCCATGTTTTTACAGGCAATAGATTAGATATTTCAATAGAGAAATTTTCTTTCATCATCGAATTTCGTATTTCAATTATCTGATTTAATAAACTATTTCGTTTGTTTCACCTATCATATCTTAGTGAGCCTTAACAAAAAAACTATATTACTTGTGCCTGCAAAACAATGTTTATTTGTCATATTGAGCCTTTTTTTTAGCTTTATATTTAAATTTTTTCAGCTTGTGTTTTATGAAGTACACAATTCAGACAGTGGACTTCGATTAGGTACCCATGTATGTCATCATACATGTTATTGTCTTCTTTTAATTATAACTGTAATTTTTTTAAGATACATAAAAATTTTAACAAAGAAAAGGTTTTTAATATTGACCCATAAGAAAAATAAACTGAACTATGTTTTTAGAACAAATTATTTGTTTTAAAAAGTTTCTACATGTGCCTGCTTAAATAATAATGAAGTCATGTCACGAAATGTTTTTATACTATAATAATCACGTAAAAAGTCATCTTGCTTTAAATTTATATCATCACATAGGACTTGAACCGCAGTCATTTTAAAGGTTTACACATTTCCTGACTCTAAATATTTCTTAAAAATAACAGCAATAATTGATATTGTTTTTGATAGCATTGTAAGTTGGTACGAAAATTACTGCAATAAATTAAGTGGAGTTATTTTGACGCTCGTATTCGGTTCGGAATTAATGTAATAGCAGAAATTTTTTATATTCAGCAGGTAGGCCTAGGCCTACACAATAACTAGCAACACTGTTGCGACATAAAATTGTAAGCGGGAATCTAAGGAGCATTTATCATAAATATTATTTGCATTTTGGTCATGATTATAGTATAAATATACTATTTGCAATGTTTGTAATACAATATCTTGAGAATAGTTACCGTTAAACAGCTCCATTTCACAAGCATGTTGCTGCATGTATTCAAATCAGTTATAGTATAGTGATTCACTAATATTTGTATTGACTGAATAAAAACTGCAGTTTTCTGTTATTTTGTTATCATATTTATATAAGTAAAGCAAACAATGTAATATTTATATTCGAAACTGTGTTACAGTTATATCAGGGTACATATCAAACCTGACATTAATCTAAGAAATATTCTATAAACGCTCATTCCTGTTCGTGATTTCAATCATCATATTCATTAACCACCGAAAATTCCATTTAAAAAGTAGGGCCTGAAACAATAACAATGTTGACCAATACACACACACACACACACACACACACACACACACACACACACACACACACACTCACAATGACTGAACGCATTCCAGTCTTAAAATACAGTAGTCCAAAGAAAAGTCAAATTCAGATTGTTTTAGTTAAATTTAAACATTTGAAGGTAAAAATAAAACATTCGCTTATTGAAACAAGTTAAGTTTGATTTCATTTAAAGGCGAAAAATATGAAAACCAGCAAATTCAATTTTACTTTTTTCAGATATAAAACATTAAAGGTGGATGGAAACACATTTTAAAATAAATTAAGTTATTGTATTGAGATAAATTATGGCTTGTGTGTATGTATACTCACCTTAACTTGCTTTGTTTTTAAATAGTTGTAAGTGTTGGATTTACTTAACAAGTTTTTGAAAAGTTTAAAATTGCCTTATTATATAGTCTTGAATACAGACATTGCACCTAAGCCTATAACTATGTTTCGCTTCAAATATTTCGTTTTTCTAAAGGCAGTATTAACTAGTATTCTTTCAATATTTAGTTCTGTAATGTGTTTTTTTATCTGTTTACTATATGTTACGCCACAACTAAACAGTAGATCTGTGCATTTGTATTGGAGTTCAATAATTTCTAAAGTCAGGAATTGTTTTTTCCAATTAGCATATTCTTATTCTCACGTTTGATTAAATCGGTGATCTCAAACTGTTTTATCAATATTAAATGATCTAAAATTTAAAATTATGATATGTGTTACTTGGATTTTTAGGTATTTGCAAACAATAATAGTTTTATTAAGAATTGCAGAATATACGTGCATGCATGTATACACATACAAGTGCATAAACATGCAGCAATATATACATGCATGTGTGCCGTTTACGCATTCGAAACTGAAATCATATACATGATGCTCCTTGCTTCCACTCAATATAAGCTTACGTTTGTTCGTCTTTTGTAACTTTTCGTTGTATAATTACGGCCTTACTTTCAGGAATACTGTACACTTCTTTGTTCTCTGAAATGTTGTGAGAGAGATTTTTTCTATCTGCGCGACCTGTGTTCTTGGAAAGATAAAGCCGCAGAGAAAGGAAAAGACACGCCCATGTGGCGAGGAACTCTGACTCACATATGAAAACATGTACGGTAGTCTTATGTCTACAGCACACAAACAATGTACAGATCGTTGACTTAAAAAGAAAACCACATGAAATATGGTTCCAGGGATTTGCTCTCCTGTGTCTTACGTCGACTTCTCCGAAGTTAGGTGTAGTGCCTGCATGACATTCTAAGTAACTTCATATATTTGGATTACCTCAAAATGCCGCTCATGTTTTATGCCTATGTATAAGTATCAAATTCATAAATTTCTTGCTAGAAATATTTATTTCTGATTAAATGATAAATTTAAGCTTTATAATGGATCGGGTAGTAAGGAGACGTGAATGTTCAAAAACGTGTGTTTAATTAGACAGGAGTGGAGCAAGAGTCTTTTCATGAACGCATATTTTATTCTGGGACTACACTTAACATCAATTTAACAATAACGCATTATAAACATGTCAGAAGAAATCCGGATCTAATTTCAGTTAGTTTGCATTTCATCTTCATATAATGTTTAGCTGGGAACTGAATTTGATTCGGTTTTATAAACCCGTGCATGCGTAGTGTATGTGGTAGCGTTAGCCAATTAGATACAATTTTTAAACGCGTACATCTAAATGAACATAAAAAAATCAGTGGTAATAATATTTATAAATCTTAATTAATCAATTTGCAACGCCCGTGCTCTGTACTGCAAGGTTAATCAGAGAACGCCTTACGTAGTATAGTGTCATATATTTGAATATTAACCTTGAAGTTTAATGACAGTGATTTAGTCATGTTAACTTAATTGTTTAAATGGTTTTTGTCCATTATCTAACATGGGCCTAAATGAAAGATAGTTTAATGGAGATAAGACATCATAAAGCAATGACAGTAATTAAAACATCGACAACGGTATTTTTCCATTTTCGTCACATTGCATATCATCTGTAGGCAATGTTCTTATTACTGCTGGGATTCCTGGGACTTCCTAGTTCTTTGTCGTCGTATTCTTTGTTTGTTTTTGTGGTGTCCCATCTTTATTAAAAAATGTCACGTATTTGTGGCATTTCACACAGCCCATTTAAACAACGAAATTAATCTAAAATTGAATCTAAATTCGACATATAGGCGAACACTGTGACGTACACGGGATCCTACTTTGGAATCTCGTAGTACTTAAGCCTCTCAGCCATATCCACTACGGAGATCACTGTATTTACAAATTATCTGGAGGAAGGAGTATCTGGAAAATCAGCAATTTTGCCAAATCCACCCT
Source organism: Dryococelus australis (assembly GCA_029891345.1). NCBI lineage: Eukaryota > Metazoa > Arthropoda > Insecta > Phasmatodea > Phasmatidae > Dryococelus > Dryococelus australis. The sequence goes on from CM056994.1 coordinate 293,762,635, forward strand.
CTACAAAAAAATCTACAGTTGTTGACTATAACTTTATTCTATCCATATTCATTACACTGGTCTACAAGGCGCACTGTATTTCTCAGTCAGGCCTTTTGCTACAACGTGCCTATGTAATTTAAAAAAATTTGATTTACTTTTTCTTAGATCGCCATACCGGCTTGAATGCTCTGTAAAACAAACATGTCGTTTTCAAACGAGACATAGTAAAATGGTCGCACTGTTTTCGTCGACGCCAATATTTGTTTGTTTTGCAGAAAGCCTATTATTCACGGGATATTTAACAGGCAGTGTATCCAGTTGACGGTATTTACAAGTAAACACTTGAAGGTGTTTTAATTTTAATTTATAGACTGTGGTTATTGTTACTAATTTTTTTTCCATGTTGCACTGTAAGTCTTACTTGAAGGCGAGTTTAACAATGAAAAGGTTTTACACTTACTCGAAGCATGCTGTGTACAAAGAATGCTAGCATATAGAGTAGTTGGCTATTTTGTGTAAAGATTTATTATAGACCTATATACAGATTTTTCCATGCATTCAAAGTATAAATCAGGTTTAACCATTCTGTTGGAACATTAAATATGTGTTTTCATATTTTAAATACGCCTACTTATTAATTAAATCGTTCATATTCGTACCACCGAGTATGTTAACGTATTGTAATGAGTTTGTGGTGTGGGTTATTTACTACCTGTAGAAAATGCCGTAGGACCTAAATGTATTTTATTTGGCAAATTCACGCAAACCACGTTTTCTTCGTTATTTTCTGAAGTCACGCCTCATGAAAAAATAATTAATATTAAAAAATATAGTACGCTGCAGCAGAATGTGTAAGTTTTCGTATGCGACGTTACACTAGAACAAAAGCAACACGTTATTCACATTGCTTGCATATAAGTTATTATATTACGAGGTGAAGTATGATAGATAAGCCATTCTTTTCAACTAATATTTTGTATTGCGTTTTTACAATATATCTCAAAAATATCGCCGGCTTCCCAGTGGCGCAGTCGGTTGGTGAGCCTCCAGTCTGGGGTGCAGGAGATTCTGGGTTCGAATCCTAGGTGAGACATGGGTGTTAGTTTAAGTTAGGTCATAAGTTAGTTTGTAAGCCGTCACCTGATAAGCCTTCAGGTGTAACACCGGGGGACTAATAAGCTCATTCCAATTCAAAAGTTACTAGTTATATTATTATGGAATTTTTCAAAACTACAGGTAAACTCTGTTCACTATAAAGTGAGCACTTTTGAAATCAATTTTAGAAAATGTCACTGCCCCTCTCTGCATATACTTAAACGGGCGCACTGAGAAACATGCTCCTGGTAAAGTTGGTTACGATAGATTGAAAGTAGTTCCATAGCTTAACGTCGAATAAGAAGTATTAGGTAACCATTTGTAATATTTAAAAAAAAAATTCCCAGTTTATGTTTTTTTAATGCATCGAAGTGTAAAAATAAGCAAGATTTGTAGAATATTTAATTTTATAATAATTTCACAGTTACACATGACCGACGTAAGAATAAAGTAATGAGGCACATGGCAATGTTAATATATCATAAGGCGGAAGAATACACAATGTGCATGCTAGTAGATCTTAAACAGGGCTTTCAAAAGTGCTTATTTTACCGTGAGCAGCCTATACTGCAGAACTCTTCTTCTCAAAACATCCCTTAACAATCTTTGACGTAGAATATCTAATTTAATGACAATATCGCAATATACTGTAAACATAAAAAAATGCATTTGGGCATTTTAGACATTACAGTATAGTTAATTCGTTTAGAGAACACCATAATGTTTTTCAATTTCTCACATATTCCTAATTTTTTTACTTGACTAAATTGAATTTTCCTAGAAGAAACCACAGAATAACATTGTTCATAAAGAATAAATGTAAATAGCAATTTTTTAAATATAATTTTATGCAGTGCACTCCAGTAAAATTTAGTTTTCCTTTTGTAGAGTAATTTGTAACTAGTATAACTGAACATAAAACGTTTCTACAGAATTTGCCACAATTATTTAGGACTTAGGCCTACTTAAAAAAAAATTGTTTGAATTTATACATTTTTATTATTAATTATTACACATACCATTTACTTTTAAGAAGAAATTTTCGATGCACAACTCAAATTGAGTAAATAATAGAAAATACAATTACAAGCTTCAGCATTATAAGGAAAAATTTCCGTATTTGGAGTGTTCAGGTTTTAAAGTGCTGCTGAAATGTATACGCTGTTCACGGTAAAGTGAGCACATTTGAGGCCCTAGTACCTTATTTATTTCAACCTGTCTACTTTTTTAAGTATATCTTGCCATGTGTATATTCCACCGCACTCAGAAGTTAACGTCTAAATCAACAATAGAATATATTTATTGACTATTATTCCAAATGAGAGGGCGTTCAGAAGTGCTCACTTTACCGTGAATAGCCTGTAGTTATTTAGATTTACTTACAGGCAACTCAGAGTAGCCCTTTGTTTCATACTCAACCAATTTTTCTTTTTTAGAACACGAACAATCCCTCTCCGAAAAACTAAGTGGCAATCAGACATTTGATACCTAACATTGTTTTTACAGATACAAAATGCTACTATTTTAATGAGTAAATATTTAAATATTATACGCAAGTATATTTATTGGTCATGATGTATACATAGATGTGTATATATTTTTTTCTTTCTCTCTGTCTCTATCTCTCTCTCTCTCTCTCTCTCTCTCTCTCTCTCTCTCTCTCTCTATATATATATATATATATATATATATATATATATATAAAATCTTATACCTTATGCTTGCATTTACATTATTGAAGTTTTGTTAATGTACAATTTATGGTTTTATTAATTTAATTCGGGGAAACAGATCGTTAACAATAAAATAAAAAAGCACAGTAATTTACCTATCTTATACTAAATAACAGTTAATAGCAAAAAGTTTAATTGGATGAGTACTTTTTAAACGTACAGTTTATACCAGGAGTGTTTTACAAAGGAAAGTTTTTCTAGCATGCGACGTGGAAAATCCATTCCCTGCGGTGGGGAGGAATGGTGAGGTGTAGGGTAGAAGTTAATAAACTTGAGAGGCGCCTTCTGTGTTCCGTGTAATTTACTTAACTTTAATTTGAAAGTATAGCATATGTATTTTGTTAATAACACACATTTGAGCGTCGTATTTAATTAGTAACTGAATGAAGAAGCCTGGAAGCGTGACTCGTGAGGAGGACTAGCCAGTAGCCATATATTTGAGTGCGTGTTTTAATGAAGTTTGTGTCGGAGGCACAAGAAGATGAACCGCTCAAGTCACGTGTGGAGGATGCGTTAGAAGGTGGCTACTGTTCGGCGGTTTACATTCACGTCCTGTCGTTACAGTCGGAAATTCGGGTAACAGTGACCTATTTGTTTCGTTAGTTATCGACGAACGGTCCAGCGTCTTTGTTACTTTTTCTTTTGCCCTGGGAGTCAGACTTTATTATAGAATGATTTTGTGCTTAGGCAGGATTTACAACAACCCCTCGCGTCCGTCCGCCATCCGTCCGTCTGTCCGTCATCCGTCCGTCCGTCATACGTTTTTCCGTCTCGCAGACGAGCGATTTACAACAAAACTTCGCACGTCCGTCGTAAGTTCATTGCTGCAAACCAATAAAAACAAAATTGTTTATAGGTAAATAGGAAAAAAAATTCTACATATAAAGTGAAAATTTTTTGCGGTATTGTGATTCTAAGTAACCAAAACAACCATACACGTATGTAACGGTAATTAATCGATGTAAAAAAATTTTAAATAACATATAAAGCTAGATTTTTTATTATTATTACTATTGTACAAAAGGATCTCATGTCGTCAAACGTAATTATCAATTAATCTTCATGTTTATAGGGCTGTAATTTCATCCGTTCATCCGTCAAAAGTTAAAGTTTGCCATGGTTTTGACGGACGGACGGATAGAATTAATGGCCACCTCTGATTGGCTGTTGGTCAAGTGATTGACGGACGGACGGACGCGACGGGCCGTTGTAAATCCTGCCTCACATTACAGCCATGGTTAAAAGACACTTGGTGCACGTCAGAGACCTGCAAAATTCGCGTTTTTATTTGGCGTCAGGATAAACTTCACAGCGCTGTCAATACTCGAGCCAGCGCCATTTCACCGTTGGTTGCTCCATAGACGTGAAATCACTCCCATTTCTGACTGGACTACCCAATTTTGAAGTGTTCGTGTATTGGTGGTCCAGAGTTACTCATGGCGTGTCAAATAAAGTATGGCCCATTGACAAACTTATTGCAAAGGCATATATGTTTGAAGTTTAATGTTTCCCCAAATAATAACGGGAATTTTCGCAGGTGTCTGCGTATTACGCACGCTCATCGTCGACTTACCACGACTTATGAAGTTGTGCCTTCATTATTTTATCAGTAGAGGTAGCCCTCCCAGAATGAGTATATCCAGCTTCCCTTTTCACTTAGCGTAATAAATCTTTTCTGTTGACTCCAGAGTAGCATAAACCAATTCAGCGATCACTTGCATTTACGTATGTAACCGAAAGTAGAAATATACTCTTAAAAAAACTATGAATGTGTTTATATGTACACAAATGTTTATGGAATTGCCCATGACGTTTTAATTGTAAGGTATATATTAATATAACGAATTAAAATATTAAAACGTCTCTGAGTTTCAGTAACAGACATAGGAATATTTGGAAATCCTTGTGCAAATTGTCTTAACGAAGTTAGCTACATCAAATTACTTCAATGCAGAATTTAGGTCCTCAGAAGTAATTAGTTACTAAGAAATCTGATTTTAACACATTCTTTGAAGTACTACCAACACTGTTAAAGTACACAATATCTCAAAGTATTTTGTGTTTTAAGCAAGGTTTGAGACATCAAAACTCAACAGTTCCTTTTTCTTAAGTTTTTGCCCTTTTCAAATATTCATGAAGGAGACTCCGCCACCTGTTCCCGCCAGTAAAAACGGCCAGTATTTCATGTCAAAATGACCACCAAATGAACTCACAAATTGTTACGTATCTTCACTTAACAGCCCGGAAGATTAATAATGGCAACATGCCTAATTTCCTTACAAACGCATCTACCGGGTGCATATGTAGAGCAACCTCTTTAACCACCGCACCATCAACGGCAATTGATAAGCCTCATTTTATCAGACACACAAAGGTGCACTGTTTCAAAATTAATTGCAAAAATTGCGTCTTTGTTATTTTAGCCCTAAATTGTATGCCCTAATACAACACAGATGTTAAAATAATATTGCTTGTAATTATCTTTTACTGTTATCAATTAGATGAAAAATTCTAGTAGACACTGATGGTATAAAATATAACAAATGGTTGTTTTTGTCATCGAGGAGTACACCTACATTAAATACAAACTTCCTTATTTATTAAGTGTACGGATGAGAATATTTCGTCGAAATACACTCACTGGCATAAAAATGTGAATTTTGTACAAATTACTCGAAAACTGTGGAAGTGGGCATAAAAAACAACAAGGATGATAGGCAGACGAGATAAAGTTCCTTGCGATCGCCCTATGCACATATTCGCATGTCGGTTCTCAGAATAGCGCGTATTGTGACAAGCACGACATTGTCAGACCTGAGTAATGAGTGATGGGCATGCCGAGAAGACATACGAAACAGCGTTGTGAACAACTTGCGGAGTCTGAGAGAGGCTGGATGATTGGGCTGCTAGAGTCACGGTAGACGGCACACTGAATTGCCCATCTTTTAGGCCGTCTGGACTTCAAATTCGAGATCGTGTTTTTCCACAACGGACAAACGAAGGTACCGTTACAAAGCGGAGTTTCTCTAATAACCCCGATATACCATCAAGAGGAATGATCATTTGACTGTCGGAGAGGCAGGTAGAGAGCCAGAGATTTCGTTGTCCGCCATCCAGCAACTTGGGAGCACTAGTGCACCGCACCTGTACCAAAAGCATTTCAACAAGACTCCTAGTACAGGAAAATCTGCGGTTCCAACCACCTATATATGTTTTGCTATAAACACATCAACATCGTCGCACCTTCATTTGTAGGTGTGTCAGCAGAGAGCAACGTGCAATGCTGTAGATTTGTTTTTCTTTGAGAACATATGACCACCATGCGAGAGTTTTGAAGACCACAGATCAGCGTTACAATTTCCACCCTACTATACTGCAGCACAGGTGACCTATTAGTATTAACGTAGTCGTCTGTGGGGATCTTTCGAATATGACGGTAGTTTGCCACTTGTGATGCAATTATCATTGAATGCTCATTGGTACACAGAAGCCACTCCGCGTCTCCATTTTCTATGTTACGTGAGTAATTGCCCAGGAGCCATTTTTCAACAAGATAACGCTTTTCCCACATTTAAATCTTGTTTATCGAGGGTGTTTATAGGCTATTCACGGTAAAGTGAGCACTTTTTAAGGCCCCCACAACTGGCATTAACTGCTAATAATTATATCTTATTGCAGCCTTAGGCATTAACTTTTGAGAGTGGTGGAATATAAACACTGTGTTTATTGACTAGATTGCAGTGTTTTTATTATAAAGCAGCAGTAAGATAGAAATTGGGTGAAAGCAAACATTTAGAAGGGCCTTAAAAATGCTCACTTTACTGTGAACAGCCTATACTTCATATTTCAAAACTTCCGTGCCTTATTGACCACTCATCAAGCTTTGGTGGGAGCATATTGTTCATAATGTCGAATTATTCGTCATCTGGCGCACAATTTAAAAAAACTACGGACAAATCAGCCTCAGGACAATACACAGTATTTTTTAAATTCCATGCTCGATCATATCGATGCGTGTGTCCAGGTCAGGGGACAGTTCGACAAAGTAATAAACATGTCCTTCTGTACTTTAAGTAGGTGAATCATTGCCCTGATGCAATATCGCTAGGTTCTGTGGTTTCTGACATCATATAACTTTTATTACGTTTCTAAAGTTTTCTCTTCGTTGCTCAAATTTTTATTGCAGCGAGTGTAATTCGATTGCACACATTTGAGCTATGTTGTATAGTCCACCTATAAAACAAGAGGATTCAGAGTGATAATAAAACCGCCTTAACGGCTGTGCCACTTAAGTGTGTGTTTATTGCCCTCCTCATTTGATACTCAAGACACTCACCAAACCTAATGCAGCTTACATGCAATTCGAGTAACGTCTATTTTTCCCACTAAATTAGGCTGCACTCAAAATGACAGTGTAAGTGATATTTCATGTAATATTTTCATCGTTAACTATAGGAATAAATATTTCGACCAATGTTTGTTACTATGAAGAGTGTACATAGAATAGGTTTATAATCCCGCCTATAAAAGTTGGAGTCATGTTGCCAACATTAGTATTGAATACTAATACGTACCTGCATGCATCTGTAACAATGAGATGTGTACTTAAGAGTATAGGGCCTAAGTGTTGTCACAGTAATGTAAGCTAGTTTGCAAGAACAAATACGTCACTGATCATACACCTAATAATATTCAGCTGTTGATATCTCAATAAATACTGTTTAAGTTTTTTAAAGAAGAAATTCGTGTGTTCATTATTATATATGACTTTCTTTCTGTGAAGCTCGAAGTGTAATAATGCTTGTAGGATAACACGGTCTCTGTTTCTACACTGCTCCAACCAATTCTGCCTCGTCCGTAGATCATTTTAGCAGCGATGTAGGAGGTTCAGGTGTCTACAGCGTCCCGCAAGAATCTTAGATGACGTCACTTACGTGCAAGCGAGTGTCCGTGCCCATGCGATGGGATGGGTGATTCTTGACGATTGTTCATATCCCATCCAAGGTACATGCGTCAAATAATTCGAGCACTGGGTCACCACAATAACTCGTTCCCAATCCACTGTAATCAAGAGCTCCTTCGTCGTCCCGCCACTCCTTGCGTGGCTGTCTGCATGTCGTATGAAAACTATGGCGTGATATTTTTTTTTGGAACTGGTCAGAGGTTATACAAGGAGGGGGTAAGGTGGTTTCGTAACCCCCCCCCCCCCCGGGTCATGTTATGGAGTTTGATCTACACTGACTAAAATTATATCATTATTGGAACCAAGTACACTTTTTAATAAATCAATTAAGCAGTGTTGATACACACGTCCAGTGTAGTTACAGGGGATTTTTAAAAGTCTTTGGATAGACTATTCACTAAGTATTGATATTTGTATGTAGACCCTAACACTAAAACATTATGCTTACTGGTAAGCATGATGTTTGAATGTAAACTTAATGCATAGTGCCCCACCTCTCAAATATCTTCCTCGTTTATTACTTTCCTGGCCCACCACTGGAAGTGGAATATAAATCAGTAGCTGAAACGAAGAGAACTTGGTAAAAGGAGATGAGGAAGGAACAGACTGATACGCTGCACCCATACGATTTACTGTTACTATTTCTTTCTGTTTTAAGGTGGACTTACAACTATCCGTTTCATCCGTCAGTCGCCCGTCCATCAGCCGGTCACGTGGTTTTTGACCAATCGCAGGGCAGCTTTTTTTCTATCCTTCAATCCATCAAATATATCTCAAACTTTAACTTTCAACGGACCGATGGATGGGCCACCGACTTCTAACAACACTCCAAAGATGCATATACGCACTTTGAAATAAAATGCAAGGTGATGGATATGTATATATTATCTTTGGTGGTAAATACAGGAATTTAAAAAGTAAACAATAATTCAGTATAAATTCTTATCACTCAAAAGAATTATTTCCCCAAAATTTTTCTCACTTGAAAATGTATTTTCAACCAAACTATACCTCCAGCGGAAGAAAATTTACGATGTTAAGATGTCACACTGAAATATTGCCGTACGGAATGACTGACGGACGACGGATTGATGTGAATCGCATTCAATTCAAGAATGAAAAAATATACGGATGACTAACTGACGGACGGATGAGACGGATGGTTGTGAGCCCAGCTTTAAGCACTTCAAAATTTCGAGAGAATGAGTCAATATGAAAATAAGAATATGAATTTGAAGCATTTAAAATTGATTGTATTACAATAACAGGGTAAAACTTTTTTAACTGTCTTGAAGTTAATGTTTTAACATGAGATATAGCCACAGTAAAAATGACTGAAAAATATTAAATGAAATCAAAATATGAAAACATAAATATAAAACAAACTGCAACACCTAAGAAACGACTAAATAGAATGCAACTTAGCACAGGAAAAGGGAACATTTGCACAAATAGCTGCTGACCACATAAAGAATATACATTGTTCCATTACCAATAGCGTGATACAAGCAACGATGAACCCTGGCATTGAATCCCAGACGCCTAAATTAATCCTTTGAGAGAGATAGATAGATAGAGATAGAGATAGAGAGAGAGACAGATCCGCAGTTGTTGCATTTGCCGCTCGAGGCGCTACAGACCCGTTGGTGGCCGAAGCTGCCTTCCCAACAAATTCCATACAGGCGACGAGTATGGAGGCCCAACTGTCCAGAGAAGGGCGACGACAGCTCATTGGCGGTCGTAGGAAACCCGTGTTGTGTGTGGGCGTTCTCCCGTTGGGAAATTGTTCGTTGGAGTAGCGCCACGAAGCAACACACGTGAGATTAGAGAATCTAATTATAGTCTGCTCACGGTTTCTTCACCCTTTCTGAATCAAACCTTTGAGAAATCTCCCCCATGCATGCCAGTAGTAGGATTATGGCGATTTGGGCACAAGGGATTTGGGAGTAGAATTGGGGAGCCGCCATATTGTTACGTCACCCGACCGCCATCTTGGATGTCATTGACCATTTACTCCAGACCCACGTGACCTTGACCCCGAGGACTTTTGACCTCAAAAACTCTAAAAAAAACCTTTTAAAAAAATCCAAAATATTCTTTTTAAATTAAAAAAAATTTATTAGAAATTACAAACAATTAATAAAATACTATTTAAAAAATTACTAAAACGATCCACAGAAATGACTCTTTTATTTTTCAGAAATACTGACAGGGATCAGGGACTCCTGTGACTGGCATCAGTGACTCTGAGCCAGGTGACCGGGTTCATAACCTATATGACCTTTGATCTTGACCTTGGACCTTTAACTTTGAAAATGTCAAAATCCAAAGAGAATCTTAAAAAATCACAAAAAATAATAAAAAAAATGAATAAATTTTTTTTACAAACAATTTATAATTAAAAATTTAATTTAAAACTTGCTTAAAAAAATTAAAAAATGTTAAAAATTTATTTTTAAAAGTTTTGTTAGTTAAAAAGTCTTTAAACCTGGCGGCCATTTTCCCCTTTTTTTCTCTTGGAATTTCCCATTTTCCCAAAAAAATTTACCTTGAAAAATTTATTAACATTTAATTAAAATCTTTCGTTTCCTGAGGTTTCCCTCACACCACCAATTACTCACCCATGTTCGAATCCAGCAGACAACTGACTTCCTCGCAACCACTCCCCTCACCTATACTCATTCCACCATCTTGATTTTTTCGTCCTTCATTTGTTTACATGCCATTGGAGGCAGCCATCTTTGTTTACATGCTACTGGAGGCAGCCATATATGTTTATATGTTACTGGAGGCCGCCATATTTGTTTTTTCGTTCGTCATTTGTTTATACATTACTGGAAGCCGCCATATTGGTAGCCGGCCACCATCAGAGTAGGTTACGACTATTGCAATTTTCCATCCTACGTTTAAAAAATGTAATACATTTTCAGAAGAAAGCACTTCATCACATCATCTGATATAACCCCCATCCTTAAGTTCTCTTATGATCGAAACCACCTCTTTCATAGTTGAGTAATCCCCACATTGTTGCCTATCAAGCAAATATTTTAGTCTATCTACAAGTTTGTTGGGATCTTCGGTAAACATATCGTCAGTATACTCGATGTCGTTTGTCCTCTCAACATCACTTGTCGAAGGAAACTCGCTGGGGAAATGTGCAGGACCGTCGAGGGAGTAATCATCGTCTTCAACACTATTACTGTCGTCTTAGTCATCATCAATACTATCTTTATGATCGGCTACACTCCCTGCTGCACCCTCAATATCTAGTTTATTTGTCTGTGTAGCAGGAGTTGTATGTTCACCGATATTTAGAGCCGATGACAGTTTATTTTGAAGTTTTTTGACCTAACACGAACATCTTGCAAGTGTACATTCCGCACAAACCGACTGGACTGGGTTTTCTCAGAGTGCTCCCATACAGCGAAGTTGGATTGCGAATATGAAGGGCTGCCTTTTGACCTCGACGAGCATGGGGCTGTGACCTGCATCATCGCAAACTGGATTGGATGCTCCATAGCTCCATCGTTCCATCGCTGCATCGCAATATTTCGGTTTGTGCCCTCCGTCCATATGTATAGAAATTACATTCATTTACCAACTGTATGATGCATGCATATATTAGTTTATATATGCAGTATTGAGTATCAGCTATTTGTCGTATGGCGCATGTCCGATGCTGGTTAAAATATACAAATACTATCCTTTTATACATTTTCATTTCAGTATCATTTTAGACTTGGAACAGTACAGACGTAAAAAAATACTCATTATGTCTAAACGTGAAATACGGGTATATTAAAATTTGGTGATCAAATCGTCTTATTTTAATTTATACACAATTATAATAAGTATTGATGTTCATAAAATAGTGTGATATTTGTCTTGCTAATATTATCGGAGTTCAGTTTCATAGACTCGTGGCCATTAATCATTATGCCGACGGCAGCGATGATTTTTACATGTGATGGAAGTAGGTCCCGTGTGAAGTAAGCTGACAGAGAGGAAATATCAGTGGTGTTCTAAAGTCCTCAATTATCTGCGAATAGACTTTCGTTAATCTTGGCGCTAGAAAAAATTCAGTAAAATACATTTTAAAAACGGACAGCTCTTTACCAGTAGAATTAAAGTGCGTGAGACAAACTACAGTGACAATCCTAGCGGTGCTGTGTGACGCTACAGCATATTCCGTAGGCTAACGTCGTTTATTCAGTCAGGCCAACATTTTACATTAAAATTTATTTTATTCAATATACTCATCACAGTGCGAATAAATAAAGCCTTTATCACATCACGCCGCATGAGGGCAGCACTGTCGATTTGTTTTGCGAAAAAAGTAAAGCTGTCCTGCATTATTTTATATATGCTGTTCAAGGATAATTGAGCACTGTTGAAAGCTCTGCTTATGCTTAGGGTCTACTTTTCTTCTCATGTTGTATTATTCCGCAATACGTAAAACTTAACACTCCCAATGGATCGTCACATTTTATTCATCCAAGTGCAAACCGTGAGATTTTAAGGAATGTAGCTGATAAAGTGCAAATTCGTGTTCGTGTGTGTAAATAATAAGAACAGTGACTTCAAAAGACACAAAGTTAAGCATTTCGCTCGCAATACAACGTTGAGTATAAAAACTATTTCCATCAATTCGCCGGCAACTTACTGGTAGCCTGCATGCCAGGGCGTACTGTCTGTAGCAAACACATAGCTATGGACAGCGATTCTTGCAAAGGTTGATTTCGAAAGTTCTCACTTCGCCGTGTACAGCCTTTGATGTATTTGTTGAGAGTAATGTCCTGTGGCATGGCAATGAGTAGGTATAGCCCGTTCACGGTAAAATTAGCGCTTTTCAAAGCCCTGCTTAAGGTCCACTAGTATACATGTCGTGTATTCTTCCGCCTCATGAAAAATTACCATTGCAATGGGCTATTTATTCATGTTTCAGTCAAATGAAACTGTGAAATTATTAAGAAGGTAAATAGTTTACAAATCTGCTCAATTTTACACTTCAGTGCATTAAAAAAGCCAGTAAGAGAATTAAATAAATTTAAGTTATCACAGACGGTTACGTAACACTTTTTATTCGACGGTAAGATATGGAACTAATTTCCCTCCATCGTTACCAACTTTACTGGGTGAATGTCACTTAGAAGTGCTCACTTTATCGTGAACAGCCTTAACGTGTTGTCCGGAGACATGAGCGGTTGCTGCACGGGGCAGGGCGGATGTATTTTTTCTCCTCCTTAGCGTTAACTCATATTCGGGGTTGTCCCGCGGCGGGGGAGCGCTAATAACACGTGCCGCAATTAGGCCCGCTCTTGTTACCGCCTTATTTATCGCGGTCAGCGCCGCGGGCGCCCTGCCTCCGGCACGCCCGCCACACTTACGGTACGCGCGCGCCGTATTGTCGTACACTCGCCAGCGGTGGCTCTAATACCGTACGCCAGATATCTGGGAGCTTGAGCAACGTCATAAGGAAGGGGGGTGTCCAGTGACGATTACTGGAGTCCGTTAAGCTGGACTCACAATAGTCCGTCGCATCCGTCAGTCGTCCATTTTTCCGACAGTCACCCGTCTGTCGTTTTCGTCCGTAAGTTGAGGCGATTCACAACAATCCGTCGTCAGTCCGAGATATATTTTAGTTGGAATTCTTTTTTCAAAAAAGAAACGTTTTGCGGAAATAATGTTGTTTACATAATAAAAGTTTATACTTTTTTTTAATTCCTGGATTTACTACCAAAGATAAATAAACACAAATCTACAGTCTTGAATTATTTTTTTGAAGTCCGTTTTCACTTCAAAGGAAGGCGGTGGATCATCCGTTCGTCCGTCGAAAGAAAAAGTTTGGTAAATATTTGACGGATGGTCGTACGGAAAAAGTAAATTTTCCCTGCGATAGGTTCAAGATCACGTGACCGTCGGACGGACGGACGACTGACGTATGCGACGGACTATTGTGAGTCCAGCTTCAGACTTATCGCGAGGAGTAGGAATGTAACGGAGCAGATTAGAGCCTGCCACATTATGTAAAGAATAACACAAGACGTCCGTTGATTGTCTCTGCTTTCACTATTAACACCACATTTATTCACTACTATTTCATATATATTTCTACTTTTGAAAACTAATCTATCTTAGTAGTGCTGAACTTATCGAAAGAGTTAATATTTCGCTATTAGTTGGTAGGAAGGATTCCGCGCTATGTTATCAGGTTACCTGCTCCGCCCCCGTACCATCCTCCAAGAGATAGAGGCCAATAATAGAACTGTTTACAACCGTCTTCCAGGCGCGCAGTTATATGGCGCGTGGTATAGCCACGAAGCCCACGCAGCATCCTGGCGACAGAGGGAGCGGACCGGCAGATACACGTGAAAAAATGTAGTCGTAGACTAGTTTAAGATAGTTGTACATAGGGAATCCATGTCGCATTTCAAGGTTAACAGATAAATACCTGAGGCTCTCAATTTCGGAAGCTCAGAATCTGGTGAATGTTACAGCCGTCTTACGGTGCTGTACCTCTGCATACGCGCTATTACTGTTATTAGATCGTGTATTTTATGATTATAGCGTTATATAGCAATATTTACTATATCTTAAATGTTCTAAAATTATAGACAAATATTATATTTCGAAATAAATACTTTAAATATAAGTGTTTTGAAATTATTAATAAACATTATATATATTATATACACATACAAAACACACACACACACGTATATATATATATGTGTGTATGTATATATACATTTATACGTGTGTATATATACCATCAGCCAGTTCAATTGTGAAATGATGTGACCTAGAGTAAGGGATTCAGGGTAGAATTGCAATAGTCTTCTCCAGGAAGAACGGTCGTTTCCCCTTAAACCCTTTTTTCAATTTATTTCGGTTTTTTTAAATATATTTTTTATTTAACTATTCTGTGTCGGTTTACAGTAGAGAATGTGATGCGCCTCAGACTTTTCTGAAACACTAATAAACCATCTGCAAAAGAAATCGTCACCTCACTGCATCAACTTTTTATAAACCGAATAGAGCAGCTCCATACTCACGGGACTGTGAAGAATAGTCGTTCGGTCTCTTTAACTCGCCAAGTTTGACTTTTTTCATGTCACTCTCGGCGTACCTGATTCGCGTTACTGAAATGTCCTACTGAATTGCAATAGCCACTTCACGTGCATGCTGATGTAGTTTCTTCATCATTACACATACTAATTTATCAAGTTGGATCACATTCGCAACGAAATGGTCTGGTTTCTTATAACTCATATTTGGTAAAGTAATTGTCCAACATTTTTCTCAAGTGCCACTGTTCTTTGAATTATCTTGACAAGATTACGAAGTTACGCCCTTTAATAACCGTGTACACATAATTACAAAATAGCACATATTATTATTGACCAGCAAATAATGTTCCTTTGTCTAATGTGCTATTGCGATATTTCCCACGGCGATATCTTCACTGATATAGGTTATCCACGTTAAAGTGAGCACTGTTGAATGCTTTCTCATTTGAAATAATAGTCAATAAATATATTTTATTTTAATCTTGTTTATTACTTACACGGCAATATATATTTCAAAAGGTGGTTAAATTATAAAAAAATGGCTGAAAGGAGAAAGTAACTAGGGCCTCAAAAGTGCTCACTTTACAGCGAACAGCCTAGACTACTTTGCGGATCACGAATACATGATTTGTTCGAAACTACTTAAAGGATGTAAATGAATAATCGTTTTACCTATTCTCAAGTTTCTTTGAAAAACTTTCCTTCTTTTTCAAAACTCCGCAGAGGTGTCGGTATTGTGAATACTTACACAAGCGGCTAGTTAACAAGACAGCCACATTAAATATTTCAAACCGGCATAAATTAAAACCATAACAAATTTACTAACATTATTTGAATGTGAAAGCGCATGGTACGTTTATACATCTGTCTACAAATATTTCAGCCCAGTTCAGAGTTTCCGGGAAAATTTAGGAATGAATTTTATTCTCGCGTTACAGGAAGTTTGCATACGTAGTGAGTGTGTGGAGCGGAAATTGTTTTTCATCAGTCATGTCACAGTTACACAATGGCTGTCGGATTTATGTGCTAAAGCTATTCACGGTAAAATGAACACTTTTGAAATCAACGTTCGAAAAATGTTACCGCCCCTAACTGTATTTATTTTAACTGATACACTGACTGACGTGCGCCTTGTAAAGTTGGTAACAACAGAAAGGAATTAGTTCCTTGTTTAACCGTTGAATTAAAAAATGTAATATTTGTGAATAATGAAATTATTTTATTTTATTAATTTTCCCAATTTTTTGTACGCATAAGTATATGAAATAAAAAATGTGTAAAATATGTACTTTCCAACAACTTCACAGTTTCACTTGACCGACGCACGGATAAATTTGTGAGGCTCATGGCAATGTCAATTTTACATTTGAGGGAAGAATTTCGCAACGCGCATGCAAGTAGATCCTAAGCAGCGTATTAAAAAGTGCTCAGTTCACTGCGAACAGCCTACAGTATACTAGTGTAGGTAAGTACGTAGTTGGGTATCTCTTATTTTGTTTACTTCATTTCTCACACCAGTATTAGAGATTTGGGCGGCTCTTAAAAACGAAGTCTTGAGAGCCGATGAGGGTGAAATGAGGCGAGAATGGAGCGTCGCCGGAATGCAAAGGGGAAAATGGGAGATCCTCGAGAAAACCCCCGACCAGAAGGCATTTTAAATAAATGCCACCCTTACAGACTTCGGAATGATACGTACCTATAAAGCAATTTTTCACATATAAAGAAAACTGCTTTAACTATACATATTTACTGCAGTTTTCCCTAAAAATATCCAGTGAACTTGTGCATGAACTATAGGAAATTCATTTATCGTTTTACTTAAGATAATATTAAAAAGAGTGAACATCCATTTTGTAAGGAAGACAATAAATAAACTATTCCGAAGACCTCGAGAAACTCAATTTGAAACTCGCTACGCTTATTTTGAATATATATTTTAATCAATAAACAAAAGTCAAACATTCTTGCTCTAAACTGAAAGATACTTTTTTTTTTGGGTATAAATGAAAATTTGCAAACATATGTTGACTTGTTTTCTAACTTTGCACGGTTTATCTTGTATGATGCCTTGCTGATCACCATGGTTACAACACAATGAACTATCTTTGAAGTTTAATAACCATGGTGGTTCATGTTATTATGATGGTGTAATTGGACTGTGTCCATTGCCGACCATGAAACCAAATAAAACTGCACAAGCACGCACAGAACTCAGCAAGACAAAAACGAAAAAGCCAACCTCCCGTGGCGTATTCGGTTGGTGCGCCACCAATCTGGGGTGCGGGAGACTCTGGTTTCGAATCCCGGGTAAGGCATAGGTGTTCATTTAAGTTAGGTTCTCAGTTTGTTTCTAAGCCGTCCCCTGCTAAGCTTTCAAGCATAAAACCGGGGGACATTAAAATCCTTTGCAATACAATACAAAAAAGAAAAAAGCCTTTTTACAACACCACAGACAAATAATCAGGAACATTTTTTTCCTAATTACCTGTCTGGGGTGTTGTAAAGAGGCTTTTTCGTTCTTGTCTTACTCATTTCTGTGTGATTGTGCGGTTTTTATTTAGTCTCGTGGTTGGCAATGGACGCATTCCAATCAGACCACCATAATAACCCTGAACTACATCACGAGTTGTCCATAAAAGCGATATCAGAGAATTTTATTCATGATGATATCGCTGGTATTCTTGTCTGTAATTCAACAGTTTTTTCCATGGAGAAACTGTACTTGCCCATTATACCAGCATTTATGGTACTGAATGACAATAGTGCCGTAACTTCGGGACGCGTACCATTACTTCTTTGCGATTTTCTCGGGTAAAATGGGAGTAGTCCCACTGCATCTGGACTCATGTGCAAAAGAGTTACTAGACTAATTCTCATTGCCTATTCACACAGTTGCGGTTGTAATTCCTTACGTAGTATTTTCTAAGTTTCCAGTCCGTCACGTGGGAGCGTCAATGTACACGTAGAGTTCGAGCGCGAGTCAAGCTTGATACTGGTACAATCAAATCGTCTCAACACCTGCAGAGGCAATCTGTGGACGTAGGCACAATTGACTTGAGTTTTCTCGAAGAACTTCCACAGTTTCTCGTCATCGCGGAACGATCAGTGTTTATTCTGTGATACTCGTACGTGATCATCGGAACAAACTGCTGAAATGTAGGCCTCGATGGCACATGGCAATGTTTCCTTTTCGGTGTTTTTGACGTGAATGCGTCTTTAAATTTGCAACCATAGTGGGAGGCAATCCAGAAAATCCCAGTTTGGCGTTGCAGATCCGAATCTATCGTTTAAACTCAAAATTCAAATATACCACTCAATTGCCAAAGGATCAAAGAATATGTTACGTTGAGTGAGGACTATGAAGCATCGCGTGCAAAAAAAAAAGGGGGGGGGGGGGGAATCTTGAGTTCGTTTCGCCGCGTCTCATGACTTCCGCGTAGTATAACTTTTGACTAGGAGAAGCTACGACGCTCGTTTAGGTTTAATTCGACAGCTCTTGTCAAGATAAATCGACTGCGTATATAAAAACATTTGTGTGGCGTGTTTATGGTGAAACTGTATGCGTTTAATGTAAAAAATTAAGAAAACTTGACACAATTTCGGCCTATATTCGTCAAAAAGTCAAGTCGAAATACAGAAATCGTATACGATTGGAAATATAATCTCAAAACCAATCTATTGATACCCATTAAACCCTATACAGTATTATCGAGTGAAGCGGTGCCGGGAACGTAATAAACATCAAGGCGTCCGAGCGCGTCAACGTAGACGTATTCACGGAAAACAAACGGCCGTGTCCCCAACACAGCCAAATCCTATTTTTTGTGCGTTGGCATATCTTAAGTCTCATTTATGATGTAGTGACATGCTCGAGCTTATCCATAAGAAATGTTGACATCAATAAACGTTATTTCGTTAGTGGTAAACTAGGATATGAGCCGGAGCTCTTAGTACTGAAAATTGATAACGAACTCTTATGTTGCTGCGAAAGGCGTTATTCGTCAATAATTCTCTCGCTACTTTATGCAAACGTGTACGCACCGATGGTTAAAAAGCTCAATGCTTTTCGGTTGTACACTACCGATAATGATCATCATCGATCGCAGGAGCCAATCGTTGATCGGTGCCAGAAAAAAAAAAACAGTCGTCTCGCGCCCTTCGGGAAAGAATCGGGCGGCTCTTGACAGCGAGGCGCTGAGTGCCAACGAGGGTGAAATGAGGTGAGAATGGAGCAGATCCGGAATGCTAGGACGGGGGGGGGGACGGGAGATCTCCGAGAAAACCCGCCGACCAGCGGTATCGTCCGGCACGATCCCCACTTGCGGAAATCCGGGAGTGACCCGGCCGGGGATTGAACCCTGTCGCACCTTGGTGGGAAGCTAGCAGTCTAGCCGCTCAGCCACCGCGGCCCCGTGCTCGCATCGTGGGAAAGTGAGAGAAGTTAGCAGGAGTGGTCTCGGTGGACAGCGCCAAGGGCGCACGAGTTTTATTGGGACTGCACCCTCTGTTCCCATTGTAAACTAAATACGGGTGGGCAGTTTTTACTCTTCTGCCGTTGTACGCAGATTTGTGGAAGTTAGCGAATTTTTGCTCATTTTACATTTTTCAACAAATTAAAACTTTTGTAAAAATAAATTCTCTCGTCTTGTAAATATTCTAGCTGCATTAAATCTCAGGCAGAGTAAATGAACACGTTTATATAGGTACACTTTGACGTTTAAATTCAGTCCGCGTTGTTTTGATGGTGCTATTGTTTACAAACATCCCAACGCTGGAACAAGCATATTAGTTTCTACGCATCTAACCTGCCATCATTTAAGACAAGTCCTCCATATTCGTACCACCTCATTAGGTCCTCAGTTTGACGACTCTGCTGAACGTAGCATCAAAGCGAGCACTCTCTGAGATTCTAAGATCCACGCGTATAACTTATAATAAGTTAAATAATTCTGCTTTGAGATTTTGTAGTGGACATGTTGCTTACAAATATATGGAGGGTGGTGCCTAGGGTGATTACGTATTGTTAATTACTGCACCGTTATATAAAAGTGAGTTTTAAAAACTGCAAATAAACGGTAGATTATCAATTTCTACGCGAGTAATTATCGTTTCCGTTTCCCAATAAGACGATCCAGAAGGATCATAAATCCCGTAGTTCTGATAATACCCCAAAAACGTGTTACTTACGTCAGGTCCTGTTTTTTAAAGGGCGGTGCGTGTGTTGTGGTCGTTACTATCCCTCAATGGCAGATGTTTGTATTTTTCGGAGTACACTCCTAAGTATGCCCCGTTGTAAAGTCAACCGAGATGGATCCTACCGCTGAGTGGAGCGAACAAAGCTGTGTATGTGCTGTTCACGGTAAAGTGAACACTTTTGAAGCCCTAGTTACTTTTTCCTTTCAGCCGTGTTTTATCCTTTAACCACTTTTTAAAAGTAATATCGCCATGTAATTGATAAACACAGTGTGTATATTCCGCCGAACTTAGAAGGTAACGCCTAAGGCTAAAATTAGACGTATTTATTGACTGCTATTCCAAATGAGAGTTCTTTCAAAAGTGCTCAATTGACCGTGAATAGCCTATAGAAGCCAGTACTCGTCGGCGCCTGGTATTGAACCGACTTCTGTTTACGAATCAGTTGTTACCTTTCTCTCTGATTTCGGTAGTGGGTGTATTTTCCGGGAGTTCATACAAGTTAATACTTCAAGTGTTCCCTCCAACATAACTCGTTAAACGTCCTTGCATTTCGCAACTCTAGCATAATTTATTTCTGTTGTGCATATGATTTATGTTTATTGTCCTCTGTTTACAAATTCGTTAACATCGCCCCAAAGTTGTAATAACATAGTCCATTCCCGACTGTAACAGACTTATGAACATTTGAAAAAACACCCTAGCCATTAGCTGCACGCATTACTAGTAAAAAAAAAAAAGTGTTGGGTTCTGTTGCGGGTACAGCACCCGCACCAGAACCCGACATTTACGTAGTTTTATAAATATAAGCTCCTTTGATTAAACTTAGTTGTTAAAACCATTTTTGTATAGTAAAAGTTGCGAAATGAAATTACCCCTCGTTGATAGACTTCAGTATGGATAAAGGAAGAACATCACAAAAAATTGCTAAATTCACTCTACATAGAAAATTATTTGATTAACATTACCACATTTTTATGATGAATGTAAAAATAATTTTGGGCCTCGAATTAAATTTTTGGTAACAGTTAAAAAATTACATTAAAGATTTTTTGTAAAAGTTATATAGAACATGTATTATAACATGTTATTGAGAATAATGTTAAACAAAAGAGCTCTTAGGATTATTAAGAGGTTGTTGGTTATGAGCCTGTTGATTAGATGAACGAAAAACTGACTCATGATGGAATTCATGCCATCAACATGAGCCAGGCCCCTCTCCATCAATGCCAGATTGTATATAACAAGTTTGCTTTCTCCCAAACAAACTAGGATGTTATGATGTCATTGGCCATTACCTTGCATGGATTAACGCCACGCTTATTAAGAACTTTCCTTGTCCATATTACGGCAACAGTTTGCTCATCTTCGCTTCCCATAAAGTCATTCTCTCTTCTATATCCCATCCCCCCCTCCAAAAACAGTTCATTCGTTGTTAGAAAGAGCTAGTGTTTAATCATGGCTATTGTACCTTGATATGTCACTTGATCTATCTTAACATCGATTGGGCTTTGCATAATGTAGTCTATAGGAAGGATTATGTTAGCGAGATATGTTTCTTATTAGCGAATTACATATTGTTTTAATCAGTATTTTTAATATTATCATAAAGGTGTTCGAAAGTGTTGGAACACCTTACAATAGGCCTTATGATCTAGCCAGGAAACGTTGGAAAGTATGAAGTTCTATTTTCGGGACACTGTCATTTGCTTAATTTTCAATGTTGGTTGACCTCGAGTTAAATGCAGGTTTTGACACGTATACTAAAGCGAGCACTAATGTCATAGTGGTTTTTTTGGTGTGTTATGATGCTTTGTTTAATTGTTTTTTATTTCATTAATATTATTCACAGTTTTCCAGAGTACACGGGCAGGTCTATTGCTGCTTTGTTATGAAAGTTCACTTAGCATTCGCACTTGACAAGAATCGCTTCGAAGGCTGTGTACGCGCACGTTGCAATGTCTGAAATAAAATAAACAAGTGGATTTCGACGTCTAAAAATTTATAGGGATCATGATCGAAACCTAAGATAATTTGTTAGGTTTGCCATTTGCTTCCACTAAAATGGGCGCCTGCATTGATTTTATCATTTTTATTTTGGCAATATGTTTACCAGTATCAATGATTCGTTTGTTTTACAGTTTCGTAGCTATATTTTTCTGAACGCAGCAGTGGTCCGAAGGTACTAACTTATGGAAGTAAATATGTTTGCATCATTTGGCCGTATGAAAGAGCAGTGTTACAATAAACTTTGAAAGTAGCATGATAGTTTCTGCAAGAAACACTATGCAAAGTGCATCTTAAAAGCCAGTTTTCCTGAACTGTTTACGATTCGCAGTGCCAAGGGCGTATCGACAATAGGACGAGTAGCAAAACAATCCAGTCAGCGACACTCAATTGGAAGATAATTGTTCGGCGATGAGAGGCGAAAGCAGGAGTATCAGAATTAGCCAAGCAGAGAGACGAATAACACTTTCACAGATCACTCCACATTTAAGCCTTTGTGCGTAGGAAAGCATTGCAACGAATCATTAGACATGGTTAGGCTACAACAGCCGATGGCCGCATTGGTAAGCAACACTAACATTTCGCTATCGAAGACTGGAAGAAATCCGCTTGCTCCTACTAGTCTACGTTCCTGGTGTATAATGTTAGTGGCATATCTGACGGAAAACATGCGAGCAAGTGGTGATAACTTCAGGGCGCAGACAAATATTTCCTAGCGTAGGCCTACTTGGGGTTCACTGATATTAATTAATTCACTTCTGAACGTCACATCTCGCAAACATGGTTGATTACCAGTTTATTCATAGGCAGGATAACGCACACTGAGAGAAAATCGAACAAAATATTTGTTTTTATAGGGCCAAATATTCATTTAGTTTCCCTAACAAAATGTATTGTTGAACAAGCCAAATTTTAAAAGCAACAAAATTAATTTTGTTCGTCTAACAAAATACATTTTTTAATAAGCAAAATTTCTGTGTTGGGCCAAAAACAACTAGACTGTCAACTAAATATTTTGTTCAATCAAATGTATATATTTGTTTGGCCACTCATTTGACTACTTTCGTTCGAAAATACAGCTCGAGAGTTAGTTTGCATTTATTTATGACAATTAGGATAGTAACCACTGTGTTTGTTAGTGCATCTATTGGTGCTTAACAAACGTATAAACACATTAATAAAACAATGCAACAAGAAACTGACAAGTAACTCTGTAAAACTTGAAATATTCGTTTGCATAAGTTGCCCAATATTTGCAGTATATCTATTTAAAAGTTTTCCAGCGTCATCAGTTGTCGCATCAGCTGAGATTACTAAGGCGTAGCGCTCGGACGCAGGTGATCTAAATTTTAACTCGGTCGAACTTGTAAAATTGTTGTATATCGGCCCAAACTGTTTAATGTACGTGCAACCAAACAAATCTTCAGTTGCACTAACCAAATCTTACAGTTTTGGGCAACCAAACAAGATCAACAAAATAATTTGTTTTCAACAACTAAATATTTCATTTCCCCATAACAAACAAATAATTTGGTTGGACCAAACAAATCTTGTTTGATTCAACAAAACCTTTTTCTCAGTGTCCCAGTGCATAAAGTCCACATTACTTTGAAAGGGTTGCAGGAACATGGCACCGGCTATTTTGCTTCAGCGGCCTGGTCAATCACCCTAGATATCAGTCCTATAATATGTCTTGGTGGAATGATCTGTAAGTGACCTGCCGTTGCAGAAATAAACCTCTATCGAGTTTCGGGAATGATAAGAGATACTTCTATCTTCGTAGTACAAAATACATCCACAATGTTTTCAGCATCTTGTATCCATGCCTTGACAAATTCAAGTTATCTGGAAGGCTAAAGAAGACCAAACACGCTAACAGATAGCCAAACTTACTAAAGAGGTCACACAGTAAGCTCCAATGCCGCTTGTAACAGAACCCAGAGAAGGCAGAAGCAATTGCATTAAGTATTTAATCAACATTTTATTTTTTATTGCATGTGTTTTCATTAAAATCTCTTTTTACTTTTGTCTTCATTATGTCCGATGCCCCAGCTTGACAATATTTTGAATCTTGTGCCAGGAGAGCTACAGCTACGTGGGTTCTCAGACTTCTGTGTCGCTACCTCCTATGCCAAATGTCTTACATCGATATCCCTGGTCAGAGAAATTAAGTGTCCTTCGTAGACAATATTTTGCAAGACTCTGGGAATACACAGCTCTGTACGGAAAAATTTTGACAGTGTGTTCAAATTGCCATGCCTGAATAGCATTTTAACTCTTAGAGGCGGTAAAATATGCCGAAATGAATCATATCCTTAGAAAATCATTCCACATAAATGTCAGTGAAATAGAGATAGAATTGTGCGTACATTGGTCTTTCAGTGTTAATTAGCAAATAATAATGATGCAAAACGTGAGTCGGCAATGGCGACCTCTTACAAACGGCGGTATTGCGAAATTTAATCATTACAAACACGAAATTTAAATGGGAAATCGGGGTTTAAAAAAATCGTTCTCAGTGCAACAATTTTAAAAATTATTGTTTGAAACCTAGATATATTCAATACAACTTTTTCAACCAAAAAAAGTTTTCTTTTTCAGTTAAAATATTTAAAAAAATATTGAACACACCAATTGGAAATATTTATCAATGTGCCACTATTACGTAAGAAATGTCACGTGGAACCCTTTTTGATCTAATCGGTTATCTTTAAAAGTGATGTATTGAGTAGAAACTCCATGGCTGCAGGCTTGATAGGCAGAACACTTAATACCACACAGTGTGTCTATAAGTGCATATTTCTGAGTTTGCCTAAAGAAACAAAAATATATATCATTGCTTAAGGTGGAATTTTGCACGCCTGAGGCCCAAAGCGTGGGAGTGCTAGGGGCGACCGAGGCATGCGCAACAACTCTCTCATAGCCTCTACGGGTAAGGCACTGAACTGGCGTGCAGTCTTGCCTTGCCGTCGATAACACGCCTCTATGAGACTTTCAGCGGAGATCCTACCATTTTATGACGTCATAATAAAACTAAATGTTTGAAGCACGTCCCTACACCTTTTTTTATGTTTTGTACCGGAATGTTCGTATAGGCTGTTGACGGTAAAGTGAGCACTTTTTAAGGCCCTCCCAAAAGTTATTAACCACTAATAAATATATCTTATTGCAGTCTGAGGCATTAAGTTTTGAGGGTGGTGAAATGTATACATTGTGTATATTGGTCACATTGCAATGTTTATATTAAAAGGCAGCAATAAAAGGGAAATTGGACGAAAAGAAAAATTCAGAAGTACCTTAAAAAGTGCTCACTTTAACCTGAACAGTCTACACCTCAAAATGACCGTGAAAACACCCGTTTGAGCCATGCCTTATAGAGAAATGGGGGAACTGAAAAACATATACAGACGCGTAACTTTTCATAAACGCTATTCGTAAGATGACCTCACTCAGGCACGTTGGACGATGTTTAATAAAACGTATTCTACTGGAGCCCTGCACACTGTTCGGCAGCCTACCCAGGCGACTGTCTTAAAGTTAACACATCAGCAAATGTACTGGCGCTCGCCTCACATACAGCAATCTTTTGATGGCCTGGAGTATTTTCCCAGCAGTGAAAATGAGAACACATTGCCACTGCGAAATGTATATGAACTCCATCTTCGTGGTAAGCGACATCGCGTGAAAGTGAGACCCCCTTTCAACGCATACTTCAGCAATGAGACAAACCACTTAATATATACACTTTTGAATCGATGAGAACAATACACTTATACATAACTGCTGCGGAACGTGGGAATACGCTGATGTTACTACACTCGAACTGAATTATTTTCTGGTTTACTATGATAACTTCAACACAAAGCTCGACAAACTGTGCTTTATATGCTAAGACGTTTATACTAAACCTGCACCGTTTTACCGCTACGTAAATGAAGGTACATCGTGGATTAACTGATTTGAATGAGCTTGTTACAAGTATGGAGTAACTAACAAGTCATTGGCAGATTGAATGTCATGGCCATACAAATTATTGTCTAAGAATTTTAAAGTTATGGATTGTTCTGGAATGTGTAAACTGATAGTCGAAGAAATTTTGGATTTGATTACTGCCTGTTGCAAGAAAAAAAAAAAGAAGCAATATATAAAGCTATAAAAATTAAACAGTTAAGTAACAAAAAAAAAGCATTTGTAGCCATGTAAGACATATCCAGTAACGAAGTTGAAGCACTGAAGGAAACTGAGATGAATAATGTAGACGTAGTTCTAGTCATGGAGTTGGCGCACTAGGGAAAAAATAGACGTGACGACTCGAGAGTGGTGTCGTGGTTTTGTGGACCCCCCATACATGAAATTACACGGATTTTGGAATATACAGAAGCGGCGGCAAATGAATTAGGCAGCAAGTAGTACAAATTGAACCTGGCGAATTTATTGCAAATTAAATATTACACACAAATGACAGTAAAGGAATATTCGAATTGTTATTCCAAGAAAACTGTAGGTAGCCTAGTTATCCGAAGTTCATTTGAAAAACATGTCAGAAACGGCTTCAACTTTTTTTTATTAACTGTTAAGATCAGTGCGTAAAATGGCGGAGATCATGAAAATAATCACAATTTTTGAGGACCTCTTCACTGGATGTGCAGTTAAAGGTGGTAAAATTTTGCAGAAGGCGACAAAATAATGGACTATGTAATATTGGGTCGACACAAAAAAATTTGTGGGAATAACTTTTCATCAGATCGCAACAAGCAGGAAATTATTCCCAAACAAACGAAATACTTCCCATAATCGAAGAACTGAAGAAGTGAGGCTATATACAAAGAACTGATCAGGAATCGCACATAAAATTGAACTACGATGCGAATTAAAACTGTCATTATTCCACAAGTAGCCATGTGTGTTATTAGTAGGGATAGGAAAATTTCGCGAATTCATTTCGGTACAAGATAGACGTCAAATACATATATAGTGAAGGCACCTTCGCAATTGGATCACGGTTTATTAGAACCGCCCTGCACGCCTCTGAGCCAACAACAGACTTGCAAGGAAACACTTTGCGAATCCCATAACTGCCAGGTATAGGACAACAACCAATGAACACACAGCTGGATCTCCAATATGCAGAGAACTGAGGGGTCTAGCCTACAGGTCATTGAACTCGCGAAATTTTCCTATCCCTAGTTATTAGCTTACGCTTTCAGGCAGACAGTCACCATTTGGATGAAACCGCACTTTCGAGAAGAAAATGTTTCTCAATGTCAATTTTTTAGCATAATCGATACCAAAAAATCAACGAGAACAACATATTAGAAAAAAAAACATTGGCAACCATAATCCTAATTAAAGTCCTTATCACTGTCATATTGGTTACAGTCATTTGATCAACACTTATTATTTACATATATGCAATCCAAATGTCTATCGCCATCATTACAAATGCCTGTCACTCACGCGCTCAGTTCAGTGGTCCTGCAACGTCAGTCTCACCCTTCACTGTACCGATGCTTGCAGTACGCAGACTTCACTCTTCCTGTCCACTGTCGTCGCCGCCACGTGTAGCTTCGCTGGCTTTGCTCACCTCGCGCACAAGGCTCCACACTCCAGACTGTCAACTCGGAAGCCCTCTGCGCTTAAATAGACCAGCTGGCCCTATCCAGAAGCTTCCCCGCAACCTGATTCGCGCTGAGGGAGGATAGGGGTGATGACCAGAACATTCTTTCAACGATAATCCCAGACATTCAATCCTAAACGACGGGAAGGAATAAGCGTATGTGTCTTAAAATACGTTATACGTTATATTCATGTGCATGTGATATGCACTGCGTAATGATAAATTAATATTGAGGTTAAAAAGTTTATAATTTTTTAATAAAATAAAAGGCAAAATATATTTTATACATTAATAGAATTAAGTTTCACGTCTGATTTGCAAGTTGTTATTATTATTAAGACAAAAATATTTTTTGGAATCCGAACGAATTCCTAATAGTAACATCGATATAAATACGTAATTATACAGAATAATTAATTATCTTCGCAATAAAACTACTACGTTATCTTTGCTTGGAAGAGTTGTCAGCGCTTATTGTCTGTCTAAATTGAGTAAAATGTATTAAGGTTACCCTCTGCCAGAACCACCAATCTCTGTGGGGAGATTCGTTGAAACAGCGTTTGTTCAACAAACTGTTGAATATTTTTCGATAACGTCAGCCCACAAACAGTATTGAAGAAACTACATAGAAATGTATATGCCAGTTTCTCGACTGTTCTCGAAAAGTCTCGTCTTTTACTTCTGAAACTGGTTGTCTCACAATCAGTCTTTCAGTAATACATGTTCCGGTATAGGATAAAGTAATACATTCCTCGTTATTATTTTTTTTCTAAAAGATAATAGCGGCTCTAACAGAGAATCCCATAGAAGAGAGTTGCTAACAAACTGCACGACAGTTCAGTGTTCTGTAGCTAGAGACGATAATACATCTAAAGTGCTTGCCTCTGTCGCCCTTGGTGCCCTATTCTGGGCCTCTACTAGCAAAATAATCAAAACTGGGACACCACAGTAGCAAGAGACCAATCGTAATTACAAATTTGGCTGAAGGTAACTGGAGAGGTTTATTGGGAGACTCTTAATCTCGGGGTATCGAGGGCCGATGTGGGTGAAGCGAGGTGAGTATAGAGCAACGCCAGAATGCAAGAGTGAGGAAAACGGGAGATCCCGAGGAACCCCCCCCCCCCCGGCCGACGGTATCGTCCGGCACGATTCCAACGTAAGGAAATCCGGGAGCGACCCCGCTGGGAATCAAACCCGCTTCGCCTCGGTGCGAGGCGAGCGCTCTAACCACTGCGCCACTGCGACCTCATATGGCTAAAGAGCGCACGCGCGGTAATTTTGTATAATTTTAACTACGCGCTCTACAGTTCAGTATATATTCTTTCTCCTAATTAAGTTAAAGTTATGAGATAACCGAGTATTTTTCAGTACTGTGTTTTTTAAACTACTGTTCTAGAATTTTTGAATAATGAAACTTAAAATTATTCAGACGGTGTATTATCTGGGCTCAGAAAATTTCAATGACTAATTGGTCGGCGCAGGCGAGATTTCAAGTACTCTATGAAGTTATTACTTTTGCGATTAGACTACGACGGTTTCCTTGAGACGCACTGAGCGATCTGTGCCGATGATAAACAAATGTACAACTACAATTGTTTCTCAAAGTGTCAGTACAAAACGGATAAACAACAGCTATGAGAGGACGCTAATTTTCTGTGTAGTCTTACCTTCAAGATCACTGAAATTGCAACTATTCCAGTTTCCGTTCATTAATATTTACTTTGTTCTCGAGAGTAAAACTTAATGCCATGTGTGAATCAACGACCCAATTGTAAGCTAATTATATCATGTCCAGTTCATTTATTTTACACATGTGTCACAGTTGACTGCAAGCTCTGAAATACTGCCGCGTTAATAATAATCAGCAAGAAAACAAAGACTAAATATATGACTACCAGGCGAAGAGTAATTACGGCTACTCACTTAGACGCAATTAAGGGAAAAAGTTATTTTAATGTAGAATATGAAGCTTACAGGTAATTAACTCACGTAATTTTATGGCAGCTAAAATGTTGCCATACATTTATAACATGTTATTTAACTATTGACCAATTCCTCACCAAATACTTTTGAATTTTATTTTACAAAAGAGTGAAAATATTTATTTTGGAACTGACACTGTCTCCTTATATTAAACTGCACCTACAGACATAGAAATTCCACGAATTCATTTGGCGGTGTAGGGTTAGACTTCACAATTGTCTGTACCTTTCAGCTGTTATCATTTGTTCACTGGTTACTGCCGCAAAGTAAAGTTCACTTTCTCCTTCCTCGATTAAATATTTCAATATATAGATACTTGCTGCTGACTAACAGAAAGGTTGGATTAACCATTAAGCCAAGTAAGCTCGTGCTTAGGGTATCAAGTGAAAGGGGGCGCCACATAAATGTTACATTGCCGGATTTACTACGGACTGTATGGTGCAAAACTCTAACCAGGTTCCACAATAAAAAAAAAAGAAAAAAGTTTATAATCTCTTACTTGAATAAAAATTGTAGCAAAATTGTTATAATAAAGGTAAACCTTAACAATATACATTAATATTGGAATGCAAAAATATTATAATCTGGTTACTGATAGGCTACCGCATGGAACATTGTTCATTTTCCCAGTCTAAGTATAAAAAAAAAAAAAAAAACAACTGAAATGTGTAACTTTCAAGGCAGGTTAGATTCTTTATCTCTACGAGGTACCTACAGGAGATGCTGTGTTAGGGCCAGTTTATACGATCAAATACTATCTTGAATGCAGTAAACTGAATTCTAGTTTTACAATGCAGAAATCGTTCCAGATGTTTCTAGATTTGTTGGGTGAAAATTGAGTTAGAAACTTGAAAGTTTTGATATGCGTTTCGCACTACAAAATAACCCAATGAACTATTTTCGTAACAAAATCACAGTAAAGAAATATGTGAAAACAACAGATTAATTGAACATGATATGTCCCGTAGCTGTTTTATACTAAAAAAATACAAGTTCTCGACAGTAAAACAAGTGCTTGTTAATAAAACTATATATGGACACGAAAATAAGGAAAATAAATAATTTAGATTTGTGGCGTAGTGACGTAATTCAGATAAAGTAATACTGATTTCTTGTAAGGCCTCGTTTACTGTTGATTTTTATACCTCGGCGAGGAAACTGCATATAAGCTACCTCTCTATTTGTAAAAATCCATAAATTTCTCAACAGAAGACTCGTAAATTTTAGCCTACCTCACAAATAAGAACAAAGAAATCTGAAAAGAGTCAATTCCCTTTCAGCTACAAAATTTAACCATAAATTGCCAACTACACTGCAGCAGATTTTAAGAACTAACGAGTTTTCTGTTTTCAAGAATTATATATATATATATATATATATATATATATATATATATATATATATATATATATATATATATATATATATATAGTTAAGTATACACATTTGTAGAGTGCACTGTACTATTTTTGAATTACCATTAAAATATCCTGTGTTTAAAATGTAATGAAAGTATATTTCTGTATTATGCTACTGATATAACCTCGTTTTTATTGGCACATTTCGCCGAAAACCAATCTGAATGGACACTGCTATGAGGCTTTTGTAGGGAGTATTAAAAACCATTCGTGAAAACACAAATGTAAAGAAAACGGAAGGAATTGTCTCAAGCGTATCGTACTCCTCACTGTATAGATTGACGTATCACTTCTCGCTATAAAGCTGCGTCTTCGGTCCTAAGTGTCACGTGGAGTGATTGTAACCTCGACCTTACAGCAGTGAAAGTTCCTTCGGGACTCCCCACGAGCAACAAGAGTTCCTCCGTCGCAGGTGCATGAGATGAGATGTCACGCCCTCGAGGTATAAATAGTCACACGCTGAACGGGGATCTCGGTCGTATTCCTCCGCCATCGACACTAATACGCCGTTACTGTCGGCAGCGGCACACCATGACTGCGTTCACAACGCTGCGCGTGCGGTGCGGTAGCTGTTTCTCTCCTTACCCTACTCGTACAATAACATTACACACCCCTGCACTACGTGAAAGTCAAGGACTGACACAGCACATACTTTAATCCGTCACACCATGCGTGGTGCAAGGCAAACGCTGTTCACAATAAAGTGAACATTTTTTAAATTAACCTTAGAAAAAAAGTCATAACTTCTTCCTCATTATATTTTAACGGGCGCACTGAGTGAAATGAGCCCAGTAAAGTCGGTGATGAAGGATGGAAAGTAATTCCATATCTTAAAGTCGAATAAAAAGCGTTAGGTAGTCATTTGTGATAACTTAAATTATTCCTTCGCCTTTCTGTTATTTTAATGCATAGAAAAGTGAAAACGAGCAGCTTTGAGAGTATTTACTTTACTAATAATTTCATAGTTTCACTTGACCGACGCATGGGTAAAGTGCTGAGGCCCATGGCAATGTTAATTTTACATAAGGCGGAAGAAACACACGACGTTCATACAAGTATATCTCAGGGCTTTCAAAAGTGCTTATTTTAGCGTGAACAGCCTGCAACATACGCTGCTTGCTGTACAGTGCGATTATCCTATTTGCGTATGCCATTGCACTTCTGTACATACGGTTGATGCAAACAACGACGAGCTGCAAGCACGTTGCACACTATCTGCGACAAGCAAACAAGTAGCGAGGCAACGGAATTGTTCTTCGAGCCAAAATACGACTTTCTTACAACACTCGGATCATAAATAATACGTCTACTGTACTGAAAAAGAATTAACGACACATCAAATGTTACTATAGGCTGTTCACGGTAAAATGAGCACTATTGAAAGCCCTCCTAAAGATTTACTTGTATGCACATTGTGTATCCTTCCGCCTTGTGTAAAATTAACATTCTCATGGGCCACGTCACTTTATTCATGCGTCGGTCAAGTGAAACTGTGAAATTATTAGCAAAGTAAATATTTTACAAATCAGCTCATTTTTACACTTCGGTGAATTAAAAAAACAGAAAGTGAAACAAAGAATTTAAATTATCACAAGTGGTTGCCTATAGGCTGTTCACGGTAAAGTGAGCACTTTTTAAGTGCCCTTAAAAAAATTTTTCCTTTCGTCCAATTTCCATCTTCCTGCTGCTTTTTAATATAAACATTGCAATGTGACCAATAATACCGTGTATACATCTCACCACCATCAGAATTTAATGCCTGCGGCAGCAATAAAATATATTTATTAGCCGCTAAGGCCTGTTGGGAGGGTCAAAAAGTGCTCACTTTATAATGAACAGCCTATAACAATTTTTATTCAACGTTAAGATACGGGACTAATTTCCATCCACCGTAACCACCTTTATTGGGCGAATGTCACTCAGCGCGCTCGTTAATATATGTGCGGGTAAGAGCAGTGATATTTTTCTAAGGTTTATTTCAAAAGTGCTCACTTTATCGTGAACAACCTTTAGTACCGAATACGTCCGTTTAGTTTTAGCGTACTGGGAAGTAAGTGGAATTGTGGCGTGTGACGTGCACAGCACGACATTGATTGTTGGACTCTATTGGCACACCATAGTGTTATACCTGAGAGGTAGCAGGTTCACTCGCCTCCTAAGACCTTGAAATTGTGTCAATTCCTAATTAGTGAGGAGGGTTGAAGGGGGATGAGAAACCTGGATTTTTGCACGTGGGAAACTTAGCGGATGTGGCGGCATTGTTGGTCACTCGTATTTCCCCAACATTGCAATCAGACGCTAATCTCTTCGCCATGCTTTACCCTTATCGGTGCTGAAATCCTCAGCTGTTAAACATTGTCCTTATTTTACGTATAAAGCGCTATATGCAGGATGATTTTGAAATGAGTGCAGATATTTTTGGAAATTTAAGGGAAGGAGGGCGGGGGGGGGGGGGGGGGGGAGTCAAGACGAGTGTTCTGATGTAACGAACATGGTGTCGGAAATGCATCCGTATGCTACAAATAAAATAACCCGCAAGGCGCACTGTTGCTGTTGAAGATGCCCTCGCGGGTTAACAGTGACTCGTCTGCCCATAACACAACGGCAGGGAAGTTGGGAATTGTAATACTGTCCTGTAAGAACCACCTGGAAAAGTCAACTCGACGACGACAGTCATCACTACTACCACATTCGCATCTGCTGCTTCGAGTACAGTGGTACCTGGTGGAACGTACGCCGCCCATGCGACCAGGTCGACGACCGCCACTTTGAACAATTTTGTTGTTGTAATACTGTACTTGCGGTTTCGATGTCATCTCTCTTTGAGTGATTATACTACATGTTCTTTACGTATTGATACGCTACATGTTCTCTACGTATTGATTATTACTTAAAGCGCATGCGTCTTGTGTTGTGTGTATTTTATGCATAGGGATGCATTTCCAGCACCATGTTCATTGCATCAAAACACTCGTTTTGACACCTCCTTGCATCCCCGAAATATCTGCACTCCTCAATTAAGAAACCACCTCTTTATATGCGTACTTAAGTACAGACTATTTTTTCCGGCGCGTGTTGACGCCACTCAGGGATCAGCGACGGTAAGTAGATGGAAAGAGGGGGGGGGGGCAAAGGATGGGTGTTATTGCAGGCTTAAAGACACATCCGCCAACCCAAGAACAAGATATTGTTCGAATGATGCAGGAGGTGTCATGCCGGTTCTCAGCATTCATCTCTGCTCAGTCGCTGAATGGCTGGATGCACAATAAATATTTATTTCAGTTCACTTCCTAGACGAAATTGTTTAACCTATACGTACAATAGTACGGGAAGTTTGCCATATAGCATGCTACGAATTAATACAAAATAATGAGCACAGTTGCGATACAAAGCTGGCAAAAGGCTGTTCACGATAAAGTGAGCACTTTAGAAATGAACCTTTACAAAAAGTCACTGCCCCTGCATGCGTATATTTAAATTGGCGCACTGAGTAACATCCGCTCAGTAAATTTGGTAACGATGGATGGAAAGTAGTTCCATATCTTAACGTCGAATTAAATGTGTTAGGTAACCATTTGTGATAACTTAATCTAATATTAATTCGTTCATTTTCTGTTATTAAAGGAACCGAAGTGTAAAATTGCGCAGATTTGTAAAGTATTTACTTTCTTAATAATTTCACAGTTTATATTTTACCGACGCATGAATGAATTTTTAAGACCGATAATAATGTTAATTTTACATGAGGCGGAGGTGTATACAAGTAGATCTTAAACAGGGCTTTCAAAAGTGCTCATTTTACCGTGAACAGCCTATAACCTCAGTATACTTTCCTGAACAAAAAATCAGGAAAGTTACAATGGTGGTATGGAAAAGGGGGGGGGGGGGGGAAGAGAAGCGAAAAGAAACTAATACAATGCTCTTCCAATATGATCTGAAATCTGATGTTACTAAACTTCCTGTTGTGTGACGCAGTCCCCTCTGTGAAAGGAATTTTCTTCATATGACGCTTTCGTTCTATCCACAGCACTTTCTGTATTGTGTGCGGAAATGAGTATAATCCATTCATTCACGGTTACTTTCGAATTTTCTGAATCCCTATTAAAGTTCTACTTCCAGAATATTCCTCTGCCTCATGCAAACAAAGCGTAACCAAGTAAAGAGTTAAGAGACTTGAAAGCCGATGAGGGCGAAATGAGGTGAGAACAGAGCAGCTCCGGAATACAAGGGCGGGGGAAACGGAAGATCCCCGAGAAAACCCGCTTACAAGTGGCATCATCCGGCACGGTTCCCACTTGCGAAAATCTGGAACTGACCCGGTCGGGGATTGAAGCCGGTTTGCCATAGTTGGTGGCGAGTAGGCGAACCGCTCACCCAAAGCGGCCCCACCGAGATTGTATAGAAAATTACACCAGACGGACAACATACCACATTCGTGCGCACTCAGTCTAACAGTATTTTGCTTAAGAACTATTTTTTACTAGGCATTACCAACGAATATTTTTTCGCGCTGCTTTTATTTACTTGTATTAATTATAACGTTTTTATCAAGAATAGATAAAATATATATCTATGTAACAGTTCAATCTAGTCAAAAATAAGGTACCTTTAAAGTAACACAAGTATAAATCGCTTGTGATACAAAGCATATTTAGAAAACAGCCAAACACGTCATACATGGTGTGATTTTCCAAAGGTTTGATTGAAAAAGTGTAAAGAAACCTCGAATAAACAATAGTTCAGGAGAACACTATGCCGCGTTCACAAACAGGGCAATGCATGGTTGTATCTGTGAAGGTTTGAAGTGATTAAGTCTACCACACTGTTGTAGGTCTGCTTAATTCAACCCTGAGACCGTGTTAAATTAAATAGTAATTATGAATCGTGAACCGTCGAAATTTTGGCAATTTAAATGCCCATGCATAAAAACGCAAATTCACAGTATTAATTATAGACATTCAGACGTGGAATGATGTACTGGCAAATTTCACACAAGCGTGGTGAATCACCGATTAGCTACACTATACTCTCGGACATGCCATTTTATCTGATTGTCTGAGTGGGAAAGGGGAAAGAAGGGATGACTCCTTAGCTTTTTGTTGGCGTCTACTTAAAATGTCTCTTAGGTACTGATTGGAAAATTAACAATAATTACACTGAAAAAAAATTCATGTAGCAAACCATCCAGACTGTTAAAATAGGGACAACCGGATCTAAATAATGTTACGGGCTGCAGCTGGCACCGGCCACCAGCTCCCGTTATGTGTGGCCTGGAGTGACCTACCTCGATCCTCCCCTCAACCAGTACAGATGCGCTCGCTGCCACCCTCTCCTCCTCCTGGGAAAGCCTGGGAATGATTGACAGCGGCGAGACCTGGCTGACCTCACGGCCTTTCCTCCTCCCCCTGATGAGGAGCCGAAAATATATAGAAGGCGCAAGAATATTCTGGGAATTAGGACACTCGGAGCAACGCGCGATTTAGAGAAATTTCTGGGTAAGGGCCTATGACCCTATACATACCACAGCATTCCAGTGGCCAGCAGTCTTTGGCGAAGGCCGTCTAGCTGAGTGCGGGCGCAAAGTTATAGAGTTTACTTAACTTTGTGCCCGTTAAGTAAACTGTAGAACTTTGCGGACTGGCGGGACATGGACTAAACTGAGGTTGGACTGAGTGCATATGTAATACGGATTTATTGTAAACATTGGAACTGTCAAATATGGACACATCATTTATAAAATAATTGAATGGGTTTTGATACACTATCTATTAGGACTGATTTTAATTATTTAATTTCATTTATTTCTTTGAGGTAGTTGTAAATTGTATTAATTGAAATAATTAATCGTAAAAAGTAAGTGATATCAATTTGTTGTGAGATGTTGAGTCGAGATAATTGTATTTGTAGTTATTGTAAATAAAATTAGGAAATTATAATTAACACTTTTATTTAATCAAGACCTCCATCTCTTAACGAACTTAGTTCAGCCAACTGAATTTAGAGAGAGAACTTGTAACAATAATAACATAGATAGTAATGCCAACAGATCTGTTTGTTTAATTCCTTTCTGAGACTGCATTTTCTGTCAGTTTAAGTAGGCAACGAAGTTCGGGAAATAGTTCTAAGTCTTGAATTTGTACTGCATGGGTGACGTTTACATTCTAATCAAATCAAGTTTGCGTTTTTCTGCTTTATGCACGTTAGGAGTGTAGCGAAGTGAAGAGATTTGGGTGGCTCTTAACAGCGAGGTCTTGAGAGCCGATGAGGGTGATTGAAGTGAATATGTAGCGGCGCCGGAACGAAAGGGCGGGGGGAACGGGAGATCCCTAAGAAAACCCGTCGACCAGCGTCATCCCACTTGCAAAAATCCAGCGACCCGGCCGAGGATTGAACCCGGCACGCCTTGGTGGGAGGCGAGCGTGCTAATCGCTCAGCCACCATGGCCCCTGCAAATTAGAGTATACGCACTAGCATACTAGTAACATATTTAGGTTCCCAACAATGTTACGTTTCCACTTGATTGACGCATGAATAAAGTCGTTAGGCTCATGGGAATTAAAATTTTATGACGGAAGGATACAAAACGAATAGAAGGCGATCTTAAGACGGGATTTCAAAAGTGCCCAGTTTACCTTGAACAGCCTTATAAAGTCCATTCATGTTTACTTCCAACTTTTCTGAAGCCCTGCTAAAGTTCTACTTCCATGATATTCCTCCACCTTGTCCAGACAAAGCTTAGCCGAGTCTAGAAAATTAGGCTACACTAAAGTAGAGATGGGCGTTATTTAACGTAACGGTTATTAAAAAAACTGTTACAATTTGGTAACACGTTACACAAGTGACACGTTCCGTTGTTTACAGCGTTATTTTCGAAACGTATTGGATTGCCTCGACGCCTTACTACTGCGCATGCGTAAAAGTTAATTTTTGGAACGTCTTGGTTTGATTGCAACAGTGTGCATACGCGACGTTATTTCATGAAACGCAGAATCTTGGAACACTGAGCAACGTAATCGTTATATTCTGGAACGTCGGGACAGGCGAGAAATGTTCTACAGTAACCTGTCACGAAAGTAACATGTTCCTGGAACGTGTTACTTGTTTGGAACTGCGATGGAACACGTTACACGAAAGTAACTGTTTGGTCCATCCCTACACCAAAGGGAAAAAGGCACCGCATTCGTGCGTGCCCAGTGTAAAAATAGATTAAATATGAGTTCATTTGAACCAAAAACATGGTAGTTTAATGTTGCCACGAGTATAAAACGCTCGTGATACATGGCATATTTTGGAAACAACCAAACACGGAGAACATGAAATGATTTTTAAAAAGTAAGTAGAGACAGGTGTTTTTCACAAAAACTTTCAGAGTGAATTGTACTCCAAAACACTTTAGTTCGTATGCACATTCGTGGCTGGATGATTTTAAATGTCACGTGCCTCAAGTATCTGTCCACGAATCACGGACCGTTCAGTATCGGAGTACTTTATTACGATTGGCCCAGTCTAATAAGAACACGCCTTTTCTCACGTAGACACCTGGCCAATAACCAAAGGAAGATGTGGTTGTGGACGTAGGAATTTGAAATCTGGCACGACCATAAATATTTTCGCGAAAAAACACATGTCCCTGACTATAAGAGTGCAATTTTTTGGCGGCGGGAAGAAAAGAGTGAAGTTCGCGGGTGGGCGGCGGCCGAAAGCGGGAGATTCGGAAACGAATTCGGCAAACAGCGACTCGGCCGAGAGAGGGGATTCGCCTCCCCCGCGGTCCAGTGATTTGTTTTAGCGGGTTGCGGTTACGGCCCGGCCATTATCGTGTCGGACGCACGGTAATGGGCGGACGCGCCGCGGAGAAAGCCGAGAAGACGACGACGACGTGGGTGTGTTGACGCACGTGGCCGCGTCTCATTCTTTTGTTTCCCCGCCCGTCCCCCCCTCAAACCCCTACGACTAATAACTGGTTGGGGACACGCCGCGACTTGCCAGCACCAGACCCGTCGACGAGGCACGCACGCGCACGCACACGCACGCACAGAGCCTCGCACGACGCCGACGGCGTGTTAGCGTGGCTTCGCCATCAGAGAACACAGCCGCGGGCACGCAGGCATCGCCAATACGTAGAAACCTGCAAAATTCGCGTTATTATTCAGGGACGCATTAAACTCCGAACTCATGTACCTTTGCTATAAATTTGTCATCGGACCATACTGTATTTGTTTATACCTTAAGTATTCGCGGATTAATTTTGGGACAAGTTACAATTAGTGATAGGAACATTTCGCGAGGTCATTTCAGGAAAAGATATACGTCAAACACGTGTACACTGAAGTTGACTTTGCAATTTGATCGCGGTTTATTTGACACGCCCTGGACGACTCTGAGCCAATAACCGACTTGCAAGGAAACTAGTAGCGAGTGTCACACTGCCAGGTGTGAAGTAACATTGCCTACTCTCTGGAGAAGCAGCTAATGAACAAATATTTTAGGCTCGAGTATACACAGAACTGTGGAGTCTAGCCTACAGATCATTGAACTCGCGAATTTTTCCTATCCCAAGTTATAATTAAAAAACATGTGTGTTTATGAAACATTAGCCATTGGTCCACACGGTGTTTGACACCTCCTGGAGAACGCTGGCCCAATCGTCACCTTCCACTGTGGCAGCAGACAACCAATGCATAGTTGACATCGACAAATGTGTACATAAGACTGTATAATCTAGCCTGCAGGTCGTTAAACTCGCGAATTTTTCAGGTCTCTTTGTATTTGACGCGCCTTGAGTAACTCTGCGCCAATACACGAACACTTCGCAACCGTGGAGACCCAGCAGGGAATCGAACCAGGTTCGTCTAGTTGGGTGGCTAGTTGTCTAACCACTACTCTTCCTTGGCCCCGCAAAAGCACAAAATTAATCAGACTAAAACTACGGGAATACTAGTCTAATATAGTTACTACTCCCTGCAGGGACTCGCATTTATGGAGTTCGCTAACAAGCAACTTATTTGTTATGGAATAAAAAGTCATTTCACTTATTTACGAGGATAATTACGAACACTTATAATTTATAAACGGTTACTGTGACGTTCCTTTCACGTTTCATAGAAAAAATGCCAGTTTTCTGGACAGGGAGATCGCACCTTTCACCTGACGATAAGCATGTACAGAGCGTGGGGCATAACAGAAAACTTCACACCGCCAGAACCCCCCTAAGGAATTTATTCACACTTTAATACTTATGTATTATTCCTATTAAATGTAATTTTTGCGACGAGTCTGACTTCAGTTGGCATGGTTCTCAAATATAATTTTAATAATTTATTCGTCTTGCTTGTACAAAATGCGTAGTAGAAGATTTAGAGCGATAGTGTGTTAAAAAAGGATAGTGATTTTAAAAAGTAGCCATGTTTGCCTGTCGTTAATAAAAAATTTTCTTTTGTAATCGAAGATTTGGATAACATTTGAACAGTTATGTTAGTAAACTATCTTAATCTGTGTATTGCGACATTTCTTAGCTGCAGCATAACTATGTTCTGCCTTTATTTACCTACAGCTAACTAAAGAATTCGGTGGATTATTAATATACTCTCCTCTGAATTAATCTTTTCCATGCGTCTGTTTTAAGAAATTAAGTGTAACAATTTCTATTATGCGCTATGTCGAGAGCTCTTATGCAAACGACTTGTTATGCACAGTTGTGAAACAATAGGCTCGATATTATACCTGACTATTCTTGTGCACACAACTTATGCCTTTGTGAGAGACATTTTCTTGCACGACTGGACAAGTGGGAATCAAGATTCGCGGTCATACTGTTAAGGCGAGTAGCAATTTTATGAAAGTCATCGAATCATGAAAATGGATCTGAACTATTCCTTTCACGACTGGACCAACCGGAATCAAGTTACTCTCATGCAAAAGCAGCCGCGGTGGCTGAACGGTTAGACTGCTCGCCTCCCACCAAAGAGTACAGGGTTCAATCCCCGGTCGGGTCACTCCGGATTTTCGCAAGTTTGATTCGTGCCCGATGACGCCACTGGTCGGCGGGTTTTCTCGGGGATCTCATTACAGCGCTGCTTCATTCTTACCTCATTTCACCCTCTTCGGCTCTCAAGACCTCGTTATTAAGAGCTACCGAAATCTCTCGAGTCAACCCAACTCCGTTGCTAAACGGGCAGACTGTTGGGGCGAGTAGCAATTAAAGCCAAACAATCACGAAAA
This sequence comes from Dryococelus australis, assembly GCA_029891345.1. Lineage (NCBI taxonomy): Eukaryota > Metazoa > Arthropoda > Insecta > Phasmatodea > Phasmatidae > Dryococelus > Dryococelus australis. Next base: position 293,803,917 of record CM056994.1, read on the forward strand.
GGGATCTGAACTGAAGTGTTTTGGAGCACAACTAGTGTCCTTCGCTGTGGTTGCTTTTATGCTTTGAATTGTGAACCCACCTTTAGGCGTCAGACTTCACGACGGAGAGTCCTGCTGGGAAAATGTGACCCTCCCAACCCTACCACTATTTCCATACCGCACTCCGACATCCACTGCATACGCCCGAGCATTTATTTCCCTCGCAGTGGAATCTCCGACATGTTTATTACCCTTTCTCTTAGCGCCGAAGGTGATGCATGGCATCGCTGACTCGTAAATACTTTCGGAAAACGTTTACGAATCCCGCGAAAAGGAGAATTATAGATTTATAATAAGCCCGAGGAGAAGAATTTTTTTTTTTTTTCATCTCGCGTGAAGTTATTTATCATGCCGCGAATGGGTTGTCAAATACGTCGACATGGTTTAGGGAAACGCTACGTGCGGAGGTGAGAAATGGTGAACTGGCAAGGCTCGGCAGCACGAGAACCATGTTGGACGGCGCCGAGTTAGTTCCGGTGCAGTGTCGGAGATCGCATCGGCCTCCACTGGCGAGATTCCAGCACACTGCCGCTGCTGTCTCCTCTAACAAACAAGTAATTCTCATTCCAGAATAACTTAAACTGCTCACAGCTACGACTGGAGAACTGTGAAAAGGTGTGTTGGCGGTAGGCAACGACGATATAACTACAGATGCCTGAAAACTCAAGGATTATAGTTGAGGAACGAGAACGTCTGGCGACAGTGCTGCTATCTTTGAATTCACAGGTGAAACTCGTGATATAATCGGCCCATCACACGTAATTTAATCGATTCGAAAACGTCAGATTATGATACATCGAATTTATTTAAAGTAATCGATTTATCGATATGTACTAACTCCGTTAATTTGATTAAAGTTTTCAATAAAGCGGAATGTTGCACGGTAGAAATGCGGAAAATTTATCCGATTTTCGTTATATCGTGTAATAAAATGTGTAATAAATGATTATTTGTCTTGTCAGGCCAAACATTTGGAAAAATTCTCCAAAAATGTTTAACAAAACATAGGTAAATACTATTTTTGTGCACCATTCCCCTTACCTTAACTAAAATCCTAATACTTTCAAACTCGTTACTCTAAAAACTCAAAACTTGTTATTGTACTGGATAATTGCATGATGGCATTACTATCACACGAGAACTGTGGACTCTAATATTACCTACTCTTTACTTTCTCGTCAGTGCAACCATTCTTCTTAGATTAGATAAATGAAATGATTTGCTATGAAGTCAAAACAGAAACATTTGGTATAATTTTAGGAGAATAATTACATACAGTGAAGTAGTAAATTCAAACGTTGTTTATTACTAACGAATATATATTTCATTAATATGTTTTGTTATTAAATGATATTTATTACTCTGTGACTTTAGCGTTCCTATGAATTCACAGCAGACACTCATGCGATAACCATTGAGTACTTTCTAAACTAATATATAGGCTCTCAAAAATCTATTGAATTTGCACGGGTTGGTGCTAGGCTTGCCAACTTACCCGTATTGTACGGGATTTTGCGTATCATATGGCATTGAAATAATTAACCCTTATGGGCATAGTAAGCCTACCTCAGACTTCTTCGAACATAAACTCAGTATGGTTTATTTCAAATTTTCTGAAACCCTGCTAAGGTTCTACTTCCAGGATATTACTCCGCCTCATACGAACAAAGCTTAGATTTTACTTTAGATGGCCAAATCACATTATTTATGCGCACTCAGTGTAATTATACTTTTCATAACAACTATTTATAACTAGGCATTACCAATAAACCTATTTTATCTGTATTTATTTATATAAATTATACATGTAAAGTTATAATTTACAGATAAAATATATGTGAAATTTAAATCTAACCAAAAATAAGGTACTTTTAGGTTAACAAGATTATAAAACACTTGTGAAACATGAGATATTTAGGAAACAAGCAGACATGTCATACATGGGATGTTTTTTTCCAGATGTACGATTCAAAAAGGTGAATAAACCGCGAATATGAGTGTTATTTCCCACTTCCATGTTTACAAGTGCGTTTTTGCTCCAGTGCTATAACCTAGTGGCCACATTTAGCAAAATCAATATTGTGAAGTGAATACGAGTTCGTATTTCAGTCGTTAGGTCTGAACTGCTTGGTAAGATCGTTAGCTAGTTGGGTATAGGGATACTTAGGGAATTTCTTTTTTAGAAATATAAATAAGCTGGAAGAGCAAAGAATGCAGTAAGACGGTGGAGATTCCCCTTACCCTCCATAGACTAAAGATGAGGTAGACCATCATTTGTCTTATGCGCATGCACACTCTACATCTGAATCAGTGATAATTCCACTGTTCCTATCAGTCAGCTGTACCTGACAGATTCAACAGCCACTTCATTGATTCACTAACATTTTTCACTGATTCATCAGTAATTTTTTTTCATTTTTTTAGTGAGATAACCAATAACGTAATGAAACCAATACAAAATACTTTCTAAAATACTTTCTTCCACAACATCATTTTATGAAGTAATATGAGCATTCAGTATTTCATTCCGTTATTACGTCTTTCATTCCGTTTTCATGTAAACATCATAGCGCTTTGTTTGAAGGTCTAAACTGCATATAATGTGGTGAAGAGAGTGCACTCATAAGTACTATTCGTTTTAAAAATCGTAACGGTACTAATCCAACCAAAAACGAAAAGTGCGAGGATACAATTTAAAATTTCACGATCTTGCTTAACACTGTAAGATCTACATTTGCCTCTTGATTTAAACTAGCTTTTGTAGCGCAGATGGTAAGGTGACTATGAGCGAAGTGTAATGTGTGTGCGAGCTCAATCACTGCTAAGAATCACGGCCACCTAAGATTTTTTTTTACTTTTTAAAATTACTGTAAATTGCCCAATATAAATAGTAAACTATCGTAATGTTATTTATTTCACGTAATTATTTGGCAGAATTCAATAAAAACAATATTTAATTCGCCACTGCAGTCGAGTGAAACTTTTTCACGTTACTAATTCAATCAGTAAAATTTTTCACTGAAACAATCAGTGATTTTTCACTGATTCTAAGTGGAGCAATTTTCTTTGAATCGAGTAGTTTAATTTCACTGCGAATCAGTGGTTTCCCACTGATTAGAATTTAGAGTGTACCCAACATCGACCTATCCCAAAGGAACACACCTATCGAAGTCACATGGTCAACACTGATGGACGTGTTTTTTATATCTTAATTTTTAAATGACAAGCACTGTTACGTTAATAAAATACATCTACGTCTACCAATTCGAATTTAATCAAACTGCATTACAAACTGGTTACAAGAAGTATACAAACATCTCAAAGCACTTGTTTGCTACACAGTATTGTAAACCTCAAATCCAATCCACGCAGTTTTTGCTACTCACGTAAGCGGAAAAAGCAGTTCGATGTTGGGACACGGAGACTGGTTGCGGCTTACGTCATCTCGATTCTATGGAACCAACTCCGTCGAAGTCCGATCCACAACGTAAGAAAGATAAAGAGTAGCAACTCAGTGTTACAACAAACGCTCTTACTTTCTTTGGGAATCCAGCAATAGTGCGGAAACTAGCCAGCAACTTAGCGACTTAAAAGTAGCTACTTTTAATAAAAAATATGTAATATTTGTCCGAAAACTCTAAACAAAAAAGTACAATTTACGAGAAATTAGGCCCTATACTTGGAGTACGATTTTTTTTTGCAACAGTTCCCATTGTTTAATATGAAATGAGATTTACTTTTCTTGAAAAACACTTTTACATAACCCTGGAAGTTTTTTTTTTCGGATGTAGGCTATCTTTATCTTGTTTTAAAAATGGTAGTGTAGGGGCATTCCCATCTGTATTTCCGCAATATGGTACAGAACACTTACTCTTCATGCTCACGAACAAATAATATACCACAATGAACAAACGCATTGGCATCCCACGTCTTGCTTTTTATTTAACTTGTCTTCTTATTGCTGAAAGACGAGTTCTAGTTGCTATCCCTTGCTGCTGCTGCTGCTACAATAACAAAATGATTCGATAATATCTCTAGTGTTCAGTAATTTCCATGCAGTAAATTTTTTATATTCCACAGACTTGTAAGTCAGTAAATGCAAAATAACCAAATACTCTGCCAATAATATGTTGCATAACGGAATTACTTACTCAGAGTCAGAGAGGACAAGGTCGCTAACGCAGTGCCCTTTAACACGAAATTTTCACCTCGGTGCATAATGAGATAACAAATTCGAATTGTTTTTTGGAGATTAGCTTCAAACACGTGTTAGCACGCATTATTTTTACAGCTGTCACAGTGTACAAGACATGCGTCATTGGTCTATAAGTTCGGTTTAGTGATGGTTCGCGAAAATATGTCCACAGAACAGTTCAAACCGAGTTACGAGTTCTGGAATGACTCTTTAAGCAAGTAAACTACTCCTCGTAGAGATAGCAGCGTGAAAAGGGGACTCTATATCTGTGTACCGAAGGTAAAGGGCACTATGTCACTATGCCTCAAATGTGGACCTTAACAGGAGTGCTCTTCGCTCGATAACATGATGGCACACAGTGCCCTTTCCTGCAGGCTAAATCGTGAATTATTTCCCGTGCAGAATAAAATAAGACGATGTGAAAACCTAGGTTTTGTAAAAAAAATATGCATTGTGATCTCCACCTCAGATGCATACATATGTAGGCCTATACAATAATGAGTTACATGAAGCATTCTGAGTGTTTTGTAGAATATCACAGTGGGCTCTACTGAAACCCGAAAGTACGCACCTAATAGCTAAGGGTTTGAATTTCTTTCAACTCAAGAGGGAGAGAGTTGCTTCTTCTTTGTTTCAGAAGTTCGTTAACAAGGGGCACCAACTTCAGGTACACGGACGACAGTAACACATGTGTTGCCATATGGCGACATGAATATTCCAGGCTCCTAGCTAGTCGCTATGACTTGGTGCCGCAGCAGGAGGCAGCAGAAGTAATAGCATAAGCGGCCAGAAGATTACAGCAAGCAGACGCACACCTAGCTGGGCGGTGACCCAGGCCCATGTAGGGGAGCGCGTGTAACTGGTTCCTGGGAGCTGGTTTCTGCAGCGAGGACCTGGAGACACTGCGGGGATGTCGCCGCGCTGGCGAGGCTTTAATGCTCCTCCCCGCTCGTCGTCGACTTTCTCCCAGACGTCATGTCTGACAATCCCTTTGATGCAGGCGCGTTCAGCCGCTGTCCGTCAACACCTCGGTTTACCGGACTAATTCTGTCCTAGCCGAACGTTCAAAAGATTGTCACTCTTCTGCTTTTAACAACCTAGTGTCGCGGGCTAATTTGTCTATACCAAGTGGCCAATAGATTATCACTCTGTCGCTGTCAATAATCCATTGTCCTGGACTTATTCGGTCCATGCCAAGTGGCCTAACGATTATCACTCTGTCGCTGTCAACAACCCGGTGTCCCGGGCTAATTTTGTCCATGCTAAGTGGCCAAAAGATAATCACTCTGCTATTGTCAACAAACCTAATGTCCAGGACTAATTTTGCCCATGCCAAATGGCCAAAAGATGTTCACTCTGCCTCTGTCAACAACTGGATTTCCCAGGATAATTTTTCATTGCCAAGTGGGCATAAGATATTCACTTCGCTGCTGTCAACAGCCCGTTTCCCCAGCCTAATTTTGGCAGTGCCAAGTAATCGAAAGACTTCCACAGCAATTTTTTATTACAAATGTTAGTGGTGCGAGGTTCGTGTACATTAATTTCGTTGTGATTCTCATGCCAAGTGACCAACTTTCGTAATTAGCAGAAGGTAATCCAAGTAAGCGACTGTGGAACGTTTGCAGTTTAGTTTCACCAGGGTAATGTTTTGTCCATACCAAATGGCCAAGTTTAGACGAAAACTAGAACATCCAAGCATTGGAGCGTTTGTATTTGAGTTTCACCAAATAGTCAGTTTTGGTAAACGCCGAAAATTGATTCAGGCAGATGATGCTAATGCTACTGATTATAAGCTGCGTATAGTTTGGTTTCGCCTTCGTGATGTCCCCCAAAAGCACTTATTTTGTATTGAATATAACTCTATTTAGGTTATTATATACAATTTTTATGTGCAGTTAATACTGATTGAAAAATACTTGCTCTTACTATTTTGACGAAAAAGAATGCTTAATAGCTGGGCCGAAAAACGTAATACATTATATAACTGTGTGTGTATGTTGGTGTGTGTGTGTGTACGCGTTCCGATATTATTACCAAATATATTAAACTACTGCAACATGGTACATGTAGGTCGGTAAGTAAAGTGCCGGGTTCGAAATAAACGGACAGGGTTCAAATTTAGGTTGTAACGACGGTTAATTAAAAATTTTCTAAACTGTGTATTATGACTCAACATATCACTATCATAATATTGACTATTTTTCATAGGCTATCATGAAAAAGTGTTCCCACAAAAGTTTTTATTTCTTTGCACCTAATTAACTGTTTGAAAGAACCAAATTTCTTTGTGTGAAACGACTTAGTAAACGTTTCCCGTAATACCACATTTTTATTAACTAAATTATTTGGTAACACCAACAAAATATTTATTTGGCACTGTTTAAACATAACATTTATTTCACAGGAACAAATATTGTGTCTTAAGCATTTATTTCTCTCAGTGATAAGTAGGCAAATTCCAGGCATTAATGCTTGAAAGTTTGAAACTGCTAATAAAATTTAGAACGTATGATTAAAGTACCCTAATAGCAACGTATAGTTTCTCAGTCATGAAATCGTTGAAATGTGCCAGTGTTTATTATGTAGTCTCAGAGTTGTGAAACTACGTTGCAGACACCTTAGAACTAATATTCCATGGAAAATAAGATTAGATATACCTATTGTCGGACACATGCAGGAATTAATTATCTCAAACATTTATTTCATATATAGCTGCTTTATTTTCTGTTAAGCAATGAACACGTGCATTTATTCAATCATGGTATAATACCTTAGCAAATATAAATATAAGTGTAGTCATTATTATAATTAAAATTAAACTTGGATAACTATTTTTTCATAGAAACATGTGAATGTCGCATTTGTATCATTAAAAAAAAACACATATCTTATATCACTGAGAAAATATTGGTAAACAGTTATAATTTTGGGTTGCTGTTCATTAAGCACATATTCTACCACCTTTAAAACTACTGCCCGTAACTGCATACATTTCCATACAAACACAGATTACACCAACGTTGGCATCGTAGGGGGAAAATAGCTCGTGTCTCAGAACGTCTTATTAAATACCGTAGTGTTAATCGCGTGGAATTGCAGTCGTTACATTTCTGTTATTTTTTTCTTTACGCGTTATAGTAAGAACTGACTTGATAGATACTTTTCTTTGTTCCTAACAATCCAAGAGAGTCGCTACTGACAAATGGATACTGCACTGTAAAATTTTTGTAACTACTGCTGAGAAATTCTAAATTTTTTGTAAATGTACATAATTTGGTACAAAATACAATATTAACCTTTGTAAAATGCCTTTTTCATAACTTTACAAGAACAGTTTTCGTAATACATATAGAAAAAAAATGTTTTTATTGATAATTCGTGAAGTCAAAGTTACATTTCATTCTACAATACCTTAGTTATTTCACGTAATAGAAGTGAATTTTTTACGAATGGTGGGCAATGGAACAATGATAACTGATTTGAAAAGGAGGAGGGGCCGCAGGAGTATTTTCTTTTAACGTTCTTCGAGTGCAGGTATAAATTTTGATTGCCTTTTACTTTAATTTCATAGGAAATACGAGCACATGCGTTCACGATGCTATGTGTATTTCCCCTGCCCAGGAATATTTTATCAACTGAACAGACTCTTAAGATAATTTGTGGGTTTGCAATGCCAATAACGGTCATCCCGACGGAATGGAAAACCTTCGTTAAACAATAAGTTCTGCTATTTTAAAACCCCCAACTGTGCAACTGTCCAATTCGCCACCAGACTTCATGTCATTCTCAAGTGTATATAAAGTCGAAATCACTAATTTCAGTCCTTCCCTAGACGCGATATTATATCCTTGCCTATGTTAAAACACTATAATTATACCAGCAAAACATTACCCAGGGCTGTAAGAATATGTGCTCGTGTGGTAAAGTGATCTAGGTGACAACAGGAAGGATTGTAGATTAAGTGTGGATGTTGACAGTATTTTTTTCGTGAATAATATTGCAAACTTCCCCCCCCCCCACCCTGAATTACTGTTGTTTCCGAGGGCGCAGTAAAATTAATTTTAATAATTTCCATTTATAAACAATGTAGCAGAAATGTTTCCTTTAATTTGCAACAATTCGAATATATGTATTGCAATTTTTAAATTCAAACTTACCGTAGTTCTTAAAAAATGTATTTATCGTCTTGGTTCCAAAACTTTGGCTTGTATAAGCGCAATAAAATTCACAGTTTAGTCGAAAGTTACACTGTAGAGTTCATTTGTAAATGCGGCATAAGGAAAAAAGGAAGTCTTTTAAAACTAATCATCAGAGACCCGGAAATTAAGCGGATTCATTTGGGAACGAGGTAAACGCTAAATTCCTTGGTGTAATAGAGCCTCAACTAGTTGCTCATTGGCTGATGCCAAAGTTTTGCCCCACATTAAGTAGCTCGTGGTTTGGTGCTCTTTTACTTGCAGTTCAGTTATTGGGTTGAATTGGCCTAGGGCGTGGCTTACAAACTGCGATCCAATGGGAAAAGGAAGTCTGATGTACACGTGTTTGAAATGTACTATTGAACTCGCGAAATTTCTGCGTCTGTGCTAATCATTTGCCGGCGAAAAAGTATATAGTTCAGTATTTATGCACTTTTGTTTGTTGGAATACAGTAATATCATGTCACATGACAAATTAGCAGTGTCACTACTGCTGCAGGGACCTGAGTAAAAGCAGTTCAAGATTAAGTGAGCACTTTTAAAATAAAGCTGAGAAAAAGTCACTGGCCCCGCTTGCATATATTTAATCGAGCGCACTGAGTGACATGCGACCAGTGAAGTTGGTAATGATGGAAGGAAAGAAGTTACATATCTTAACGTCAAATAAAAGGTGCTAGGCAAACCTTTGTGATAAGTTAAATTATTTCTTTCGCAGTCTGTGTCTTATAAAGACGTGTAAAAATTAGCAGATTAAAAAATATATGTATACTTTTCTAATAATATCACAGTTTCACTTGACCGACGAATGAACAAAGCGATGAGGCCGATGGCAATGTTAATTTGAGATAAGGTGGAAGAATAGACAACGTGCATACAAGTAGATCTTAAGCAGGGCTTTAAAAAGTGCTCTTTTTACCGTTAACAGCTTATATCATGTTTTATGCAAGCAGTGATGGCGTAAAGTGAAGACGTTTTGGCGGCTTTCAAAAGTGAAATCTTGACAGCTGGTGTAAGCAGTAATGACGCAATGTTTTAACTCTTTCATACCCACTTTAATTGACGGGTCCAGGTGTTGCAAACAAATTATATTATGAGGTATGTTATACTTAATTCTATTCAACACTTGTTACGTTATCGCAGCCAATTAGTTGTAGGCTATATGTTCGTCTACAGTAATATGAACCAATTATGACCTAGACCAGTAAGACGATTTGCGAATTATTTCCCCACAGGTGAGATCATTGGTTATTGAACTTCGAAGTGTGTAGCATAGACCACGAATTACCTATACAAGCGTAATGTACACAATTGTTTACACTAGGTCTGTATTGATTAAAAAAGGAAAGACTGAAGGATACTACTGAAACGACGATACATAATGGTTTGGAAAAGGGATATTTTACTGAGATGAGCACTCTATGTTTCAAGCAGTGCATGGTATAAAAGCTTACAAAATTCGGGTACATGGCGGTGACTAACTTGTTAAAGCAAGGCTATCGTACATAAATACGTAGGTGCACTATATAAATAAGAAGGCAACGCTATCATTTATCAGTTAAGAAAGACATCTTAAATAACTGTCGTATATTCCCTTTGTCTCCAAAAATGTTGCTTTGCTACAGGAAGACACGTGCGAAATTTGCGTTATTATTTTGTGGCAAGCTAGACTTCACCGTACTATACATACCTGAAAGGAATTTGTGAGTTCATTAGCAGATGGCCCTTCTATGTTTTCGTTCACCTACCAGACCGCGTTATAAGTGATTGGTCACTCTAACGTTGAACAGATGTTGATGGCTTGCGGGTCGTTACAGGGGGAAACACGCTGATTTTCGGCCAATAACAAAAGTCAAACGAGCAAAACTTATAGAGCATTCTGCGATCAGAAAATAACGCGAAATTTTTCATATCCGTAGCTATAAGACAAGTAAACGTTGAGAAAGAAAATCTTTAAGGAAATAAATGAAGTGTGTACGTGAATATTTTCAATGTTAATAGCTGTCTTTGGGTAAGTTCCAGCAAAATATGGGGAGCAATGAGATCACGACGATTTCAGATATAATCTGGAGAAACGAATTAAGTTACATGCTATTTGGATGATAAACATGTATGCCAGCAAAAGATAAAGAAATATTGTAGGAAGCTCTTTAGGAAGTTACACAAACACACAATAGAAATATTCAATATTCCAGTATCACTTAACATAATAAACGGATAATACATTTACATTTTTGAAGCAAAGATGGACGCAAAAATAAATGCATGCCTTTACTGGTAATTTCCGGAGAGACGAAATTAATTAATTTGTCCTAGATGGTATAGCCATAAACAAATTTGCAAGTCTCCTAATGTCTTACTTTATTAAAAGCTAATTCGATATTGGATGCCTAGTGCATTGCTAGGAATAATCCTGTTAGTATTTGAATTATTAAACATATTCCTGAAAATGTGCCAAAATTTCATCAAGTCGAAATCTTGATTGGTGTCTACAAGCAATTCAGCTGTTGTTGCTCGCAGCCAGACAACCTAGGAATATTAAAAACTGTCTCTCCTAGAAACTAGATTTATATAGTAATACCATAAATCAAAGAGACAAAAAGTATTCTGAATGCAACGGAAAGATGAAACGCGATAAAGAACACCAGTAAAGGTTGCGGTACAACTTTACAGGCGAGAGAGTTATACCAACTGATGAAAACTCAGATTTACATAAGCATATGCATGCTATTTATTTTCAAAGCCGAGTGCCGTATAGCCTTGAATATGACGTCGAACTCAACCGATTACTTTCGCTGTTGTAGGGCAACAGTGTCGAGTATCTCTCTCTTCTTTCTAGCGCGCTCTCTCTCTCTCTCTCTCTCTCGCCCACGCAATTCCACCCGAGGCCGCTCAAAGAAATGACTTCATTTCACAAACGGTTTGTTCGGGAACTCTCGAAACGTGTTTTTATGTGTTTGTTTTCGGAAGGGAAATCCCTTGGCACTCGCGTGCTGTGATGAATGCAGCCCGACACCCGGCTAGTGCACGGCAACGCTGCTGTAGGAGTGAGAATTTTCCGCGTGCAAATCTGCTTTCGGTCCTAAAACAAACTCTTGCAATGAATATAAATCAAAGAACTTAATTTAGTGGGAATGTTTATGAGGCGTTATTATGCGGGGCGCGCGGTTATGGCCGACTCAACGTGAAATGCAAATGGCGCTCCGACCATAACTCTCCGCTGACTCGAACTCGTAACTTTCGGGTCTAGCACACGTCAGCCTGTCGCGCGTCGGCTAGCGTCGAGCCGTGCAGATGAGAAGTAATGCGGAATGAAAATTAAACTACCTGAATGAACACATTTATGAGGTGTGAAAGTTTGGTTTGATATGCTCGTAGTTTTCATTCTCTTGTATTTTTATACTCGCACGTGCGACATTGGGAAAGAATAACAAAATTCCGTTGTTGTTTTGTCATATACTTCAACGAGTATACTCTTAGCTGATAATCCAGTATTTTGCACGTTGTGTGACTACTTCAACAAAGTTTTAATGCACTTTATATTGCTGGTAATATATGTATCTAAAGGTTGTTCACGATTAAGTGAGCATTGTAGAAATGAACCGTAGAAAAATCGCTGCCCCTGCATGTATATAATTTAATGGGCGCACTAAGTGGCGTTCACCCAGTAAAGTTGATAACGATGGTAAGTAGGTAGTGGGGCTTAACGTCTCGTCGACAGCGAGGACATCAGAGACGATGTGGATTGCACATGGAAGAGGGATTGGGGAAGGAATCGGCCATGGCCTTTGTTAGGGACCCATCCCAGCATTCGCCTGGAGTGATTTCGGAAAACCGTGGAAAAAGGGAATCAGGATGGCCGGACCGGGAATCGAACCCGAGTCCTCAGGAATGCGAATCCGGTGACTTACCACTGCGCCACCTCGCTCGGTGGATGGAGAGTAGTTTCATAATTTAACGTCGAATAAATAGCGTCAGATACCCATTTGTGATAATTTAAAACTAATTCTTTAACTTTCTGTTTTTTAATACATCGAAATGTAAAAATGAGCAGATTTGTGAAGTATTTACTTCCTTGATAATTTCACAGTTTCATCTGATCGCTGCATAATAATGTGATGAAGCCCATAGCAATGTTAATTATACATAAGGTGGAGGAATACATAACGTGTATACAAGGGGATCTTAAGCAGGGCTTTCAAAAGTGCTCATTTTACCATGAACAGGCCTGAATGTGAACATATTCCCGAAAATATGCAGGAGACAGCGAAGAAAGTAGGTGTCGCATATTCTCCTACGGGTAACTTTAAAATGAAATAATATTGTATACTGTGGCTGTATAGTAGTGAATCCATTTTTTTACACTGGTGATTACAGCCCTTAGTCCTGTAGATGGCGTCCTTCATTAACAAAGCCCATCCTCACGCTGAAGGGGCAGAGTTGGGTGTAGTGGCCAGGCTGCTCGCCTCCCACCTGGGCGATCCAAGCTCGATTCCCATCAGGGTCGCTTACAGATTTTTGCATGTGGGAATCATGCCGGACGATGCCGCTGGTCGGCGGGTTTTCTCGGGGATCTCTTGTTTCCCCCGCCGTTGAACACCAGCGCTTCTCCATACTCACCTCGTTTCACCCTCATTGGCTCTCGAGACCTCGATGTTAAGAGCCTCCTAAATCTCTTCAATCCTCTCCACTGTTAACGCTGAAGATTATTACATTTGATAATGCTGTATTTAAAAAAAAATTAGTCATCAGTTTGGTTTTAAGTTTCAGTGTGCTGAAAATCTCAATTATGGAAACAGAGTTGTTTTATATGTGGGTTTAAAACAATTATTTCATTAATGCACTTAACTAAATATACGGTTTCAACCGCCCAAATTTTATAAAATGAATTCCCTTCAAGTTTCACTTTTTAATGTAGAACTATAAAAATACTATCTTTTTCCATAGTAACATTTGGTAATGTTGAAATGAAAACAGTTAAGAATTCTTTTAATCAAATGCGTATCTACCTCTTCAAACTACACGTAACGGAAAAGTGAACAAAAAAATTTCTCTTTAATTCTTGAAGAAATAAAAGAAGGAATTTCCTAAACGTTTCAGAAGATTCTTAGACGAAAACGTGTTAGTTATATGCTGAAGCCTTTTGCCCTTATTAAGTTTCAACGGGTAAGGGAAAGCAGGGTAAAGTGATCAGTGCGGGTAAAGTGGCCATCAGCTGTTACTCCACTGCAGAGTGCTGCAGTCTGGTAGCGAGGATTTCAAACAGTTGAAAGGAAATCCATTAGTGTTCTGAGAGCATCTGAGCTGGATGTCTTACACGTTATTAAGTATTATTAAAGATTTTGTGTTTTTTTTTTCATGCGCAATGTTAGGTAAGTGATGAATACTGTTAATTTTATCTCATTACTTCGTACGTTTATCAATATTTATTTATTCCTACAAAAAACATGTGCATGGATTGAAAAGCACGTGTCATAACATTTAGTAGAATATTTAGTTTTTACTGTAGACGGGTTGAAATATTCGCCACTTGAGAGTGCAATGATTGCATTCAGCAAAAGGAAAGTTATGAATATTGGACATGAAAAGTAACGTTTGGAACAGCACCGTCGATTCAGGCAGACAGCCAGAATAATAGGATAATTTATTTTTACCAACGCTCGACAATGGCTTTTGTGACTTACTAGTATTTAATTTGGTCCGCAGCTGATATATGTATATTATATATCAAAGGGGAGAAACTGTCAAATGCGATGAACGTAAGTAGCCAGTCAGTAGCTCCTGCCCGACATAGCAGAGCAAAGTGGCCATTACGTAAACAAGTGTTCGAAATTCAATAAAATATATAATAATTCTTAATTCCTAAAAATAACAGGTTTGTTTGTTTTTATAATAAATATATTGCGTGGAGGGTGATGTCCTATTTTTGTTTTACTTACAGTAGACTATTTAATTTTTTTTTTTTTTTCTGCGAGTGGCCACTTAACCCTGATGTCCCTTACAATTCGATCCACAAAGCACGCGCAAGTTTGTGAAATCTTCTGCACAAACCTGCTTGCCAATTTTTAATATCAAAATATCCTTCTAGGTCTCGAAATAGGTCATAGAAAACTGAAATGTAAATTTCTTTCGTAAGCATAGTATAGTAGAGAGATTTGAGAGGCTCTTCTCATCGAGGACTTGAGAGAGGCAGAGCATAATGGGGCAAAAATTGCAGGCGTACCTAGAGGTATCAAACTACCTAAAGGAGTGACACTATTTCTTTATATTAAGGAATCACAGTTTTCAATTTCAGAGACGTTGATGTATTACATGAATAGGCTTAAACAGGATAAAACAGATGAGATATAAATAATTTTCGGCGTTAGGTTTGGAAATAGAGTTGGGGTTATTTCCTCGAAACATGCTGATCTTCACATCCCTTCACAGTTATATGCAATGATCCGTCACCCAATTGTGTATATTATTTGACCGAGTGATATTCAGATCGTGTCGAATTAACAGCGTGAGTGCAAATATGTGGGCGGCTAAACAGCGAGGTCTTGAGAGCCGATTAATGTGAAGCGAGGTGAATATGGAGCAGCATTGGAATGCCAGGGCAAGGAGGAGGGCACCGAGAAAACCCGCCGACCAGCGGCATCGTCCGGCACGATTCCCACATGCGAAAATCTGGAGGCGACGCCGCCGGGAATCAAACCCTGTTCGCTTTAATGATAGGGGAGTAGTCTTGCCATTACACCACCGCTCCTCAAATTAACAGCGGTATAATTATGAGCGTAAGGCAAATGCACACTTACTGAGAGAATAACCAGCCACCAAATAATGTGACTTTTGCATGTTTCTAGTGGTCATTATTTACATTGACTGCACTGTAAGAAATTGTTCACTTATTTGGCACTCCAGTGTATGTAGGCGTGACAAAACGTACGAAGAGTAAAATTCCTTCCCATGCGTCAACGGTAGCACTCTTACACTTGTCCGTCTCTAGTAAGACGTTCGCTTAGTGATATTAACAATTTATATGGTAGCTACACCCAACATTTCTATTCTTAGAGACAGATTTGTGTGAAGTTTTCACACTGTATATTGTGGTTAAATATTGCCATTAAATTATTCGAAAGATATTTTACTCTGAGTCTCGTGGTAATTTCGGTGTTTATTACAGTGCAATTCGCCGTTTCCACACATGTCTGCCGTTATTTTCCCCTTGGCTTTCTTCTTTGTGTTTTTTGTGTGTATCCATGCGCGCGCGATAATATTTACCCACCTGATTCGGCCAGAGAAAGTTCGTTTACTTCAGTACGGAGCATCTACGTTTTCTATGCGAACAGCTTAGTAGTGTTAAAAATAACCAACCCGTCTGAGAAGTAGGAAGAATCCACAACACTCTGAAAATAATATATAAGCAGATAATTTAATCGCAGTAAATCACCGTGTCTACTAAAGGTACACGACGACCTGCGGATGGACCTTTGCAGTGAAGCACAATTAATATTCCGTCCAATAGCCTCCAGGATAGCTTGATTGCATCCAATTCAGTAAAGAAGATAAATATCAACGTTACCGACTATAAAGTGGTTCAATAAAAGGTAACAGTGTTCCTTCACAAAGGCGCAACCGAAATGCAAATGGTTTGATACACCTCCTATGGTTAAAAGGAGCATTCCGCAGATTTACGAAGGCCACAAACTTAACTTTACGACACTAATAAACTGAAAGCAATTAAGTTCAAAGAAAGAATAACAGGCACTTTTATTTGTCATGATGAACTCCTTTGTTCTGCGCGCATTAGAATTCAGAGTTTTTTCTAACAAGTTCAGCGCTTGGACAGCGTGTGCACATTTTATTTCTGAATCGACCCTCCCAGTTTTTCTGATCGTGGGTTGCTCATTTTGCCCGCAGACACGAACGAGTTGTTTACATCGGATTGTCCAGGTGTTAATGTAATGTAATTCGCGCGTCAGATGATATATTGGAGCCGGAGAGAAAAAAAGCCGGCCCATAAAACTGCTTTACGAGTCGCCGCAACGATCCGCGTGTAACTCGTCCCTAGGATCGTGCAGCTCCGCTGGCGGACATAGGCGGCTCTGCTGCCGAGGGCTACCCGGGGGGTCACGCTTTTTAAGAGCCTAATGAAACGTAACATGCGTGGTGAATTCGCCCGTAATGACTGCGGCCAGGTTGGAGGGCGGCTGGCACGAGGCTATTTTGGCGCGTTCGCTAATCACGCTCCAGTCATCCACGAGACAGAAATAAATCCTGGACCCTTGTCATTCTGATGGCCTTTCGCGATTCGTTCCCGCGCTTTCCGGCCATCGGCGGATCGGTGTTGCCAATCGCACGAGAATTCCTGTGCGCGCACGACTGTTTTGTGTCCGTTAATTACACGCGAGCTGGTTATCGTATTCTTTGGTCCAAGAATTTCAGCTTTGGCGTGTGCAGTGGCAAATGACGTGTTTCGTCGCTTACATCCAAGAGTGCAAAACGCTCTTAATTGTTTTTATTTGAAATGAAATTATATGGCTGACGGCTTGTTGGCAATTTGGGCTCATTTCCTTTCTTTCACTGACTTAAGAACCCACTCGACTCGTGCTTAAATGGTCTCGGGGTCGCATACATGCATATTACAGCTCACCAAATAATCTCCTACCAAATTAATGTTATGTGAGTGAAACTATTTATGGCTGTAACAACAAAGAAATTGGGATTATAAACAGGCTGCGGCGCCATTACCAATGGCTAGAGGCCTGCAAAATTCGCCTTATTATTTGGCTTCAGGATAAACTTCACAGTGCTGTCTATACTCGAGCCGGCGTCGTTCCACCATTGGCTGCTGCATAGATATGAAATCACTCTATAGTCTGACTGGACTGCGCGTTATTGGACCACACAATTGTGAAGTGTTCGTGTATTGGCGCAGAGTTACTCGAGGTGTGTCAAATAAATTATAATCTAATGACAAACTTATTGCAAAGGTACATGTGTTTGAAGTTTAATGTGTCCCCAAATAATAACGTGAATTTTTCAGGCCTCTGCCATATCAATGGCAAACTAACATTTCATGCCATAACACGAGAAAACCTTTCGGCCAACTACAGTGCTCTGTGTGGCATATCAGACTGCACGTACACAATCTAAAGATACGTATTATTCATCACACAGATGTTCAATAAGTGTATATATATATATATATATATATATATATATATATATATATATATATATAGGAATTAGAAATTATTGATAATCAGTTATTTTAATATGACATATTAATGTTATTATATATATACACACGCATCCACAGAGTAAAGCCCCTATTTGACACTTTTCAAGAGACTGGGAAAAAATATTGCAAAATACAAGAAAATGTAATAACAGCGAAACTTCTGCTGTAAAAACAGATATTGGGACCAAAAAGGTGTAAGTAAAACGCAGCGAAGTATAGAATCAGGTGTGTGTGTGTGTGTGTGTGTGTGTGTGTGTATAATATATATATATATATATATATATATATATATATATATATATATATATATATATATATATATACACACACACACACACACACACACACACACACACACACAATACAAACCAGCAAATCCCAAAATGTTTTTCATATAACAACAGAGACTTAAAAAATTTATAAAATATAGTTGCCTTATGTTTTACATGTTATTATTATTACTACTATGTGAAAATACAATAATAATTTTAATTCGACATTATGTTTCTTATAACATGATTAAACCTCCATTTGTGCGTTTGTAAATGAAGAAGAACTAACTAGCTAAACAGCTATTATTATACGTAGAGGCCGTTCACGGTAAAATAAGCACTTTTCGAAACCCTGCTTAAGATCTACTTGCATGCACGTTGTGAATTGTTCCGTCTTATGTAAAATTAACATATAACATAGCCATGAGCCTCATCCCTTTATTCAAGCGTGGGTCAAGTGAAACTGTGATAACTTATTACTTATTACTATAAAAGTAAACATTTTACAAATCTGCTATTTTTTAATACACTTCAATGCATTAAAAAAATCCAGAAAGTGAAAGTATTAATTAAAATTATCACAAATAGTTACATAGCACTTTTAATTCGACGTTAAGCTATGGAACTACTTTATACCTTTCATTACCAACTTTATTGGGAGCATGTTACTCAGTGCGCCCGTTGAAATATGGAGGCTAGGACAGTGACATTTTTCTAAGGCGATTTCAAAAGAGCTCACTTTATCGTGAACAGCATTTATAAATATTGCTTATAGGCTTAAATAGACGCAATAACCCAAATTGGACGGTACAGGGTGCGAGTAAAATAAACGCACGGTACGAGTACCTTGTACAGCAATTCCGGCATGTTGGCAAAACAGGCGCAGCGCTGTGAGCTGTGGCAGCCCTGCGGGGCGCCATGACAGTTCCGCGGCCCGTGTGAGTGACGTGACAGGCGGTATTGTCTCTGATTCGTCGCCGGTCTCTTGACGACTCCATCAGTGACCAAAGCAGCGTTTCACGGTTAACAAAAGTCCGCAGAATTTCGCGGTCATTGTCTGAATATCATTGTCCTTTGTGCCTCAGCCGCGTTCAAGTTGTCAAGATTGCCGATGTTCCGGCGGTTGGTTAAGATGACCGATCTACTATCTTCATTGTAGTAGCAGAGAGAACTTAAGTGGATCTATAGAGAGGTAAAACGGCTACTTAAGTTGTATACGTGATGTGACCGCTGGACGAAATTTTATGTAATTAAAATATTTCCCTAAAAATTAAAATATGAATAATGTAAAATTAGTGTTTTAATTATTTCTTAAACAATTAGATTTTAAAATATTTTTTCACTCAATTAAGTGCAGGTTTCGAAATATCTTGACGTAAATAAATTTACAGAGTTTTCTTTGTTGAAACCATAGATTTGGAAATGGCTTTACAAAATCAATGTACATATTTTTAGTTATAGGGTACCGTCTTGGGAAATTAAGAAAAAACACAAATTAAATTAAAAAATAAGCTTATAAATGAGTTTAGGAATAAATTTGCTTCTTCAGTTCACCGACGAAGAAGACACGACACTGAAATATTTTTTGACGTGAATACCTTTAAATTTGTAACCATAGTGGGAGGCAATCCAGAAAATCCGATGATAACAAATTCGGGGGATAAACTTTGACATTGCAGCTCCGAATCTATCGTATACATTAAAAATTCAATTGCACCACTCGATTGCCAAAGGATCAAAGAATATGTTACGTTGAGTGAGGATAGTGAAGCATTGGGTGGGGGGGGGAGCTAGAAATTTTGATTTCGTTTCGCCGTGTCTCAATACTTCCGCGTTGTATAACTTTTGACTAGGAGAAGTTACGACGCTCGTTTAAGTTTCAATCGACAGCTCTCGCCAAGATCAATTGATCGCGTGCATAAAAACATTTGCGTGGCTTGGGTATGGTGAAATCGTACGAGTTAAATGAAAAAAATTGAGAAAATCTAACACAATATCGGCCTATACTCGTCAAAAGCCAAATCGAATGACATAAATCGTATACGGTTGGAAAGAGCATCTCAAAATCAATCCAGTGATACCTATGAAACCCCATATATCGAGTGAAACGGTGCCGGGAACATAAAATAAACATCAAGGCGTCCCAGTGCGTCAACGTAGGCGTATTCGCGCTAAACAAACAGCCGTGTCCCCAACACAGCCAAACCCCATTTTTTAAATTGTTTTTGATGTTTAACTGCAATTGAGTAATAGTGATACTCTATTTCATTTAGTGACTAAAACATAAGATCGATTGAAGAGAAACTGCAAAACATTAGGAAAAAGTATAATCAATGTAATCATTTGCGAAAATGTTTAGCTTTTGTTTACTAGAAGGTAAATGTATTACTCATTATGTTGAATCATATACAAGCGCAGCTGTACTTATAACTTCACGCCTAACCCCAGTGAATTCTTCCGTTCTGGACTTGACCTAGGGAAGTATTCCAGTGCCCTTCATTAAAACCGAAGCCACGCTCTTATTCGCCTTATTTGTCACCAAGTTTATTACGTAACGGGTCTCGTGTCGTTGTTATGAACGCACTGCGTGGGCCTCACGAATGCAAGCAGATGAATAGCCGCATAAATATTCCGAGGTATGGTCTCAAGCGCCCACGTCGTGGATATGAATTCAGGCGACGCCGCAAACTACGTAATTTCAAAACCTGGCCTATGCTATGTTCATTATTCATGAATAAATTAAACGTTCAGCGACATCTCTACACATTTCAACCACTCTTTCTTGTTCATTGTAAATATTTAATATTTACCTTTCTCTAGTATCTGAATAAATTGAATATCCTTATAACGAAACTGTAATGATATAATTCCTAAAAACTAAATTTTGTAACCACCACGAAATATTTAAGTATGACATATCTGAAAAAAAAAAAAAGGTTTTTTTTTTTCTTGACTGCGAACCTGTATTCTCAATTGACATATTTTATTTCCACACTTTTTGCTGCGCAAGAATGACGTACTCGTTTCCCGGGAACGCTCACAAGAGTTTCATAAACATACGGATACTCTAATATGTATGTTTTACTGTGTGTTTCTGATCTCCCGACTTCCACTTTTTAGTTCGTAACAATTTCGGGACGTTTGACCGAGTTACAACAAACTCATTAAATTCTCTACTACCGAGGGGCGATGCCTCTATAAAAGGACTCTGTATGATTCTATTTCTATATTTATACTGAACTACTTGGAACTGACCCTATCTGGAGCTACGAGTACGTATTCTGATCACTCCAGGAGCGAAGCATGGGAAAAAGAAAATATCTCACGTATGAAAATCCCATCACATAGGCCTACGTGCACGAGTCTGAACTGGCTTTGCAGAATGTTCATCATGTTGCGTAGACTTGCAGTCGGAAAGCTCCAAACGTAAACCCTTCAGTTTATAATTTAAAAAGTGTAATGTGATTATTGAATTTAAACGCATTTCCATGTAAAGTTCCGTAGATAAAGTAGTCTGAAAATATCATTCTCGATTATTATGAAGACCTGGGAATTAATGTTTAAAATGATCGATATATCATAAAACTTATATTCGCTATCATTCTGTATAATGTGTTCCGTTTGTGCGGAAATATTTTACTAGTAATATCAGTAGTTTTTGTTAAAAACGTGTACATTTTTCAGACACGACTCACGTGATAGGCCAACCTTCATAAATACTTCCAAACCACTTAATAGCTAACCAAATGCAATGGAATTTTCTTGAAGATGATGTTAACAATGTATACAAACTAGAACATGTAAACGACATATACAATGCTAATAGAGGTCATTCGTGTTACCAGGGAGACATCCGTCATTTAATTTTATTTCTATAAACTTGTTTGGTTTGTGTTCGTAAAATAATAGTTTTTTTTTCTTAGCTACATATTACGTTTTCACGTTACCTAACTGAATTTTAAATAAAGTTGGCAAAAAGAACAATTGCGTTATGTGTGTTGTGTATGTTCCAAATTTATTTAATGTGTGCATTACAGTAGCATAAGACAAAGAGCATTAAATACGGGGAATTGCAGACTGTAAAAGTAGAGTTCACAAATTATAATAAATTAAAATATGTGCGGATGTTCACAGAATGTATTCGTGTGTACAGTATACGGCTGTGTGCGTATTTTTTTTTTTTTTTTTTTTTAGTTCCTTGAAGTGAAACACCACAGCAAGTTCCTAAATTTATCACTTTCCACGCAGAACCGGGTTTGATTCACGGCGGAGTCACATGCGGATTCTCGTATGTAAGAAACGTAGTGGAAATTGATTTTGGTCGGCTGGTTTTCTTTGAGTACTTCTGTTTCTCCTACTATCTGTTGCACTTCGTCACTTCACTTCATCTCTTTCGAGGTTGAAAACTTAGCGCCGGTAAAATCTCCTATTCACCGCAAGGCACAGTAATTTCAGAGTTCCCCGAATTTGCCTATTAACTGGGGTTATTATGCGCGTTTGAGGCACTGGAGCAACAGCGCTGCAGAAAGACTCTGTGACAAGCTTAGAGTAGCTTTTCGCCTTTACGGTAATGGTACTATAGGCCGTTCATGGTTAAGTGGACACTTTTTGAAGCTATTTCAGCAGACATAATTACCAATAAATACATTTCATTGTGGCCTCGGATTTTGGGTTCTGGGTATGGTGAATGTATATACGGTTTTTATTACTCACATGGCAGCGTTTACTTTAACAAGTGATGGAAGCATATAAATGGGTTGAAATAAAAAAGTAACTAGGGCTTCAAAAGTGCTCACTTTACCGTGAAAGGCCTATAAACCGACGTGCAGTCAGATTTAATATATAAAAAAATTTTTTTTTTAAATATTTTACAAGACTTTCTAATAAAACATTTGACATTATTTCAGAGTATAGATTCTAAATAAGTAAACATTTAATATACGTCTACTTAGTACATTTAAAAGTAGCACAGGATGCCCGAGAGATCTTTCCCTTATTACAAACTTTATTTGTATCCGCTACATGTAAGATATGCCAAAATGTTGCAAATATAACCAATTTTTTTTGCAGGTTTCAGTAACGTGGATGTAGTGTAGCAGTTGCAGTTTCCAGGAAACAGGACATGTTCACAAATCATTAAAAAGCCCAGTGTGTACTCTGGTACAACGAGACCATGTGATCAATAAGAGTGCAGAGATGGAAAGATGCCGCCCAATGTCAAGAGCAATAAGTCGTGGCATGACAAGATCAATAACACAGGATCTGTTGCTGACTTACCGAGAACTGGCCGACCATCAACCTCAACTGAAAGGGTGGAAGCAGTGAGACAGTCTTTTGTGCAAAGTCCCAAGAAATCACCGCGTATTACTTCACGTGAATTACAGATTCCAAAAAGTTCTCTTCATGATATCTTACACAAATGTTTAATGTTTCGTACATACAAAGTGCTAATTGTTTAGGAGTTGTTTCCCAATGACGCCACGCATTGGTATGACTTTGCAGTCGATATGTTGGCTATCTCAAACGTGTCGCCTTTTCCGACGAGGCGACCTTTTTTCTCATGGTCTGGTGAACCGGCATAACGTGCATATTTGGGGTTCAGAGCCCCCTGGTGAGTTTCCAGTGAACCAGAGGCCAAGGTGAATGTTTGGTGCGCGCTTTTGCGTGACAAAATTATCGGATCATTATTTTTTAGCTAAGGGTCTGTTTTATCTAAGGTCACTATCACATATCCAGTGTATCTGGACATGTTGAAATTGTTTGCTGTTCCTCAGGTGCTTGAGTATCGCCCAGATGTCATTTTTCAACGAGATGGTGCACCGCCTCATTGGGGTTTGGAGGTTCATGCCTTTCTTGATACGACTTTTCCTGGACGATGTATCGGTCGTGATGGTTAGACAGCTTGGCCTCCACGCTCTCATGACATAACCCTAATACAGTTATTTTTTAATGTGGTTATGTCAAGGACAATGTCTACAGAACTCCTGTATCAGATCTTGCAACTCTGCATTAACGGATATCCGCAGTCATTGTATGTCCTGTGATGTTGGATAATGTATGGATAGATATTGAACATCGAATAGATATACTACGCGCTACCAAAGGTGCTTACGTGGAGAATTACTGATGTGTTGTCCCGTTGCAACAAAACACTTGGTTAGTTTGCCAACATTTTGGCACTGGTTTTACATCTATCTTGCATATAGTGGATATAAATAAAGTTTGTAATCAGGAAAATACTTTTCGGACAATCTGTATTATGTATGTACATGTTCAAATTCTGCCTCTAAGCAAACAAGTAAATTTTACCCACTAATAAAAATTTCGTATGCAATTTTCTTAAGTTGACGCATGACTTCATTATATTAAGGTTTTGTGAGAAATTATTCGGAAATTCACCATACCAGTGTATACCTTTAGTGAGAAAGCAGAAATGGTAATGTTTTCCCTTATACATATATTAATTTTAGCGTTTCTACATTTGCTCAGGAAACTGTCAAATGCGTAGGGAAGTTCCCAACTTTGTATAATAGCGACGCTGAAAATTCCTATATCTGCAGCTTGATGTGTGGTGGTATTACCATACAGTGTATATAGGTTAAATACTTACATTATAGTTTAGGAAGTTTACCAGGAAATTTTCTTACAGTTCGCAGGAAAGCAGTTCTCAAGTTCTGTCCAATTTTGTCAATTATTTAATTTACTTTGTAAGAGATGTTTGGTCACCTGCAGGTCAGATGTTTGATTTTGTGTGAAAATACTAACGTGCCACTCGTGGTTACAAAGCATATTTTCCGTAACGATTTATAACTGAAAATGGGATGGCAGCCAATAGAAACTGTACGGCTTTAGTGTGTACACTACTGACTGCCTCGTGTTTTTACGACACTAACGCAACAGTTTAACTACTGCCTCAAAACCCCATTTCTTTGCACAAATTTTACTCGCGCAGGCATATGTTGCCCCATTAACCTACAATTAACCTAGCAATATCATAGTGTGCATTTTGAGAGAGAAATAATTTGTATATATTTATATAGAGCACTACAAATATATAAAGAATGTTCACGATTAAGTGAGCACTTTAGAAATGGACCTTAGAAATAATCACTGTCCCTGCACGCATATATTTTAATAGGCGCACTGAGTAACATTTGCCCAGTAAAGTTGGTAACGATGGATGGAAAGTAGTTCCATATCTTGACGTCAAATAAAAAGTGTTAGGTAACCATATGTAATAACTTAAAATTATTTCCTCTAGTTTCTGTTTCTTTAATTCACCGAATTGTAAAAATGAACAGATTTATAAAGTATTTACTTTCTTAATAATTTCACAGTTTCATTTGACCAACGAATGAATAAAGTGATGACGCCCATGGCAATGGCAATTTTATATAAGGCGGGGGAATACACAACGTGTATACAAGTAGATCTTAAACAGGGCTTTCAAAAATGCTCATTTTACCGTGAACAGCCTGTACCTACACTAACCTACATAAAAAACGCACTGATTGACAGTGTTTAACACTATGCATAGCTATTTAATAATAACAGGAGAATTATAAACCTCAAGGAGCAATAAATGCTAATATTAGTTTAAAATGAGTTTCACTACAACGAAGAAAAAAAAAAAAACGAAGTGCTAAATACGAATACATATTTACATCGCAGTTCGTGTTAACCAGAATAATGATTCTGTTACAAATTTCACTTTCTTAAGAATACGAAGTTCAAGATGTATAGCTTTGTGTTTTGTATAGTCACGCCCAGAAAACTGAAAAATGAAAGCCTCCTTTTCTGCAACATATTCCAAGCCGTTGTCATTGAAGAATATCTTAAAATACGTCCTGGCTTACCTTTCTCTTGTGGTGGAACAGAAGAGTTTCCGCCAACTTAGGGGCCTCGGAAGCTGAATGGTTAGACTGCTCGCCTCCCACCAAGG